>CM054122.1:90644661-91324661 GCA_028751855.1 Ambrosia trifida | reverse complement strand
TTGATGATCGTCTTCGCATCGTGGAGGAACCTGTCGAGATTCTCGACTACAAGATTCGTAGCCTTCGTCGGAGTGAAATCCGCATCGTTAAAGTTCGTTGGAACTCGAATCGTGGACCGGAGTTCACGTGGGAACGAGAGGACCAGATGAAAGCTAAACATCCTCATCTTTTTCCGAAACGAGCGTTCGAATCAAGGCATGTTACTGCTGAAGCGGAATGAATCTCGGGTTGAGATTCCTTTCAACGTGGGGATGATGTGACATCCGGTAAATTTTCTTTTCGTTTCGTTCTTTCCGTCTCTTTCATTTTTGGGGCTTTGTGCAATTTTCGGGACGAAAATTCTTTCAACGTGGGGATGATGTGACACCCGGCATATTTGGCTTAAACATTTTAGTAACATCTAAGTCTACCTTAGCGGGAAACGTTTATAAACGGACTTAACTAGGTTAGTTGAGTCGGGTCAAGTTAGGATTGTCCAGGGTTCAATGATCTGGAGGATCATTGGGAGTCATTTTGGGAATACACTAGTACCGGGACCCGTTGTTGGTGAAATTACATAAACTAATTAAGTGTACGTGTAGATTATTGGTCGTGTGGTGGATTATATACATAGATGTGTTTAAATGATGTGTAGATGATTATCCATGCTTAAATATGTTAAACATAGACTAAGGTTGCATGCTCATATGTTAGGGTGCGTTAAAATGCGTTAAACACGACAAACTGGAAAACTAGAAAACATAAGTCCTGGTTCGACCACTTCGAGTGGGCGAACCAGGAAATATGTCTTGGTTCGACCCTTTGAAAAGGGGCGAACCTGGGATATGGAATTGGAACAATTTCATTCGACCAAGTCAGGGTTCATTCGACCCTGTGAAAGGGTCGAAGGAGGCTACATTCGACCACTGACAGGGGGCGAAGGTGGAATAGTATAAATACCAAACATTGTCATTTTTCACCATTTCACAAACCCTAACCGTCTCAAAACACTCTCAAACGATTTTAATCACTAAGGAAGGAGTTTTTGCTCTTCTTTTTCATAATCTAACTTATCAACAACATCTAAACAAGAATACAAGGTGTGTTCTTAATCCTAAATCTTTTTAAGGCATTTTAATCCGTTTTTATCTAACCCTAAATGTCCAGATCTGTTCGAAGGAAGTTTTTATCAATAAAAACCTTTTAAACATCTTTCTAAACCTAAACCCTATCATTAAACATAGGTTTTGTATCAATAAACATATGTTAGTTATGTGTTATGTGATGTTATGCGTTGTTTAATGATTTTCTGTTGTTCTAATGTTAGAAACATGATCTAGGGCTGCTATGAATGATAGCTTAGGATTGTAAAAGGTTATAATTAGATAGATGGTGATATTATGGGTATTTTGGGAATTTTATGAAATCTAGGGCTTGTGCATGTTGAGTATTATTAATAAAATGAATGGGGGTTTTCGATTACAAGATAAGCTGAGCATTTGTAGATGATTATGGATTGGTATG
The DNA here is from genome assembly GCA_028751855.1 of Ambrosia trifida. Classification (NCBI taxonomy): domain Eukaryota; kingdom Viridiplantae; phylum Streptophyta; class Magnoliopsida; order Asterales; family Asteraceae; genus Ambrosia; species Ambrosia trifida. The sequence continues at coordinate 91,323,157 of CM054122.1, read as the reverse complement.
AAAAAGTTTCCAAATTGGGTAAAAATTACATGCATGATGTGACACTTCCATAATTTTTGCCATTTTGGGAAAGGGCTGAAACGGAAAAGTTTTGGGGCAAAATTGGTGGGGTTTAGTAGGGATAAGTTATTCATACTTGACTGTTGTGTTTGATGACGTTTCGCGATGTTTCGAATGTGTTTGAAGCGTTTTTAGGAAAATTTATGTAACAGGGGCGAACCTGGGCTCATTCGACCAAACGAGTGGTCGAAGGAGAGATTCCAGGGTCGAACCTGGGAAATGTTTGGGCGAACCAGACCAAACGGTCGAACGTGGCATCAAACGGTCAAACGTGACACTAAACGGGCGAAGGTGGCTTTATCTGACTGGTTCGACCGTTCTGATGTAGAAATGAGATTTTTGATACAAACTAAGAATTTTATGCTTGAACCTTGTGTGTAATCTATGTGTACTTGATTAGTTAGGGTAATGAGTCACCAACGGGATGTCGGGTCGGTCTAGTGTGTCGGTTAAACATTTAAACACGTTTTAAAACATACTTGGTTACGATCTTGACAATCGGGGACTAGATAACCTTATGGTTATTAGTCGGAACACTTATGTGAACATTTTGATAGATCTCCGGTAGAGGGATTATCAAGGGCTTAGCATTTTTACTAGTTACAGAAGAACGCTATCTAAGGTGAGTTCACGGCCCCACTTTTACAGCTTTAACTTTTGGGGGAGAAAACATGCGCTAAACTAATTTGGTAACATATGTCATACTATGGTTTTATACTTTGTATTGCTATACGATCATTGGAAGTCCCGGGGGAAACCATGAATGTGCGGGGATGCACAACGGGGGAAATGTGGATAGATCTATTGGGCGTGACCTGCCCCACTCGACGGCTTGGAGGGCCGGGCGGGTGCATGTTGTCTCGAACTTTGCTAAACATGCTGAACATTATTCGGGCTGCTTAAACAATGCTAAACATTTCTAAACGTGTCCAGTAATGGTTTCCAATCATAGTAGTAATAAAACATACGCCTAGCTAGCGTACTTGGTGACATTGGTATAGTATGGACATGGTAACGTTTCGGTAAGTTAAGTAACATATTGAACAAACCTGTGAACTCACCAGCATCATATGTTGACGTCTTTTTGGCATGTTTTTCTCAGGTCGCTAAGGTAGCAACATTGGACTAGGCGCACGAGTCTGCATGGCGTCTAGGCTTAGCTTCATGTTTTGAATAAAACTGTTTGAACATTGTCATACATGGTTTTGTAACTGATTAAATGCTTCCGCTACGATTTTGATAATTTGAGAAACTATGTTTTGGGTTTTACGTATTCATATAGTGTTGTTTATTGTGACCGTTGACTTGGATCCTGGTTTGTCATGCGCCTCGCAGTAAAACTCCGCAAGTGGAAATTTGAGGGTGTGACAGATTGGTATCAGAGCCAATGGTTATAGTGAACTAGGACTGCATGTAGAGTCTGGTCTATAGCCGAGTCGCACACACTAGACGGTCACATACTTTGAGTCTATTAGTGGGATACGTACTAACTTTGTCGGGGTGTCCTTACATCATCATCATGCTTCTTGTTACATCATCCGCTTTTATTTGAGTTCTTACCTACTCTTGTCTTCTTCTTTGGGATTGAAGAAGGAGAGGCTGATTGGTTGACACTTGCACACACATGCCTTCTTACACTTGCACCTATCGTAACACGTTACTAGGCGACGATATTCGGTGACCGGAGTCTGGATTAGGAGTACATCTGGAGGACCATGTAGAGCAGTTTATCATTTCGGGTGCACACAAAATAATAAACTGAAATGCATGAAAATCCCGATGGACTTCGAGTTTGGATGTATAGTCTTGGATTTGTCCCTAAGTTAACTCTTGTAAATTTCTAGTGGATGACACTAGAAGTGAATCTGAATCCCTCGATTTCTTGATTTGTTAGATCATGTCTGGTGCTCGCGGTGGTGGACATCGTGGTGGTGGCGGTGGCCGTGCTGGCGGCGGTGGTCGTGCTGGAGGCGGTGGTCGTGGCAACATCAACATGACCCAAGCTGAACTGAACAACTTGCTACAGCAGCAAGTGAACATGGCTATGGCTAACTTCCAGGCTAGGATTAACTTCCAGGCTGGGATTAAAAAATGTTCTTTTGACAAACGTCTGGCTAACCTGAAGTTCCTTTGGATCAAAATGTCAACTTTTTCCTGCCACCCTCGTATGGTTTGGCTAACCTGTCTAGTTATCAATCTCACTGTCCAACAACTGAATTTTACTTGCTTGCATGAAAAGTAATGATCAGGAACATTCCAAATAACTGTCCAATTTCAGCTTTTGTTTAACTCATGATAGATCCACCAAATCATTTCTTCAAGTTCATTTCACCAAAAAAAGCATAACTGTAATGATCAGAAACATTCCAAATAACTGTTCAATTTCAGCTTTTGTTTAACTCATGATAGATCCACCAAATCATTTATAACCTTTCTGTACCTGTGGCCAAAAGAACTAGGCTTCAAACACTACGGGCATGGCCAGCTCCCATTTCCACCGATATGTACAATGATGTGGTTTCTTTTTAGATAAGGAGGTATATGTACAATGATGTCTTTACGCAAAATAAAACTTACACACAACTTTTTGCTCTAGTGGTGTAGTCTACCTTTTTGAAAAAGACATTTTAGTCTTCAAGACTTCTATGGTTTCGGGTTCCCTTCCATCGTTGACAGATATCTCTCTGAGATGATATCTTCTCTTTAGGTTTTGGAATTAATGAGACAACTTTTCAGTTATTATCCGAGAGATAGCGCTCAACGATGAAGACAGCCTGAAAGTGGATACCATGGATCAGAGAGATTCAAGCTAATTAAATTCATATCTCAAGCCGGTGCAAGTTATGTTGTAGCATCTTTGATCATCTTCTTGTAATTACTTGACAGATATCTCTCTGAGATGATAGCTTCTCTTCAGATTCTGATTGCACCGGTGGAATTGGAATTGGAATTAATGAGACAACTTTTCAGTTGTTATCGGAGAGATAGCGACGATCTTCCTCCACGGCACTCCTAATGGGCCTCTCTTTATTTCACGGTATGATTTGTGTTTTTGTTGCTTTATAAATAATAAGTTTTGTGTTTATCAAACCCTAACGTCTGAGCAATGATTTATTAAATCGTTTTACTAATTTCCGATTCTTGATACATTCATAAATCGTTTTACTAATTTCCGATTCTTGATAATAATAAATTATTATAATAATAAAACAAAGGAACTAAATTACAAATATAATAAAAAATAATAATAATAATAATAATAATAATAATAATGTAATATAGTCATTGTTAATGCTCAAAAAAGTCAACCTTTGTTGACTCATAGGAGTCTTGAAGACGAAATGAATTTTACAAGATACTTGAAACAAGGTATGGATATGGAGAATAAATATTTGACTATACGTGGTTGATGATGTCAAGTTTAAGTCGTTGATTCATTTGGAAATCGAAAACGCCTATCGTCACTCTGTATAGAGAAGAAAATCAACAACTGAATATTTAGTTCTCTCCGAACTTCAGCTTCCAAAATACGACGTCGTTGTAGCTCATATGTTATTATCTCTTCTCTTATTCTCTGTTTCTCTAGTTCTCGATGGATTATTGCTCTCATATCGACTCTCACAATTATTCACAATTTTATACATACAACACACCTTCATCGTTGACCGTACTGTTCTTCTTGATCTTTTATGTATGAATAGTGACCTTCTGGCAAACCTACCTCTGTTTTGAATTTGTTGCTTCCATAGAGAAGTTATCAATCTCACTGTAATGATCAGGAACATTCCAAATAACTGTATAGTTTCGTACAAGATTCCTATGCAAGCAAGTCAAATTCAGTTGTTAGACCAACTTGAGATATGAGTTTGATTAGCTTGAATCTCTTTGATCCATGGTATCCAGTCTTCAAGGTGGACTTAAGCACCTGAACGGGAAGTTGAAATTTTGAATGATGTTCGTTGACTGCACCGAACACACTACAATTATTCACTATTTTATACATACAACACACCTTCATCGTTGACCGTACTGTTCTTCTTGATCTTGATCTTCACACTTGCTTTTGACAAAGGTCTGGCTGACCTGAAGTTCCTTTGCAACCAGGTAAAAAGGAACTAAGTTGCAGATATAAAAATCCATCACATCACGATTATACTCTTTATGTATGAATAGTGACCCTCTAAGTATGCGATGCATAGAAAAACTTACGAGGTTAAACTTGGAGTTTGGTGAAAAAAAACTTGAAGAAATGATTTGGTGGATCAGCCATGGGTGTGGTATGCTCAAAGATTTAATTTAAAAATATTTTGTAAGGATTTATTTATAGATTAATGAAACAACTTTTCAGTTGTTATCCGAGAGATAGCGGTCAACGATGAAGACAGCCTGAAAGTGGATACCATGGATCAGAGAGATTCAAGCTAATTAAACTCATATCTCAAGCCGGTGCAAGTTATGTTGTAGCATCTTTGATCATCTTCTTGTAATTACTTGACAGATATCTCTCTGAGATGATAGCTTCTCTTCAGATTCTGAAAGTGGATACCATGGATCAGAGAGATTCAAGCTAATTAAACTCATAGGTAAGAACATTGTGGATGAGGATTGTTTATCTTCCCATTGATTTCAAGTATGTTGCCACACAAGACGAATGTTGCAACATGAGTTCGACCAAGATGACACACGAAGCTTTAGACTCGAACCGGATTCAAGTATTACTGTAATGATCAGGAACATTCCAAATAACTGTTCAATTTCAGCTTTTGTTTAACTATTTTAGCAACTTCCATAGAGAAGTTATCAATCTCACTTCTCACTGTCCATGTTTACCTTCAACGTCCAACGGTAATGAGTAACCTAGTAACCTCTACAATGATCGTTGGTAGCTATAGGTAAGAACATTGTGGATGAGGATTGTTTATCTTTCTTCCCATTGATTTCAAAGGATATTCATGTGAAAATGATTTCGTTACTGTAATGATCAGAAACATTCCAAATAACTGTAATTGATTTCCACGATCTACCTTGACTGCTACAACATAACTTGCACCGGCTTGAGATATGAGTTTAATTAGCTTAAATCTCTCTGATCCATGATATGAGAGCAATAATCCATCGAGAACTTGAGAAAGAGAGAATAAGAGAAGAGATAATAACATATGAGCTACAACGACGTCGTGTTTTGGAAGCTACAACATAACTTGCACCGGCTACTTTTCAGTTGTTATCAGACGAGGACTTGCCTGTGTTGCCGCATTTAATGAAATTTAGCGCGCATACCGCATTCATTGACTTTACGTGGTTGATGATGTCAAGTTTAAGTCATTGACAATGTTGAGGGTTATTACTTTGTTTTTTAAATTTTTTTAACTTTTTATAATTATTAAATTAAAAAAAACAACTCAAAACATCAAAACAACTACCAAAATAAATTACCCCCTCGAAGCGCCTCGCTTAGGCCTAAGCGAGGCGCTTCGAATTTAAAAAAACAGCTTTTTCTGCCCCTAGTACTGACCTCCTCGAATTCAGCTCCAAAGCGCCTCGCTTAGGCCTAAGCGAGGCGCTTTGAGGGGGTTAAAATAGAAGGTTGGGGGTTTAAATATAACCACCCTTAATAAAATCAAAACACTTTGATTTTTTTTTCAAAACTTCGATATACTTAAAATCAATTTTTCGTGATTATTTCTATGTTGACTTTAAAGTAAAAAAAGTCTCTGACATCCTCTTCTTAAATCAAAGATGTTTTGACATTTTGTGATTTGCAATCCACATGATTCGCCGTCATTAATTAATTTTCGTCATGTTTGCAAATCATTAATTAAATCAAAACTCTTTATAAAACCACAAAACTATATTTCATGATTTTCAATATTATCACCAGAACCATCTCATGAAGTTTCGAAAAAAATACATAGTACAAAGTATTTTTTTTATTTAATTAATCGAATTAGAATTGATATAATCAACATATGCTCTGATACCACATGTTGATCAATTCCTTGAATATAATACATAAACATAATAATAAATCAGACATACCCGTTAGTCCAGTAAACGATGATAGAGAAGACAATGCCATGGATGTTATGCAGATCGGGTTCCCGTTTAGGGTGTACAGTTATGATGGCTAAGGAGATCAAGGATCTCAGTTTAGAAAGAAGAGAGAGGGACAAATCAGGGTTTAGAGTATTGGTGTTTCATTAGCATCTAATCTCTCCTAATGACATCTATTTATACACACAAGGGGAAACCCTATTTTATGGTTAAGTAAGGGTAGTTACGTCTATCACATAAAGACCAGTTAAACCAATAGAGGTATTTAAGTCATTGATCATTTATTAGATAAATGATTATAAGGGACACATAATAGAATATGTAAATACTAGCTTATACCCCGGGAGCGTCTCGGGTTGAGAAATCTAAGTAACGTGAATAAAATTAGAAGTATCTAAACTATAAAAATGGCATCTATGTATCAACTTACATTAGATACTTTAAAAAAATACCAAAAGATCCATTTCACCTTATAACATCAACACACCTTATAACATCAACACCTAAAACAAAATATTAAGATCCCAAGCACTTTAAGGGGACATAGATTGTTTAGCACCAATACATTCAGTCAAAGGTCTTTTTTTTTTTTTTTTGTAAAGCAAAACTTCATTCAAAAAGCCACGAAAGTCCTCGAATCAAGGACTAACGGGCAACAAAACCGATTACACCATATCCAACGGATTATTACACCATAAACTCCAATCTACATTATTAATTCTATTTCTATGACGGTACCCAAAAAACGATGTCGCCTTAATGTTTACCAAAAGCTCAACCGATCTTCTCCTTTTGTCATTAAAAATTCGATTGTTGCGTTCAAGCCATATCAACCAAAACGTCGTGTAACAAATACCTTTGAGAATACGAGTCTTACGCTTTGACAACCTCTGACTTTCAACGTACCGAATAACGTCTTGCACATCGAAAGCGAAAAAAGGACTTAGTCTGCACCACATAGAAATCCTGCTCCAAATCTCCATAGAAAACATGCAGCCTGTAAATAAATGTAACGCCGATTCGTTATCTGCCTGACAAAAAACACAATCTAAACACTGCAGTTGCATTCCCCTCTTAGATAACTCTAAACGAGTGGGAAGACGATCCCTGGCGGCTCTCCAGACCATAAGCTTGCATTTAAGCGGAGTCCAAGTTTTCCAGTCAACACTAGGCCCGGAAACAGACGGATAATCCTCGTATAGGAGCTGTTTAGCGGAACGAACAGAAAAAACACCACTGCTGTCCGCTTTCCATGACCATTCATCCCTTCCTCCGCGAAAATGGAACCCGAACAGATCTTGTAACAGGAGAAAAATCTCCGAAATTTCCTCATTCAAAACAGGATTGCGCCTCCAGTTCCAGTTAACCAGAATCGAGCCGTTTGCAACCTTTAGCCGATCAGAAACAGAAGCCCATTTGCTGCACTCAATTCTGAATAAATTCGGGTATAGTAACCTGAGGGGAGTATCTTTCAACCACATGTCACACCAGAAAGAAACTGTGTCGCCATTACCAATCGAACAAGAAAAATAGCTCTGCAAAGGATTTCCGTTAGCCAATCTTTTTTCTCCAATCTTAACAATCGATTTCCAAGCTCCTCTAGCTGACGACAAACAAGGGAGATGAGACCAAGACCGAGATGAGCCGTGGCAGCCTCTTATAATCTTTTTCCATAATTTATCGCCATCCTTTTTAAAACGCCAAGTCCACTTAATTAGTAACGCTTCATTTACCTCTTGAATTTTCGATACCCCAAGACCACCTCCCTTTTTAGAAGTAGTAATAACATCCCAAGCAATCCAAGAAATTTTTTTCTCCACTTTAGAACCCGACCAAAGAAAGTGTCGCATAATTGATTCAATGTTTTCTACCACCGTCTTTGGAGCTTTATATAATGAGAGATAATATATGGGCAAACTCTCAAGCACCGATTTAATAAGAATGAGACGACCACCCAGGGACAAGCATCTCGCTTTCCACATGGATAGCCTATTTTTAATAACCTCTATCACCGGGTTCCAATTACTAACCCGAGCCATGTTGGCTCCAACTTTAATACCAAGATACACAAACGGAAATACACCCCTCCGACACCCTAAAACTTCCATCATATCATCCACCTCTTTATCATCAGTGCCCACTCCAAAAAGATTAGATTTTGCAATATTAATACGAAGGCCCGAAACAATATGAAAAATGCGAAGGATTCTCGCCGTGTTTTGAAGATTTTCTCTAGACCACTCTCCCAATATAAGAGCATCATCGGCGTAAAAAAGATGAGTGACATCCTCTTCGCCTTCCGCGAAACGAATACCCTTAAAATCTTCATTCTCCCTAGCCTTCTTGATAATACAAGAAAGAGCTTCCATAACCACCAAGAAAAGAAAGGTGGATATAGGATCACCTTGACGTAACCCCTTTTGACACCTAAAATCAAAAGTCGGAGATCCGTTAACAAGAACCGAGGCTCTGGTCGACACTAAAATACCTTCAATCCAAGTACACCATTTTTGGGGAAAACCCATTTGACGCAGAATAGCTAACAAAAAATTCCAATTCACGTTATCATAGGCCTTTTCAAAATCTATCTTTAAAAGAAAAACCTTTCGCCGTCTTCGCTTTAACCAATCAATCAACTCATTAATCACCAAAGGACCGTCTAAAATAAAACGATCAGATAAAAACGCCGACTGAGAATCCGAAATAACCTTCCCCATAACCTTTTTAATACGGTTAGCAAGAATTTTTGAAATAATCTTACTAACCATACCAATAAGAGTGATGGGTCTATAATCTTTGAGTCCCAAAGGAGTTCTCACCTTGGGAATCAAAGTAATAAAAGACGAAGCACAGTCCGGGTGGATAAAACCACTCTCATGAAAATCTGAGAGAATACTAACAAAATCATCTTCCAAAAAATTCCAAAAACGCTTCACAAAGAGGAAATTAAAACCATCTGGACCTGGCGATTTGATAGAGCCACACTCAAAAACTGCCTCTTTAATCTCTTGCCTAGAAAAAGAAGCAATTACCTGTTCGCCGTCGACCTCATTTAACACTTTCAACCCGGGGCATGATAGAGTCGGCCGATTAACAATATCTTCATGAAAATGATTTCTAAAAAACGTCATAACCTCTTTTTTAACCAACGTGGGTTTGGAAACCCACTCCCCGTCAATCATCAGACCCGGAATCCCATTTTTTGCCTTTCTCCCATTTACAACACTATGAAAATAACTAGAATTTTCGTCCCCCATGGCCGCCCACTTGACACGAGATTTTTGTTTCACATCTCGAGCCCGCGTTAACCGAATTTCTTCCAAGTTTTTAGAGCACTCCGACCAAACCCAAAGTTCTTCCTCATTTAAATCTCTATGCTCCATAATGCATTCTAATTCGCCCTTGTCTTTAACCAACTCACCTTCCATCTCGTTTTCATTAATGGTTCCACTTTCGTAATACCTCACGCAATTTTTTCAATTTATTCAAAAAATTCACATCGGCCGGCCCTTGATCAACCCACGTATTGAAGACCTTATTAATCGCGTCAACACAGCTCGATTTTTCCAACCAAGAATTGAACCAACGAAAAGGCTTCGCCCCAAAGTTGGAATCTACAGCCGTAAAAACTACCGGAGAGTGGTCCGAAAGATCTTTTTTCAATGCTCTAACACACACATTAGGCCACTTATTAAAGACATTGTCACAAACAAAAAATCTATCAATTCTACTCATTTTGCAAACCCCTCTTCGAACTGTTAGGCACGTATACCGCATACCTTTTAAATGATATTCCCGCAGGCCAGCCCCTTCAATAAATTCATTGAAATCTCTCGCGCAAACGGTGTCAAAATTAGAATTTTTTCTTTCTTCTTTATGTCTCACTGCATTAAAATCCCCAAAGACAATCCACCACCCTTCCAAAGTCTCCATAAGATGCCTAATTCTCGACCACAATTCGCGTTTATCCGAATTGTTTTGAGGGGCATAAACATTAAGCAAGTTGAGTCTAACCAAGCCATCCGATAGAATACCCGAAGTACAAAGAAAATTATTATCTTTAACAACATTGTCTTTAGAGAAAATCTTTGGATCCCACATACTAATAATACCCCCCGAATTTCCTGTCGAACCAACCCATTCAAAATCCGCACCACCCCCACCCCAAACACTAGAAATCAAACCAACAGTAACATTTGAACACATAGTTTCTTGCAATCCCACAAACGACACCCCACAATCAACTTTTATTTTATTAATCCAACTCAGTTTACCAAAACCCCCAATCCCTCGGATATTTATCGACAAGCAATTCATCTTTTACCTACTTGTAATCCTTCTTTGATGACCGCATCCTGAACCAAATCTTCAAAACAATCAAGGTTCGCTCGTAATTTAGTCCCCATAATAACAGTTTGTTCCACTTCAAGCTGCCGCAAAGTTTCTGTATCCGCTGCTTCACCATCATCTGGTTCAACCATAGGATTGTTCCTGGGAAGAATCGTGTCCTTAGCGTGATTAAACAAATTAGATTGTTCATTCAGAGGACATTGCATCTCCACAGCTTCAAAATGGTCTGAGTCGTCCTCTGCACTATTAAGTCCAGATTTATTTAAGCCCAATATACTGTCAAGCCCAAAAGGATCTTCAAGATTTTTGGCCCGTTTAGTGATTTTGAGACTTTCCTGGCTACTAGTATAACCAACACTGGGCCGGCCCACTTCAGACTTTTTAAATTTCTTCCTCTTACTGATGTGGCTAACCGAGTGGGCCCCAAGAGAATCACCTTCCTTATCAAATTGAAATTCAATGCCAGGGACAAAACCTTCCTTTTCGTTGACTCCTTCCACATCAGTTTCCAATCCACCATTTAATGTATCAATCAAGTCATTATTATCCTCTTTAAAAATCCCATCATTATCGGCTGCATTAATAGCGCTTTCCAAATTAAGATCGCCGACCACGTTGACTTCTTCCATCGCCGTGGAGCCGGAATCCGGTTCACCGGAAACTTCATAGTCCTCACCATCTTCATTCTTACGCGGCGAACTAGTATCGTTTTCTGCAGACTCTTCCACTTCTTCATACTCGTCGTCTGGCTCCATAAAATCCGGGATCCATTCACCCAATTCTTCAAAAACCCAAACTCTGAATTTACGATTTTTCCACTTCAGTTGGACTTCTTCGGATATCCTGTTCCCATCCCCTACCAGAATTCCAACATAAACGTAGGATAAGTCCAAGTCATTTTCGGAACATTGAGCTCTATGAACCACCCTCCCAAATAATCCACCTATCGAATCCAAAACCTCTTTAGATAACAAGTGCAACGGGACGCCTTGTATTTTAATCCACGCCAATCTTTCATAACCAAGAACTTGGCCTTCCCACAAAGCCACGAATGAAAAAACCTCACGTTTAATCAAAGTCGCCTCCTTAAACCTTAAAGTCGTCTCCGCATCAGGAAACGTAATCAACGCATCGAGACCACCCATATACTGCACTCTGGACTGTCGAAACCGCATGGTTTTTAAGGTAATCTTAATCGCCTTTAAAGCGAAAAGATCAACCATCCTAGCCGCCACCGCTAAACCATGCAAAGCATGAAAACCGGCCACCTCATTAGTCACCGTAATTGTTTTGCCCACTAACATATCTTTGAACGAATGATTCCCACCGTCCGTCGTGCGAAACTTCTCAGATAAATCTGGTTGGTCTCTAACCCTTTCCTCATAAACCTTTGTTCTTTCCTCCCTGTGATTATTGATTTCACCATCTTCAAGCACAAACCGGGCTATATTGAACCATAGTTTAACACCTCCCACCCGGATCGTCTTTAAGTTTTTAAGCAACTCATCCTTATCTTTTACGTCCAGAAAAGAGATGAAACCAAATCGATTTCCGCCCTTGTCTCTCTTTCTAGCAATATATAAATCGAAAATCTCTCCAAAAACCCGAACATGAGAAGCCAGATCGTTCCCGCTGCATCCCTCTGGAATATAAGTAACAAAAATCTTCACAATCCGATGTTGCACGTTCTCCGGAATAGGCTTCCGGCGCCTGTCCATAGAGAGCGTTTTATTCAGTCAATATACAGGTGTAATTCTGCATACAATAAGATTTGAGCTATTTCAGAATATGGTAGAAAAAGAAAACATAGCAATTACCTGTTGGAGAGCGTCCCGGGTTGAAATATCTAATATGACATAATAAAATATCTAATATGACAACATAATTAATGACTTGCCAATATATGATCAATGATTATTATTATTATTATTATTATTATTATTATTATTATTATTATTTTAAACAAATCTCTGCCATAAGTTATCATATTCTAATATAAAAAAAAGGTAATTGGGTCGGGTATCACCTAATCCCAGGCCCGACCCAAACCCACAATTTTTTTAAACTAATTCCAAACCTGACATAATACCTATCGGGTTACAAAAAATAGTCGTTTTTTTATCCGTTTTTTATATAGCACTATGGTACTCGTTGGAAATATAATAAAACGGTTGTTAATTTGGTGTAATTTTTTTCTTTAAAAAATCTCGTGTATAAAAGATATTAACGTTTAAAAGTTATGGGAGGAAACATTAGAGATAAAAATCTAATTTTGTTTTTAAATTTTAAATTATTATTTTCCTAAAATAAAAGGCTTGCCACATGGATGACACATGACACACTCAATAAAGAGAATACTCTCTTTGAATGTCATGTCATTAAAATGACTTTGGTTTATTATATGTATAGATATTCTTACGGCTTCGTTCGTACATTAATTTTCATGAACGTTCAGTAGTATTTTTTTTGTGTTCGATAGTTTATTAAGGTTTTTGACTTTTATATATTATTTAAATACTTCAAAATTCCCTCTAATAAATTATTTAATAAATATTAGGGTTCTATATTGCATACCTTTTAAAAACAATTTAAGGTTCACAAAATTCGCAAATCGCAACCTTCTAAAACGTCTCATCACCACCTACATCATCGACGTCGTCTTCTAAAGGACCACCGACTCTGTCTTCTCGACCACCACCGGCTTTGTCGTATCGACTACCACCGACTTCATCTTATCAACCATTAGGATAACTAAGTTAGGGGTTGTTTGGTAAGGCTCTTAATGAGCCTTTGAATCATTCAGCGCTGAATGATTCAACAGTCAGCTCATTCAGCGCGTTTGTTTCAGCATCTAAATGGAATGGTTAAGGCTGAAGCATTAAGACTTGGGAAGTTGCTGAACCATTAAGCACCTAATGAATCCATATTTACTTCCCCTATCAATGTGCAACAAGAAGACTAACCATTTAGAGGTCCAACAAAGCGACACTTAATGACTGAATGATTCAGCAATCAGCGCATTCACCGCGTTTGTTTCAGCATCTAAATGGAATGGTTAAGACTGAAGCATTAAGACTTGGGAAGTTGTTGAACCATTAAGCACCTAATGAATCCATTTTTACTTCCCCTATCAATGTGCAACAAGAAGACTAACCATTTAAAGATCCAACAAAGTGACACTTAATGATTCAGCACTTAACCATTCAGATCCTCTTAACCATTCAGACTTTTTAATGATTCAACACTTAATCAACTAATCAGGCCCTTAATATATTTTGGATTGATCTACATAATGTTTGTGATGAAATATGTTAATTTTATCTGTTTGTGTTTGTTTTTCTTTTTGTTTATGTTTATGAACGCTAGTTTATGTTCATGAACGTTTGTTTGTTTGTTCGTTAACTAAATTTAACAAGCTAACACAAACACATTCATATCTTTAGTGAATGAATAGAAATAAAAAATCTTATTGGTAAATGTTCATTAACCGTTCATAAACACATTTATTTTCTTAATAAACGAACATAAACAAAACCTTATCCGTATTTTCGGTTCCTTTGCAGCTCTGCATATAACTTGAAAATTAAGAAGCTTTTGGATCTAACAAATCATCTCATCTGATATCATGTTTAATTTTTTATTATTTCTTGCTTTCAAATTATGTTACAACATATAAGGCTTGTTTTTACTTATCATTAACTTAAGTGTCCCAAACAAAAATACCAGACTACTTTTCGGAATGTTTAAAATACGTCAAGCCGCCCAAGAATAAGCCGAACAGATTTCATGTTCCTCGGGTTCAACCAAGAACCGGATGGTACCTTAAAACCAGCTTTGTGGAATTTGTATGGCTCTAGAAATCGGCCACATTATTTGTTTATTTTTAGGATTGAACTTAAGGCCTTAATAATTTAAGAGTGGGTAGGCGCTCCTCTGAAATATTTTCAACTTCACTGATTTACATTAATCATGTACTGCCACATCATTTTTCTGATTCACTTTACTGAAACACAGTTTTTTTGAGGCAACACTACCCTGAACCACACAACCCATAAAAAAACAAAAACCCTCACTCTCAATAACTCAATAAATCATTTGGAAATGCACGAAATCGCTTTTCAAAATGACTTATTGACTTTTTTTTAACGATAAACAAATATTTCATTCCAAAAGAGGTTACCAGGATGATAACCGTTCACCAAAGTACAACCAACAAGATTACAAACAGAAACAAATTACTAGCCTAACTTTGATAGATTAAAGCTACACCAAACCTCCCACACGCCAAACCCGAATGTTTACACCTCGACCTTATCCATAAATAGCTTAATTCCTTAATTACACTTATCGCCTTTTGTCACACCCTCAAATTTCACATGCGGGATTTTACCGCGAGGCGCGTGACATACCAGGATCCAAGTCAACGGTCATAATAAACGACAACTATATGTGAAAAGATACGTAAACAAACCATGCAATAATAAAAAAAACCATGATCTCGAAATACAGCGGAAGCAAATTCAAGCTTACAAACCCAAATAAAGATAAAACATGAGTTCAAAGTTTGACATCCAAAATATGATCCTACACGCAAGTGTGACTACATGCGCCTAATCCGACTGTTGCTACCTTAGCGACATGAGAAAACATGCTAAAAATGTCAACATATAATGTTGGTGAGTCCACAGGCTTTACAATAAACGTTTCGTTAGTCCCTTAAAACCGTTACCGTTACTACTATGCTGTGTGAACGCTAGCTAGGCATTAAGTATATTACTACTACGATTGAAACCATTGCTGACTGTGATTTATACTGTGATACCCTTTCGGACTACCGTCATCTCCGGTAGGCCCTGTGTGATCGAGACAATATGCACCCGCCCGGTCTCCAGCCATCGAGTGGGGTTTGTCAGGCCCAATAAATTTATCCACATTTCCCCGCTACATACCCGTATTAGTGGTTTCTGTGGGATTTAGATGAGTCGTATAGTAATATAATGATAGTCATAGTATAACATGAAAATGTGTGTTTAAAATGTGTAAGCACGTTTCTCCCCGAAAACAAAACCAGTAAAGAGTGGGGCCGTGAACTCACCTTAGATTGCGTCTTCAGTTTAATAGAAATCCGACACGTGTGTGATAGTCCCAACTAATGGCAACCTACCAATGAACTTAAGTAAGTGTGTTGACCACTAACCCGAAGGTTAACTAGTCCCCGATTGTCCAGATCTTGACTATGTGTGTTTAAAAATGTGTTTGAACGTTAACCAGACATACCAGACAGACCCGACATCCCGTTGGTGACCCATTACATCAATTAATCAAGTATGTAAGGTTAACACATAAGTTTCAAGCATAAAACACTTAGTTTGTATCAAAAATCGCGCATATGCAGTTGTAAGGTTGAATCAGCATGGGACAGGACCAGGTTCGATCCAAACATCCTTGGTTCAGCACTTTTGGGGCTCATTCTGTAACACCCCAACCGATGGCAGAAACATCGGGGTGTCACGTAGTGATGATTGTTCAGTAGCTCATGGTAGTACACAAGTTTGAATAATCCTTTATTTCATTACAATATTGAATTACATTAAAGTCTACATCAAATAATTAAACAAAGCTTCAAATATCTCCTCATGCTAGCTCTAGACTTCAAGCATCAGTATTTCCTGTTGAGTTTGGAAAAATGGGGGGGGGGGGGGGGTCAACTAGAAGTTGGTGAGAATACATAAGCCATGTCAAGCAATTAAGTTTAAGAATAAAAGTTTAGCAATTCATATGTCTATCGTAAGTTTAAGTCTACATGAATAAACATGAAGTGTTGAATCCACATAATCAAACCTCCGACTAGTTTAGGTCCATCCCGTCATCCACGGTTCACCTTAATATTATGTTGGAACGATAACAATCACCCGCGCTCCCCATAAAAGATGGTCAACGAATCTAGGTGGGATTGTCAATCCAATAGATCTATTATTGAGTATCGTTGGTTTGGCCATAGCTAATGATTATGTATGTTGAAGCGAGTCTAACTGTTGTTGTTGTCTAAATCATGAGACATGTAAAGTTTACAACTAGACATGTATGTAGAATTGCTTAAGTATAATGTTGCAAGTATAAAGAATTGCATAAACATGGTTACGTAAACTCACCTGAAATTCACTATGCAAGTACTAGCAAGTAGCAACAAATCTGAACTTGGATAAATTGAACTCTCGTATCCTATTACAAATAAATGATGCCTTAAATTCTAATGCAAATAAGTTTGTTTCATTTATTGATTGTAAAGATAGTTTATCCAACTACCTAGACACATATTGAAAGAAGGCGTGTCTTAATAAGTGTATGACTTAACGAACCGATAGTAACTTGGTTTGGTTTCACAAAATGTATTCGTATTTATAGCTACTAGATCTTTGCCCGCGTTACACGCGGTTCACCAACGTACAATTATTTTGAGGGGTAAAACATATAAAAAAAAATCTAGCAGAAATATTTTATGAAGATTTAAAAGAAACCAATACACATTGTATTCAAATATCACTAAATATTTCTTTATACACCACATCTTTAGACACATTGAAACGGTGTGAAGATTCAATGGAGTCGCAGTTAAATACTCCACTTGGTGGTACATTTTGTATTCCATTATTTGTAGGATTATTGACCTTGCATCTCTTGGCATCTAGTTGTAATTTTCTAAATTTGCGACACTCGACCGCATTCTTAATTTTTTCTTCATTCGAGAGAACTGTGAAGAAAAATAAATTACTTGCATAATACCATTAGCATATAAATAAAGATGTAAAATATATGAAATTCGTTTACCATTAGATATATTAGATAACAGTGTTCCTTTGTGATTACCTTTAAAAAAAACATAAGTTAAATGAAAAAACACAAGTAATATAAAATGAAAATCAAAATTAATTTAGCTTAAAATGTTGTTATAATTATTTCATATTAAAATGTTGCTATAATTAAAAATTCGAATTTTTTTTATTTAAATTATAGACGATTTTTAAAATGTATAGGTATAAAATGTAAAGATTTCAATATACCTAAAATAAAGTTAAACATATACAATCCGTAGATTTTTAAGTTGTATAGGTATATTTTTTAAATATAATTTATTGTTTGTTAGTATCTATTGACTAAAAAAAGTCAAACCGTGTCAAACAATTAAGGTGGTTAAAGAAGTCAAACATTGCTAAAAGTATCAAAAAATAAAATAATTAACTAAAATGTTAAATTTATAAACCAAAAAACTACAAATTAATGTTTAAAAAAAATTATTGAATGGTTAATTTCAATCTTTCAATGTTTTAAATTTACCAAAAAAAAGGTTGATTGTTTATTTTTAAAATTTGAATGTTTGTTTCTAAAATTTAAAGATGGCAATCTACCAAATTTATTTTAATTGTTTGTTAAATTTGTTTGATTGGGTTTAGTAATTGTTATTTTTTCTGTTGAAAAAAAATTAAAATATTTCAGTTAATAAAAACTCAGAAATCGTTAGAAGTAAAAAAAACTGAATCTGTTTTGCATTCAAAGATTGTGTTTGAATTTTAAAAAACAAAGTCAAACCTTGATTCTTTATTTGCTAAAATTGCATGATTTCAATTTACCAAAAATTTACTTTTGATTGTTTGTCAAGTATGGTTTGTAAAACATAAAATATTATTCCATAATTAAAAAAAATGGCATTAATAAGAAATTAATATGAATTTAAAAAAAAAAGTCAAACCATATACTAACCGAAAAAAACAATTATTGTTTTCAAAAGGAATTTTTTTTTAAAAAAATCACAGGTGGTTGTCTACAACATAAAATATTTCCATAATTACAAACATTGACATTAATAAGAAATTAATATGATTTTTAAAAAAAGTCAAACCATTTAGTAACCGAAAATAAGAATTAATGTTTATCAATAATATTAAATATCACGGTTGGTTGTTAAAAATTAAATTATTTGCATAATTACAAAAACTGTTATTAATAAGAGATTACAATGAATTTTTAAGAAAGGTCAAACCATTTACTAAAAAAATAACATTATTGTTTTAAAAACAGTTTTTTTTTTTTTTAAAAAGAAACCCTTATCAACTATGTTTACTATCTTAGTTCCTAAACATCAATTGAACAAAAAAAAAATCCCTAAATCGCTACCAAAATCATAAACACCTAAATTGAAACCTAAAAGCATAATAATCCATTCGTAGCTTTCTTAAAATATCAATTTAACCATAAATCGTAACCTTAAACATTAAACATAATTCGAAATCTAACACTTAAACAACTAATCAGTCTTAATAAATCAAATCTTAAAGAGAAGATGAAGCATTTTATTGATTTTTATTTTTAAATACGTATTTAATATTATTGACCGATTTTGACCAAAGTAATTAATGATTTTTGATTTAAAAAAAACTAAAATTCTTATCTAATTATTTTAAAATTAGGAAAGTTAATAATTGTGATAAATTAGTAAAGTTAATAATTTCGGGTTTTTTTATTTAAAAAAAAGAAAATTTTATTTTTAAATACGTATTTAATATTATTGACCGATTTTGACCAAAGTAATTAATGATTTTTGATTTAAAAAAAACTAAAATTCTTATAAATTATGATTGAGCAAGGTTTTAGGAAAGTTAATAATAATATTAGTAAATGATTTTGACCAAAAGTAATTGAATGATTATTGAGTTAAAAAAATAGAAAATTTTATTAATTCTCACAAACTGTCATGTGGCTAAATCATAAAAATCCATTCATAGGTTTTTTTAAACATCAATTTAACCCTAAACCGAAACCTAAAACATTAACCCTAATTCGAAACCTAACACATAAACATCAGTCTTATCAGTCGAACACTAATCACTCATTAACCCTAATCAGTCTTAATAATAATCCATCAAAAAATAAAGAACAATCAATCAAAACTTAATCTTATCAGTCGAACCCTAAAAACCCCTAAATCGAAAGCTAAAATATAAACCCTAAAACATCACTACAAAATCAAAACAATTAACATGACTGAACAATAATAAAGAAAAAACCAAGAACAATCAATAAAACCAAGAACATCAATACAAAATCAAGTATATAAATAATTGAAATCAGTCAAAACAGAGACAACATACCTTAATCGACAATAGAACTTATTGTTGTGGAGATCCCTGCCAATAACCATAGAAGACAAATCCAAGCTTTGTAAAGGAAGAGTATAAGAGAAGAATTATTTTAAAATTAGGAAAGTTAATAATTGTGATAAATTAGGAAAGTTAATAATTGTAAAGGAAGAGTATAAGAGAAGAATTATTACACATCCATTTTTCAAATCTATCAATTGCCACATATGGTATAGTATATACGAATATAATGAAAAAATGACATGAGACCTTAAAAATGAGCCTTAGCAATGTGATATAAAAACTCCTTGATAATATGGTGTGAATGCAATTTGAATAAGAATCCGATTAGAAGTTCAACATCTTAATAATTGTTTAAAGTATCTATTGTGAAGAAAATTCAACTTGTTGTAGGGCCCGTTTTACTTGTGATTAATCTTACCTGATGCTTGAAGGATGATCTCTGTTTTGGTTGACAAAAACAAAGCATGAATATTACATCTGTTAATTATGAATGAATAATAATGGGTTCGTTCATTCCCGTGAAAATCTCCCTTATTCTCAAAACTTGGCCAACAACACTAAACCGAATTTTATACAAATTAATAATAAGATCTACAATAACAAAACCTAGAATTATTCATCTTCTCTTCTCTTCTCTTTCATAATATTACTAAATCACATATTCAGTGAACAACAATATTATTATTTTCATCAAAACTCCAACAATTCATTTCTCTTATCGTAAGCAAAAAAATTAATATAAATGAACGATTCAGAACAAAAAAATACCGATTATTCCTCAACGTAACTGAAATGAGAGATAACAATGACCGAGACGGAGATGACGACCACGATGATAATACCAAAACTGCCTCACAGTTAGGTGGCGGTTCTGATGATAAACACAAAGTGCCTGCAAAAGATGATAAACACCGGCGAAGAAGTAGATCGTGAAGGGAAGACTTGACTTGGTTTGGTTGTGTTTGGGTGAAAGAGAGGGTTTGGAATAATGAGATGTGGAGGTCTGATATTAAGGGAGGAGGTAATACAATTAGGAAAGTTAATAATTGTGATAAATTAGGAAGGTTACTAATTTCGGGATTTTTGATTTAAAAAAAAAAAAAAGAAAATTTTATAAATTCCCACATTGTGCCATGTAGGATTCTCATTAATTGCTAGGGGTGTGAGAGATTGCCAAGTGTCCTCATGGACTTTTGTTTATTAGGTATATAGATATAGATTTGAATTAAATACATTATTGAAGTTATAGATAAAGACACATTTTGGATAACAAAATCATATTTACGTAGCTTGACTCAAATATTAATTTGTCTCGTATCTTGGGTAGTATATATATGTACTTGATAATAAACATAAATATTTCTATTTTTGACGGCGTAAGATTTGAAAATTAGGATTTATTTGTAAAACATCATCTTGTCTACACATAGTTATAAACTTGAAAGGCCGATTTGGTTCTTAAATTTTATAAAAATTTGGGCAGAGTCTCCTCTGTTTTTATAAGAAACCAGACAACGCAAGTTGTCTATATTTTCCCAAAACATCAATTGTCCAAAAATCACAAAACGCAATATTAATTAACTAAACCTTTATACGCGATAAATGGCTCGAGTTATTAAATTCATAATAAGCGAGAAACTATATTTAATTTTTGACAAGTATTATACATTCAAGTTAATAAGGTAATTTTTAGTCGTAAGTCGGTTCGCTTCGTTTTACACTTTTAAATATAATATATATCAACACATATATGAATTAACTTGATGTAAGTAAAAGAAATAATACGGCGCGCGCTTATACCTTCCCGAGATTTGACCTCGCGAATCGACACGTTCACGCCTCGCACCAGGTATCGACAGATCTGAACAGTTGACCAATGTTTGACCGATGTTGATCGGGTATGACCGAACTCGAAAACTGACCCGAGAACCATTTGGACTAATCTGACCAGGTGTGACCCAGGTTGACTGACGTTGACCAGGTTTGACCTGGTCAACTCGTGTTTGGCCAAGACTCAGAGAAAACGAACAAGAATCGGGCTCAACCCCACGTACGTCTGCTGCTCAATAACCACAACCAAACATCACAGAACCGGAAGTGAAGGAAACCCGACCACAGAGCCAACCAAAACCACTACCGGTCATCATCTACACCCAACCCCCAATAAACATGATGGATCTACACTTGAGCTGTCGTCGTCCGCCCACCCTGATCCAAACGTGAACCAACAAACCTCCGAGCCACAACTCCCCGGAACCCATCATCGTGACCCCATCCTTGTTACCCAGCACCGCCTCCACCACCTCTGCGTTTTCAGCATCGAGCCCTGTAACACCCCGCCCTTCTCACCACCAATATTGTCCGCTTTGTCCATCCAGAGCTCACGGATTTGTTTTTGGTTGCCCAAGTAGAGACTTCCCAGGAGGTCACCCATCCTGGAATTTCTCCCACCTGAGCACGCTTAACTGTGGAGTTCTCCTCTCATCCACTAACATTAAGCCCCAAAACGCGTTGGTGATTTAAGAGGCAAGACATTACTTATGAACCAAGGATCTCTCCTGGCCACGACCGATGTGGGATTTTCCTGGGGTGTCACATTCACCCCATGTTAGAGTCTCATCGTCCCTGATGAGGTTAGAGTCTCATCATCCTTGATGAGGTATGCACCCACCATCCCGAACGGCACAGGAGTGGCTCTGATACCATATGTAACACCCCGCCCATCTCACCACCAATATTGTCTGCTTTGCCCATCCAGAGCTCACGGATTTGTTTTTGGTTGCCCAAGTAGAGACTTCCCATGAGGTCACCCATCCTGGAATTTCTCCCACCTGAGCACGCTTAACTGTGGAGTTCTCCTCTCATCCACTAACATTAAGCCCCAAAACGCGTTGGTGATTTAAGAGGCAAGACATTACTTATGAACCAAGGATCTCTCCTGGCCACGGCCGATGTGGGATTTTCCTGGGGTGTCACACATTCGACCTATACACACGTTCATACAACCTAACATATGTTCATTCAACCCTAACACATGTTAATTCGACCCTAACACGTGTTAATTTGACCTAAATCATGTTCGTTCGACCTAACTGAAGCACGTTCGACCTGTAATAAGCTAGGTTCGACCCTGGTCTTCTTCATTCGACCCCACGTAGGTCGAATGAGACCAAGGTTCGACCCCAGCAGTCCCAATCCTCCTAAAACGCATCAAAACAATACGAAAACATCACAAAACGTCATTAAACACACCAGTCAAGTATGAATAACATATCCCCACGAAACCCTACCAATTTTACTCCAAAATCAATCCGTTTTAATACTTACCCAAAATGGTAAAATTATGGAAACGTCACATCATGCATGAAAACTTTACCCAATTTGGAAACTTTTTGAAATCATTCAACAATCAACCTAATATGCTCAGATTATCATGTGAAACAAAACACCTAATCATATAATCCATAATATCATCATGAACCGATCCCTAAATCTATCAAAAATCCCCAAAATGAGCAAAATATCATCATCCAACAATTAATAGCCTAAGATAACCAAAACTTATCATCAATAACAGCCTTAGAACATTTCTATAACATCTCTGCAGCATTTAATCATCAAACAATACATAAGACAACGTCAAACACCATTAACACATGTTAATTTGTATAAAAACTCATGTTTAATGATTAGGTTTTGTTTAGAAAGATGTTAGAAAGGTTTTTAATTATGAAAACTAACTTAAAACAGATCTGGACCTTTGGGGTTTAATGAAAACGAATAAAAAATATTTAAAAAGGATTTTGGATGAAGAGCACACCTTAGATCTTTGCTTGTTTATGATATAGGAGGTTAGATTGTGAAAAACAAGGTCAAAAACTCCTTCCCCGGTGATTAAAGTTGAGAGAGAGTGTTTAGAGGCGTTTAGGGTTTGTGAAATGATGAAAAATGACAAAGTATGGTATTTATAGTGTCTGCAGGTTCGACCCTTGCAGGGGTCGAACGAGACAATATGGTGGTCGAATGAGAGGTATGAATGACTCAAAAATTTGGTTCGACCCCCCTTAAGGTCGAACCTGTTCTTGTGTTTTCCAGATTTTCCAGTTTTGTCGTTTTAACGCATTTTAACACATCCTAACACATGAACATGTAATTATAACATATGTTAAGCATATATAATCTTAGATAATCATCTATACACCATTTAAACACGTATTTGCATATCGTATAACACATATAGATCAATTCATGTTTGTTACTTAATCTAATTCATGTAATTCACCAACAACGGGACTCATGACTCGTGTGCGTGTATGTGAGATTAACCCCAATGATCCTCCGAATCATTGGACCCTGGACAATACGTAATGTAATCTGACTCAACTGACCTAGTTAAGTACGTTTGGTAAATGTTTTCCGTTAAGGTAGACTTATGTGTTTGTAAAATGTTAACCTTAACATGTCGGGTGTCACACCTTTTGAGTAGAGAATCGTACTTGCTTGAATACCGCCTCGTTTCTTGCTTTCCAAATGCTCCACAACATGATTAAACATACCGCGTGCACCGCTTTCCTCTTCTTTGGAGAACCACCCACGAACCGATCCAATTCAAGAATGTCACGCAAACTGAATGCATAAATTGGTTGGAGTCTGCACCATAATGATATAACCTGCCATATTGATTGTGCGAAACCGCACTCCACGAAAATATGTTCCAAAGATTCTGGATGATCTCGACAAAACGAAAATGACTTATTGGCTTATTGGCTTTTTCAAAAAGTTAGTAAGTTGTTTTCAAACTCAATCCCAAACATGGCTCTTAACTGAACATTTTGTTTGTTGAACTCTTGAAACCTCATTATTTTTCTATCGATATATATAAATTAACAACCACATTTCTACTCTAAAATCGTATTCACGTCTCCAAACTATTGATATATGTGATGGCTTATGATTTCCATTATATTCTACGAACATTATATCTTTGCTCGATTTCAGATCTACTTTGCAATAAGTGACCTCTAATCGATTTGGATTGAGTTTCACAAACACTTTTCAATCTGAAAATAGTTATGATTTTTATTTTAGCAGTTTTAGGTCATTACCTTCGATCGATTTGGATTTGTCATCTAGGTTTCATTTTTGTATAGATGTTGTTTTTTTCACGTGTACGATGGTTTTCTAATATAAAGTTATGAATGTTATCAACAACGTTTGTGTCTCGTTTTCCCTATATAAAGTTACGTATCTTAACGTTTCAACATTACTTTTTTTTTTATGTTCGTATGTTATGTCATTCAATTTTTTGAAAGGCGAACTTTATTAAAACACTAAACGGCGGAATCTCCAAGAAGGAAATAACCGCCTAGAACAAAATAATAATTACAAGAGAACTTACGCCAATCTATCCAATCCACCGTGGCCTTCTTATTTCTATTCCTATACCAAAGATACTCCAATGATTTTATATCGACAATTATTTGGGCCACACTCGGTTTAACACAAGAGAAAACCATCTCATTCCTAGCCTTCCAAATACACCAACATGTAACAATAAGAATACCATACACAATCTCCTTCTTCAGATCCGATCCACCCATCTACATGATCCGAGTCTTCGTCCGAATCGCCACATAAAGCACATAAGTTATCTTCCACCATAATATTTCTTCTCCTAAAAGCCATCTTTGTTAGAATCCTATCCATTTGAGTGCGCCACATAAAAATCAATAACAATAAATTTTCCGTTACAACATGCGAGGTAAAATTACTAGTTATATACTTATATATTGTTATACATATTAAACATTAACTGACGATGCAATAGTGTTTAATGGCAATCCTGTAATTACGTATCTCACCTATGGGCAAAACACTAGTTTTGCCTTCCCTCCTAGTTTTAATATTAATTGTCAACTTTGTCTTATTTTTTCTTTTTTTTTCTTAAGGCTTAGTTCACTGAATAAAAAACTTGCAATGATCTCTATTCATACACCGGTGTTCTTCTTGCCTAAGCTCAAACTGTTACGGGGAATTTTTTGCGGTGTGCATGGATCGAACATATGACCTACCCCAGGATTGAAACCCCTAAAGAAAAACTCACTCTACCTCAAACCAGCTAGGCTGGAGATCACTACAAGTTTTTTATCCATTACATTGTTCTTTGTGCTTTGATGGAATTTACTTTACTTTTATTTTATTTTCTTTTATTTAATGGTCTATTCAAACAATTTTTTTTGAATTAATTGTTAAAACGGCCCCTGAGGTTTTCCTCAAATTGTTTGTCTGGTCACCAAACTTGATTTTTATCACTGTAGCCCCCCAGAGATCAAAAAGTGCCAAAATGGTCACTTTTAACTAAGTTTTTAACTGAGTTATGAAAGTCAGTTAAGTCCCAGGGGCAATTTTGTCATTTATGTCCTCAGGGGCCAAAATGACAACTAATGGAAAATTATAAAAAAATAAAATTCAAAAACATTTTTTCGAACACGTATTTTTTTTTTCGAACACGTTTTTTGGAACACGTTTTTTTTTTTATAAATGAAGTATTTTTATTACATTTAACCTTTAATCACAAAACCTTCTATTTTTTTTTTTTTTTGAACTAATTATTCAATACAATAAAACAAAATACGAAAGTTACATCATAATAGAAGGTAGACGTGCAACAAGCTGCGCGCGCCACCCCTTTCTGAATAGCGAAACCTAGCCTACCAAAGACAAATCCTTGCCCCCCCTGGAGATGAACTATTGTTGTGGACGACCCGTTGGACCCTGGTCAAGAAACGAATAGCTTCTAGCGCTAGGGAGCCAAAGGTATCAAAGGCCAAAGGGACAAATACATGTTGGTTCTCTGCACAAGCTTTAGCATGTTTATCTACTTTCTTCGATTCCGCTTTTCTCGATGCTTGCGCAGCTACAAACCCTGTTTCCCTTAACCCAACCAAAGGAGAAACCCCTGTGAGGTCCACGCAAGCATGTTTCCCCCTCTCCCAGCCAAAGACAAGCAGATCTACTGGTCGCAGGGTGGATCTCCCTTCCGCAGGGTCTGTGAGAAAATTTACAGGGGCCTCCTTTTTGGCAGAAATCCCAGCTCTTCTCAGGATGTCCCACAAAACATCCCTCACCCAGTCATGCCGGTATTTGAAACCAGGGAGCTCTTTGCAATGAATTGCGTGCTCCACGTATTTATCCATGTAAGCTTTACGGCAGATGGGGCATGTTTCATCTTCCGGATACATAGGGATCATCAACCGGTACTTGAGTATAGCCCTGTACTCCACTGTAGACATGCATTGACCTAAACCCTCAATCGGGATAACGGTCAAAAAATCCTGAGCATGAGGGCCCTTTAAGCATTCAATCACCGCCTTCTGGCGGGAGGGCAATTCAAAAACTTCTCCCAGACTCTGAGCAGTTTTGCTAAAAAAAGCATTCGCCAAAGTTTTTTATGGCTTTGAGGGGGCGGTATCTTTATTAGAAAAACCGCCAATATCAAGGTCTGGGAGATAGACATTTAAGCGTTCGAGCGCATGTTGATAGTCCGGGTCTAGCCCGATAACCCCACTGTTTTGAAGGATAAGATCTTGAAGTTCCCAAGACTGAGCTCTAGACGCCACAAAGGCATAAACCCCAACATCTCGAGCTGAAAGGAGGCCCAAACCACCTAAACGCATAGGCAAGGATGCCAAGCGCCACTGGAGGTCCCCGAAGTAGGGGCCCCCACACACAACTATATCTTCAATAGCCTCTCGGAGGCCATCATCGAAAAGGGATACTGCATCCACCATCAAGTGGGGTTGACATGTTCGCAACCCAAAAAGTAACTTAGCGACCCCCATGCATGACCTGAGCAGCAGGAGCTCACTTTGGGGATCCCTAAGGCGGGGCATGAGTTTCATAAGGGCAACCGCACCTGCATCCCGCCGCACTGCCAACTCCCCACTAAAGATAGGATCTCGGCTAACAGCCCCACCAAGGAGCTTAACCCCCTTCTCTGGTCTACCAATCCCTCTCGGGAAAAGCCCATCCTGAACTTTTAACCCGTCACACGTCGGCCAAAAGACCTCTGTTTTCTTAATATTGAGATGAAGCCCCAGAGATGGCCCATGCATGTTGATGATGTCTAAAGCCTTAGCAACCTCAGCTGTGTTGCCTATAATCGTCCCATCATCCAAATACCAAGCATGAAACGGGAGGTTACAGTATTCCTGAACCCGCAAGATGAGGGGGTGTAAGGCAAGAGCAAAGAGAAGGGGCCCCAAAGGATCTCCTTGTTGCACTCCAGTGGTAGCCCCAATACAATCATTACCCACATACAGCCTAGCAGGCTGAGCGTAAAGGAACTGGATCCACGGATAAATAGACGGGCACCGCTGGTGAACCTCTTGGAGAAAGGCTGTGTGGTCGACCATGTTGAAGGCATTGGAGAAGTCTACCGTAAGCAGAGCCAATGACCCATCCGCATGAAAAGAGTTGAGGAACCTGTTGGCACTGTGAAGCACTGCCTCTGCCCCATTTGGTACCCCTACTCCAAATTGAAAGTCCCCCAGGTGCTGGGCAATGTCTTTCCCAACCTTCTTCATCGCCACCTTAGAAACCAACCTTCGCCAGATGCCCCCCACAGCAATAGGCCGAATTCCATTATCAGGCTTCAATAAGGGGGTGAGGGGGGCTGAGGCGACAAACTCGGCAAGCGTCTTAGGGCAAGCCCCCCCAAGCCATAAGTTGACGACTTCAGTAATGGCCGCTAGCAAACCCGAGGAAGTCACCGAGCCTTCACCACCCATAGCATCCAACAGGTGTTGGGCCCGTATGCCATCCCTGCCGCAAGACGTCCCTTTAGGGAAAGATCGGATACATCTGAGCACGCAATCCCCTTCTACGGATAGAGCGGGTTGGGTGATAGGGTGAGAAGGAAAGGATGGAGGCGGCACCACTGGGTGTTTATCAATGAGGGCTTTCATGGTCGATTCACATAGAGGGGCCACTCCACTGGAGCATAGAACCTTAACTGCTGCCGTGAAATGCCCATCCCTAACTTTACGAAGACATTGCTTTATGTTAGGTTCCCTTTCATTGTCTTCTTCCCTTCTGACTTCTCCCGTAGATACCACAACCTCCCCCACGCTTTCCAAGAGGGAAGAGACCAAGACCGCAAACCCAGACCCCTCTTTCCATTCTACAAGCGCTTGCATGATGCTACTACACTGCAGAGATTTCCTGTTCCCAAATGTTCGCTCTTGCCTGGAGGACGGTCTGACCACCCTCAGGGTTAACCGCGGAAGCAATAGCAATTGGACCCAATTGTTAACCAAGCTTGGCGACGCCACCACTTTGCGTAAGGCACCTGTTAACACTTGAGCAAACATCAGACGACAACTGGGGGGAATGCTTTTAACAGTTTGAATAGGGAGAGAAAAAACACGCTCGAGGAGGGCAACATCCCCAACCATCCCGGTTGGGTGACGTGGGTTTGCGTCGTCTACTGCTAGACATGGCTTCCGTATCCCAACAATGAAATCTTCGACATCTCCCGAGGCCATGGCGAACGATCCAACCTCATCGTCATGCTTGCATCCCCTACTGAGAGCATGCATCATCATGCACTTCCCACATAACCATTCATCTCCTGCCCTGAGAACTTCCCCAACATCCAAAAAAAGGTCCCGATCCTTCGAGATAGCCTCCTTCATAGATAGCCTTCGGTTTTCTGTCTTGAGGTGAGTGCTTTGAATGTGTTCAAGAAGGCGGAAAAATCCGCCAAACCCTGGTTTACCATCTTTACGATCATGAAAATGTTTAAAGGGGCAGGCCCGTAAACCACTAACAGAGCCCTGCGTAGATCCTCCAGACTTGATATTCCGGGGCTTCCTGGCAGGAGCCATGTGCGAATGCTAGCCGCCGAACTCGAGATGAGTTGAGGGACAAAGGAATCAACGAGCACAAACCTTTTACTAGACGGTGAGGGTAGCAACCACAGGTTGCCCACCCTCTAAGTGGAACCCCACATAACTCCTTACACCATTATTATTATTATTATTATTATTATTATTATTATTATTATTATTATTATTATTATTAAAAGAAAGAAAGTCAACTAGGAAACATAACTATTATAATATTATAAGTACTTGTATTATTATTATTATTATTATTATTATTATAATTATTATAAGTATTATAAGTTTAACCCCTAAATACAGTAAAGAATGTGATCACGTGAAGAAGATGTATCATTGACCTATATAGCCAATCATATTACAAACAAAAATAATTAGAAATACAATTTGGTCGAAAGAAGGAAAAAAGGAAACCAAATAGGTCGAAAGAAGGAAAAAGGAAAACAAAAAGGTCGAAAGAACCGACAAGGTCGAACGAGAGAAACCAAGCAGGTGGAAAGAGGCGAATGAGGAAAACAAAAGGTCGAACGAGATCGAAAAACAGGTCGAATGAGGCGAAAGGGTGGATAGGAGATTTGAAAAAGTGACCGTTGGTTATTGGAAAAAGGAGGATCTACTTGGCCCGTCCAACAACCGACGGTAGAGGGATAAGGGAGGAGGAGGAAGAAGCAGACGGTGGTGGCGAGGGATGAAGGTAACCGGTGTGAGTGTGAGTCTGTGGGAGTAATTATTAGGTGAAATTGTTTATTGGATTGGAATGGATTATTGATGTGTTTGGTGAAGATGATATTGGAATTGAAAGGATTTGAAAATGGATTTTTTCAAACATGTTTTTTTTTCGAACACGTTTTTTCGCTCATCCACAATAACCCGATATGTACCTGTTGGATAATTTTGCTTTTGTTGTGTCCCGCAGCGAGATAATCAAGATAAATGATCTTCTTGATGTTCGTCTGCATATCACGGACTAGCTTGAATTGAACGTCAGATTGAAGCAGCGCACGATTAAACTCGTTTAAGCAATCATTAAGGACCTTCTGTTAGGCTATCTTTAAAAAGACGTGTTTGAAAAAAAAACATGTTTGAAAAAAAAAACGTGTTTGAAAAAAAACGTGTTCGAAAAAAAAACGTGCTCGAAAAAAAAAACGTGTTCCAGAAAACGTGATCCAAAAAACTTGTTCCAAAAAAAAATGTGTTCCAAAAAAGGTGTTCGAAAAAACGTGTTCGAAAAAAAACGTGTTCGAAAAAAACGTGTTCGAAAAAACGTTTTTGAATTTTATTTCTTTATAACTTTCCATTAATTGCCATTTTGGCCCCTAAGGACATAATGACGAAATTGCCCCTAAGACTTAACTGACTTTCATAACACAGTTAAAAAGTGACCATTTTGGCACTTTTTGATCTCTGAGGGGCTCCAGTGATAAAAAACAAGTTTGGTGACCAGACAAGCAATTTGGGGAAAACCTCAGGGGCCATTTTGGCAATTAACTCTTTTTTTTTATTCAGGAATTATACACCCTCTATTTATGATTCATACACTCTGGCTCATATCACACACCAATAAGAGACTGTCACATATCCCAGAATGTGATGTCACACCCTTCAGATTGTGATGTCACGTGATATATGAAACCCAAAACCTTTTTTTTTTTGTGTGTTTGAAAGGAGATCTAGCAAGAAGCTAGAAAACCAAGCTCCTAAAACCCAAAATAAAAAAGAAAACATACACCACAGACGAATCTTAGTTTACAATCTTGGATCTATTTTTCATCCAAATAGGACTAATAGCTTTAATTTCTTTAATGATCTTGGAAAACTATTATTTGTTAACTAAGTCTCAATGGAAAACTCAACAAAACAAACTGATTGCATCCATCATAATGAACAGGCTTGGTCGTTTTTGCCTATCAAATCAACCATAACCGGGGTTTGGAACTCAATCATAAAGGTCGGAAAGGATTTTGATGTCGTAAATATTCAGGTTGAAAGTTTGTTTAAAGGAATGCTGGGAAATGGTTCGGGGACTCGGTTCTGGCTTGACTGCTGGATTGGTGAACAACCACTCAGGTACACATTCCCGAATCTATTTATTTTAGAGTCTAATAAGGGCTGCAATGTTGCAGCCCGTTTTTCACAGCTGGGGAACACTTGGGTATTGGGTTGGGTATGGAAACGTGAGCCATTGCAGGAACAAGAGAGGCGTGAACTTCAGGATTGCACAAACTTGCTCCGGAACTGCAACCTATCAACCAACTCAGACGCTTGGAGCTGGAAAGCTGATCAATCTGGAACTTTCTCCATCGCCTCCTGCCGAAGACTGTTAACTGCTGCTGCCGTGCGATTTTATCCTTTCGAATGGTGTAATTTGGTTTTGAAAAAGGTCAATTTATTAGCATGGAGAAGTGAGCAAGAACGTATTCCTACTCTTGAGGGGCTGCTACGAAGAAGAATCATCAACACATCTTCCTTATGCACCTTATGTAATGATCAATCTGAAAACGCAGAACATTTATTTACCTCATGCTATTTCGCAACACATATCTGGAACAAAATTTGTGATTGGTGTCGAATTACGCCGTTCATTATATTTGACTTCAGGGATATTCTAAATGCGCATAAAATCAGCGGGATTGGAAGCACTAAGAAGAAGATTATCAAGGCAATTATCCTAACAACGATTTGGGCGATCTGGACGAAAACGAACAGGAAAATATTCGCAAGGAAACGACCGAGTTTGGACCAATGCTTAGGCGAAATCAAGTCGCTTTCCTACAACTGGGTAACTAATAGAGCAAAGCATGTTTCAAAGAATAAATGGATTGTTTTTGACCTCACAGTGTAATGTTCTAATAGGTTTGGATGGTAATATTTAGATAGGCTTGGCTGTATTGTTTTGTATATCTTCTTAGCATCTTGCTATGGGATATTCATGTAAATACTTGGGTTTGGTAATAAAAGTATGTTTTCCTTTCAAAAAAAAAATACAACAATAAATTTGACGATGTTATTAATTATTTAATCAACTAGTCTATCCTCTGGGAGCTTCTTGGGATAAAAAAATCTAATATAAAATGATAAAATGTGTATACCATAAAGAATAGGTCGTTTTTTCAATTTCTTTTTGTAAAGGATCAACACTCGATAATTCATAAAACCTACTTCTAATTCTATATGTGCACCTTTTGTTTAAGTGAAGTCTCTGTATAACTTTGTCACCTTCTCAAGACACTCTAAAGCTTCGACATGAACTTAGAAAAAAAAACAACCAAATTGGAGTTTACAAAGAAGCTATACTTTGATATTTTTTTTCCAGTTCTCTAAATATATAAATAATATAAAACGTATGAACAACCAAAACTAAATTGAATATTGAGTTCAAAATATGACTTTAACATAAAGACACAAAATGACAACTTAGAAAAACACAATGCACAGTAAAAAACACTGTATTCAAAGAAAAAACACAATTTGCAACAAAAAAACACAATGATCAGAACTGAAAAACACAATGAACGGGACAAAAAACAAACACAATGAACAGAAAAAACTAACACAGTGGACAGACGAAATAACATATTGTATTTTTTACTGCAGATTTGTGTTTTTTACTGTACTGTGCATTGTGTTTTTTCGGATATGGACATTATAAAATCTAGGACGATGCAAGAAATCAAAGAAAAGTTTGACGATCAGTTCTATCAAGACCAAGGATGATGGGGGATAGTTTCAAGAAGCTTAGTGTCGAGGAAGCCAACAGCCCCGTGGTTCCCTTCTCAAAAGACGAAATCAAAGCAGTGGTGTGAGATTGTGGTGGGGAGAAAGCGCGAGGACCGGATGGGTTTTCTTTTGCTTTCATTAAGCACTATTGGGGAAGATTGGAGAAATATGTGGGTGAAGTTATGGATGGGTTTTTTATTCATGGCTCCATTCACTCATCGTGCAACTCGTCTTTTATCGCTCTTATTCTGAAAGTTCCAGACCATGTGACACTATCCGACTTTAGACCTATTTCACTTGTGGGTGTGATTGGTAAGATAATTTCATAAGTGTTAGTGGCGAGACTCAAAAGCGCTCTTGGGAGCATTATATCGGCGGAACAATCAGCCTTCATCAAAGGAAGAAACATTTTTGACGGCCCCCATATCGCCAATGATGTGGTCTCATGGGTGAAAAAAGAAAGGATGAAGATGATGATGTTCAAGGTGGACTTTGAAAAGGCGTACGACTGTGTTTCTTTGAAGTTTCTAGTCAATATCATGCACCACATATCAAGGTGGAAAAACTGGATTATGGGAATGTTGGTGACGGGGTTGGCTGCGGTGTTGGTTAATGGATCTCCGACTGATGATGTGCAGCTTAAGCGAGGTCTTAGACAAGGGGACCCGTTATCACCATTCCTGTTCACGACCGTTATGGAAGCGTTGTACGTTATGGTATCGAATGCGGTAAAAGCCGACACTTTTGCGACGGTTAAGCTACCAAATGATGGCCCGATTGTATCTCATTTATTATACGTGGATGACGCGTTATTTTTTGGTAGTTAGTCGGAGGAAAACATTTTGAATTTGAACCGGCTGTTCCGTGGGTTTTCTTTAGCCTCGGGACTCAAGACAAACCTTCATAAGAGCAGCTTGTTCGGAATAAATCTGGAAGTGTTGGTGATTGAGATCGCAGCTTCTAGTCTTGGATGCAAGAAAGGAAATATTCCTTTCATATATTTGGGGCTTCCAGTTGGAGAAAACATGAGAAGAATCAAGAGTTGGAAAGTGGTTTTAGATAATTCAACTCCAAGCTATTATCATGGAGAGCGAGGTGTCTATCATTTGAGGGGAGAGCGATACTTGGGTCCTTGCCAAATTATTATCTTTCAATATTCAAGGCACCAGTGGGCGTTATTAAAGTACCTAAAGTTATAAGAAGAACGTTCCTTGGGGGGGGGGGGGGAATTCACTTGCCAATAAGATCAGATGGGTTCCATGGGAAATAAATTGAAACCTAAACATTGTGGGGGGATGGGGATTGGAAGTATCGAGGACCTAAACTTGGGGTTACTAGCAAAGTGGTGGTGGCGGTACAAAAGCGCCTCTTCACAGTTATAGTGCAAAGTGGTTAAAGCGATCCACATTGGAGGTAGAAGGTCATGTTTTGTCCCTTGTAAGAAGATGAAGCCAAGAACGTGGTGTATTATTAGTTCCCTAGAAAATGAGTTCTATAAACGTGCGGTTAACCTTGAAGCCAGGTTCAAAGGGGTGGTCGGTAGAGGCGATGCAGTAAAATTTTGTGAAGATAACTAGTGTGGTGGAGGCAGGTTAAATGAAAAGTTCCCTGAGCTGTTTGCACTATGCTCAAATAAAAAAGCGAAGGCTTGAGACTGCTTCAAGTTTATTAGTGGGGAGGTGGTATGGAACCCTGGATGGAAAAGGGCCCTGCACTCGGACATACAAGCTACCGAATGGGCCGAGATGATTAGCTTATTGAAGGCTCAAAAAGGTGAATAATAGCAAAGATAGGTGGAAGTGGGTATCGGGTGAAAACACTGTGGATTGCTTGGTTAAAGAGGTTCGGAAGTCACTTATGTCGAATGCAGTGGTAGACCCCTTCATGATAAAATTATGGTGGAGCCGGATTGCCACTCCAAAGGTCAACTGTTTTGTATGGAGAGCCATGGATAACAGAATTCCAACTGCGGAAACGTTAACGGCAAGGGGTATTTCGGTGGGGGATGGTTGCTGCAAGAGATGCGGGGCGGGCTTGGAAACCACATCTCATATCTTCTTCAAGTGCGTGTGGGCGCGAGCGGTATGGTGGAATATAGGTGAATGGCTCAAAGTGAAGTTTTCGGATTCGATTCAGTCGATTGCTGGTCTAATCGAATTCTGCAAGAACCGCGAATAAGGAAAGAAGGAAAAGGAAGTGATAAACGCCGTTAGCCTGTTGGCCCTATGGAATTGTGGTTGTGTCGGAATGATAAGATATTTAAAAACACTAACATGGTGACGTCGAAACTTGTGGAGAAGATTAAACACGAAGCATATTGGTGGGTGCTCAAAAGGGCGAGAAGACCGGATTCGGAAATGGCTAGGTGGTTTGAGTTTCCTATTCTCGATAATGGTTAGTCCGTTAAATGTATTGTTTGTAGGGGTGCGACTAGAGCCGTGTTAAGTTGTGGTGTTAGTAATTATAGTGTGCAGATAGCCTCTGACTTAATGGGCTTATCTCTGACTTAATGGGCCTATGAGCAAATTTTGTAATGTGTTGCTATGTTAATAAAGTTCCGTTTGTTTGTAAAAAAAAGATTTTCAAAGTTTGATCAATTTAATATTCTTTATCATCAAGTAGGGCTGCAAACGAACTGAACTTTCAGCGAACAGTTCATGAACCGTTCGGCGGGAAGTTCGTTTGTGTTCGTTCGTTTATTAAATGAACGAACACGAACAAAAAAATCCGTTCGTTTAGTTAAACGAACAAACATGAACAAAGGTCGCGTTCGTTCGTTTATGTTCGTGAACGTTCGGTAACATGTTCGTTTATGTTCGTTTGTGTTCGATAGTTTATTAAGGTTTTTAATATTTATACTATTTTTATATTGTTATATTTTTATTTATTTTACCCAATAAATACTATATATGAGGTAAATATATGACTATATGAGATCAATAAACTTACTTTTTTTATCCAAGCTCATTATATGTTTCCACGTTCTAGCGTTCTCCACCTCCAATGCCCTCTGCCATGCACCTCCTCCAATGCCTTTCTCCAATACTAAGTATGTTTAGACAATTAGGTTATATTTTGGGTGGATCTAGCTAATTTCATAATGTATGTGAATTCGATGTTATTCAAAAGTTAATATATGTCCGTTTGTGTTTGTTTCCATTCATGAACACTTCTTTGTGTTCATGAACACTTGTTTGTGGTCATTAATATCCGTTTGTGTTCGTGTGTGTTCATGAACAAAATTAACAAACGAACACAAACGAACACGAACATGAGTGTTTTCTTAACAAACGAACACGAACAAAAAATCTCGTTCGGTAAGTGTTCATGAACAGTTCGTGAACACATAGTTTTCTTAACAAACGAACACGAACAAGGCCTTGTTCGTGTTCGTTCGGTTCGTTTGCAGCCCTACCAAGAGTTGGATTAAATCTTTCTTTTAAAAACAAATAAGGATTACGTGGTCCAACACTTGTAGCCCAGTTGGTTGAGGGCTTAAAGTTTCCTATGGGAGACTTTGGGTTCAATTTCCACTAGCTACATTTGGAGGACATTGGTGGAGGGGAAATGAGGGATGACCCGGCCATTGGCTTGGGTTCGAGGCCTGATCCCGACCGGTTATACTGATTATTTCACTGTCGTGCCTTCGGTCGAGTGAGTGGTCGGGTTTTCCCGGGAATTGGTGGCAATTGGTGGTCCGGGTGCCCGAGAGTGCTCGGAAATTGATTCGTTGGCCGTTCAAAAAAAAATAAAAAAAAGATAAGGATTACGTGATCGGAACCGGAATCAAAGTTTTACGCCAAAACTTAATGTTTTTTGCAACACAAAGGAAACTAAATCTCAAATATCCCTTTGGTTAATTTCCCTTTCTTTATCAGTGTTGTTTATCGTATTTTTCTAGAGAACATGGGTTGTTAAATTTTGTTTGATCAAACTAATCGATTGATCAAATTTACTAAGGTTTTTAAGTTCAATCTTAATTAATTAATTTATTTTTTTTACTTTACTTTCATAATCCTAAATGTTCTTTTATCATTACGGAACTAATTTGATTAATATTTTTTACCAAATCATACTAAAAAAAGTGTGATTTGAATAAACTTAAGAATTTTACGTAATATAGTGACACTGGAACATTCATGATCAACATCTCGTCATAACGCGTGAACTAATGTAAACTCGCTAATATACAATTCCGTAACCTAAAAGTACAACCCTAAAGACCCTACGTAGTAGGGCGTGAATACCAACTTAGCGCCCCCAACACCATTACAGGGGGCGTTAAGTTTCAAAAATGGGCCAAAGCGTTATAAGTTATGTTTATAACGCCAGAATGTTAAACTTGTGCCAATAAAAACGTGCCACGTCCGAAATTGTTGTTGCTTATTTATTTATTTTTTATTTTTATAATAGCGCCCCAATTTTTTCCCCTCTCACTACACCCCATTTTCACTTCAAGCCTAATGCTGACTCAGCTGCCACGTGGAACAATCAGAAACAAAGACCTTATCTTTTTTCCCTCCCCACTACACATGGTCTAATGCACACAATACACTTACCGGACAACTTACAACTAGGGCTGCAAACGAACCGAACGAACACGAACAAGACCTTGTTCGTGTTCGTTTGCTAAGAAAATTATGTGTTCACGAACAGTTCATGAACACTTACCGAACGAGATTTTCAGTTCGTGTTCGTTTGTTAAGAAAGCACTCATGTTCGTGTTCGTTTGTTAATTTTGTTCATGAACGCACACAAACATAAATAGACATTAATGAACACAAACAAGTGTTCATGAACATAAAGAAATGTTCATGAACAGCACCAAACACAAACGGACGTATATTAACTTTTGATTAACATCGAATTCACATACATTAAGAAACATAAAAATAAAAGAATATAAAAAATAAAAACATTACTAAACTATAGAACACAAACGAACACGTTACCGAACGTTCACGAACATAAACGAATGAACACAACCTTTGTTCATGTTCGTTCGCTTAACTAAACGAACGGAATTTTTTGTTCGTGTTCGTTCATTTATTAAACGAACGAACTTCCCGCCGAACGGTTCATGAATTGTTCGCTGAAAGTTCAGTTCGTTTGCAGCACTACTTACAACGCCATAAAACACAACGTATTTATAAATTAATAATATACATAAGTATTGAATAAAATTGTTTAAGTAATCCAATTTAAGAAATGGTATGTAATAAATTTGATAAATAATTTATTTTTTGTAAAGTCATTTTTAATTTAAAAGGTTAATCGAAATTCGTGCAAATGTGAAGTTAAACTAGAGTAGCAATGATCACCTATGCACCTGCACACATCAGGTGGCTGCACACAATGTCCCATCTCTTCAGTCGATGTCGATGTTGCTACTTCTTTGTTAATTTGTCTTTTCTTATTACCTCTGTTCCATCTCTTCAGTCGATGTTGCACACAATTATCTCTTTCTATTCATTTCTTTCGAGGAGGACCGAAGACTGGAGTATATTTTTTATTTGTCTTTTCTTATTATTTTTCTTTTCTTTTTTTCTTATTTCTTTGCATTATAACTATTCTCCTTTATAAGTATATCATACTATTAAAAGTTAAACGATCATGTTTATTTTTTAATGGTAATATAGTATTAAGCCCCGTGTTGCGAGCCCCACCCCGTGTCGTGTGTTAATAAAGGTGTTCAGGAGTTTTAAACGAAAGGTTGGTAGTTCAAGTCTTATAAGAGGTAAAAAAGAGGTGTAATAAAATGGTGTAAAAATTAGGGAAGAAATTAGCCATTAAAAAAAAAGCCCGTGTTGCAATGAGGACGTAAAACCCTTGCGAATTTGCGCTAATGCTACACGACACCAACATCCGAAAACCTTGTAAAACAAAACAAATAAAAAACAAAAAAAATAACACCGAGTGAAAGGTAGGCATGAATTCATTGAACCACACACACTCGGTGCGGCATGTTATTGCGAAAAAAAATTAGGCTTAAACGTAAAACATAAAAATTAATATCTAAATCGATTTAAGTCGTGCACATTGCAACGGACCTGCCAAACAAAAAAAATAGACATAAAAATTTTGCACTAAACACACACTCCACCAATACGGAACAAATGCAATTTTACAAAGATAAACCAACGTGCATTACAAAATTAAATACATATTTTAAAAGAAATAATAAAAAAATAAATTACAAAATAAATAACAATAAAAGTTAGTCTTTTTTTGAACGATCAACTAAAGTATTGTCGGATACTCTGTACGTGGCCCCCAATGGCCGAAAGCCGAAAGGGGCTCCAGACGGCCTCTAGTCCGTACGGACAGAGCCCTTCGGCCCACCCGTCTCCTGTTCCAGGAAAAACCCGGCCCACAAACCCGCCCGAAGGCACGACGGTAGTGAACCGGTAAAACCTGGAGAGATCAGGAGTCGAACCCATGACCACAAGGGTTAAGGATCTCTCCATCACTTCCCAACCACCTACCCCACCACAAGGGTGGGGGTATCATCACATGCCTCCCGTAGGAATCGAACCCGATTCCCCCAAAAAGAGAACCGACCCTTTTATCACCAGGCCACATGACCAGGATAATAATAAAAGTTAATCTATGCATAAAAACTTGTAAATTAGTATGTTAATGATAAGTCCTTTAAAAGTAAAATACAATTATTTAATGAGTTTCAAAACGTTATGATTAATCTTTGTATTTACTTGTCAAATTTTAGTGAATATTTCATTTTTAGCAACAAATAAAGCTTTTCATCAAAACCATAAAAGTTAAGGTCTTGAGGTATAAGGATATGTGTTGTGGGCGAGCGATCAGCCGCGAGACACAATTTGATTCACGTGGATCGCTGTAGCCACAACATACCCACATGAGCCGTCACGCGAGCCAGCTAAAGCTACCACACTCGCGTGTGGTAGCGGATGGAATATGACCGTTGGAGGTCAAAAAAGGACCGTTGGCTGCCGACCGTTGGCATCCATGGTTTATTTTTGGCAACGTTTCAAATTCCAAATCCCACACCACATTAACCATCAAAAAAAAATCTTTCGCTCTCTACAAAATGGCTTTGCAATGGAATGATTTTTCTTCGTCCGGCTTGTCTGAAGAAGACGAGTTGTTTATGGAAGTGGGTAGGATAACGATTGAATACCTGATGGCCCGCTCTCGAAGACGACGGACTCCCGCGCTAACCAGACAACATGCGCTTGACCATGATAGAGAGGGAACAAACAAAGCTTTGTACCGACATTACTTCAGCCCATATCCCGTGTATATTGAAGAGCATTTTAGGCGGCGCTTTCGAATGAGCAGACAATTATTCATGCGTCTATCAAATGATTTGTCGGAGCGTTATCATTTTTTTCAACACAGAGAAGACGCAAGGGGCCGACTAGGGTTCACATTCGTACAAAAATGTACGGCCGCTCTTCGGCAGCTAGCCTACGGGCTTATGTCGGATGCAATTGATGAGTTTATTGCCTTGTCCAAAAAATTTGCGCGCGACTCTCTTCATTATTTTTGTCAAGGTATACATCTATATATAGTTTGCTCACATATTGTTTACACTTTTATTATCAAATGTCGTTTAATATATATATATATATATATATATATATATATATATATATTTGCGAAGGGATCATATCTATTTACTCACGAGATATTTGCGTAAACCAATCATGTATGATATCCAACGCATATACGAGGTTCATGGTGAAAAACATGGGTTTTCTGGCATGCTTGGTAGTCTCAATTGTACGCATGTTGGTTGGGCTATGTGTCCAACGGCTTGGCGAGGTATTTCATAGAGGTAATCATTCTGGACCGAGTATTATACTTGAAGCGGTGGCCTGACATGATCTTTGGTTTTGACATGCTTTTTTTGGAGTTGTTGGGTCAAATAACGACCTAAATGTTATCGACCAATCACCTATATTCGATGACATTATCGAAGGGGTTGAGCCGCCCCAATCTTTTTACCCTAATAATGTAAATTTCAAGTACTGCTACTACTTAGTCGATGGTATTTACAACGAATGGGTGGCACTTGTTCAAGCTTACTCGTCTCAACTTGAAGACAAACGTAAGTACTTTACAAAGAAACAATAGTCGACAAGAAAAGATATTGAAAGAGCGTTCGGCGTTTTAAAAAAAGATTTTCGTTAATTGCCAACCCAATAAAGTTTTGGACACGAGAGAGGATTATGGACGTCGTTTAGGCTCAATTTATTTTTTGTTTATTCATTTTATTTATATTTTTTAATAATTATCACACGCATAATTATAGTTAATTAATAGGTATAATTTAATTGCTTTGATGTTCTACGTGTTTATCAAGCTTACCATATCCAACTCTACCCAAACTTTTCACCTGCTATTTTGTTTTTTGGACGGAAAACTTTATTAACCAAACAGAAAAGGCTGTGCCACAAACCAAAAGCATGCTATTTTGTTGAACACTGTAGTCATCACACAAAAATATCGAGGGTTACAGGTTTTGTTTCTTTAAATATCACAAATTCTTGCATTAGCATTCGGTACACTTATTTAAATGGTGTGCATTAAAAAAAACACCACATAAACTCGTGTAAAATATTATTATATTAAATCATGAGTTTTTAATGTATAATAATCTTAAACTATGATTTAATGATATAGTTTTTATAAGTTTAAAGTGTGTGTGTATATATATATATATATATGTATATTGAAGCTAGCGTTGTTTAAATAGCTTGACGTTTGATAAAACTTGGAAACAACTCGCTTGAAATTGAGTTGGTTGTAACTGTGGTGGCTCGGTTTGGATTGTAAACAAACCAAGTTCGAGTTGACTCTAGATCAACTCGTTTAAGTTAAACATCTAATTTTATGTGTTATATGTTAGTTCATTCTTACTTTTCCCTCTTTATCTTATTGCCCAAGTGTCCAACCACAAAGCTCTCATACTAGGAATTTACTTGGTGTCGGGTGACTTTCATCATACCACTAATTTGGTGATGTAGGATTTGGCTCCTAGAGTTATTTTGTTGAACCTTGGCATTATTATATATATTTTGCATTTCAATGAACTTTATTTTAATCTCAGTTTAATAATGTTATGCATTTTGTAATGTAACTTGTTTTAATCTTGAAACGTTTGATCATCAAGGTTATTTTGTAGTTATTTATAAGTTACTGGAGGTTCATAGTTCTTTTTGTCATATCATGGAAGGCTATCTCACAGATTATCTATTGGTGAAACCGGGCCTCCAAGTAATGATCTTGTTGAGTTAAAGTTGTTTAGATAGCTTTAAGCTCACTCAGTTGTAAACAAGCTGGCTCGGTTTGTAACCTAAGGAGTTCGAACCAACCCTAACTCAAGGCAAATAAACCACACCATTAATTAAACTAGGCTTTAGACTTGGACAAAATATATATTGTATATAACCTTAAATAGAAAGGTTGGTGCTGAGTGCTGACCATCTTTCTATTTTGACGAAACTCATCCTTCAACGTTTCTAAATTGAAGAAAATCACCTTTAACTTTCTAACTTGAAAAAAAAAACAAAAACAAAAAAAAAACAAACAAACAACATTATAAAATAAACTAGTGTGTTTGACCGGGCGCGCGTTGCGCGCCTTGGCATTTTGTCGACGACTTGACAGCAAAACAGGGTGCTAAATCGGGTTAAACGATTTATGTTCAACACATTTAGAGTTGGTTCTCGCATCGCGCAAGTGTGACATTGGCATTATTTGAACA
The DNA here is from genome assembly GCA_028751855.1 of Ambrosia trifida. Classification (NCBI taxonomy): domain Eukaryota; kingdom Viridiplantae; phylum Streptophyta; class Magnoliopsida; order Asterales; family Asteraceae; genus Ambrosia; species Ambrosia trifida. The sequence continues at coordinate 91,280,165 of CM054122.1, read as the reverse complement.
CTTAATTTTAAATCTGGGAACTACCTATGTATACTAAAGATGTGAAAACACTTGAACAATTCGCTAGGCATATGAAACAGAAAAGAACTCTAATAACCCTTATTTTTAAATCTGGGAACTACCTATGTATACCAAAGATGTCAATACACCTAGGTTGACACATAAATCATTTTTTTGGAACAACAGGAGCAGACATAGCTGGTGTATGAAAGCTGTTGTTATGCAAATAATAATCAAACTGTTGAACATAAGCATCTAACACCACAATGATCCTAATGAAGCCTGGTGAAGTGTAATGTTGAAATTTTTTTTAGGTTCAATAAGTTTAATAAATGCAAAAGTTGGAAAAGGCTTTTAAAAAAACGGAAAGCAAACAACTGTCATTCTTTGGAATCAGAGGTAAAGTCACAACAAATAAAGTTTTAAAAATATAGGGGAAAATACAATTACAATCGACAAAAAAAAATAGATGAGTGATGTGCTAAAGCTGAGGAAATAGCCGGAGCAAAAACCAATCAAAACATGGATAAGAAAGCAGGCCCTTTGTCTAAAGCCTCAAACGAAACTTTATATCCAAAACGCAGATGCATGCGTTGCACATAGGCGTGGAATTCTATACTATAAAGGGACTCCGACTGGCTGAGTAATTTGGCGACAAGTCGTGAAAACCAATTTGGCGATTTTAATTATAGGCACAGTCAGTTAGGTAAATCAGGAAGGTAAATGTCTATTTAGCGTTTAGGCGCAGACGCACGTAGATGTATAGGTCCCAACGTGCAGCAAACGTCAATGCCCCTGATTTTTTTTTTCATGTTAATCTACTTAGGTTGAGACATAAACATATTTTTTGGAACAGCAGGGTCAGACATAACTGTACACAACAAAAAAGAAAAACACACGCAATCTTGGTAGGCTAGTAATCGGTGTCAGGTACCACCTATGAAACAGAAGGGATAAAATAAAGCAAGTATGGTTTTTATATGTAGCGGAACATACCGACATACACACCCACGGTGGAAACGATGTGAGAGATTGTGGCTGCGAAAAAAGCAAGCGAAAAAAGTAGGCAGGCCATAAGGACAACAACAATAAAAAAAGGTCAGACAAAGACATATTACATGTAAGAAACATCATAAAACTGGAAACAGAAGCCAACATATCTGTACGCTTAAATAATATAAATTTCAATATATAGTGCATCAGGTAAGTGTTGCATATAACGACAATTAAGTTACCCTAAAAATTTCCCTCCCATGAAAACTCGTGAGTGATTATGTTTTGTACAATATCACTATTGAATGAGATCAGTGAGTCTTGTGTACAATGTTTGGAAGATGATGGTCTTCCCATGTAGTCGCTGGAAAAGTGGATTGGTACACATTAGCGTGCGCAATTATCGCTTGGAAAGGTATTTGATTGAGTGACATTTTTTTCAACACATAACATCAGCCCACCCCACAACCAAGAGAGGCAGACACAAACAACACAGACAACACACACAACACTTACATCAGATCAAATTCTAATCACTTGGACCATTCTATACAATTGAAAGTAGACCTATGTTTTAGCCATAAATAACCAAAGGAAGTCACATATCCAATAAAGTAATACATGTCAACTAATACCAGTAGAAAATGCGAGAAATAAGGTAGCAAATAACTGTAATCTGACAAACAGTATATAGCACAAAGATGAAACCTAGCCAACATAACACCATAACAACAATTCCGAAAACAGAGCATAAGTGAAACATTAAACCTAGATAACATAATAGGGCATCAGCAAATCAGGTGCATAGCTAGGATGAATTTTTTTTTTTTTTTTTTTTTCAGAAAGCAGGGTCAAAAAAGCAAATACCAAAGGTGTTAGCATTCAATCGAATAAGTGGCGTGCATACATTAATACACCACACAAAGGCTATTAGCAAAGGAAGAGGACATAGCAAACCCAACAATCAAAGATAAGATAGAGGTTAGACAGAAACCAAGGAAAAGCACAGAAAATGAAAAGAAAAGAGATAAGCAAATCCCAAAGGCAGAGTATACATCTATGAACCGGGAGAAGCAAAGATATGTATATGTATCTTGTAGAAACTCATAACAGAGAAAGAAACAACGAAACTGGCGACAAGAGGTAGAAAAAAATCAAAGAAAGAGTACCAAATTAGAGTGGTGAAGGAATTCGGGTGAGAAGGAAAAAAGAGCAGAAAGATATACAGGGAAAGAAGGAGAAAACAAAAGAGAAAGAAAGCAGGTATAAAAGTACAGGGAAAAAAAGGAGACCGTATGTGGGGGGAATCGAACACCAAAGCACCTACCTAACAAAGCAAAGCACAAACCATTATGCCAAATTATATCATTATTAGGTGGCCAGAAAAGCATGTATATAAAACCATAAAAAGCGAGAAAAGAGTATATGAAAGCACTGTTCAAAGTACACTGCTATAAATATATAGTTAATTTCTAATTTTTCTATTTTTATGGATGTGTTGGTATCCATTCGAGCTAAAGTAATGTTTTATTTTTTATATTAGTTTTGAGTTAGACTACGTTTTAACTAAATTTTGTTTGGTAACAAATCAAGTCAAATGTAATATGTTTTGATTCAGCAGTATAATTTTTACTTAAATTTAGTTCGAAAATAAGCCTAATCAGTTATTGTCTATATATTATCATGTTCGAAACGGCGCCGTCAACGGATAAGACTATGTGTTGTGGCTCAAGGTGAGACACAACGCTATTTTCTCATCTTTCGTCTACGGCGTCGCTTGCCGTTTTGGACGTGTTCCTTGTTCGGGCGGTTCGCCACTTGTACCACCACCTCTCGCCGTGCCACCTCTCCCAGCCTTCTTTTGCCCTCGCTTTTTTTGGGCTACATCTTGTGGTTGCGTATCCGGAATAACAAAACCCGGAGACGGGGTGGCACGTGGCTAAGGTTTTGTTCAATTTCCGTGTTCGTACCAAACCCGTCTTCCGTAATGAACTCTAGAGTCAACGTGTAACATCCTTTCCACAACTTGTTTTCTATTTCGCTTTGTAGTTTGAAGGTTTGAATATTTGAATATTTGTGATTTTGTAATTGATTTGGGTGTAAAGGATAAAAAATGTTTTTTTTTTTTTTTATAAAGGTCCTAAACTAGCTGTTGCCAACGGCTAGTTTTCAGCCAACGTTTGAAATTTTGTAGGTCAGCCCACGCGAGCATGGTAGCGTGGGCTCGGTCGCACCTGCTCTCACGGACATGTGTTGTGGTATTCGTGAGTCACGTGGATCAGCTTGTGGCTCGCGCCTGCTCGCTCGCGGCCCACAAAACACATAGTCTAAAAAAAAACTAGTTTTAAAAGTTTAAGACAGAGAAACAAAATGATATCCGTGAGATATTATTATTGCCGTTCAAAATATTATTATTATTATTATTATTATTATTATTATTATTATTGTGTACATTGAAAGTTAACTAGAGAGAGAATTGATGCACACAACCAGAGATTGTAAAGATGGCTTTTTTATCGAAGATGGTGAGATATCGAAGAACGAGAATCAAGTCCAAAGGAATAATAATAATAATAATAATAATAATAATAATAATAATAATAATAATAATAATAATAATAATAATAATAATAATAATAATAATAATAATAATAATAATAATAATAATATTTCAGCTGTAAGTTTCTGTTCCAGCAACAATAAACAAATGATAGTTGATGCTCACAACAAAAGGCTTGATAAAATGCTAGAAAGTGAGGATCTTCCACCTGTTGAATCATTTAACAAACTTCTAAGTTGTATTTCGAAAATGGGAGATCATAGGGGTGTGATTAATGTGTTTAGAAGGATGAATGTTCTTAAGCTTCCTATGGATATTTACACAGTAAACATTGTTACAAAAAGCTTTGTAGAGTTGAGAAGGGTTAAGTCTGGATTTAGTGTTGTTGGTTTAGGTTATAAGCTAGCTCTTAAGCCTGCCTGATGGATGGTACATTGTTAGATGGTTTTGTAACGGAAACTAGGTATAAGGCAGCCGACAAGTTGTTGTTTAAGGTTCTTGGTCAACGTTTATGCGAGCCGAATACAATGTTGATTAACATAGCATTGCGCGGCTTTTGCAACTCTTATCGTGTTGACTTTGCTTTGGCTTTATATAAACTGATGGAAACACAATATAATTGCCATCCTACAGTTTATACATATAGCATACTACTCAAGGGCCTTATGGAAAATCGAAGAGTAGGTGTGGCTTTAAGTATGTTCAATGCGATGGTGTATCAAAGCCAAATGTTTTTATCTACAACACATTGCTTAATCTTTTTCTTTCATTAGGTTATTGGGCTGAAGGAAAAAATATATTGAAAGAGATGGAGAAAAATGAGGTCAAGTTTGATGAATCATTTACATAAATAGCGGGTTTATTATTTTACAAATTACATTTGGGGGTATTGGGGGAAAAAACTGAATTTGGTGATGTAAGGAAGTGGATTGGCGGCATCTAAGAAATTACACATTGATGCCGCCAAATGGGATATACACATTGATGCCGCCAAACCAAACTTCCACATTGATGCCGCCAATTCAAAGTGAGGCATCATTTCTTATATAAGGACTCAACCAGCTTCCAATTCTCTCCATCCCATTTACAACACAAATATATTCTATCATTCCCACATATCTCAATCCCATTTACAACACCACATATCTCAATTGTTCTGGAGGGTACGGTTTTTTATTGATATTGGGTCGATGTTACATTCACATGGAGTTTTAACTGTTTTCGGCGGGGATGAGTCATGCTTAACAGCATCGTCTGCCGTTTCATCCCCCGCTTGGCATCGCTTTTCTGGGGTCCAAAAAAGCGGTGTCTTTGGATCGGTGTTACATCCACATTAAACTACACCTCTCAATGCAACATTGAGGGTTTAGTTTAAAATATTAGAGAGTTATGGATCGTTGGGCGGGTCTACTTTCCAGGCAAACCCACGCCATCCGGTGTTGATGAATCACATCACGTCATTAGCGACTTGTCCGGCAACGGATGATGCGATTCTTCACCGTACTACTTTCGTATGGCAGGCTGGTTTGAACATTGGGTACCTGTAGATTTGGTACACATATTCAACGGGTAGAACCATGTTCTCCTGGATCAAATTCAGATAAGTTTGAATCTGAATGCGGTCCTGAGTTCCCGCTGACTGGAAAAGACAAGTTTCTGGGTGCGAAACAGAAACTTAATGAACTATGCAACAAAAACGGTGGTAGAATATTGGAATAGGTGATCTCGGAAAATATATTGTCTTGTAAATCCGTAGATTGTATAGTTTGAGTGACTAGTTTTGAAAAACAGTTGTTAAATAAATTTGTAATATTTGTTTTAAATAAATCTATCATATTTGTATTATTTGTTTGAGACATTCCAAAAATGGAAAGTCTGTGTGTTATTTGAAATAAATAAATCTATCCCTCCGAGCCGTTTTCGGGCCACCGGGATCAGGCCCCGGAGACCCGAAAACCGCCCGGACTTCGTGCGACGCCCGTGTGTTACCCAAGGGCAACGCGTCCGTCAGTCAGGTTACCTGTTCGGCAGGCCCACCCAGGCTGCACAGAGGCCCAAAGAGGGCAGCCTGGCCCGTTTTCAACATAGTGTGGGTTTATAAGGCAAAACAATAATTAATGTTCATATATTTATAAGGCAAAACAATAATTAATGTTATAAAAAATGTTACAACAGGTAATTATGAACATACTTGAATTCGACAATGTTACTGGTTAAACCAGTACAGATCGTTCGAGGGTCCCTGATTCTGAAGACGTTCAGATTGCCTCCTGGGTGGTTGGTTGGCGGGTGGGGCTCCTTCATTACCGTACTCGTTATCAGGAAAGAGGTTTAAATTCAGCGTGGTAGATGGTCCTGGCCGGCTTGAAGGTCCTTCATCACACGAATTATGCGGGGCATGGTAATGAAAATCACTAAAAAGGTCGTGATCAAACCGTGGCAACCCCTGTCCAATAGGCGTCACGTAAGCCGGTGATGAAGGAAACCCCCAACTATCTCCGATGGGAATTCCGCCTGCACGAAAGTTAGCTAGCGAACCCATCTCCCCCGGTTGACTGCCACCGGACCCACCAACATGACCAGTTCCCTGCACGATTGATCCACCCAATCCAAATGGAGTTCCCATCTGGTCCAATCCACTGTCCATGAATTGCGGGACATATCCCCCGATCTGGTTCTGATTGTTGCTGGCCGCAACAGATGCACGAAACCCAGCGTCAGAGTGACTTCCACCAGCTTGGTCTTCATTTTCCGGAACGTTTTCCGGCACCTGACGGGGAGCGCGTCGCCGGCGCACCCTTTGAGGCCGTGCAGGTGCCGACAAGTCAACGGCGTCCATGGTAAGATGCGTCGGATTTTGTAAGTGTCCGGCGTTTTGTGACATCATCATACTGTGAAACGCCGTGTTTTGTATGCGCTCAAGCTGCGTGGCGAATGCCTGAGGATTATTAAAGGCCTCCTGAGATGACCGGTAAATATCACCCATGGCATCCCTCTGCAGCAAACAAAATTTTTAGTTAGAAACACCAAATTGCGAAAATAATTAATGTATGAATTAGGAACGTAAAAATGGTTTACCATCAACTGGATTCTAGCACCGTCGTCTTGGAAACCGCCAGCTGGGGACGGTGCTGCACCCGGATTTCCAATAAATGCAACGGTACGCCCCATATACCATTGCATATAACCGGGCTCGGTTGAAGCTGTCCTTATGAGTTCAGAGCGGATAACCGTGTTACGACGGTTATTCCATGCATTGACGTAGGCTTCATGCCTAGTCATCCAGTCCGCCCCGTTGAGTCCTTGCCGCCCCAAGGCATGCAGTGTTGCAAGCCGGGCCGTGGGTACGGCTAAGGTTATCTGGGGAGGTATGTACTGGACCATGCCGAATTGCCTCAAAACCCGTTGAGGGTAATGATGCTCAACGATCTCGAAGCTTATAAGGGGACAGCAACTCCTCCAGCTTTCCATCCCGTTTGTGCACATTGCCGGTAGTCGGTCCAAAACCGAGTTGTAGGGGGTCCAGTTGAACTAAAAACAAACACTTAAGTCAGTAACAAAACACAATAAATGCATGATTAATACATACAAAAAACTAAAAATAATTACTAACATACCATCTCCTCGTTCAACGATTGTAGCTGTGAACGGTATGCCTTGAGGCAGTGTTGGGCCACCTCCGTGAACTTTAACCGCCGGTCTCGCCACCTACAAAATTAACATGTTAAAAAACGTGTTCAGAAAAAAAAATACAAAGGGATGCCATGCAGGCAAGTATATACAAACTGGGATTTGCGATATATACCGAGCGGCTATCGGGCAAGTATAATCAAACCGGTTTGAGGGTGGTCGTGGCGCGAGACACCGGATCCTCTCCCATGCCCATACTTGAAGGAGCATCATGGGTCCGGTCATGGCTTTCCTATCCGGCTGGGTGGCATCACAAAGCCGCCTGTATAAACAAGCCAGAACCGCACTGCCCCAGCTATAAGATGCTGTACGGTTCAGGTCTCGTAAAAATCTCAAGTAAAAAACATTTATTCTATTATTATTATTATCAGGGAGTAAGGTGGAACCGATCAAAAAGAAAATGATTTGACGAGCACGAAAAATGCACTCTTCATCCGTAGCCTCTGCTTCAACAAATTCCTGGTTTAGTTTATCAAGAATAACAGTACCAAAAACGGACTTGCCGGACATTTGGGCCTGTGTAGGCGTAACACCTAAGAATCGTCGGCACAAGGCTATTGCGTCGGCAGTAGACAAATTATCATCTACCCCAGACACAACAGCTCCCTCAATAGGCAACCCCCACAAGACGTTAACATCTTGTAAGGTGACAGTAGCTTCACCAAATGGAAGGTGGAACGTGTGAGTTTCGGGCCTCCATCGTTCCACCAAAGCTGTTGTCAAGGAGTGGTCAACGTATCGGTAACCACAATCTATGAGGCCACCAAACCCTGCAGCATCGATAAGGTGACGAACCCGTCCTACAACAGGGCGGTCACGAAATAACTTCCATATTCCTCTATCGCTGCGCTTCACCATCATGGCGGCATTGAAGTTTTCCTCGTCTGTGAAAACGTGAAAGGCACGATGTCGATCACGAAGATACAACACATCGTCGTTTAGGGGACCAGGGTGTAAGTTCATGTTTTGATTCATGGTGGGAGGAATTTGGTGGGTATGATTTTTTATGAATTTCAAAGGTTTCAGATGGAGATTGTTGTGTTGATGGTGTGTTCTTGGATGTGGGTGGTGCTCCTTCTTCACCTCAACCTCCATTTTATAACCTTCAAAGCCTGAATTCTTACACTCCCAAGAATACTATTTGCCTATCAAATCATCTGCAACTTACAAGACCATTGCATGCAATGCTAGAGACCTTGTGAGTGTGTCTTATAGGCTGCATGCTTTGCAGGTGAAGACTGATTTTCATTTGCTGGTTTTAATGCATGAAAATGGATTGGCGGGATCATGACGGCAACATTGAAGAACACACCAACTCAATTGGCGGTATCAATGACACCTTCAAATGGATTGGCGGCATCTAGAGGTGAACCCTCTATATCAATTGGCGGCATCTACACATTTAAAACACACTGACAAAAGACAATGTGATACCGCCAAATGGGTTGGCGGCATCTACTTTAATTTTTTTGATACCGCTAATTGACTTCCATACATCACCATTTTCAGTTTTTTCCCCCAATACCCCCCAAATGTAATTTGTAAAATGATAAGTCTACTATTTATGTAAATGATTCCAAGTTTGATGTAGCTAGCTACCTATAATGTGGAGTAGTTATTGATGCTTATGCTACAGAGGGTAGGGTAAAATGAATGAAGCACGGGTCTGGTTGAAGAAGATGCACCTAAAAGGTCTTAAACCTCCTGATTTGATGACAATGACTTCAATGATTAAGGGTTATTGCCACATAAAGCAAAGCAGATGGGCCCAGCTCGATCTTAAGAATTTCAACACTTTGAAGTTATTGGGATTTGAACCTAGTCTTGTGACCTACAATACTTTAATAAATGGTTATTGTAGGGTGTCTGATATGAAGCAATGCATGATAGTGTTTATGGAGGGAGTTACAAGATAAAGGACTCATGCCTTCTTCAACAACATACAATACCAGGGTTTTTCCATATTGGTCATCGGAAACAAGCTGTAGCAATGCTTGCAAAGATGACATCACAAGGGTTGAAATGTGATCAAGCCACTTGGAAGATAGTCTTAGAAGGTTTATGTGAAAACAATCTCTTTGATGTGGCGTTGAATTTCTTTTGGTCGTTGCGTAAAACGAAGTTTGAAGGGGTTCATGTTTCACTTGCTTTGTATGGGTTGTTGATCCGACATGGGTTACAACCCAATATCTACACATTTAATGCAATGCTCCTTGGATTTCGCTATGCATTGGTTTGATTGTATCGAGTTGTATGATTGTAGATACAATACAATTTAGCAACCTTTAGCCTGATGATCCAAATACTTATTTGCAAACAACAACGTACTAGATAGTCTTCAACATGTTTTAAAGAAGATGGCTGAATGTGGTTTTAAACTTGATCGACACTTAGCAGACATGGTTCGTTATGGGAAAGTGAGTATTGGAGTCTTTGAATTGCTGAATCCCTTTATGCCTTATGATGACCATGCAAAGGTATGCCTGCTGTGTTTTTAGTATTATAGGGAATTGGTAAATTTATGTTTGTTCTTCTTCGTATTCCGTGCAGGTAGAAGAAGAAGAAGAAGCTGTTGCTGCTGATCATGTGGAAGACAAGTGAAGTAGATGAACACCTATGTTTGAAAATCAAAGGCTGTTTTTGTAATAAGTATATAGGTCGAACAAAAGGAGTCTAGTATTAACTGATAGAGATTAACAAACTATTGGCCTTTAGCATGTTAAGTTGCCTTCCAAAAATGAAGCACAATTCCTATTAATGTAAAGGAATATGTTAACCATTGAAATACGGTTTTATATTGACTATACAAAAGACTTATGGTTTTGGATGGTTCTTTGATACATGAGCCACTCCTATAGGTTTTAGTTTGATTTTTATTTTTAAACAGATTGAAGTTGCTGCTGATTCTCTGTTCCAAGATCTGACTGTACTTTTAATTTATTTGCAGCTTGCCTCCAATTCTTGTAGTTTAATGTTTTCTGTCGATTGTGAATTCTTATCCCCTAATACTTGTAGGTCCTCCAACCGAGAGCATGTCTATTATAATGGGGGCCTGAATCAGCCGCTGTAAGTTTCTTATATTGCTTTAAAGTTAGAAACTCCACTTTTATTAAAAATATGTTTTGCACGTTCTATCTAAAATGATATTTGGGGTTTGAAATTGTGATCATCCATAGTGAAATTGTAACCTAGTAGGAAATCTCTAATCCGGTCTCTGTATTGCCTAAGATTGTATGTGAAGGGGTAGGGTACCGCTTTCAGGCGCACCCTACCCGCCATTCAAAAAAGCCTCCACTGGAAGTTCTAACACCCGCGGGAAGAATCACTTCCAGGAGCACCACAGCGCCAAAGGCGCAGGGTCACCAGTTGGCAACACCCAAAGACATTCCCCTTGGACACCAACTTGCTTCCTCCCGTCAGATGTCAGCTGACAAATGGTCAGCCGTCTGACACCTGACGCCCCTTCACACCATCCACAGCACGCCACGTGTGTGGAGGACGAAGAACCTCCCAACCTGCCAACCACGAGGTGACACGTGGTCCAATCAGAAGAAGCCCTCCCCAACTTGGATCACTTTATCTAACCAAGGGTTAGGATCCAACTAAGTGGGCCTACCAACTAACCGGCCCGGTCCCCAGGCCCGGCCCATTAAAGGATGGATGGGCTCCAGAATCCTCGGCCCATGCATCTCCTATAAAAGGAGGACTTGACCTCTTTTCTCTCCACGTTGAATACCAGCCAATAAGAACGAACATACTTGTATTTCCACTTGTATCGTTGTTCATACTATTCATTAATAGAGATCATCTTTCACAGTGGACGTAGATCTTATAAGATCGAACCACTTATATCTTTGTCTATTGTGTATGATTGCTTGCCATTCGTGTATACAACCATAGACCAACCATCGTTGTGAGCCAAGGATTATACCCTGCTGCGAACACGAGTCGTTACCTCAAATACTATCCTACACACATTCCCCCCTTTACTCGTTGTTTCTTCAGTATGTATGTATGTTTGTAACAATCTGCGACTTGTTGCATTTTTTAATAGATGGATATTATTAGAGAAATTATAATCATATCATTATCTATTCCAGAAAGTAAATATGAGACTTTAGAGCTTGATCATCCATATATGTCATGTATAAGAAGAACTGGCTCTATTCTGCTTTTGAAGTGGTTGTTCAGCGGCATTGAATCTTGCTGACAGATGTCCAAGTTATAATCTGATGCGTAGCTTGGATAGTATGGAACACGATAGTTGGCAAAATATTACTTCAAATCACCCCTATGATTCTTTTTTAACCAAAAATGATGACCCAAAATATTTATGAGACATTGGGTTTGAGGCGTAATAGAGTTACAAAAACATTTATCGTAATGGGGGTCTGAATCAGCAGTAAGTTTCTTATAAAAGTTAGAAATTCCACTTTTATTAAAGATATGTAAAACTTGTTGACTTTTCCATGCACATTTTTATATCAAGATTGACATAGAACAAAGGAATGTTAGACTTGAAGGGCTATTGGTTTAATGTTGCTTATGCTTAGGAGTTAGAGTTTAGGTTTGAGATCTTGGGATTTCGTTTCTCATGTGTCTCGTTCTGGACGATTATTGATTCTAAAAAAAATGATATATGGGACTAGAAATTGTGATCATCCATAGTGAAATTGTAACCTTGTAGGAAGTACTTTAAAGGATTCGTAATATTCATCAACGTGTTGCATCAAGGTTATAACCAGTGGAACTGTAATCATATATATCATTATCTATTCCAGAAAAAGTAAATATGAGAGCTTGATCATTTCCATGTAAGAAAAGAACTAGGTTGTTGATATACTAGTGATTATCTAACTTTACCATGACATTGTTTATTGTTGTGTGCATAATTATCAAACTTGAGCATAAAACTTATAGTGGGTACTCTGTCCCCCTCCATATCGTCATACGGCGCAAGCTAACCTATAAACAAACCCAAGCGTTAAAGAGTGCCTCCCTTCTCCCGTTAAAACATTAACGCCCAACAGGGCTGAATTTACTGAATGGGTTGACTAGGCGTGGCGCTAATGTGGCCTCATTTGAAAGTTGAGTGGTTTTTTTTCCCTAATAAAATTTCATGTGATTTTGGTGTATATGTGTGCTGGATGGGTGGGGTATTAGCGCCTTTGCGTGTGTTTGGTGTGAGTGTGTAGCGTGGAATTCGGGTTCGGAATCATGGTGTAGGCGCTAATTTTTCCGGCATGACATAGTCATTTCGTGTTTGGTTTTCAGTGTGGGTCTTTTTCTTGGGGGGATGTATTCATTGTAATTTGTTTCTGCAGTGTTTTGGGTGGGGGTGAGGGCCGTATATGTTGTTCTCTTGGTGTGAGTGCGTTTGGTAGATGTGTACTCTGGTTGGGGGGTGGGTTAGCGTCACGTGTGTGTCTTGGTGTGAGTTGTTATGGGTTAATTTGGGTAACAATGGTGTGGCGCTAACAATCCCGGTTGTACACAGTCGGTTCGCGTTATCAAGTTCGTTTCGTGTTTGGTTTCTCGTTTCTTTGGGGGTTTTGTTCTGCTACTTTGGTCCCAGGTCAGGTAGAGTTCTATAGCAATTGGCACAGTGGTTTTTATAAGTTCATAGGCCCGATTCTTGCGTATGCTTATAATGATCGCTGGAAAGGAAAGAGTGTTGATGGCTTATTGTGTTCGAATTGTTGTTTTTATGTTTTGTATGTCACAATTGCAATCTGCGGCTGCAACATAGAGCTTAAGAGTGCAGCACGTGTAGGCGCTTAATGTTTTCTTATGTCACACATGGGTTGATATGCTGCAGTAGAATGGGTCGAATTGGGTAAAGTTAAGCAAGGTTACTAAGATGGCTGGTGCCTTGTAATCCAAGGAGTTATGGTATGAGAGGACATCTTGAATCTCTTCATAGTGGTTGGTGTTTTTGGTAGTGGGTATAACAACAATCGGTTGTAGGTTTCTGTATTAGTTTAGTGGTAATTGTTAGTTTTTCTCTTTGTTTTCTTTTGGTGGCTGTATTGCTAGTCCCTAGCTAGCGTTTTGTCGGTGGTTTAATAAAATGGTGTTTTGTTGATCGTTCAAAAAAAAAAAAAAAAAAATCATGTGATTTTAACTTGATTATTATTACAATTAGATGCACTAGTACAAAGTTGCTCAAAAGACGCGGGCTTTGGGAGTAAAGAACGCGGTTAAAGAATCGCCCGCGACTTTAGATGCTTTCCACACCACTTTGATTATTTAAGTTTGCTGAAGACGCGGTTTTAATCCGCATCCGCGACTGTTGATGATTCAACCACGACTTCTAAATACGTTGTGATTTTAATTAAAATTCTCTTGACATTATTATAAATAACAATTCCCATCGTTAGCAATAGTTCCGGTTTCCCCGGTTTCTGCCACCTACACCTGCCGGTTACCTATCATAAAAAATATCTACAGATCTTCGTTCGCTTGCTCTGTCGTGCAAAACTCAAGGCCGTCGCTTTCCACAACCACAATCTGAGCTACCACCGGTTTTAACGGTGCAGGTAACGGCGGTTACTCTGTCGTGCCGAAAGCCGGTTGGCCGGTTTTAGCGGTCGTCATCGCATCAGCAAGTCACCCACATGTTTGACTCGCCGGTTACGTCAACGCCATCGTGTTGAACGTAACCGTCACCATCTTCTGAATCGAACTTCCTCTAAGTCGATGAACGTCGGTGTAAGCCTTCTCCTATGTGGCTGTAACCAGAGGCTTTCGCGCCGCCTCCATCGTCGTGACGGTTCTACGTTCGCGTAAAGGCCTTTTGTGGTTTCTGTGGATGTTCTCGCCGGCGTCTTTCTAGCCGACTATGCTGACCACACGTTAATTCCTTCAAATGACGCTCAGATTGGATTCCGAATAGGATGTGTTGTTCGACCGCCGGTTAAAACGCCTTCCCCGCAGGTAAAGGGTTAATCTTTTGGGTCGTTTTCGTGACTTATGATTGCTAATTTTGTGGTGGTTTTGTGTGTCTGAACAGACTGAAACCGAAGGAGACATGAGCATTGGATAGAATGTTAAATTTAATCTCCTTAGGTGTTTTTTTAGTTTATTTCTAGGGATATTATTGTAGGTTGATTGGGATAAAGTTCACTGGTTGTTAACCGGTGTGGCCGACCATAGCTGGAGACTGCGGCGCACGTTTTCCCGCTCATAGTCATCCTCTTTTTCAAGCGGTGGTTCGTTACGATCGCGATGACAGCAAAGCCGTCTTTTGCTCGCCGCAACGCACACCGGCACACGGACAGAACAATACGACTCTCTACATTGTATTATCCGATTAGCCGCAATACCACTGGTGTAACTCCGTTGTTCGTCACCTAACTGGGCACCTAAATCGGACCGGCTTATCACGAATGGGCGCCGGCTATGTTTCTACGCCGCGCTTAGCGCGGCGCGTAATTTACTAGTTAGATACAAATTTGCAGCTCCAAAGGAACAAATTTGCAGCCCCAAAAGAAACCTAACCGACAGCCCTTTCACCGCCGCAGCCGCTACGACGACACATTCACAGCCGCTCCACATATGACTCACTCCACAGACGGTTAGGGTAAGTTTAATTTCTTTTTGAACCATTAGTTTGATGATGATGGCTATGGATCTGGAAGTTTTTGTTTGGATGAAACTTAAGAATAAACTTTGGAGTTTAGATGGTTAATGTAATAGTCAAGTGTTTTACCATTTCCCCTTTTATGTCCAGGTATTTGGTGCAAAACGTGTATTTCCAGACACGCTAACCGGCCCACGCCAGATCGCCCCTGGCAAGGCGATTGATGCTAGGGAACAGATTCGAACCCGGGCTGTTTCCTTTATGTCCAGGTCTTGAAATATGAGTATGCTGTTCGTGGTCAAGTCGTCTCTCTGGCTCGCTCAGGTAAACTCAAATTTAACCAACGCTGCTGTTATTGTTCGTCAACACAAACTAAGGCATCAAAAGGACAATCTTTTCATTTACTTTGAAGGTCAATTTTGTTGTTTCGTATCTTTTACACTAAATTTTACGCCAAATTAGTACTGATTTCGTTTTACTCTTTAACACATTAGTACTGATTAATTACACTTGTTAGATATCTTCATCACTGATATAAAAAGAATTGTGATGTTATTTATTTACCACTAAAATCATACATTTGTTGAGTTTATTAAACATCATATTTAATTAATACTCCTTAACAATATGTTACACAGTAGTTAAGACATATTGTAAACATCCATTGTTGTGATCATTGAAAGAAAGTCGGGTAAATATCATCAATTTACATCGAGGTAACACATTATTCCGGGTACTTATTGTATCATGGATTGTAGCCCCATACGTGGTTTACACGTTTGGTTGGTTTTCTTCCAAATTTAAGCTAACCTTTGTTGTTGGATGAGAAACATTATTATATTAGGAAAAAGAAAAGATGATCATATTCCTTACAACCAGCAATAATGGGCATACTTTGATTTGAATTTTGAGCATTTGTTATGCTGCAGACGATAGAAAATACATACCGCGGGCGTTGCTTATGGATTTGGAGCCCAGAGTGATTAACGGAATACAATTGGGCCAGTGGATATGATCAGGTAGTTTTTATTTATTTATTTAATACTTGTCAAAGTCTTACAGAATTAATGTAACATTGTCATTAGCTTTTCTGCAAGGTAAGCATTTTGTGGAGCATGATCGATCGAGAAGCAGATTGAAGTGATAGTCTTGAGGGGTTTGTTTTATGTCATTACACATCTTGCTTGTATCTTTGTTGATAGTTTATGATTCTATGTGGTTAACACTTATGTTATTAGCTAGCATACTTATTCCTTCTTCTTTTTATGTAGGCATGGATGGGTTCATATCTTCTCGAATGATCACTACGGCCGGATACAGTACACAACATCTAAATTACACCACATCATACGTACATATGCACCCCTTACTCTATTCTATATATAGTATACAACCATATTAAAGCTTTGTACACCGAAATAACTTTATCATTAAACACTTTCTCACTTGGCTTGTGCCAAATGCTATAAACCGTTTGAAAGAAAAGCGCGTGAATGATCCTTTTTCTTTACAACGGATAATCCAGCCCATTTGTACTGTGCAGCAACTCGCCTACTGAACTGTAACCATACCAAGTTGGGAGCTTTAACCACGCCAAGACTTGTGCCCAAACTGCATCCGCCCATGAACAGTTTGCAGTACTGTCACCTTTTATTGATTCCCATCCATGTTTGACTTTTGTGATTTAGATTCTAATCTTAACTACTTGGCATTCGGCTTCTGAACACCACAATGATCAGCAAGCCTTTGACTTTTGCATATATCCTTGGTTTTAAAAAGCGCGAAGCGCACTAAAGCGACGAGGCGCAAAGCGCAAAAGCGGTGGGATTTTCGTACGCAAAGCGCATGACGGTTATATAATTTTTTATATATATATATATGCTATAGGTTTTTAGCATCATTTACCCAAAATATAGATACAAATAAGGTTTATACATGATTTAACAACCCTTTTAGCTACATATATAACAATTTTAAGCATAAAAACACCTCCCGTACGAAAAGCGCGGGCCTCAGGGGATTTTTTTGGCAAAAAATCGCGCTTTTCCTGCGCTTCTTGTACAAGGTGCGCCTACGGTTACAGAAGCCGCGGATCCTGGCGCCTCAGTGCGCCTCACGCTTAAGCGCGCTCAAGGCGTGCTTTTTAAAACACAGCATATATCATCATGTGTTTTCTGTAATAAAACCAGTTTGCTACTTGTTTGACTTTCTTTGACCAGCCTTTCAATCATCCTCATTTTTTTTATTTTTTGTAGCAAATAGTTTTCATCATGACTGCATAAATCAACATCCAATTATATTCCATCCCACCAAATATCATGACTATACAAATGTCTAAACACTTAACTATAACTCTACTGGTTTTATATTTGAAAGAGTTAAAATATAGCATACAACATTCTTAATCATTTTTTCCCATCTATAGCTATAGAAGCTATTGGTGTCTACGGATGGTGGGACCTTACCGGAATAGAGAGGTTGCTTCTGTGAGACCCTCGGCTCTGAAGAAAACATCCTGAGAATACTAACTAAAAGAAAAAACCTACTCTCAAATAGGGCTGTGCAAAGGGTTCGAAACCGATCCGACCCGACCCGGACCCACCAGAACCGTATACCCTTTTATTGTTGAAATTAGGAACCACGGACCGAACCTTAAAAGGCTATGTGGTTCCGGGTCCTAAAGGTTCTAATGGGTCGGGTAAAAGGGCCTGACCCTCTAGAACCCTTTAATGCAATAGCCACTTTTAGAGGATTTACATATTCCTATTCTTTTACCATGCTCGTAAAAGAATTCCACCATATGGTTCTAAGGTCGTCCGTTGTGGACGCGCGAGCGAACGTGCGCAAGCCACCGACGTGACTATCAAGTAATCCGGTCACTTGACCCCGTTGTGGCCGGAGG
The DNA here is from genome assembly GCA_028751855.1 of Ambrosia trifida. NCBI lineage: Eukaryota > Viridiplantae > Streptophyta > Magnoliopsida > Asterales > Asteraceae > Ambrosia > Ambrosia trifida. Next base: position 91,262,438 of record CM054122.1, on the reverse strand, counting down.
TGAGCAACGGCGCGACCAAATGTCACTTTTTCCCGTTAACCCACGCGACCACTGTCGCTTGTGCTTGCGTCGGCACTGTTCGCGTGGGGCTGTTGTGGTTGGGGGTGAGTACGGGCGCTGAAACCTCGTTCGCGTTTTGCTACTCGTGCTTCCACAACGGACAGTCTAACAATAGCCCATGAGTTTTTTTTAAGTCATTTTTCGTTTCTCGACTTATGTTTTCGTAACAATTTTGTCATTCTCATCAATAGAAACATTATGTGAATCTGTTATGTATACATAATAAATACACACACACACATCAGAGCGATATATATAAATATTTACTTCAAATTTGGATATAATATATATTATATAATAGGGGAAAGTTAATTTGAGAACACCTATATTTCGTGTGAACCGTGAGAACGGTATCTAAAACCATTCAAATTCAAAATTTCTTTTTACACTTGTCTTTATTACTAAAATACAATCTCAAAAACACAATTTACGCGTAAAAATTCAAACGTATACGAAAATAATTTGTTTTTACACATGTGTAAATTTACTGTTTATACATGTGTAAACTGTTTCATTTACACATGTGTAAAAAGTTAATTTGAAAGTGTTTTTGCAAGAAAAGATGAATTATTTGAAAAGAAAATTTATTTATTAATGTTATATTTTAATTATAATTAGGTTTGTATTGAAAAAAAATGATTTTGATTAGTTTTCTCACTTGTTCTCACGGTTCTCGAGATATTTAGCGTTCTCAAGATAACCCCCCCCCCCCCTTATATAATATATCACATCTATGCATATCCATTAAGCCAAAGAATATTTCAAGAAAAATACATTGTTATTATTATAAATAATATTTTTAATATTGTATTAACATTACATGAAATCAATTACAATAAAACGTAAAAACGAATAGGGAAAATACTAAAAAATATTATTTTTTTATTTTTTAATTAAAATACAAATGGTTCTTGTGGTTCTTATATTAGAACCGTGGGTTTGAAACCGACCCGACCCGGAACCGATAATTCATATAAATCTAGAATCGGAAACCGACCCATATATTTAAAAAGATTCGGGTCCAAGGTTCTCGTGGGTCGGGTCCAAGGTTCCTGTGGGTCCGAACCACGAAATGCCCACCCCTACTCTCAAAGTCAAATGTGTGGAGGCTCATTTAAATCTAACCCCACCCATGTTAGCTACAATGCTATAGTAGCTTGACTATTTTTTTTATTTTATTTTTTTTGTTTTTTTTTTTTCGAACCTCGCCCCCTTACTCTCAGGCCTCAGCACTAGCAGAGCCGGCCCAATCTTTTTGGGGGCCCTAAGCGAATTGAAATCTTGGGGCCCTTTTCGAAAGGGCAACACGTTTTATATTTCTTATTTCTAGTAATTTTAATCCCTATTTTGCTAAACTTTAATGTTTAAATGGCAAAGCTAAACCTTAAGAACATTACCAATGATCAAAATACATATTTAAATCAACATAAAATAGAACAATACCGGTAGGAAAATAAAGAATATAATTGTGAATTCCCTGTTGCTTTAGTATAAAAAAATCAAAACCTCATTGATGTAGATGAAGACGTTGACTGAAGTCTGTTTTGATTTTTCTGAGATAAAATATTTCAATAGCCGATTGTTTTTAATCTCCTGAATTGTTCGCTCGTTTCCAAATTCAAATTTCTAGATCGTGAACCTAGATTGCCACTCTACTAGTTCTGGGCTTGATTCAGTTTTAACATATATATAAAACTTTGAGAAAATGGGGCCCCAATTTTTTGGGGGCCCTAGGCCCAAGCCTTACCTTTCTATGCTATTGGGCCGGCTCTGAGCACTAGCACTGACGATTACATCTTCTTAGTTTTTTAAAGACTTTGTAAAATGTCATCTTGACCCCTTGAGTTTTAGTGCTTATTTTAATATGTGTCTATAAAATTTAAGTTGGTTTACGTTTCGGTGTATTTTTTTTTTCAAAATCGAGTCATGTCAAATACTCTGTATAATATGAAGTAGCTTTTTTCCTTTTTTTTTTTTTTTTTTGTTAATTCTTGATTATTCAGTGGTATATTTTATATAAAAATTATTGTATTGGTTTTACTATTATTAAACTTTTAGAAGTTATATATGACACTTTTAAGATGGAGGTTGCAGAGATGAGAATGCTTAGGTGGATGGGCGGACATACAAGAAGGGCTGCAAACGAACCGAACAAACACGAACAAGGCCTTGTTCATGTTCGTTTGTTAAGAAAGTTATGTGTTCACGAACAGTTCATGAACACTTATCGAACGAGATTTTCTGTTCGTGTTCGTTTGTTAAGAAAACACTCATGTTCGTGTTCGTTTGTGTCTGTTTGTTAATTTTGTTCATGAATGCACACGAACACAAACGGACATATATTACTTTTGAATAACATCGAATTCACATACATTAAGACATTAGTTAGATCCACCAAAAACATAACATAATTGTTCAACAATACTTAGTACAGGAGAAAGGTGTTGGAGGTGGAGAGCATCAACGCTGGAACGTGGAAACATATATTTGATACAAAAAGTAGGTTTATTGATCTCATATAGTCATATATTTACCTCATATATATTATTTATTGGGTAAAATAAATAAAAATAAAAGAATATAAAAAAATATGTAAAAATTAAAAACCTTAATAAACTATCGAACATAAACGAACGAACACGACCTCTGTTCATGTTCGTTCATTTACTAAACAAACGAACACAAACGAACTTCCCGCCGAACGGTTCATGAACTGTTCGCTGAAAGTTCAGTTCGTTTGCAGCCCTACATACAAGGCTAGATCGAATTAGAAACGAGGTCTTTAGAGAGAGGCTTGGAGTGGCTAGGATATCAGACAAGATAAAGAAAGAGAGATTGAGATGGTTTGGACATGTGAAGAGGACGAAATATAACGCCAATTAGAGCAGTGGAAGCATGCGTTGTAGAGGGGAGAAAGAATAGGGGCAGACCTAAATTGACATGGGATGAATGAATTCGACAGGATCTCATACAGTTGCACCTCTTTGAGGACATGGTCCAACATAGGAGTTCGTGGAGAAGTAGGATTAAAGTAAGTGACTTTTAGGATTTGACACTTAGGTAGCATAACCGTGTATTATGAGACCTTAACTATAGGATTTCTAAAACCTATTTTTGATTTATGTATCTATTTATCTTGTTTTCTTGAGTAAAGTGAAACTTACATGTGGTTATCGTCTCGTTTACATGTTTGTATGATGTTCAATGTAATATACTTTTATGCACTATCTTACTAGCTTATTTTTGTAGTTGGTCCGTTAGCCGATAGCGAAATATCCCTGTGGTGCTTGTCTCTTTACTTGTATGCTTGCCTGTCTTCTGTTCTCTTTTTTTTTTGAGCCGGGGGTCTCTCTATCCTTATGGGTAGAGGTAAGGTGTGTCTACATCTCACCTTCCCCTGACCCTATCAATAGTTTTTACTATTCGTGAGATATACTGGGTATGATTGATTGATTGATATGACATTTTTAAGAAAAATAAGATAAACTAATAATCTAACAAAACAGCACCAATTGCTCTATTCGTGCAACTCTCTTCTTCGATTCAACCGAAGCAACGAGCTACTATATTTAGAATTGTGCTTAAATGTTTATACGAGCAAGTAGCTCGAGCTCAATTACGAATGAGTTATTATTGAGCTAATTATAAGCGAGTTGTGAGTCTCATGCTAGTTTATAATATATGTATGGTTTTCACTAAAAACCGGGATTTTGTGACGTCTCAAAAACAGTTTTTCAACCTATATCAAAAAGCCAAAACAAAAAAGTGTTTTTTTTATTGACTTATCGGTTTTTGAAAAAGCCAATAAGTTGTTTTTCAAATCAATCCCAAACACCCTCTAATTAATAAAAACGAGAGTGAATAGATGAACACGTGTTGAAACTTTACATTTAGACTAAGAGGCTGTTTGGTTGATTAAGTGTTGAATCATTAAGAGGTCTGAATGGTTAAGCACTGAATCATTAAGTTGGACCTCTTAATGGTTAGTTTTCTTGTCTCATGTTGGTAGGGGAGCCTCATTAAGGTTCAGATTAGTTCAGTGCTTAATGGTTCAGCAACATCCCAAATCTTAATGATTCAGACTTAACCATTACATTCAGAATCTGAAACAAACACACTGAATGCTGAATCATTCAGCGCTGAATGGTTAAGAGCCTCATTAAGAGGCTACCAAACAGCCCCTAACTTTTAAGTTATCTGAAGTGAAAGATATAAGTTAAACGTTTGTTAAGCCTGATAATTTGATTCACAATATATAATAATCCTATTAAACACATGTCCCATATAAAGATCAATAAGTTTTCATAATCTTATATAAGTTAATATTGATAGTTTAATCCTATAAAACTTGTGATGCCCTCTTCAGAAACGACTCATACTTGGCTGGTTCTATTTTTGATTCCTTATTTATCGGTAAAGGATCAAGTATTGGAATTAATGTAACCAAAATTCATCTATCTATCTATATCTATCTATCTATACATATAATAAACAAAAGCTATTTTAATGACATGACATTCAAAGAGGGTATTCTCTTCATTGAGTGTGCCATATGTCATCCCATGTGGCAAGGGCTTTATTTTAGAAAAATAATAATTTAAAATTTAAAAACAAAATTAGATTTTTATCTCTAATCTTTCCTCCCATAACTTTTAAACGTTAATATCTTTTATATACGATATTTTTAAAGAAAAAAATTACACCAAATTAACGAGCGTTTTATTATCTTTCCAACGGGTACCATAGTGCTATATAAAAAACGGAGAAAAAAAACGACTATTTTTTGTGTGGTTTTGTTCGTACACGAGAAAAACACAAAGTGTTCAGGTTATTCATGTATAGGCAGGTCATTAATTATGTTCAAATCAGTAAATATGAATTTTATTTACAACATGTGTTAGCATTGAAGTTGTACATTGTTTTAGGTTAGGTTTTAATATTAGAGTTATACATTGTTTAAGGTTATGCACTAACATTGGAGATACATTGTTAATTGTTTTAGGTTAAGTGCTACCCGAAGCTTTCCTGCATGTAACTGTAAAACGCATCAGTCTATTTCAGATGTAAAATTTTATTATTTTCTCTCTCATGTTTCATCTCATAACTTTTAAACGTTAATATCTTTTATATACGATATTTTTTAAAGAAAAAAATTACACCAAATTAACGAGCGTTTTATTATCTTTCCAATGAGTACCATAGTGCTATATAAAAAACGGAGAAAAATCGACTATTTTTTGTAACCCGACAGGTATTGTGTCAGGTTTGGAATTAGTTTAAAAAAAATTGTGGGTTTGGGTCGGGCCTGGGATTAGGTGATACCCGACCAATTACCCTTTTTTTATATTAGAATATGATAACATATGGCAGAGATTTGTTTAAAATAATAATAATAATAATAATAATAATAATAATAATAATAATAATAATAATAATATTCATTAATCATATATTGGCAAGTTGATACATATATGCCAGTTTTATAGTTTAGATATTTTCTAATTTTATTCACTTTTGAAGAGATATGTACCCGCGCGTGCGCACGACCTTACACTCACACACACGTCAGCGCAGCAACATGACGTGGAATTCTAGAAGACGGTGCACGCTACCTAATGTAGGACAGGTGTCACCCGACAAGAGCAGTGACACGTAGCCAATCAGAGGCGTTCGTTCCCTGTTCCATGATCTCCTGCAGGTATGAGGTACAGAAAAGGACAGAAAGGACAATCACAGGACACGTGGACCAACTACATAGCGACAACGCGAATGATGACAACGGCTGTAATCGTACAAGCTAGCTATCATTCTCCCTACAGCCAATCACAGACCACCTCAGGGGTCTATAAATACCCCCCTTCGTCATTAGAAGAGGAGATCCGGTCGGCGAGAGAGAATTCATAACATATAGGTGTGAAAGATAAATTATAGTCGAAACTCTGTAATAGTCTATATAAGAGTCTTGTATTCGTTCTGTTATATATGAATGAGAATCATGTCCTTTCCTGCGCTCATATACATGTACTGTTATATTTAGATTGTTAGATTGATGTTTCTTCATTGGCGCCATCCGTCTTTTGAGCATTCAAGAACAGCAAACTTAAACACTTTTATCTTTCTTAAAACCAGCTATGAATTCTTTACCGGCGATACCAAACTTCACCGGAGGCACATCAGGCACTAGCGTCGCTCAGGCAGACACCAGCCAGCCTGATAACGCCACAGATGAACAGTTTAACGTCACGGATGCGGGTCATACTCCATCCTCCGGGACCAGACAGACCCCATCCTTTTATTTTGTCACAGACAATCTTCAAGCTTCACCGGCTGGCCGTACAACGCCGATGGTTAGTCCGGAGGTATGGTACACCCAGCAAAAGGAAGCCCTGAAGCAAGCATTCATACAAAAGATAAAAGAACAACAGCTAAGAGAAGCATCCCGCGCACTGTCCTTCAGGGAAGGAAGGCCTGTCACCATATCGGAGGGGCCATCCAAAGCTGCGGGACATGACGACGGGAGCAATCAGGTCACTGACCCAACTTGGAGGGAAGACTCTGACGAGTCTCAAAGCCGTTTCCACCGTGACACAAGCCAGTTCTTGACCAACACTGTTGATCGAGCACACTTGATGTCCGGTGAGGATGACCTCACACAACCATACTATCCTCCCTCCTTTAGTGAAAAGTCGAAATTCACACCGTGCATCGCGCTCGCCACACTACCCCCAAGAACAAAAACACCAAGCACTTTGGGGAAATTCGATGGCACAGGCGATCCTGACGACCATTTGAGAAGTTTTGAAATCGCAGGAAAGTGCGCAAGGTGGATCCTGCCCGCATGGTTTCACATGTTCGCGCAAACGCTCACGGGCGCTGCGCAAGTATGGTTCGACAGTCTGCCAAATGGCAAGATAGACAATTTGAAAGAACTGACTGACAAGTTCTCTGACCACTTCAGTCAGAACAAAAGAATAGAACGCGACTCCACAGACATCTTGCAGGTCAAGAGACGAGAAAATGAATCCATTGAGGATTACATTACCATGTTCAATCGTGAAGCCCTCCAAATCGGGCCAATTGGTTTCGAGCTCATGAAAGCGGCATTCACACAAGGGGTGCGATGTGATTCATTGATCCGCACACTGGCCGGATGCACAGGAATGCCAAACACATGGGAAGAAATAATGCGTGGTGCAAAGAACTACGCCAAAACCGAAAGAGAGCTATCTGTCTGGAGCAGAATCCAAGCACCACAGTACACAGACACACAAGCACAAGTCGCGTGCAATCGAAACAACAGGCACGAAAGGAAAGGTAAGGGCAACGTCTGGACTAGGCTTTAGGGAGCCACCCCAACAGTAACTAAACCCGCTGAAGTTCAAGAGTACAAGCACAACGCGTCACTCATTCACAAGTCGGGAAGGAGGAGCCACAACAACTGGACCCCTTTGATGAAAACGCCAGCGCAAGTCCTGGCCACAGAAAACATCGACCTCCCGGAACCAAAGGTCATAAAAAGAAGGGAGGGTCTAGATCACAACAAATTCTGTGCCTATCATCAAGACATAGGTCATGACACCGACAAGTGCTACCAGTTGAGGCAAGCCATTGAAGACGCGTTAAAGTCCGGCAAACTCGGACATCTGCTACAAAACGTAGAGCGTAAGCAAACGACAGGACCACCACCAAAAAAGATAAAAACGTAAGCATGATGAAGCGAAAACCTGAAACAGCCGCGGAGTGGAAAGAGCAACAAGTGTGTTTCCCGGTGGTCAAAGGCGGACCTTCCGCCACTCGGGCAATCATTGTCACAGCCATCTTTGATCACTATCGGACCACTAGGGCGTTCATGGACACTGGAAGCAACTCAGACATCATGTACGGGCAATGTTTCGACTTGTTGGATGATGAGGATAAACAACGACTGCGCCCCATCAATTCTCCAATTATGGGATTTTCAAATGAAATCGTGACCCCACTCGGGGAGATCTCTTTTCCCCTCACTCTGGGAGTACACGGGCGATCGCGAACTGAAGAAGTCACATTCCTCGTCATCCCAACAAAATCTAAGCACGATATCATCTTGGGGCGGGACTCCATGGCATCATACAACATGGTCACCTCCACAGTCCACGGCGCCATCGGTTTCCCCACCCCGAACGGTGTGGCAATCGTACGGGCCAACAGAGAATGCGCCATGACCACAGAGTCCCACCCAACAAAAATGTTAAAGCCATGCCCGCGCACAGAACCAGAGAAGTGGGTCTTGAACCCAAAATTCCCTGACCAAACCATCACCCTGGGGCCAGCAATCTCATAAACCATCCGAGATCACCTCAAACAGCTTCTCCGCAAGAATATGGACGTATTCGCGTGGCAACCATCAGACATGGTTGGGGACCCACGCGAACTCGCCCAACACAAACTAAACACGTACCGCTCAGTTGAACCCATCGCAGAAAAGCGCAGAAGTATGGGCGCCGAAAAAACGCAGGCGATGAACGAGCAAGTAGGAGAACTATTGAAGGCCGGCATTTTGTAACCTCACGAATTTTCCCATTTATTTTGCATTAAAGTATTTCCCGATCCATGATATAAAGTCTAATTTATTTCTAAGTATTCTTATCTTTATCCATGCACTCTATTTTTCTAAGTTCATTTTATCTTTGTACTTAAAAAAAAAAAATCTTCAATCATGACATATGTCCTATCCTAATTCTATTTATAAAATCGTCATTTTATAAGACGATGTTTTTATTTTCTAATTCAAACTAATGATTTTTTTTATTTCTTAATTAAAGCTAATCATTTTTCCAATTACATTTATAATCTCAAGCAAGGAAGATATAAATTCATTTCAAAATAAAGTCTTGACAACATAATTCTTGGAGTCAAAGTCTTAGTCAAACAGTCAAAGTCTTAGTCAAATAGTCAATTCATCATAAAACCTTACTTTATGGTGTTGACCAATTTTAATGGCTAATTGAATCCAAAACTAGTATAAAAACCCACCTATGACCATTATACTTGGCACTCTAAACTCGCCAAATACTCTTTCTTCATCTTCAATTTCTGTTATAAATCATCCTTTCAAGCTTTTGCTCGTGCGTTTGACTTTTCCGTTTGACCACTCAATAATCACGATTAAGCTTTGGTAATACTTGGCAACTTTGGGGCTACACATATTCTATTTCTCGAGACTTAATACTTTTCTAAGGTGAGTTTACGTAACCATGTTTATGCAATTCTTTATACTTGCAACATTATACTTAAGCAATTCTACATACATGTCTAGTTGTAAACTTTAATGCCTCATGATTTAGACAACAACAGTTTCAACAAGTTTCAACAATACATAATCATTAGCTATGGCCAAGCCGGCGATACTCAATAATAGATCTATTGGATTGACAATCCCTCCTAGATTCGTTGACCATCTTTTATGGGGAGCGCGGGTGATTGTTATCGTTCCAACATAATATTAAGGTGAACCGTGGATGACGGGATGGACCTAAACTAGTCGGAGGTTTGATTATGTCGATTCAACATTTCATGTTTATTCATGTAGACTTAAACTTACGATAGACATATGAATTGCTAAACTTTTATTATTAAACTTAATTGCTTGACATGGCTTATGTATTCTCACCAACTTCTAGTTGACCCCCCCCCCCCTATTTTTCCAAACTCAACAGGAAATACTGATGCTTGAAGTCTAGAGCTAGCATGAGGAGATATTTGAAGTTTTAAGCTTTGTTTGATTATTTGATATAGACTTTAATGTAATTCAATTTTGTAATGAAATAAAGGATTATTTAAACATATGTATTACCATGAGCTACTGAACAATCATTCATTCGTGACGCCTCGATGTATCCGCCATCGGTTGGGGTGTTACACATTTTGCAGGAAACAAGATACCAAACCTGGGTTGCCAACCCAGTAATGGTCAAAAAAAGCAGCGGCGGTTGGAGGATGTGTGTGGACTACACGGATCTCAACAAAGCATGTCCAAAAGACTGCTACCCGCTGCCGGAGATCGATCTAAAAATCGACTCACTAGCGCCTTTCCGGTTCAAATGTTTTCTGGATGCCTACAAAGGATACCATCAAATCCAGATGGCGCTAGGAGATGAGGATAAAACAGCCTTCCGTACCGACAAAGGAGTCTACTATTACACCAAGATGCCGTTTGGCCTGAAAAATGCGGGAGCCACCTATCAAAGGTTAATGGACCGCGCATTCGCCAAACAGATAGGGAAGAACTTGGAAGTCTATGTGGATGACCTAGTCATCAAGAGTAAAGAAGAAGATCAAATGCTGAAGGATGTCGAAGAGACCTTCAAACACTTGAAAGAAATCTGTATGAAGCTGAACCCAAGCAAATGTGCGTTTGGGATGGAAGGGGGAAGTTTCTGGGCGTAGTCGTCACTAAAGACGGTTTCCGACCAAACCCTGAAAAGATACAAGCCATCGCACAGATGCCCTCTCCGTTCACGTTTAAGGAGGTACAAACACTGAACGGATGCCTAGTCACAATCAATCGCTTCCTGTCACACCATGCAAGCAAATCAAACCCATTCATCGAAACACTGAAGCATTGCCTGAAAAAGAACCATTTCAAGTGGACCACCGAGGCGGAAAAGGCATTCCAAGAAATGAAAGAATGTCTGATGGACTTACTGACACTTACCGCCACACTCCCAAGAGAACCGCTGACAATATACCTTTGCGCAACAGAACAGGCGGTGAGCGCGGTACTAATGGTTGATAGAAAATTGGTACAAACGCCCATCTACTACATCAGCAGGGTCCTGACAGATGTAGAAACCAGGTACACAACTATGGAAAAGTTACTACTGGCCCTCGTTCATACTTCCCGCAGATTGCGCAGATACTTCCAAGGCCATCCCATCAACGTGCTAAGCGACTACAAGCTGAACAATGTTCTGTCCAAGCCGGAAGTCTCAGGAAGGTTGGCGAAATGGGCCATCGAACTGGGTGAGCACACCATTTTCTACAAGACCCGCCCGGCAATCAAAGGACAAGTCTTAGCAGATTTTATAGCTGAGGTACCCCAAGAAAAAACCGAAGAATGCAGAGCAGAACAAGACCCGCAACCACCATGTGACGAGAAAGCCATCTGGAACCTCTACACAGATGGAGCCTCGAACGAAGATGGCGTAGGCGCCGGGATTCGCCTCGTTAGTCCTGAGGGAACAGAGTTCACTTACGCAATCAGACTCGAGTCAAGGCCACTAACAACGAGGCCGAATATGAAGCCTTCCTTGCTGGACTACACATTGCGCAGAAACTAGGCGCCAAACACATCTTCGCGCATGTTGATTCAATGCTGGTGGCGGGTCACATCACAGGAAAATATGAAGCAAAGGAACCCTCAATGATCATGTACCTCCAACGAGCTAAAGTGCTCATAGCCAACTTTCCTAGCTGCACCATCGACCACATCAAACGCAGTCAAAACAAGCCGGCGGACGCTCTAAGCAAAATGGCTTCAACAAGCTTTGGCCATTTAGCAAAAGAGGTCTGGGTTGAAACCCTGAGCGAACCGTCTGTTCCACCCAAAGAAGTCAATGTGATCCAAACGGGTGTTGACAGCTGGATGACCCCAATAGTTTCATACCTCACCACAGGCGCGTTGCCAGAGCAACGCGCAGAGGCCAGAAAGATACAGCACAAAGCCCTGCAATACCAAATGCAAGACGGGGTGCTTTATCGAAAATCATACCTAGGGCCATTACTAAGATGTGTAGATGCGGTCGACGCGCACTACCTAGTGCGAGAGATACATGAGGGGATATGTGGGATACACGCAGGGCCACGCATGGTGGTCGCCAAGATTATGAATGCGGATTGCGGGATACTACTGGCCGGGCATGCACCTAGATGCGTTAAAAACCATCCGCAAGTGTGATTCTTGCCAACGCCATGCTCCCAACACCTTGCGCCCCAAAAACGACCTTATCCCAGTAACCTCGGCGTGGCCATTTCAGAAGTGGGCTATCGATATCGTGGGACCATTTCCAATGACGACGGGGAGGAGACGATATCTGATAGTCGCAATCGATTACTTCACGAAATGGGTAGAAGCTAAACCGCTTGCTGAGATTACAGCCAATCATGTAAAGAAGTTCATTTGGGAGTTCATCATTTGTCGCTTTGGGCTACCCATGATAATAGTTACAGACAATGGAACCCAATTTGCAGACAAAGGGTTGCTAAAATGGTACGCGGATCTGCACATCCAACCCATATTCACCTCGGTCGCGCATCCGCAAGGCAACGGCCAAGTGGAACGCACGAACCGTAGTCTGGTGGAAGGCATCAAGCCAAGACTGGGCACCAAAGGAAAGGCCTGAGTGGAAGAACTGCCGAGTGTGCTATGGGCTAATCGCACGTTAACAAAAACGAGCACCGGCGACAATATACCTTTGCGCGAATCGCACTTAGATTTTTCAACCCGGGACGCTCCCGGGGTATAAGCTAGTTAGAGAATATATAAAACTTGTCCCTTATAAAAACTCTAATACTAAATGTAAACGTTGTTTGATGTTGTTCTTACCCCCTACGTGCTTGATTAGATCCACACGACAATGTCATGCTACCGTCTTGGTCGCAACTGTTCATAATTACATTCACAATCTCTAATGTTCACTCGTGAATGACATATTTGGTCATTTAATTGGACGCCTGCCTGTAATTTACGTTGGAATTTTTAAATTCATTCCAACAAGTGAAAGACCAATGAAACACATTTTTAGCCTTACTTTGTGTGCGTGGTTGCACCTGCAACCATAAAATCGAGGGTTTCTTAGCCGCGTTACACCAAAATGTGTGCTTCAAGTCTACATCTTGAGTTATAACAAGAGCAAAAAGAAAACTGAAAAAAAAAAAAAAAATTGAGCATTGAAAGCCGCTTCACTTTAACTTATTCGTAAGGAGATCCCACATCTTTTTGTCTAGTTCATCTTCATCAATCGGTATGGAACTTTGGCGACGCAGTAGCTCCCTCGTCCCTTTCTTCTTCATGAATTCATGCTCTCCGTCTTTGTGATATTCAAGCTTCTCGGCTCTTTCTTTTAACTGCACCCACCAATTGTGAATAGGCATAGGTAACAAGTGATAACTTAATTTCTCATAATAATAATAATAACAACCTTGAATTAAAAAAGCATTGAAGGCGCGCTTCGAGGTCTCTCATATGTTGTATTTACAACCAGAACTTGTATCGTTTGTTTTACATGTCACAGCCTGCCTAGCTATATACCAAGTAACTTTTCCCTTCCTAAGATGGCTTTTACATATAAACTTGTAGACCCTTACTATGACCAATTTTGACTCAAAACTAAATGATTAGAACAATCGATCAAGTCGCAGAAGCTGCGTCCATCAGATCACACTCTTTCCTTCATGATTTCTATGCTGCAAGTTTCAGAATTCCAACGGCACGGTTTCTCCTAAGTACGCGGCCTATACTTAGGCGAATTCAGACTAGATCAACATAAACTATCTAACAAGCTCTTTGTCACACAGTATGCATGTGAGAAAACTAAAAGTAGCAACCAAATTGATATGCTGCCTACATACAGCTTGAGAAACCTAAACTGCAGACTAGCCTTATTATTATTATATATCATCAAATTTTTAATAAATTAAACAACTACTGCACTGTATGTATGCTAGATTTAAAAAAAAAAAAAAAACACTAAATTGTAATTGTATGAGTTGACTAAAAGCAGCATATTCCAGAACTTAGAACCCTAAACCCTAAATAATGTTAATTCAGTTTAGGTAGTTGAATTAAATTAGGAGATAAAAGAAGAGAAAATAAAAGATGGAAACAGTGCTCTTTATGTAATTAAATACGAACCAGAGTTTGATCTTCCCTCTGTTTATGGAACTTGTGAAGCTCCACTTCCAGAATGGTTCTTTGTCCAGCCGCCTTCACCTTGTTTCCGTACTCACGGAGGAGCTTATGGAGCGGCACGGTGGCGGTCGATGCCGATCGGACGGTTAATATGCTTCTCAGCGTCGGAGGACGGTGGAGTAACGCCATTGACGTCCAACAAGGCTTTTCAAAATAATAATAATAATAATAATAATAATAATATTATATTAATGCTTGTGTTAGTTATAAAAATGGTTTAGAGACCCTTAATCAGAAGCCAAATAAGCAGTGAACGAACATTAGATTGTGTGTTGTGGGCCTCCGAGCGGGCCTGCGCAAGTGAGCCACGAGCCACGTGGTTTGTGAACACCAACATCTACACGTGAGCGGGCGGGTGCAACCCTGATCACGTAGCCTAGCGAGAAAATAAAATTAAGAGTTGGAGGTGGGAATAAAATGGATAAAACTAGGGGTGCAAACGAGCCAAGCCGCTCACGAGCTACTCGAGCTCGGCTCGGTAAAAAGCTCGAAATGAGCCGAGCTTGAGTCTAAAACAAAGCTCGTTTATTTATCGAGCCCGAGCTCGAGCCTGACATGTGAAGTTCGTTAGGCTCGTCGAGCCTTATCGAGCATAGTGTAATATAGTTTTTTTTTAATATATAATAATATTTACCAGTCATTTAAAGTTGTTTAGTAAACGAGCCCTGAGCTCAAGCTTCACTTATCGTCATCGAGCTCACGAGCCTAAACGAACTATTATTTATATTATTTTTATTCAATGTATCAACTAATTGATAATAAATGAGCCGAGTTCGAGCTTGACAATTGTAAACGAGCCGAGCTCGAGCTCTTATAAGTCAATCGAGCTCGAGCTTGAGCCTGGTCGAGCTCGGGCTCGGCTCGTTTGCACCCCTAGATAAAACCATCACTCACCTTGAGCCACAACAGGGTCAAATGAGCAAGCTTAAGCTTTATACATTGTCATGTTAGCGTTCAGATGACGTAAAATGATAAGATAATATTTGTGCTCACCTTGAGTCAAAATATAGCCTTAAATGTCTTTTGACAAATATATGTTTTTTTAACAGCAATAATTCTATTATATTATAAACAGAGCAGCAAGAGATTAGAAACTTGGGCCAGTTACAAAAAACTTGCAACAGTTGCAAAATACCTTGTTCTGAAATAACTAAACATTAGTATCGTGGTGGACAGAAAATACCTAGAACTTTTCAAACAATCTGACCTATGATTCTATAATAGTCCAAATGTAATGTAATGTCGTGATGTAAGTACTCATCTCTCGTAGTTTAAATCGCATAAACTACCTTGTAGGGAAATTCTTAATTAATGGAGAGTCTAGAGTTACCTAACAATAACAAGAACCTTATTTGTTCCAAATAACAGGGAAAAAAGTAACACAAACGGATATCCTTATTCATTTACATTTTTAATATTTACATAGAATTTACGTCTTCCGGTTCTTGGATCTTGTATGTCCGGTCCGACCAAGGAACCAATAAGACGATCAATCCGGTTATTAAAACATTAGTTTCACCAGTCCAACTTGTGGGTCCCAATCGCTTCTAACGAATCAACAGCAAATGCCCTATTCGTGCAACTCACATTTTGATTCAGCCAAATAGGTACTATCAGTATAGAAAAATATTAATAATTGAAACAACAAGCAAACAACTAAACAAGTAACTCTAGCTCAATTATAAGCGAGTTTTACAAGTAAGATGCGAGTCACAAATAGGGCTGTTCAAATCGCTCGCCGCTCGTGGACGGTGGATCACTCGTTGCTCGTTCGGAAAATGCTCGAAAAATGCTCGCTCGATCTTCCGCTCGGTTGTATATGAGCCGATCGGCTCGGTTCGGTTTGTAAATGAGCCAAGCACGAGCAAAGGTACGCTCGGCTCGGTTCGGCTCGAATAAATTTTTATTTATTTAATAATAAATATACACACAATTTACAGATAAATTTATGGCTTTATATATATAATATTCTATTGGATTTGACTCAGTATATGTAAACAAAATATAACCATCACACTTAACTCATTAAAAAAATTAACACTAGATTTAATAGTAAAACAATTAGTCATGAGGTGACAGCCTTGACTTCTTTATGTTATTAGTCGTCCATCGCTAATTGTCGCTTGATATCACACATACGTCACAATGCAACAATTGTTCTCTGACATATGCTCATCACCTCACCATCCTCAATCTAAGCCTCATCCTTGGACACTGGTATCTCAATATTATTGTTATCATCAGACATTTTGACCTTAGTTGTCACCCGACAATGAAAACATCGAAGGAAACATCCCAATTTTATGATCATCCATATTATTCTCCGCTCGATTCTCGCTCGGCGCTTGCTCGGAAAATTTACGCTCGAAGAATGCTCGTTCGCTTTTCGGTTCGATTGTAAATGAGCCGCTCCGCTCGGTTCGTTTTATAAACGAGCAAAGCTCCGCTCGAATCAACTCGGCTCGTGAACAGCCCTAGTCACAAACTAGTCCTTATTATAGTTCTATTTATTTGGTCGTTGGTTTTAACTTTTAATATGTTTTTAACTCATAAATTGTTTCTACTTCCTTGAATGTAAAATTAGATTTCGGGCTTTTGAAAAGAAAAATATCAAAAAATCAAGCTTCTTTTAAATAAGTTTTCTACCTTCAATATTGTGCTATAATTATTCATAAAGTGATGAAAATAGGTCAGGTGACCTTTACACTAATATGAAGTAACACGTAACAATGAAAGAAAGAAAAGCCATTAAATAGTATCAAAGTTTATAACTTTTTGTATAGTTCATTTAGAAAACCAGTTATGAAAAATTCAATAACCAAAAAATATTTAGCTTAAATGGTTTTTAATATTAAACAAGAGTCTATGTAACTTTAGACCACGTGTTTTGGTTTGGTTTCATATTTTTTTTTTTCACATTTTCATGTCAATTTCACGTAAAAATGAGTTATTACTCACTTATTTTCATATTCGTGTGTAATGATTCATAAGGTTTCACTACCTACTACCTATTAAAATAACATTTAAATGGATGATGTGTAAACAAATTAGTGGACATACAAAAGCAGGGGCGGATCCAGCTTATAACTAGGGGGTGCGGACGTTGCGGCTCAACTTCGCGCGCGTAGTGGAAAATTAGTGGAAAATTTGGTTTTTTTTTACGAAATTTGAAAAACGTTGCTACTAAAATGAAAAAAATGAAAAACATTACTACTGAAAAATGTTTCTAGATCCGCCACTGTACAAAAGGTGGTGAGACACATGTTTCTTTTCCATTGGCTTCTCTAATTAGTTCTCGACCATCTTTCAAACATTGCAGGTTTGCAAACCGTGAAGGGGCTAACTGCCTAAAAGTCTCATGCCCCTTCAAGTTTAGGTAACTCTCTTGGGGTGGTGTTAACGCCCTTTAATAGCCCCATGGGAAAGAATGTTACTCAATACCTCATAGTCTTAATGTTATCAAAATTTGATATGATTTCATCGTTAAAACTTAAATAGTACTCAAATGGTTTTGTGGCCATGGACAAGGAAGCCATTGTATGGCGGGTGGGGGTTGTTCATGGTCGTTTGTGAAGAATCCATTCATGAAACAAATGGTCTCTAAAAAAAACTTCCTCTATTTTTGTTACTTTTTTTTTCTTTTTATTAACTATGGGTTATGTTTATCCTTATAAATTTTTTTAAGTTTTTATATGTTTATAGAACTTAGGAACTTATAAAAGTTTAACAAATTTAATAAAATTTAAGATATCGTACATATTTTTATATGTTTTTGAAATATAATAATTTCTAAACACTTATTTGTATTACAAGAAAAACTAATTTTTATTTTCCGTTGAAAAATAGATGTAAGAAGTGGTAGTGATGTGTAAAAAGTAAACATGCGTAAATGATGAATGAATTGTCTGAAAAATCATTAGGTGTAGTATGCATTGCATATAGTCTTAAGAAATATATATTTTTGTTAAAGGTAATCATGCGTAAATGATGAACGAATTGTCTAAAAAATTCATTAGGTGTAGTATCCATTGCATATAGTCTTAGGAAATGTATATTTTTTGTTGAAAAAATAGAAATAAGAAGTGGCAGTGATGTGTAAAAGGTAAACATACGTAAATGATGAATGAATTGTCTGAAAAATTCGTTAGATATAGTATGCATTCCATTATTATAGTCTTAAGAAATGAGTTTCAACGAACTTATAAAACAAAACAATAGACTAAAGCTTAGTATAAATGAGAGTACATAGATGATGTACGATCTGATAAGTTAAAAGTTTCACGTTTAGTCTAACTTTCAAGTAATTTTCAAAGTAGAACCAAATATAATATTTTTGACTTCTCACATTACCATCACTTATATAATCAATTAGTCTTCAAAACCTTATTAATTTACAACATGAATGTTTTATACATCGTGATTTGTACGTTGTATCTTGTTTTTTTTTTTAATTTTCTTTGTTACTTTTAGCCTTAATAGTTTTCATTTTTAACATTAAATCCCAACACTCTCTTCACTTTCAACTTTCATCTTTTATACATTTAATCTTCTTTTAATTTTTCGTTTTACATTTCGGTCTAAATTTTTCGAGTTAACATATCGCAACGTCCATATGTGGTCCAATATTTTTACCTCTGTTTTTCCCGTTTATCGGCCGCTTTATGTTTTATGTTCCAGTCTAATTTTTGCGCATTAGCGCGTCACAACGTGCGTGCATAATTCAACTTTTTTACGTTTACTTTTCGTTCGGTTCTATTTTTTTTTCGTTTTTTTATTTTTTTGTTTTACGAGCGTTTCCAGTATTGCTGATCATTTGCACATTTAACATTAATGCTATTTGGTATGGTTTTATGCCCCACCATAACGTGGGTGGCTAAATACTAGTATAAGATCATATTTATAAGCTAATTAGATAAAACTTCAAACTTGTGATGCTCTCTTCAGAAATGACCCATGCTAATTTTATTTTTGATTCCTTGTTCATCCCTAAATGATCGAGAATTTGGTTTAAATGTAACTATAATTCACTAGAGAATATTTCAAACTTGTCCCTTATAAGAACCCTAGTATTAAATGTAAATGTTATTAATGATGTTCTTACCCTCAAGTGCTTAATTAGATCCCTATGACAATGGCATATTACAATATTTGGTCACAACTCACAAACTTTCAGAATTACGTTCACAATTCCCGCTCGTCACTCGTAAATATGTGATGGCTGCCTCTAATTTATGTTAGAAGTTTGAAATTAACTGGTATCCCTTTTTAACGGCCTTGGAGATCTCCTTGATAGACTCACCCCCTCCCGAGTTCAAGTCCAAACCCGCGGGTATTGCAACCCTCTTGGCCAGAAGGCCTTAATCGCATCTTTTGCAAGTGGTGACGATTGAACTGAGGATCTCCCAGACATGAACCCCATACAAGTGGATAAACCTTCTCACCTCAAAACCATTGGACCAACAAATCATTGGCAACTAATATACCCTTATTAACTAAAAAAAATATACAGTTCTTCATCATCTTCTTTTCTCCTTCCATACATCTTCCTCTCCTCAAATCACACTAAGGTACAACCGTATATAACTTCAAAATCAGAAATTCCGTCTTACCTTACCTAAGGAGTCTCCTTGGCAAGAAACAAGAAACCATAATACGATTACATGTTACAACAAATTTGGTGCGATATAACAAAGTTATATACATTTTTTAACAACTTTTTTAAACTCCCAAATACCAACCTGCACTTGTAGGGATTCGAACACACACCGCACTTGTGGAGACAATCACCAATGCCACTAGACCACAACATACAACATAGGCAAGTGAATATACATGCATCACTAGATTTGATGTCTATGATGTTTTACACCAAATCTGGAATCCGATGTTACAATACATACATCGCATACGGTCTTTAAATAAAAATACGCTAGAAACAGTGCATATGATATCATGACTCAAACGCACAGTCAAAAAAGTTCTCTTATATTACTGTGAATCAAACAGAATTTTTTTATTTTTTAATTACTTTTTTTTATTATTTTAACATATTTAGTTAACTAACAACCAACCCTGATGAGCAAATGAACAATTTCCATTCATGCAAACAAGTGAAAGACCAATGAAACACATTCTTAGTCTTATTCTGTGTGCATGCTTGCACTCACAACAATCAAGGGTTTCTAGGGCTTACACCATTATCTCTGCTTCAAGTCTACATCTTGAGTTTTAACAAGAGCAAAAAGAAATATGAAAAAAAAAAAAAAAAAAAAAAAAAGCGAGTTGAAAGCATGTCACCTTAGGACTCGGCCACAATCGCATCCAATATCCTTTTCTCGAGTTCGTTTTCATCAATCCATACGGAACTTTTGCGACGCAATAGTTCCTTCTTCTCTTTCTTCTTCTCCATGAATTTCTGCTCTCTTTGTTTGTGATATTCAAGCTTCTCAGCTCTTTCTTTTAACTGCACCCACATAGGAATTGATCATTAGTGAGCTTGCATTCACAGAGTAATTAGACCCTTGCGCGTCCATATGCAACCAAAATAAGATTTATTTACAACCAGAAGTTGTATATCACAAACCTATTTATCAAGTTAAGTTTCACAACTTTTTCATCCTTGTAGTTGTTTTTACATATAAACCTCCTACTGTAGTTGTCATATAGACCCCATTTAACTAATTTGGACCCAAAACTACATGAGCCGCACATTTTTGCCCATGATGCATTTTCAGAGCACCTGACGTCTTTTAATACAAAATTAGGACAGGCTCTAATTTCAGAAAACTATAAAGATGTAACCCTATTAATTCAAATTTATTGCCCAGATGTTGAAAATCGTATGCATGATTTTCTTTGAAGTTTGAACAAAGCAAACAAACCGATTGCTTTGTGTATTTGACCATGGTGGCACAGGGCACAAAAACTTTGAATGCAGTATGACAAAAGGTGGATGCAGTATGCTTAAATCTAAACTAATAATGTATATCGGAGCAGATAATCGGAAATCAAGTGACCATTATGCTATGTACATATCTGTTCAAGCAATATTAGAAAGGACGCTAAGGCAGGGACTACAGTGTCAAGACATTATCTTGGTTGTGGCCATGAATGCCTAGGTTACAAGTTCTGGGGTTTAAATATTTAGAGGCTGAAAAGTAAAAACAAACAAACATATTCAGTAATCTCCGATTCATAAAGTGGCCAAGCCTTTCCTCTTTCCCAATGAGATAGAGAGACTACTCCCATTAAGACCCCCGGTTCCAACAAAACATTTTTTTCAGCTTTAAATACAATAGCCTAAGAGAGAGAGAGAGAGGGGGGGGGGGGGGGGTATGAAACAAAAAGAACGATGGTGGTGAACAACCAATAGCAATAAGTAGTGATAAAACCAAAAAAAAAAAATTGTGGTTACAAGCTGAAAAGTGATTACAATTTGAAAAGGTGCCAAATCGGCATGCCTACAGCCCTACATTCATCTTAAGGAACCTCAGAACCTGAACTTCAGATCCTTACTGATCAGCAAATTTTGAATAAAATCTCACCAAAGATGGGTGTAATTAGAACATGTAAGAATTTCGTCATAGTATCCAACGTTGTGGGGGCGCTAAGCCCCGCCACGTAGACCACATGGGCACTGAACACCAAAACAGTACAGGCGCGAAAGGGCACTGCCCCTGTGAGTATGACCAAGTTCACGTTTTCAAGGGGCGTTGGCACACCACCTCACCTCTCCTTGGCAATTAGACACACTATACTTCGAATTTCAATTTTTTAACTTTTCTATTCCGTTTATTCAACTTAAAATCCACCTTTCACATTACCATAACACACATAGGTGAAAGGTAAAAGGTAGAACCACCTCTACACAAGTGAACACACAGCCTTAAAATAACAATTAGTGTATGCTAGATACAGAAACCTAAACCCTAATTTGTAAGAGTTCACTAGTTGATTACAAGCAGCAATTCCAAATTCTGAACCCTAAACCCTAATTACTGTTCGTTCAACTCGATTCATTAAATTTAATTAATCACAGGTAAACAGATGATAATCCACAACATAAGCAGATAACAAAATCAAAATCTATAAGATCCAATATGCATTCAACTCATGTAAAGTTATAAAATAAAATCTAAAGTCTAAACTAAAAACATTTAAATCTAAACTAAAAGTGTATAAAAAGAAAAAAATCAGGTAAAAATTGAACATCAAACTACGCAAAGATTTCTTTTTTCGTGCAAGATTATCAAGGTCACTCAGGCATTAAGAGTGCTAGGGCAGTGACTAACTGACTACAATGTAAGATGCACCGAGCTCACCCTTTCATCCTTCAGTTCCAAATTCTAAATAAAAATTCGAAACTGAGCCGCGGAGCCTTATTGATCATCAAATTTTGCAATAAATCTCATCAAAGACGAAAGTACTAAGAACATGTAAGTGCTTCTATAGAAAGAACAACTATCATATGCTAAATATAGAACCCTAAACCCTAATTGTATGAGTTCATAAGTTAACTAAAAGCAACAACTCAATATTCCAAACCCTAAACCCTAACTAATCACTAATATTCATTCAACTAGATTAATTCAATTCAATTACCAGACAAATAATAATAACAATAACATCCAAATTACGCAATTGAAACAACCGAAACCGCGTACCAGCATCTGCCTAAACTCCTCTTCAGCAACCTGGCGTTCGGCCGCCTTAACCTTCTTCTCCGCCAATTTAGCCGCTCTGCGCTCCTCGCTCTCGATCCTCAACGCTTCCTTCTTAGCCTCATCCTTCCTCTGTTTCTCAATCTTTAGAACCTCCATTTCATTAATATATTCCTTCCTAACCGCCTTAACCTTCTTGGCGTAGTCTCGGCGGAGCATTTGGAGCATAGACTGAGCTTGCTTTGGATCCTTTGGTGCGTTCCAGCTGTTGAGGTAGTTGTTAGGTGAGAGATATTCATGGTTGCGTTTGTGGTCGTTGTGGTGAGATGGTGTTACGGCTGTGGAGGCATATCGGAGGTGAGGGATGGTTATTATGGTTGTGATCGACGGTGAACGGAGGAGCAACCGTTTGGTCGCCATTGATGTCGTCGGTACCACCTAGGGTTTTGCAAATGGTAGTGATGACTGAGTTTGTGTTTGATGTATTTCATTTTGGCCACGTATGTAAGTTTTGGTATAAATTTTACACCTACTATTTTATTTTGTTATACACTCCAGAAGTTTTAATTTTCTAACCCGATTATTGCTTCTATTAGTCACCCGGAATAACCTTTTTTTAAACAGATAAAAAACGATGTTCCGGCTACTCGGGTTCCCATCAATTGATTACAAAAGCATCTGATACACTTTGGGTGAATATACGTCTTAGGTGTCCGTCCACATGCAGCGTTGGATAGCCATAACCCACCAAGTCACCAGTTTCGGGGAAAACCTGACCCCACACCCGCCCGAAGGCACAACAGTGAAAAATCAGTAAAAACCGATGAGATTTAGGATCGAATCTAGCACCTCAAGGAGACTAGGCTCTACCCGGAATAACCTAGCTACTATTCCGAGTCACTCAAGGTTTACTTTATATCTAACCAACTGATCAAACTCACATAGGAAACGTCAAAACGTAATGTAGTCTTATAATAAAACTTTTAACCTACCTTTTTAAATCTATATATATATATAATAATCGAAAAGGAGCATACCATCCGGTCATGAAAAAAGTTAACACGTGGTTTTAAAGGTATTTCACACTTAAACGCAGTGACGAAACTTGAACTTTTGAATGCCCCTAGTTAGGGATGAGCTCGGGACTAGGGGTGTCAATCGTGTCGGGTTGATGGGTTGGCGGGTTTACGGGTTAATGGGTTGAAATGTGCAACCCGAACCCGACCCATATTATTATTCGTGTCAAATATTTCAACCCTAACCCGACCCACATAAAATCTGGGTCAACCTGAATATGACCCGTTTAACCCATATTTTTAAATAAGTCATACATGTTCATGAGTTATAAGCGGGTTGTTGGGTTGTAAGCGGGTTATCAATAAAATGTTTAATGGTGAACATATAAGTGTGACAAATAAATAATATAGTGTGCCAAAATTAACACAATTATAACTAACCATGTAAATAAAAATGAAAAAATAAAAACAAAAGTATAATAGATTTTTTTTTCTAAATACTTAAACGGGTTAACGGGTCAACCCATTTTATATATGCGTCAACCCTAACCCGACCCATTTTTAATACGGGTCGACCCGAACCCGACCCATTTTTTTAAACGGGTCGTGTTACTTGACCCAAATCTGTTTTTTTTTTCGTGTCGGGTTCGGGTCGGTTTTCGGGTCGTGTCAATAATTGCCGCCCCTACTCGGGACGGTATCGGTACCGAACCGATACCGATCCCGACAATACCGATACCGAAAAGTCCAAAAAACCAATACCGATACCGATACCGAACACATACGGTACGGTATCGGTTCGGTATCGGTACGGTACCGGTATGGTATCGGTATACCATACCGATCCCGTACCGATACCGATAATACCGAAACCGAAAATCCATAAATATTGATACCGATACCAATCCCGAAACCCTCGGTTCGGTACAGTATCAGGATCGAAACGGAACGGGATCGGTATTCGGCCTTGCATGCTCATCCCTACCCCTAGTTATACGTCTCACATTTAGTGGTTGAACGATATAAAAATACACTGGACATTTTAAGTCCTGACAATGCAACCTATGAAGCACAGCACATGCTGTATCTTGCAATTTGTTTTGTGATAAAATATTCCAAAAATATTCTTATAATAAAATCTCCTTCGCTTAATCACATAAACTACCTTGCACGGAACTCCTCAAGCAAGATATGTTAATGGACTTTGTTGACCCTTTGACTAACCAAAACTTTCACTAAAGGGGTTGTTTGTTTTTTGCTCAAAAACACTTCTGACTTTTTTTATCTGCGTCGTGCAGACGCGCACAGACGTTTTAGGTCTGCAAATTGTTTGTTTATTGGAAGACCTTTCACTCAAAAAGGTCTTCATGACCTCTTCTTGGTGCAGACTTGTTCCAAGGTCTTCTAAGGTCTTCTAAGGTCTTCAAAGGTCTTCTCTTCTTTTCACCCACCACCACCGTCCACCACCATCACCACCACCGTCCACCACTACAACGGTCCACCACCACCCACCACCACCACAACGACGGTCCACCACCACCACAGTTCACCACCACCGTCTACCACCACCACGGTCCATCACCACCACCCACCACCTCCACGGTCCACCACCACCACCTACCACCACCGTCCACCACCACCGTCCACCACCACCGTCTACCACCCACCACCACCGTCCACCACCACCACCGTCCACCATCCACCACCACCACCACGGTCCACCACCACCACCACCACGGTCCACCACCACCGTCCAGCGTCTACCACCACCATTAGGGTCCACCACCACCACGGTCCACCACCACCATGGTCCACCCCCAGACTGCTGTAAAAATCAGTTTATTTAAATTTCAGTTTATTTCAGCAGCCTGCAGACGTTAACAAACAAACAGTCTTTTTCTTGCAGACTGCAGACCTTTGGTTCACATCTTCTCATGCAGATGTCTGCAGATGTGGTCCGCAGACTGCAGACATTTTCCTGCAGAAAAAACAAACAGCACCTAAAAGAATTTTCTAACATCATCATTTTACTTTTAAATAGCGGTCTAAATAACGGAATCACTTTCTTTCAGTGACATATCTAATCAGACTGAATAGGATTTTAAGAGCTGTCAAGATCATTCACATCCCTTTTAGTAGGCAGGCCCAGCGTCGGCTCTACGAACTAACAAGGGGTCGGTCGCGAAAGATAGAAGGGGTGGTCCGGCGGGTATTAACCTAAAAAATGTAGGAAAATGGGTCAAACGAACTCCAATTAAACTCATTACAACGGTGTTGAAACCGGCCTCGTCAAACCATAACCCCCTTAACCCTAAAGCTAAACCATTACAAAATTTAGCTAGGGCATAAAATGCAGCAGGTGGGGGCAAAAGTCTTGAAAAATGCTTCCTGGCATCACCCGACGGGGATGGGTCCAGCCGATGGAGCAACGCAACGGCACACTTCACAATTTTTTTTTGTTTTATTGTTCCATTTATTATTTGTAACTACACTTCTAACCTTCTAACCGGATGGGCAATCAAACAACGTGAAGAACTAAACTGAACGAACCAATGTCTTTATATAATTATATTTCTATCATGGGCTTTTATTTTTGGGAAATTGTCATTCTTTCCTCAACGCACAACCAAACTATTTTAAATTCCCCTGTGATATGTTTTTGGTAACTAGATAATTATAACTTTTGTAAATGTTAAGAAGTGGATAGTTCTTTTGTTATCATATTATTGTAAGGTATTAAGTGTAAACTTCTTAGAACTCAGTAAAAATTCAAGTTCATCTTGTTATACGCTTTAATTATGTTAATTAGAGGTACGGGTCTTACACCTCTCACGCGCGTTTAGACTATAAGGAGTGGTGGGGGGAAAGAGGGGATGAAGCGTCATGTGGCATTTGTGGGGCCCTTGGGGGGGGGGAGGGGGGAATAATTGTGGGGAGTGGAAGGGGGAGAAGAGGGGGGGAAGTGACACTTGGCATTTCTTTTTTCTTTTTTTTTTCTTTTTTTTATAATAGTAATAATAATAATAATAATATAAACTGAAAAATATATTAAATTAATAAAAAAATAATTAATATTAAGTTAATAAAAAAATAATTAATATTAAAGTAATAAAATTTTAACTAATATTTAATTTTTCCCACCCATTGCTCCACACAGTACAAACATTAATTTTTCCCACCCATACGTTTGAATTTGAAATTTTAAATTTGAAACTCTGAATTTCAAAGTTTCCCCCCCACTGCTTCACCCTTCTAACCCTATAAATACAACACCTTACCAAATTCTCAGTCACACATATTCCTCTTCCCTAAAGCAATGAATAACATGGGTGACGGTTTTCAAGCAGGAGCTGCTGGCCCGTCTAATATCCGGCAGTACTTTCGCTGGTATCCCAGGTGTAACAACCGGCAAAAATAAGGTAATTCCGTACAAATTAATTAATATATGATTAACGTAATTAAATGCAATTATGTGTGATTTAATTATCAAGGCCTTAGGAGATAGCAATTTCCAAGTAATGCATAGGAATGCATACGTTTAATGGTAAAACATGATTGGATCATGTGCGAATAAACTATCCGGTATGGACGTTGGCAATTACCCGGTAATAATTAAATAAACGAAAAGGATCCCGGACACCCAGGATATAAAATAAAGGGTAGTTTCATAAAATATAATGAGTTTTGGAACTCCAAAACCATAAGTGGAAACGTCTTGTACAAATCTCCCGGTAACGAATAAAGTGCGCGTACCGCACCCGATACGCGTATAACTCATAATTTCACCCGGCAAGAGCCTAAATAACCAATCAACGCTTAAATTAGACTATATTTAAGGGTTATTAAAGGTATTTTTAATGTCCGAATAACGCACGATTAAAACCCGAAAAATACCCGAACGACACCCGAATGACGAGGAATCAAACTTAACAAATATTGGGTAAATATTTGAAGTTGTGGACCCCACCTAAACCCACAAAGGGGCCGGCCTAAATGGCCATATTATGTCCATGCATGGTGTTTTAATAATAACCTATAAAGTTAAGATAATAAGAATGCAATGGATAAGACAAAAGATGTAAGATTACTCAAGTACAAAAGCATGCAACACCTTGTCCCCTTGTAAGAGATTTTCGGCCATTAGGCCATAAAAATCCAAGGCAAGTGTGATCTAGTTAAACACTAGGATACTCATGTGTACATGCTTCCAAAAGATCCCATATCTTACTAGACTTATAAGTATGATTACTAGAGATTTTGGAAAGATTACAAACCTTCCCTTGCCTCTCAAAACCCACGGCCACACACACATATTACACATCCATTCAAGATCATTTTTGTACTTCTTGGATCTCTTAAATCTTTGGGAAGATCATGTGCAATCCATGAAAGATTACATGTGATAGCACTATATAAACATGTGTTAGATACTTACACATTCAAGTTTTCTTCTTCCTTTTCTTCTCTTTGAGCCGTGAACTTCACCCCTCCCACATACATATTTCTTTCAAGTGTTTACATCTCCAAATCACTCAAAACAATCCATCATCCAAACCCCTATTGTGTGTTTCAAGCTTGGAGCTTAACCATTAAGGAAGAACACACTAAACCCCTCTCAAAATCCAAGGTTTTGTCTTCCCTAGCCTTGTGCTAGTAGTAAGCTTCTTAACCTTGTTTTGATTATTAATATTCATGTATGTGTTCTTAGAAGCAAGTTGTACATGAAGGGTTTAAAATGTGGTTTGAAACATAATCTTTAATAGGTTTTACATGAGTAAAATAAATGATTAAAGATATGTAAATGGATCATGGATTTGATGATGATAAAGTAGTGTTCTTGAAAATGTATAAAATCTACACATACACTAAGTAGGATGATGATTGATTAAGATTTGTAGAACAAACTTGAATGTGTTAAAAAGTAACTTTAATCATCTTAAAATGAGCATCTAAGACATAATAAATGATGGAATATATTAGAATGTCATGAATAAAGAAGTTGAGAAATTAAAGTTACTTACTTAGAAGAATGACATTTTGATATAATGGACAAATACATAAAACACACATACAAGTAGCCTTGTATATGAAATATAAGACTATTAAAAGTGTTTTGATACAAAAATAACTTACCAATAAAAAGATGAATCTTCAAAGTCCACTATTTTGAGTGAAAAATGCTAACTTTGGAAGTTAGAGTGGAAAAATGCAACATTTGAAAGTTAAGGGACTAATATTGTAACTTTGAAAGTTAGAGGACTAAAATGAACGTTTTAGAAACTATTAGTCCAAAGATGCAATAATGGAAAGTTTGGTGTCAAAAGTATAAGTAATAATTTTCCAAGGTTGATTTGGTAAATACTAGTAGATATACTTGGGTATTTTTGTATAAAAAGTATATTTTTATAAAAGTGAAAGTTATAAAAATATGGATTGTATTAACATAAGGATTTTTATAAAATAGAGATTTTATAAAAATGTTAAACAAACTTGAGAAACTTATACAAAAATGAATACTTTTATATAAATGGGAATATAAAAGTATTGGAAACATTTTTGTAGTTAAGTTAACAAGTTGGGTTAAAAATACATAAGTATTTTAAACCTTCCAAGTAACATGTGTTAGGAGGAAGAAATATGAATAATATTTCTATAAAACACATGTTGGGAAAAACTTGGAAAAATTGACTATTCGAACTAAGATACCGAACTAAGACGCGTTAACGAACCGTACACGGACAAAACATGAGAAAAATGCCATTGCGGCAAGATGAGAAAATATATATTTTTAGGAAGTAAAATATATATACACATCATGGGTGAAAACTAATAAACACTTTCCTAAGTGTTGAAGGAATTATTCGTGGGAGAAAAACATAACGTAAACAAGTAAGACGTTAAACAAACGTATATACTTAACAAGAAAAATTACACATTTATATACGCTCGTCTCGGCAAAATTCTAGTATATCTACTTAATGGGAAAGTAGATATGTGGGAAGGAAAGCCGCGACGAGTAGACAAAGATATATATATGTGTATGCCGTGCCGACAAGATCCTAGTATATTTATTTGAATGGGAAAATAAATATACGGTATGGTGAGTTGAATCGAGTGTTGAGAATATACAATCGAACGACAAGATCTTAGCATATGTGTTTAAATGGGAAAACAAATGTGCGGCAAAGTGAGTCGGGTCGAGTGTTGAAATATATATTATATCGAGCGATGCGATCTTAAGTATAATTATTTAAATGGGAAAATAATTATATGTTAAGTGAAGTCGAGTCGATAATAATAAGGTACAAGTTAAGGAAATATTAACAAGAGTAATATATAACTTGTAACACAAAGGGTAATCTAACGCCAACGAAACCTAGGATACGCGCTTAATTAAACGGGATTTGGAATAACTTGTGGTCGGGAGTTGGGTGTACAACTTGCCAAGGCACATGCACTATAGGAATAGTGACTTATACGTCTAGGACGTTGTAGGTGCGAGACCCCTTTTGCTATCTGCTTAGTGAGCCGGACGTTGATACAGGTGAGTTTCACGGCCCCATTTTAAACTATTTTTACGTTTTCGGGGGAAAGGTATGTTAGGGAAAATGTTTGACGGATTTATTACTTGAGGTGTGACCGCCACTCGGGGTTGAGTCCTCGCCTCTATAATCATTTATTCAGGGAAATGAAACCGGTGGAATATTGAATAGTACTATTGGTGCCTGACAAGGCCCACCCCTAATCGATAGCGTCGATTATGCATTAGTGTATGCCTGGGGTGCATATATTCTGAACTTAAGTCGTAGGATACCGAGTAACGACTTGGAGCGGGGCATATTTATTATACGTCTTGGTTTGATTACAGTCTCAAGTAGAATTATAGGAATTTGCAACTCCTATATATTGTCATAACATGGTATTTCCCAAGTATTCAAGTTTTGGAAACTAAAAACCTGTGAACTCACCAATATATTTATATTGACGAAATTTTAAACATATCTTTCAGGTAACTAGATGAAGGAAATCTGGGCAAGCTGGGTCATGGAATCCTCCGATGCGGCGTTAAATATTTTACGGGGTTTCACCTTTATTTCCCAAGGCTATGGGATATATTTGAGAAACCTCTACATTTGTGTTATAAACAATTTACTTTTTATGTAATGTTTCGAACAAGATTTGACGCCTAAATAAATGACCCATTTTCTTAAATTACTTGTGATTTGCGTTAACCTTGACTTTATGCTCTTGAACCGTCGCGCCACGTGTTTCCGCCATTGTCGTGGTGTGACAGAAAGTGGTATCAGAGCCAAGGTTATAGCGAACTAGAGTATTTTCTTTAAAAACTAGACTATAACCGGATTTGGTTCAAAGATAAATTTTTCAAAAAATATATAAAGGTGCTAAACGCAATAAAGTAATTTTTCAAGAAGCATTGGGCATGAGGAGATTCCGACCGAGCTAGCCATGGGTATTGTTAGGCAGTGCGTAGTATTAGAGGTTAGGAAGGTTACTGTTAATGTACGCCTTAACTATCTAATTTAAAATAATTCATATATATATATATGTACGGTTCTTTTGCCAGGAATGTCGGACGCTGGAAGTATAGCGACAAGTTATGATAGTAGTCTACAGATCATTCCCGCACCTCCGCCTGAGCCAGTTGAGCTGGTTGTACTCGACGCGGAAGAAGACGACGTAGAGATGGACGTCGCAGGAGGGTCAGACGACGATTCCGACGAGACGGATCCTAGCGAGGATCCTGACTGGGCACCCGCAGGGGATGGCGCGGCCGCCGTGGTCGACGCACCGCAGGCCGACCTACCTATTGTACCCTTACCTGCCGCACCCTTGGCCCCACGCCCCATCCGAGCCGTCAGGGACTTCCCTGAAGGCTGTGCCGGTCCGTCACGACCTATCCCAGCCCAGTCGGAGACAGCGGAGTCTCCGTTTGATAGACAGGCTCACGTTGATCACGAGCCAGCACCCGTACCGCACATCCACATTCCTCCAGGCATGAGGCTCATGCCGATTTCCCGTGGGAGGAACGGGTGGATTTCAGATGACTCGGGCGACGAGTCAGTGGCCTCGGTAGAGCACATGCTAGTACCCGAGATCCCAGTCGCCCAGGAGGAGCCAGTGGCTCCAATGATGGAGGACGCCCCTGCTGACCCCGTGGCCCCACTTGCACCACTCGAGCCCGCGCCACAGGAGGGGCCAGCCACAGCAGCACTCGTCCTAGAGGGTAGCCCCGCCGGTAGCTCTGAGCTACGCAGGGCAGGTATGGCAGCTTTCGCCACCGCGAGCCCTCCTACCCCCACCGTAGTGGTGTCCACCCCAGAGTGGGCCACTATTTCAGAGCCCCTTATGGCCCCCTTGGCCGAGCTTGTAGCCCCACCCACCATAGCTATGACACTACC
The DNA here is from genome assembly GCA_028751855.1 of Ambrosia trifida. Taxonomy (NCBI): domain Eukaryota; kingdom Viridiplantae; phylum Streptophyta; class Magnoliopsida; order Asterales; family Asteraceae; genus Ambrosia; species Ambrosia trifida. The sequence continues at coordinate 91,230,334 of CM054122.1, read as the reverse complement.
TATCCCCACCTTGCCCAGCATGCCACCTGCACCGTATCCTCTGGGTGCAGGGGACCCCTACCTGATACCACCACACTTTACCCCCAGACCACAGGGTTTTGCCCCGTTATTTTCTCACATACCGATACCAGCCCCCTTTGGCCCATCCCCGCCAGTTCATCCCGACATACCCGGACCATCTCAGCCTCACAGGATGACACCCCTATCCGGACCAGCATGGTCCACTGCTATCTCACTGGAGCGAGACTTCCAGACCCTCGCCGACACGGTGCAGCGCACCGTGAACCAGGTAGAGCAGCAGACTCGCTTGATGTGGACACGGATGATCGATGCTCGAGATGCTTTAGCACACTACGCTGAAGAGTTATTGAGCATGGATGCACAGTGTGGGATTACCGGTGATGCGCATTTTGCGCATCGACAGTTTTTATATGAGCGCATCATGGCGATTAGTATGACTATCAGTATGCACGCACCACAGTATCAGTTCCCGCCGCCGCCGCCGCAGTAGGGACACATCAGGGACACATGGGAGAATCACCTGCAGATATATATATAGTAGTAGCAGTATGGTAGTATAGCACGAGTTATGACACTCGGTTGCATTTTGCCTAGCCGTACGGGTACGACGGCATATGATATGATGTTTTATTTATTTCAGAACGATGTATTGTATGAGGGATGTATTCCCTATTTTGTTATTATAAACAAGCATTGTACTCGTACTATTGAAATTAATGAAAAATCTTATTATTATGATGGTGAAATATGTTGTTGTCTACAATTATTATTGCTTACTCCATATATTGTGATTTGTGTGATTGTGTGGTGATGTTGTGTTGATTATTATTTATTCCGTATGATGTGTTGGTATGTTGTGTGATGACATGGTGTTGACTATTGTGTTCATATTCTGGGTTGTTATTTATACTTTATATTGTATAAATGTTTGCCAAATTAACCTTTGATAATTATTATTGAAGAAAAATGGCACCAGCCACCAGAAGCAACAGTGGCGCAGACGGACTGCCCGCTACACCAGCTGAACTTGAAACCATGATCTCGGAGCGCATAGCCCGAGCGATCGCGGAGCACGAAGCCGCCCGCTCCGAACGATCAGGTGACTTAACGGGGAGCGACCGACGAGAAACCTCCCCCAATGGTAAGAAGGTTTAAAAATAATTGAAAAAGCGATGGGAGAATATCCTAAAACTCCTATCCCATAATAACATACTACTTTATTAATGCAGAAACGGCCTCGCGAGAGCGTGGCTGCACATTCAAAGCCTTCTTAGACTGTAAGCCGATCAACTTCAGCGGCACAGAAGGATCTGTTGGCCTGGTCAAGTGGTTCGAAAAGACCGAGGCAATAATCCGTATCAGTGGGTGTACCCCTCGTCAGTCGGTCATGTACTCCACCAACTTGTTTTTGGACCAAGCACTAACTTGGTGGAACGGCCAAGTGCAGTCATTGGGTGACGATATTGCTTACTCCCTATCATGGGCGGAACTAAAAGAACTCATGATCGCCGAATACCGCCCGACAAGTGAGGTGCAGAAACTGGAAACGGAATTCTGGAACCTTACTATGATAGGAGCAGACGTGACTGGCTACACGTCCCGATTTCATGATCTCGCCAGATTAGTGCCCCGTTTGGTCACACCAGAGAACAACAAGATAGAGCGGTATTTGTTCGGATTAGCACCACAAATACGCAGCATGGTCACTGCTTCCAAACCCACGACCATGCGCGCGACTATTGATCTTGCGCTAAGCCTCACTGAAGATGCTATTCGCATGGGTACTTTGATCCGACAAGTTTCGGGACTGAAAATTTCTGAGGTTAGCAGTGTGGAAGGCAAGAATCAGGGGACAAGTACAGCGGTTGTGACGAATGAGCCGGGGAATAGGCCGAGATTTGGGAAACGTAAGCGGGATGAAGGAAAGAGGGATAGAGCATCGGGTAGCTCGAACAAGAAAGGGAAAGGGTATGTTGCCACGGGACGTGGTAATGGCGGTAAACAGGGTAACCAGGGGAGAAATAATGGGATAACTTGTGGAAAGTGCCACCGCTCAGGGCACAAAACTGAAGACTGCCGGTCAGGAGCACCGAAGAACGGAGGGGCTAGACCATGCTTCGCATGCGGGTCACTGGACCATTGGAAAAAGGATTGCCCCAAGGTCAACAACCAAGCCCGCGGGCGGGCATTTGTGATTGGAGCCGGTGATGCACGACAAGACCCCAACGTGGTCACTGGTACGTTTCCTCTTAATGGTCATTATGCCTCTGTATTATTTGATACCGGTGCTGACTTTAGCTTCGTATCCATTGAGTTTAAAAGACTACTTGGATTAAAAACTAGTAAACTAGATACACCCTACTCCATAGAACTGGCTAATGGTAAAACTATTGAAACGAGAGAAGTAGCGAGGGATTGTAAATTAGAACTCTGTGGGCACGAGTTTGGGATTGATCTTTTGCCAGTCGTGTTGGGAAGTTTCGACATGGTTGTCGGCATGGATTGGTTGTCCGCGCACCATGCCGTCGTAATTTGCAACGATAAAGTCATTCAAGTCCCCCTCGCAAGCGGTGAAACTCTCTCAATTCAAGGGGAAAGGCACGGGACGCCGCTAAGGATTATTTCAAGCATGAAGGCTCGTAAGTGCCTAAGAAAAGGGCTTGTCGCATTCTTGGCACACGTAGTGGACAAGAAGGCCGACGAGCGAAAGTTGGAAGACATTCCAGTAGCTAGAGATTTTCCGGATGTATTCCCAGAAGATTTGTCGGGGTTGCCACCACCTCGACAAGTCGAGTTCTGCATCGACCTCGTTCCTGGAGCTACTCCTGTGGCACGATCGCCATATCGCCTAGCTCCATCGGAGATGCAGGAACTATCCAGCCAGCTACAAGAATTGTTAGACAAGGGTTTTATAAGACCGAGTTTCTCACCTTGGGGAGCTCCCGTCTTATTTGTAAAGAAGAAGGATGGCACATTTCGCATGTGCATCGACTATCGGGAGCTGAACAAGCTAACCATCAAGAATCGCTATCCTCTCCCCAGGATCGACGATTTATTTGATCAGCTCCAAGGATCTAGCTATTACTCCAAAATCGATCTGAGGTCTGACTATCACCAGTTGCGTATACAAGAAGAGGATGTACCAAAGACGGCCTTCAGAACCCTGACAAGGCCCACCCCTAATCGATAGCGTCGATTATGCATTAGTGTATGCCTGGGGTGCATATATTCTGAACTTAAGTCGTAGGATACCGAGTAACGACTTGGAGCGGGGCATATTTATTATACGTCTTGGTTTGATTATAGTCTCAAGTAGAATTATAGGAATTTGCAACTCCTATATATTGTCATAACATGGTATTTCCCAAGTATTCAAGTTTTGGAAACTAAAAACCTGTGAACTCACCAATATATTTATATTGACGAAATTTTAAACATATCTTTCAGGTAACTAGATGAAGGAAATCTGGGCAAGCTGGGTCATGGAATCCTCCGATGCGGCGTTAAATATTTTGCGGGGTTTCACCTTTATTTCCCAAGGCTATGGGATATATTTGAGAAACCTCTACATTTGTGTTATAAACAATTTACTTTTTATGTAATGTTTCGAACAAGATTTGACGCCTAAATAAATGACCCATTTTCTTAAATTACTTGTGATTTGCGTTAACCTTGACTTTATGCTCTTGAACCGTCGCGCCACGTGTTTCCGCCATTGTCGTGGTGTGACACTAGGGGACGGGGCCGCCCCCGGAGACTACCATTCTCCTCATCTCCTCCTCCAACTGCTCCACAATCTCCTATTTATCCTCCTCCTCCTCCTCCTCCACAACATTGGTTACCTCCCCCTCCTGCTGCTGCTGCACAACCAACCATTCCTCCTCATCCTCCTGCCGATGATGACTGGACGGATGAGGAATTGATCTGGGCTATGGATTATGTCATGGCCCAGCAACAAATGGAGCGACTAACGTTGTCGCCCCCTACCCCCTGGGCTGCTTCAGTCCCCTACCCCCAGACTACCCCCACCCCACCCCCATCCCCCAACAGCAAACTACCCCCATCCCCAACCATGGGACTTCCCCGACTGAGGGGGACTTGGAAGCCCTAAGGGAGATTGAGGAGGAGGAACTCTACTATAGCCGACCTACCCCTCCTCGTGAGTACTACTACTTCCCCTCAGATGCGAGATCTGATGGACGGGATAGCTCACATTCCGTCTCACCCGAGTGCATCACCTTCCCCGGAGAATGGGACAACTACTCTCCATAGTGGAGAAAATTAGGAATAATAAGTAATTTAGGATTTATTTATGTTTAAATAAGTAATTTAGGAATTATTAGAATTATGTAATGGTTATTTATGTAATGGTTATTAAGTAACTAGATATTTGCCCGCGTTGACACGCAGTTCAACAAAGTACGATTATTTGGAGTAGTATAACGTATAAGAAAAATAAAGTAGAAACATTTTATTAAAATTTAAAATCAACGAATACACATTTATTCAAATATCGCTGAAAATTTCCTTATAAACCACATTTTTTATTTTAGTCATCACTTTCCCACCAGCATCAAGTATAAGTAACTTCACGCCTGCCCTGCTTTTAACTCTTGACAATGCGACATAAAGCTGGCCATGTGAGAATACAGGGTTTCTTAAATACAATCCAACCTGAATAAGGCAACTTAAATGGTATGTGTTAAAAATAGACTTATGGCATATTCAACAATAAGAAAGTAATAAAAATGAAAATAAGAAACTAACTACCACCTAAATTTCACAATTTAATTTGACACGTCTGAGAAGATGAGCATTACCCATATCGACCCGCTAAAAAAACTTCGAGCATATTTTATTCTATGTTTTTATAAAAGAATTTATTTTTTAAAAATCGAAAATCATTCATTAATGTTTCGGTCAACGTGTTTAATAACTTTCCTAAACAATATAATCCACATTTTTTTGTTTTTTTTTAAATAAAAAACATTTAATAATTATTCTATTTTTAAAATTCAAAAAAGAGTTATTAATGTTTTTATAAAAAATTTATTTTTTAAAAATCGAAATCATTCATTAATGTTTGGGTCAACGTGTTTAATAACTTTCCTAAACACTGTAATCCATATTTTTAATTTTCTTAAAATAAAAAACATTTAATGACTATTCTATTTTTAAAATTCAAAAAAGAGTCATTAATGTTTTTATAAAATTTTTTATTTTTTAATAATCGAAAATTATCATTAATGTTTCGGTCAAAGTGTTTAATAACTTTCCTAAACACTATAATCCAGATTTTTAATTTTTTTTTAAAATAAAAAACATTTAATGACTATTCTATTTTTAAAATTCAAAAAAGAGTCATGTTTTTATAAAAGAATTTATTTTTTAAAAATCGAAAATCATTCATTAATGTTTCGGTCAACGTGTTTAATAACTTTCCTAAACACTATAATCCAAATTTTTACTTTTTTTAAAATAAAAAACATTTAATGACTATTCTATTTTTAAAAGTCAAAAAAGAGTCATTAATGTTTTTATAAAAATAAATATTTTTTAAAATCGAAAATCATTCATTAATGTTTCGGTCAAAGTGCTTAATAGGAAGGAACATTATCTAAAGTGACCCATGTATAAGTAAAAGGAGCATTACTCAATAATTCTAACCGACTATTACCTTATAGATGCTATTTATACGCTAAAAATAGTAATGTGACAAATCAAATAATTCAGCATTTATTTTGTGTTTAAATGTCATTAATTTTAAAAACTGGATTTTTTTTTTAAATTTTGATTTTGAATGTTTAAAAATAAATTTATAAATGTATTTATATATGATTAATAATTTTATGTTTAAATGTTATTAATTAAATGGTAATCATAATTATTAACATTAGATGTTTCCAATATTGAGTAACTCACGATAAATGCTAATTATACGCTCCATATTTGCGAAATCGTTGCTAACCCCACATTGTGTAAATGTTCTTCCACATTTTGCTTCCCGGACTACTCCACAGCCGGGTGTTTAATAACTTTCCTAAACACTATAATCCAGATTTTTAATTTTTTTAAATAAAAAACATTTAATAACTATTCTATTTTTAAAATTCAAAAAAAAGTCATTAATGTTTTTATAAATGTTTTTTATTTTTTAAAAATCGAAATCATTCATTAATGTTTGGGTCAACATGTTTAATAACTTTCCTAAACACTGTAATCTAGATTTTTAATTTTCTTAAAATAAAAAAATGTAATGACTATTCTATTTTTAAAATTAAAAAAAGAGTCATTAATGTTTTTATAAAATTTTTTATTTTACATCAACGAAAATTATTCATTAATGTTTCGGTCAAAGTGTTTAATAACTTTCCTAAACACTATAATCCAGATTTTTAATTTTTTTTAAATAAAAAACATTTAATGACTATTCTATTTTTAAAATTCAAAAAAGAGTCATGTTTTTATAAAAGAATTTATTTTTTAAAAATCGAAAATCATTCATTAATGTTTCGGTCAACGTGTTTAATAACTTTCCTAAACAATATAATCCACATTTTTTGTTTTTTTTTAAATAAAAAACATTTAATAACTATTCTATTTTTAAAATTCAAAAAAGAGTTATTAATGTTTTTATAAAAAAAATTATTTTTTAAAAATCGAAATCATTTATTAATGTTTGGGTCAACGTGTTTAATAACTTTCCTAAACACTGTAATCCATATTTTTAATTTTCTTAAAATAAAAAACATTTAATGACTATTCTATTTTTAAATTTCAAAAAAGAGTCATTAATGTTTTTATAAAATTTTTTATTTTTTAATAATCGAAAATTATTCATTAATGTTTCGGTCAAAGTGTTTAATAACTTTCCTAAACACTATAATCCAGATTTTTCATTTTTTTTAAAATAAAAAACATTTAATGACTATTCTATTTTTAAAATTCAAAAAAGAGTCATGTTTTTATAAAAGAATTTATTTTTTAAAAATCGAAAATCATTCATTAATGTTTCGGTCAACGTGTTTAATAACTTTCCTAAACACTATAATCCAAATTTTTACTTTTTTTTTAAAATAAAAAACATTTAATGACTATTCTATTTTTAAAAGTCAAAAAAGAGTCATTAATGTTTTTATAAAAATAAATATTTTTTAAAATCGAAAATCATTCATTAATGTTTCGGTCAAAGTGTTTAATAACTTTCCTAAACACTATAATCCAGATTTTTAATTTTTTTAAAATAAAAAACATTTAATGACTATTCTATTTTTAAAATTCAAAAAATAGTCATTAATGTTTTTATAAAAAAAAATATTTTTTTAAGAGCACTCGAGAATTCATGCTAACTCAAGAACACATTTGTATAAGTAGAACATACCTATTGAAATTAACTCTTCGGTTTTTGTATATGAAGAAGATCTTTCAAGTGTAACCACTCAAACAAAATGGAGCCAAGTATTAAGGTTTGCGAATGAAAGGGGATGCCTAAATACTTGTCGAAGATTGACTAATATTATGAAAGAAGAAAGTTATTAATGTGATATAAAAATAATTTTGATTAAAATGAGACAATTTTTGTATTGTTACCTCGTATGATATGTTATCAATATCGAGCCACCTATCCATGCCATAGAACATTAACCTGAAAATCAAATGAAATTACGAAATCATACACACTCGAACTCAATGAGCATACTGTAAATTATACTGTAAATTAAAACATAAAGGTATGGATCATATTGGAACACATAAAGGTATGGAACAAAGGTGAGCATGTTATCCGCTTGACGTTACTCTATTAGTCGTCACCAACCCACCGAACACAACATCAGCATAAAATAACAATGAAAAAAATGCAATGATCAACACAAATTCATCTTCCATTAATTAACTAACACTGAATCTTTCGTGGGTTTTCAAGAATCAAACACCATTTAAACCATTTTTTAAATCTTTAGTGGGTTTTCAAGAATTATATAAAATAGATGCAATTTTATACCTGTTGTTGGCATATTCATAGAAGCGATCGCGGCTCGAGAAGACAATAAACTCAACCTTGTCATTACAAAGAACATTATAGTATCACACCTCGCCATACTTGTACCTGGATGAATATTAGAAATTTAGCATACATCATAATATCACACCTCTTGTAAATGAAGATAAACTGAAATCGTCATGTTACCTCAACAATTCTGCATCTAATCAAGCACACTGTGCATCATAAGCTTCCAACATCACTTGCTTATGCCTACACTAAGAAGAAGTATTATACTTCATATTAAGATACATACAAACATCGATTTAGTAAATTATATAACAAACAAACAAACAAACAAAGGAATAACTCTAGTAATAAATAACAATGACGAAATTGAACACATGAAACTCACTATTTCTTTTGTCATCTGTTCTTTCCCTCCAAATATTCACTTGTTCTTCCTGTTCATTCAAAATATGAAAATGCATAAAATTAAAAGAGTATCAAATGTTTGTTGGTCATTATTTATTCCCATTTTGTTTGAATAGAAATACAAAGAATGTAGGGTTTCAGAACACAAAATAAACAAAAAAACAGGAAAAAACGTAAAATAAAATAAAATAAAGAATCATGAAGATAAACAAACCTTGAATCACAGAAACACTTATTGCAGCGTTTCTTATATTCGGACTTCGGCAACACAACAATTGAAACCAATAAACCATTGCAAAACGTTAAGACTTAAGAAGCAACATATATCATTCATACTGTTCGAAACCGTAGTATCCTTCCGTTCGACACGACAAAAGGTTAAACTTAATCAATCCAACTTAACAGCAATGGTTTACTTGATGCCTCAGTTTTGAAGTTTAAGCCAGTACATCACAAAATATATCCATTAATTACTGCAGAAAAGGGTTTAGAGAGAGAAAGTTATTAGAAAGATTGGTTTTAATTAACAAATAGGAAACTTATTAATGGGAAAATTACTATTAATGACCGATTTTGACCAACTTATTAATGGGAAAATTAATATTAATTACCGATTTTGACCAACCAATAAATGATTTTTGATTTTTAGAAAAAAGAAAAATTTTATAAATTCCCACAATAAGACACTTGGCACAATATGATTGGCTACACAATTGAGGATGAATGTGGGAGTGCCAAGTGTCCTCATGGACTTTAGTTTATTAGATGTATAGATTTAATTATGCTATTGTTTTTTATTTTTTTTATTTAATTTCTTTTTTTTATTTAATTTCTTTTTTTTTTATTAAAAAACCGGAATATTATTTTTTTATTGTGGGTTTATTATTGTATTATTATTTTTTTTAATACACAAATAATCACCCAATAGAAAGGTGCCACGTGGCCATCATCCCTCCCCCACGCCGGTGGGCTTCCTCCCGCCCCCCCCCCCCCCCACTCCCGCCCCTCTCCACGCCTATAAGCGGCGGTGTTACCGCCCTTCCCGCCCCCACTCCGTCTAGTCTTAATTTTTGAAGAAACATGCTATCCTATTGTTACCCATAATATAATGACCATCAAAATTAATTATCTATCTGACACTCTTTTTAATACCGTAACATCCAAGTCCATCTAAATCTCTATATAAAATTTCAATGATATAATTGTTATTATAGTTTTATAAAATGTCAATATTTTATATATCTAAGTTTCAACCTTTAACAGTTTATAAATGTTTTTTTCATGTTTTGAGCTTATTACAAATATATTTATCGAGTATTATACAACATTTGTTATAGCAAGTGATTTTTGGGTATTCTATAACATTTGTTATAGCAGGTGCACTAAAACCAACCTATTTCTCACCCTCCGTAACGCACAGATCCAATCCCACTAGTTTTATTTTTAAATTGTAAATATCAATAGAAATCTATACATCTAATATTTTAAAGCAATGTGGGACACTTGTCATTCCCACATTGCAACTTCAATTATCTCTCTTCACCTCACTATGCCACATGTCACATTGTGGGTTTTTATAAAAAAATCGTTTTTTTAAATCAAAAGTCAATGAAAATATATAACCCTAAAAAAAACGCGGAGATCACAAAATCATATTATCATTGTCGCCTCCTTCAAACGTAAACCCTAATCAGGGCGATTCAACTACGATTCAAGGGCCATTCAACCTAATCCTTCGTCTCCAATCTAAGGTAATCTCCATTCATATGTTATTTGAATAACATCGATCTTCATCAACCTCAACATTCTGTCTTGTGTTTCACTGATTTTCAATATCTTTAACAAACTGTCGATTAAGGTTTTCTCTGTTTTTTCTATTTGAATATATTTATTTTTCGTTTATTATTGTTCAGGCTTATTAGGTTTTTATGTTTTAGGTTTCGATTTATGATGAGTATGTTTTAAGTTTCGATTTAGGGGTTTATGTTTCATGTTTAGATTTAGTGCTTTATGTTTTAGGTTTTGATTTAGGGTTGAATTGATGTTTTAAGATAGATACGAATGGATATATGTTTTAGGTTTCGATTTAGGGTTTTATGTTTTAGCTTTCGAATTAGGGTTCGATTGATGTTTTAAGATACCTACGTATGGATTGTTATGGGGCTGTATATGTTTTAGGTTTTGATTTAGGGCTTTATGTTTTAGGTTTTGATTTAGCGTTCAATTGATGTTTTAAGATAGATACGAATGGATATATGTTTCATGTTTAGATTTAGTGCTTTATGTTTTAGGTTTTGATTTAGGGTTGAATTTATGTTTTAAGATAGATACGAATGGATATATGTTTTAGGTTTCGATTTAGGGTTTTATGTTTTAGCTTTCGAATTAGGGTTCGATTGATGTTTTAAGATACCTACGTATGGACTGTTTTGGGGCTGTATATGTTTTAGGTTTTAATTTAGGGCTTTATGTTTTAGGTTTTGATTTAGGGTTCAATTGATGTTTTAAGATAGATACGAATGGATATATGTTTTATGTTTCGATTTAGGGCTTTATGTTTTACGTTTTGATTAAGTGTTTAATTGATGTTTTAAGATAAATACGAATGGATATATGTTTTAGGTTTCGATTTAGGGGTTGATGTTTTAGCTTTCGATTTAGGGTTCAATTGATATTTTAAGATACCTACATATGGATTGATTTGCGGCTGTATTATACTAATAACAGTTAAGATATAAAGATTATAGCTAAAACAGTGTCACAATATTGAATATTGTTTGAAAAATCTGGTATTTAGTTGTTTATGTTTTAGGTTTCAATTTATGGTTCAGTTAATGTTTTAAGAAAGGTACGAATTTATTGTTATGATTTAGGTTTCAATTTATGGTTCAATTGATTTTTTAAGAAAAGTATGAATTTATTGTTATGGTTTAGGTTTCTATTGGGGTTTATGTTTTATTTATCGATTTATATGTACAGATTTTCTGATACAAAGATTTGTTGACTTTGTAAGTATATTTGTCATTTAAACATTAATTATTATGTATTATTTACTATTTTATGTGGATTTGTACAGGTGCATACAAAACCGTGTTACAATGGTTTACGGATTTTGGGTTAAGTCAGAAAATAACGGTCGTATTTGTTTGCTAAGATATGAATCATAGTTTTAATGTATATACTACACTCATTTTATAATATCCTTATAATTTTAATGTTTGTATTCAGGGTTTACCAAGTGACTATGATGGTTGGATCGACAAGTATGGTTATCCTTCTGGGAATACCAAGATCCGAACATTGGATGATAAAGTCTATGACATTAAAGTTTTAAACATTGCAGGCAAATGGTTCTTCTACAATGGTTGGAGAACTATGATTACTGAATTAAAGTACCCTTCTGGGTGTAATTTTATATTTCAGTATGATGAAAATCTCAAGTCTTTCAGTATGATTACATTCCATCAGGATGTTGTGTGTGCACCTGGTACCTTCTTCTACTGCAGATTGGGCGATCCACTTACAACTGATAAACGTTTGGTATTTTTTTATAACATAAATCTAAATAAAACATTATAAAAAAAAAATTTATACACAAACTGATTGTGACGATGTTAATATTGTGTGTCTTTTTTCCAGCATATCAGTTGTTTCGTTCTTCATGGATTATTCAACCGAACAGTTTCAATGGATCCAATTGACGTAATTGCTCAGTCAATTACACACTTTCAGATACAGCTAGCAGTTGATGGTGGTACTATTTATGTGACTGAAGGATGGCCAATTATTAAGGAAGCTTTTTCAATTACTGCTGATCATCTAATTGTCTTCGAGATCATTAATGAGGTATCCTCTGATTTTATTTATTGATTTTGAAAAGTTTATATAATTTTTGTTATTGTTTGCTTTTTATAATTTTGTATACTTTAATAATAATACTTTCTATTAATTGATTCAGAGCACCTACAATATGACGCTTTTTTTGAAAAACTAGCTTACTCTTCCTCCCGGTCATGTTTCGAAAGCTGAATTTAATGATGAGGATGATGATGACAGTGAAGAGACTGGTGATGATTATTATAATGAGGAAGATGTCGTTGTCCTTTCTGATGATGACAGTGAAGAGGATCCAATGGTGGAAGATGATGAGTCCGAAGATGTCGAGGATGTAGGTGTACCGGTGATTTTCAAAGTTGATAGACACTTTGTAAGTAAAATTATTTCCTCAATTAGATATATAAGTTATGTGGATAGTAGTTGCTAATTTGAATGAATGTCTTTATACTTTTGTGTATTTGTATTACTTGCATGAACTTATATAGACTTTTATGGTACATAACTTATGTGCATAGCCTTCCCTATCAACTGTTAACAGTAGTGGCTGTTGACATTATTAATGTCAACAGCTGCTTATCTAGGTAATATACTATGTTGGACAATATGCCAAATGTTGTTAGACATCAATTATAATTACATATCCCATGAGTTGTAAATTACAATTACTAGCTTGTAAGTGATGACGTTCCATTCTTTATTTTTTTGTTGAAGCGTATGAACACAAATTGGGCAAAGGATAACCAGTTGAACAGGAGGAGGGCTTTGACCATTCGTGATCAGGAGGGCTTTACTTGGGGAGTGTCGGTTGGGATTGAAGATGAGTCAAGATATCCCCGTTACTACATAAGAGGTATGTCAGCTTTTGTAGCTGATAAGGAACTCCAGGCTGGTGATGAAATTCATTTCTTGTTTTTCCAGAATCAAGGTGTGTTCAAGCTTTCTAATGTTGTTAAGGGTAATGGTAATTAGTGGGGTTATTGGTGGTTGTTTTTTGGTATACTGATAATATTTTTGGTGGGTAAGTTTTGAACATAATTGATGGTTGGTGATGGTAATTAGTTGCTTTAGTTGTTGACATGGTTTAGGTTTAATAAAAACTTTAGGTGGGTAACTTTTGGACATGTTTAATCCTTTGTAATCACAAAGTTTTGCACGTTTACTACTGATGTAGTCATTCGTGAATTTTGGGTTGTTTTGTGTTTACAATTACTATTATTATCGGTTATCTTTATTAGTAAAAAAAGACTATATTTTGCATTTTATGTTACAAACTTACTTATATGTTTGAATGTTATTTGTTTGTTTATGTCTATTTTTTTGTAAATTGAAAAGTTTAGTACTATGAATTAAAGAATGAATGTTTGACTTTTTTTAAATAATACAGTCTTGAATTTAATCAATTTTTGGTAAATTGAAACACACTAATATTAAACTGTTTTCATTTAAAAAATACAAACCATATTTTTTTTTTTATTTTAGCAACCTTTGACTTTTTATTAAATTTGGTTGATTTTTAAAGTTTGAATTTGAAACCGTTTTTGGTAAATTGAAACACAATAAGATTAAACGTTTTTGATTTAAAAATTTCAAAACATATTCGTTTTTTAGGTTTGGCAACCTTTGACTTTTTATTAAATTTGGTTGATTTTTAAAGGTTTGGATTTGACTCAAATTTTGGTAAATTGAAACACAATAAGATTAAACGGTTTTCATTTAAAAAATTCGAAACATATTCCTTCTTTTTTTTGCAACCTTCTTGACTTCTTATTAAATGTAAATGTTGTAGATTGTTTTTCGTTTAAAACAAAATTCCATTATTAGTAAAAATGAAACAAATTTAACTATTATATTAAAGGTAAATTAGGTATACTTAAACGTAATTGTTTTATACCCAAGCATCCAATTTTTAAAAACAAACACTTAACAATTCTTTCAACTAAATTTAACAAACATGCAAAGTAAATTTGGTAGATTTAAGTTTTAAAAAGAAACAATTAAACAATTCTTTGGTAAATTTAAAACCTTTAAATTTTCTAATAAAACATTCAACAACTTTTTTAAACATCAATTTGTTATATTTTTGTTCATAACTATAACATTGTTTCAATTTTTTTATACCATTAAGAATGGTTGACTTCTTTAACAAATTCCATTTTTTGTTACGGTTTTACTTTTTAAAAGCTTTACATATAAACAAATAATAAAATAATTTTTCCACCGTTAACAACTGTCAATAGATTTAGACTAACAATCAAATTAAGACTTTTTAAAAGTAATTGTTTTACACGCATTTGAAATCTTTATGTTTTATAAACAAACAATAAACTTAATTTTTGGTATATATTAAAAATCGTATATATTAAAAAAAATCGATTATACTAATTATATAAATATGTTAATTAAATTTTATATATGTTTACGTTTATTTTAGGTATTTATAAATCTTTATATTTGATAGCTTTAGATTTTAAAGTGGTATGTATGTTAAATAAAAAAAATTGTTTTTTTAATTATAGCAACATCTAAATCTAAATTAATTCTGATTTCCATTTTATAATTTCCTTTTTAATATTATAAATTGCTTAACATAAATAAATCTGGCAATTTAGATTATAAATGCAGATTTTGTAAGTGGAGTATAGTATAACTATTTCCTTCAACTCTATCAGGTATCTCTATCAAATTTTACATAATCATTCAGTTATTTTTTTTATGCATGTAATCTTTTAGTACTTACATTCTATTAACTTGCAGCTTTATGGATCCGAACAACATTACATTTTTGAATGACATCAATTGGAGGATGTCTCAATATACAATCAAAGTTAAGGTGCTTAGGATTTGGAAGCGACCAAACCGCAAGAATCTTGCAGAAACTCTTTGTCTAGATATGGTTCTGATGGATGAACAGGTTAGTGTTTAACGTATTTGAAGAAACAACGAGTATAACTGTGGGGAGATAGGACGGGATAATATATGGAGTAATGACTCGTGTTCACTGCAGGGTATAATCCTTGGCTCACAACGATGGTTGATCTATGGTTATATGCACGGATAATAAGCAAAGAGACACAACAAGCAAAGGTATAAGTGGTTCGATCACGTAGGATGATGTGTCGTAAAACACATCTAATTTTCTATGTATTTTGTATTTTATTTGGTCAAGTTTGTATTCGTTTCGTGTCATTTTTAGTAGGTATTTATTTATTTTATTATTTTATAGGTGTTCGTGGGAAATTGGCTAAAAACGAAAGAATTTTAATCGAGACACGAACACTAGAGAGCATGTGTTCATGGACGTTGGAGCATAAATGAGCAACTTTGGTTAAGCCAAGAACAACCGAGCCAGGAACATAGAGTTATAATAATAATAATAATAATATAATACATAAAAAAAAGAAATTTAGTTGACTTGGGCCGAAGCCCAAGTCTAAAGTCGGTTAACAATTAGAAAAAGGGATATATGGTGATAATAGATGAGGACGACAGGGGGGAATGTATTGTGATTCATTCACAATTTCATGATTTTTTTCCGCACAGAATCGCACGAAGAAAAACGCCAAACTACGGTGACGAGCGAAAGGGCACGGAAGGAGAAAAGGTCACGGGCACGTTAAAGGTCAAGAGCCAACGAGCCTTGGGTTAGGTTTAGTTTTTATTTATTTTTCCTATAGACATGGTTAAAGCTATATTTAATTATTTTGTGAAGATGTTTTTAATTATTATTGGCTAGACCTTTATTGGTAACTTGGGATGATGAACTAGATTATGGTTTTTAGTTAAAGACTTATGTTTTCCGTTTTGGATGTGTTGGGTTACATGATTTAATTTTTATGTTTGATTTTGAATATTTGTGTGCTGGCGCTTTTTGATTTGATTACTTGTTTGTTGGTTTTGATGTTCTAGGCATATAGGAATATCCCCTAGATCTAGAAATCATTCTAGTTTGATTAACTTTTGTTGTCGAGCTAGTTCTTGCAGTTAGGAATAGCGCAAGTTTAACAGGTTTTTAAAATCAATTAGCTAAGGTGTGCAATCCCTTCCCGAAGGTTAGGAATATAATTCGGGATTGCTAGGTTGACTAACTAGGCATTGTTTGGTAGCTTGGTTATCGCTGGGGCGAGACCGGTTACTTATTCGTGTTTAGAGTTTTCCTAGGATTTCATTCGTACTAGTTAAGTCTGCTTCACAGTTTGGGAGTTTTCGATCCAAGAGTGGTCGATTAAAGGATTACTGTGGGATTTGGTTTCGCTGGGGCGATCCACTTTCATTTTAGCATCTCAATACTTGTCCCGCCTTGAGTCTAGTCAGTTATCCTTGACAGGAGGTTTATTAGATGAGAACAGGGTCTCCAACCGGATTACATAAGTCAGCTTTTATAACCAGAGTCTAGGGATTCTACCCAGGTTACCAGTTTTCTCCTCATTAGAGTTCCAACCCAGTTCGGCAGCTTTTGTTTATTTTCAGTTTCTTAGTTAATTAGTAATTTAGTTTTATTTAGTTATAATTAATAGTTAATCAATTTTTATATTTTCAATTTAAACCCCCCAATCAATCAACCCAATCAATTAATCCAATTTAATAATATTTTATCAGGTAATTCATTAGGAGTAATTTCAAAAGTGTTAGATAAAGTCCTTAGGTTCGATACCTGGTCTTGCCTACTTGCTACTTGCGATCGGTACACTTGCCGATAGTGTGTGGTTTTAGAAAAGTCTAGGATTTTAACTTGATCAATTTATTTATATACCTATTTGCGCACATCAAGTTTTTGGCGCCGTTGCCGGGGACTTTTAATTGGCACTTTTTGATTTTACTTGCTTTGTTTTGCTTGTTTACTGCTTGCTGGATTTACCTTCGATTATCTGTGCTACTTGTGCTTTTAGTCTTAGGTTATTTGCTATCCATTAGTAACTCCAGCGTGGTTTGCACTTTCAGTGTATGCCACGTACTTGTTCACAGTGATCACCACAACTCACTAATTCTAAACCACCCACTCACTTTCCACTCACCCCCATTCCACTTCCTACCTTCGATATGACTGATGCGAACGTCAGACGTACTGTGCACTCTCGTGCTACTGAGGGCTATACTGGGATTTGTTCTCCCATCACTCGTCCTACCATTGCTGATGCCAACAATTGGCAAATCCCATCCCATGTCTTGACCACTATCATTAATGTCACTCAATTCCATGGTCTTGATGAAGAGGATGCTCATGGACATCTGTCCCGATTTGTGCGTATCTGTGACACTTTCAATCTTTCCCACATCACTAAGGAAGCCATTTATCTGCGTCTGTTCCCATTTACTTTGTCTGGTCGTGCCGCCACTTGGTATGACACTCTGCCTAATAGTTCCATTGCTACTTGGGAGGACATGCTTGGAAAATTCCTAAGAAAATATCACCCAGCTTCCAAGGATTCCCGCATTAGGGAGCAGATTCACTCTTTCTGTATGGATCCTGATGAGCCATACTACATGGCTTGGGAGCGTTTCCAGACCCTACCGAGCTGATGCCCTCAGCATGGCCTTTCTGACTAGGCCCTTGTGGAGAAATTCTACAATGGCCTCACTTTTGAGACTCGAGTTCGTTTTAATACAGCTGCACAGGGTAATTTCATGGAAAAAATGGATATTGATGCAGCTAATGAGTTGTTTGAGAGTTTTGCCTATTTTGAGAGACCACCAAAGCATACTATTGGGAATTCCATTCCCATGACTAGTAACACCTGTCCTACTACCCGAGGTGTTCATTAGATTGCACCTGATACTGGTCTGACTACGGTGATTGAGAATTTAACTAGGCAAGTGAGATATCTTCAGATGAAGTTGGATAGGTGTGAAATATGTAGAGGGGGTTATAACACATCTGAGTGTCCAGTTCAAAGTCGAGAACAGGTAGATTCTCTTAATTCCGGGTGGCTTGAACCACCCTATCAAAACTATAGCCCTAATTCAAACTCCAATTGGAGATATCAAAACTCCAACTGGCAAGGTGGTAGCTCTTCTAGATACCAACCTCGTCAGAATCTGTTCCAAGCTCCAAACTCTGGGGGGCCCACTAGTCGTACTGAGTCTGACCTTACCACCATTCTACAGATGCAGTCCCAGATGCTTAGTAACATTCAGTCAAAACTTGATGAGCAGGACACTTTCAGGAAAGGTCAGCAAGCTGCTTTCCAGAACCTAGAGGCCAAAGTAGGAGAATTAGCTAATCAGGTTAGTCAAGGACCTCAGGGAGCCCTTCCTAGTAACACTGCTCCTAATCCTAACTCAAGTACTTCTACGTTTAGGCATGCTCAAGTTAAGGCAGTGACTACTAGGAGTGGGTGGAATGTAGTTGGTCCATCACCAAGAGAAGATGAAAAACCGGTTGATGAGGAAACTGAGTTAGAGCCACCATCTGCTAAAGTGCAACCTAGGCTAGTCTCAAAGAGTACAACACAACCGAGTGAGTCGAGTGAGAAGAAGAGAGAAGAGAGCCCAGTTCGTGTTTATAAGCCTAAGCCACCATTCCCTGGTCGTCTAGTGCGTGCTGATGATTCTGAGTTATATGCTAAGTTCGTGGAGATGCTGAAGAAACTCCACGTTAACCTCCCGTTCATAGAGGCTCTTTCCAAAATGCCTAAATATGCCAAGTTTCTTAAAGATCTTCTAACTAATAAAAAGAAACTTGAGGAGCTCTCTACTGTTACTCTTTCTGAGGAGTGCTCTGCTATCGTGCAGAATACACTTCCTCAGAAAATGACCGATCCAGGAAGTTTCACCATTCCCTGTTTGATCGGCTACCTCACTCACAGAAATGCGCTAGCCGACCTAGGTGCTAGCATAAACTTGATGCCCTACTCTCTATTCTTAAAGCTTAATCTTGGGGAGCTGAAGCCAACTAGGATGTGTATTCAGCTAGCTGACAAATCTGTGAAAATTCCTAGGGGCATATTGGAGAACTTGTTAGTGAAGGTGGACAAATTTGTGTTCCCAGTTGACTTTGTGGTGCTAGACATGAAAGAGGACGACACAGTGCCGCTCATTTTAGGTCGACCATTCTTAGCCACATCAAGAGCACTAGTCGACATGGGTGAAGGAAAACTGAGGCTACGGGTAGGTGATGAGGAGATTGTGTTTGGAGTTCGGGAGAATTCATATGAGGAGCCAAAAGAGGAGGTTAAATCTATTAATGTGCACCTAGACTATGAACGAGACAAAATCAGAACAAAAGAGGTGCGAGATCCACGAAAACGACCACAGTACGGTGTTGGTTTGGAGGCGGCTTTTGTTTGGTGGACTAGATGGGGAGGCGGTCAAATTATAGGAGAGGTGATGGATCACACTGCTAGGAATTCAGCTTATCAGGTTGCCAAGGATTGCAAACGGGAGCCACCAGATATATTTTGAAAAGAATAGAGCGTACTTGGAATTCGCCCAAGTTGTAGAGTTTGTATATTCTTGCTTATTTTATATTTTATTTATTTTAGTTTTCTTTTATGATTTGGTTTGTGTCTAGTGTGGGGATTTTCCGTATTATTAATTGCAGATTTGGAAGGGTCCTGCCTGTACTCAATCTCCATTCAGGCGGGGTTAATCCAATAATATTTTATTTGTAAAAGGACATCCCTAGTTCGTCGGTCTATTTTTATTTCATTTTACGCTTTGTCTTTTGAGTTTTTGTGTGCTAGATTTATTGCTTACAACCGCGAATGAAATGCTATACGGTTGCTTTGCACTTGGATGGGACAACTCAAGACACGCTTTGCGAGGATTACAACACAGTATTACCAGGGGAGTCTGTTCCACTTTACTTTTTAATTTTTTTTCTACTTTATTTTTAGTTCCTTGTCGCTACACATTGAGGACAATGTGCAATTTTAAGTGTGGGGATGAGAACTGCGTTTTAGTATAGTTTGAGTCTTTATTTAAAAAAAAAAAAAATTGTCCCTGATTTTTTGTGCATTTTATATGGAAAATGATAGTAAAATTGGGATTTTTGGTTTTCAAAATATTATATATATGAGAATATAAATAGATTGAAAGCGTGTTTGCTTAAGATGTGTCGGTAGGCCCAGCTAGCTTTGAAAGGTCCTAGGATTGTTCTTAATATACCTTAATAAATCATGAAATCTTGTGGGTTCTCATCTTAGGAGAAACGGTAGAACTGAAACCGCTGATTGTGATTAGAGGTACCACTGTAGGTTGAAAGCCCATATGTATTATTAATTAAATGGCACACTTGATCCTTTTTATAAGAATAAATCCGGTGAAAAGTGACGCCCCCAAAAAAAAAATCCACATGTCCATCAATTGAGCTAGACCAAAAAAAATAATAATAACTGAAGCCTCTGATTGAAACTCCCTCGAGGTCAAGTTGAAAAAAAAAATAATGCCAAAGCTAATGATGTCGCTCTTAGGGATGGTGACTCTGATTGAGACAACCTCTGGGTTAGGTATGAAAAAAAAAAAACAAATGTGTCTAAGCTCATAAACTTCATCCATCATCCATCATAAATTTAATTTCTAATACATTAGGGAGTTTAGTTTGCAGTGGTTGGTATATCTATATGGTTTAACCTTTGCTTCGAAAGCTTGAGGTGGGATTAGGTGAATCTGGATATCTTGAGTGTGAGACCCATAGATTGATTGTAATAATATGAACTTAATTGCTATACATGATTGGGGCCTGATTAGCTAGTGGTTGGGTTTAAGTGGATAACAATACCAACAGTTTTGGTTGATGCGTAATTAGATCTTAATTAATGTACCTAAAAGCTTTTGAAACCAAGAATTCTAATTATGATTCCATTGCAGTCTTTTTCAGGGACGAAAAAGGTTTAAGTGTAGGGATGTTTGATGTGTCGTAAAACACATCTAATTTTCTATGTATTTTGTATTTTATTTGGTCAAGTTTGTATTCGTTTCGTGTCATTTTTAGTAGGTATTTATTTATTTTATTATTTGATAGGTGTTCGTGGGAAATTGGCTCAAAACGAAAGAATTTTAATCGAGACACGAACACTAGAGAGCATGTGTTCATGGACGTTGGAGCATAAATGAGCAACTTTGGTTAAGCCAAGAACAACCGAGCCAGGAACATAGAGTTATAATAATAATAATAATAATAATAATAATTTTTTTTTGAACGGTCAACGAATCAATTCCGAGCACTCTCGGGCACCCTTTTGGCGAATCAGGTACTCGAGAGTACCCGGGCCACCAATTGCCACCAATTCCCGGGAAAACCCGACCACTCACCCGCCCGAAGGCACGACGGTGAAATAGTCGGTAAAACCGGTCGGGATCAGGACTCGAACCCAAGCCAATGGCCGGGTCATCCCTCATTTCCCATCCACCTATGTCCTCCAAATTTAGCTAGTGGGAATTGAACCCAAGCCTCTCATAGGAAACTTTAGGCTCTCAACCAACTAGGCTACATGTGTTGGACAATAATAATAATAATAATAATAATAATAATAATAATAATAATAATAATAATAATAATATAATATAATATAATATAAAAAAAAAAGAAATTTAGTTGACTTGGGCCGAAGCCCAAGTCTAAAGTCGGTTAACAATTAGAAAAAGGGATATATGGTGATAATAGATGAGGACGACAGGGGGGAATGTATTGTGATTCATTCACAATTTCATGATTTTTTTTTCGCACAGAATCGCACGAAGAAAAACGACAAACTACGGTGACGAGCGAAAGGGCACGGAAGGAGAAAAGGCCACGGGCACGTTAAAGGTCAAGAGCCAACGAGCCTTGGGTTAGGTTTAGTTTTTATTTATTTTTCCTATAGACATGGTTAAAGCTATATTTAATTATTTTGTGAAGATGTTTTTAATTATTATTGGCTAGACCTTTATTGGTAACTTGGGATGATGAACTAGATTATGGTTTTTAGTTAAAGACTTATGTTTTCCGTTTTGGATGTGTTGGGTTACATGATTTAATTTTTATGTTTGATTTTGAATATTTGTGTGCTGGCGCTTTTTGATTTGATTACTTGTTTGTTGGTTTTGATGTTCTAGGCATATAGGAATATCCCCTAGATCTAGAAATCATTCTAGTTTGATTAACTTTTGTTGTCGAGCTAGTTCTTGCAGTTAGGAATAGCGCAAGTTTAACAGGTTTTTAAAATCAATTAGCTAAGGTGTGCAATCCCTTCCCGAAGGTTAGGAATATAATTCGGGATTGCTAGGTTGACTAACTAGGCATTGTTTGGTAGCTTGGTTATCGCTGGGGCGAGACCGGTTACTTATTCGTGTTTAGAGTTTTCCTAGGATTTCATTCGTACTAGTTAAGTCTGCTTCACAGTTTGGGAGTTTTCGATCCAAGAGTGGTCGATTAAAGGATTACTGTGGGATTTGGTTTCGCTGGGGCGATCCACTTTCATTTTAGCATCTCAATACTTGTCCCGCCTTGAGTCTAGTCAGCTATCCTTGACAGGAGGTTTATTAGATGAGAACAGGGTCTCCAACCGGATTACATAAGTCAGCTTTTATAACCAGAGTCTAGGGATTCTACCCAGGTTACCAGTTTTCTCCTCATTAGAGTTCCAACCCAGTTCGGCAGCTTTTGTTTATTTTCAGTTTCTTAGTTAATTAGTAATTTAGTTTTATTTAGTTATAATTAATAGTTAATCAATTTTTATATTTTCAATTTAAACCCCCCAATCAATCAACCCAATCAATTAATCCAATTTAATAATATTTTATCAGGTAATTCATTAGGAGTAATTTCAAAAGTGTTAGATAAAGTCCTCAGGTTCGATACCTGGTCTTGCCTACTTGCTACTTGCGATCGGTACACTTGCCGATAGTGTGTGGTTTTAGAACAGTCTAGGATTTTAACTTGATCAATTTATTTATATACCTATTTGCACACATCATAGGATCTACGTCCACTGGAAAGAACAATCTTTATTGATAAAAGATACAAGTAATAGTACAAGTGGTGGAACAAGTGTCTTTGTTCTAATTGGCTAATTCCGATATTTAAGAAAGGAGGCCAAGTCCTCCTTTTATAGGAGAGGCATGGGCCCGAGGTCATCGGGCCCATTCTGGTTATTAACGGGCTTGGGTTAGAGGCCCGGGCCGGTTGCTTGTGCAAGTCCCACTAGTTGGATTCCAATCCTTAGTTAGATAAAGTGATCCAAGTTGAGGAGGGCCTCTTCGATTGGGCCACGTGTCGCCTCGTGGTTGGTTGGTTGGGCGGTGCTTTGTCCTCCACACACGTAGCGTATTGTGGTTGGGTCTGCAGGGGAGTCAGACGTCAGGCGGCTGACCACTTGTCAGCTGACACCTGACGGGTGGTAGCAAGTTGGGCTCCAAGGGGGATGTTCCCGGGTGTTGCCAACTGGTACCTCTGCGCAGGCTAGCAGCAGCGCCAGGCGCTGCTGTGCATCTGGATGTGTTACTTTATGCAGGGGCTTTGAAAAAGTGTTAATGCGAGCAACAGAGTGCATGTTGCGGCTCTGGTGGCATGTGGAAAGATAAAAGCGTCCCCTTATCTTTGTACATGGCTCGTTTTATAAAAAACCGGCGCCAAGTGGAGACTTAGCGCGGGTGAGAAATTTTTTGCAAAGTCTAGTGACGGCGTTTAAATTTTACATGAACCCAGCGCCATGTGATGACGTGTCAATGTGGGTGTGAGTAAAATTCGACGGAGAAACGTGTTTCCGACTTCGCGTCTACCCTACGCCAAGTGATGACGTGGCAAGCAAGGTGTTGGATAGTAAAATCCGGTGGAGAACGTCCTTTGGATTTTACGTCAACCCTTCGCCAAGTGATGACGTGGCAAGCAAGGTGTTGGATAGTAAAATCCGGCGGAGAACGTCCTTTGGATTTTACGTTAACCCATCGCCAAGTGATGACGTGGCAGTCAGGGTGTTGGATAGTATAATCCGACGGAGAACGTCCTTTGGATTTTACGTCAACCCATCGCCCAGTGATGACGTGGCGGTTAGGGTGTTGGACAGTAAAATCCGACGGAGAACGTCCTTTGGATTTTATGTCAACCCTTCGCCAAGTGATGACGTGGCAGTCAGGGTGTATTAAATGTGATATCCTTGTAATTAATTTTTGAAATTTGAAAGGTTTCCTTAACATTTAGGAAACGTGCCTGGGAAGCCGAGACGGTTGGTGGACGTGTCAGGGTGCAGAAAGGATGTCTGCACAGTTGTCAGTCACGTCAGCACGTGGGTGGAAGGTTATCCATCGTGTGTCAGGCGAGTAGCCGTACACGCGCGCGAGTGGTGCAGTTTGTCAGGCTGATGGCTGACGTTTGGCAGGTGAGAAGTCGTCCTGTTGGTCAGACGCGTGTCGTCACGTGCTGACGAGTAACTGCTTACCCAGCTGTTACGCCACGTGTAGCGTCCAGATATCTCCCCTTCTGGCAAGATGAAGAGTCTTTTGCCAGCTGTTCCCATCGCATTAAATGCGATGGGTATAAATACTTCAGGAGGTCCTTGGAGTTCCTTCTTATCTTACCTATTCCCAAAAATTATTTCATCTTTTTCTTCGAAGATCTGCATCTTTTCCGGTCAACCTTCAAGTTTTCCGGCAAACTTCTGGAAAAAAATTTTCTTTTTCTTTTTCTTAAAACCTTCGTCACCATGTCTGAGGGCTCTGATGTTGGGGGAAACCCTAGTAAGGCTGCTGAGACGTCGAAGAAGTTGATGCATAACACCACTTGTAAGTGGGGTAAGAAGAGTTTTGAGAAATTTTTGGAGGCTATGGAGTTTGATCCTTCCTGGGAGGTTGAGTTACCAACTGCCCAGAATACTGCCTTGGCTCATCCCCCTGGGAAGATGAGCTTATATGGTGCCCACCTTGCCATATGTGGGTTCCGTTTGCCTGCCACCAAGTTCCAGGTGGACACCTTGGTGAGGTATGGTGTTCATATCACCCAGGTTAGTGGGTTTGGGACGCTTCGTCTTGTTCATTTCGAAGCCTGCTGCCGTGCTCTGGACATTGAGCCGTCTTTTGAACGGTTCAATGTCTTTTATTTGCTGAACATGGAGGGTTCCTGGTTCAACTTTGTTCCTCGGCCCCATGTGCCTCCATGTGGGACAACTGCTCCCAAGTCACTTCATGACTGGAAGGAGAAGTTCTTCTACGTCAAGAGGGGGGGTGATACCTGTGGACATGCCATGGAAGGTTGTAGCTGAGCGTTAGAAAGTAGGTGATCACCCTGTTATGGAGGGTTACAGGGATGAAGCCTAGTTCAAGGAGTTGGTGGCTCATGCTTCCCCGTTTGACACGGGTATGTGTTCCGAAGCCATGTTGGCTTTGTTGGGTATGAGTCGGGCTCAGATTGTGGAGGGGAAAGAGCCGGTGATTGTTACACCTGGTAAGTTTTTTCCAAGCTTTTCTACCGTTATCTTTCTTAGCATGTGACTGACGTATGTTTTGTTTGACTTAGGGATGTCAAAGTTTGGTGCCTTTCTGTTGAGAGATAAAGCCCCATTAGAGTGGAGGGATCCTGCGGAGGGTAGGGTGTCTGTGATAGATGAGATGGTTGATAGGTTCTACTTTCCATATCTGGAGTCCAAGCCAACCGTTGTTCTTTTTTCACGTGAGCATCCTATAAACCCTGATCCTTTATGTTCTGTTCCTCATGCGGGGGTAGACCCTTGTTTTGTCGTTTCCTCTGATGAGGAATCCACTGGGTCTTCTATAGAAATGGTGGATTCATCGCCTCCGCGTGGTCGGAAGAAGAGTGTGCCGCGCTTTCATAAGCATAAGGTGTTGTCCCAAGCTAAATCTGCGCCTTTGAGTGCAGGTGGTGAAGGTCCTCTCTTTGGCCAGCGCGATAGACGTACAGAATCTTCTTCTTCCGCCCTTGAAGATGATGCGGCTGTGAGTCCGCTGAAGAAGAAACGGAAGCTGGGTAAAGTCCCCGGCGGGAAGGCTGGATCTTCCAAGTCTGGCGGGGCCGGTCCCGCGCCGTTTTCTTTGGAGATTAGTCCTCCGCCAGAGCGTCGTCCTCTCATTCAGAAGACGTTGAAGAAAGTGACTAGTAAGTGGTGTTCCGCCTTTCTTCTTTCCTTT
Organism: Ambrosia trifida; assembly: GCA_028751855.1. NCBI lineage: Eukaryota > Viridiplantae > Streptophyta > Magnoliopsida > Asterales > Asteraceae > Ambrosia > Ambrosia trifida. The sequence goes on along the minus strand of CM054122.1, from coordinate 91,204,005 downwards.
TGTTATATTGATATTTTCCTAAGTCTTGTCTTGCTTTTTGTTGTAGTTGTTTCTCCGCAAGCTCCGGGTTCCGCCTCCGAGCCAAGTGAGGCAGAGGTTGCCAAGAAAAGGCGGGAGGAGGAGGAGGAGGCGAAGGCTCGGGCGGAGAAAGAGGCAGCTGAGGCCGAGAAGCGGGCCAAGGAAGCTGCTGCCAAGAAGGCGGAGGAGGAGAGAGTAGCAGCTGAGAAGCTACGTCTGGAAGAAGTGGCCAGGAAGGCCGATGCCGAGAGACTGGCAGCTGAAAAGCTGCGTGTTGAGAAGGAGAAGGCGGAGGCTGAAGCCAGAGCTCGGGCGGAGGAAGAGGCCGACAGGGCTAGGGCGGAGGGGGAGGCCGCCAGGGCTGCCTCTAATCAGGCGCTTTCTGGCGATTCTCCTACAGGTGGTAGTGGTGGCATGCCTTCTGGTGGAAGGTCGAGTGTCGACCGGAGTGGCCCGGGCTACTTCGCGGGTGATGTTATCTGTCGCCCGCACTGGAGTATCCGGGAGAACTCCCGTTTTGCAAACCCTCTTATAGCTGAGGAGTTTGTTTCTCAAGTGGTTCCTCCCAAGGAAAGGGAGTATCAGGACAGCTTGTCCCGTTCGCAGCTGATAACCGATATCTGCGTTGGGCAGGCTCTTCAGGTTGCTGCGGTGGAGTCGTTAAAGCGGCGGGATGAAGAGTTTGCCCGTGATGTCGCCGAGTTTAATGCTCGGCGGTCAGTTCAGGCGCAGAGGGAGGAGAAGCTGAAATCTGAGGTTGAGAGATATAGGGACAGAGCCTATAAGTCTGAGGACAAGGTGAAGGTACTTGAGCGTGATCATGCGCTGGCTCATCAGAGGTGGATCGATGCCTGTCAAGTGACTAACCAAGATACTATGAAACTGAAGGATCAGATCCAGGCGTTGAAGAATGAGAATGCCAAGCTGCGGGAGACCGCGGAGGGCCATGCCAAAGTTTTAGCTGATAAGGACTCGGTGGTGGCGGGCCTGCGGTCTGAATTGCGCAACAAAGATGATGAGCTTGTGAGTGCCTCTTCTCAGCTGTCCGAGTTGGTGAGTGAGAAGGAAGCGTGGGTGAAGGAGAAGGCGGCGTTGATTGAGGAGAGGGCTTCTTTAGAGGAGTCGTTGACCCTGTCGCAGACGGAGGCGGAAAATGCCAAGACTCTCTTGGATGAAGCCAACGTTGCGCAGGAGAAGGCCCAGGAGTCTGTCCGTTGGGTGATGACCGAGGGTATCGCCGGGGTAAGTATCTTCCTATTTTTTCCATGTCATTGCGTATTCTCCTTCTGATCTTTGTTTTTGTGCAGATTTTCAAGCGGTTCTGGAATGAACCCAATCTCGGCGATCAGGTTGCTGCTATTGCCGCCGCTGCGCGCGCTGCTAGGGAAGCTGGGGGATTTGACAGTGGGTTCTACCATGCGCTGAACGGAGGGCATATAACCAAGGGCGCGCATTATGGTGAACCCCGGGAGAAGGAGTATGAAGCTGAACTCCTTAAGTTTGAGCAAGTCGAATTCCCCATATTGAAGACAGTGGCGGACTGTAATCAGTATGCTGATCCAGCCGGCGCTCTCCGTTACTTTATTGAAGAATCTGACCGTTTAGGTGCGGAGGCGCAAGAGAAAGGGAAGCAGGCAGCAGCTGGCGGAGGGGAGACATCTGGGACAGTACCAGGGGATACAGAAGAGCAGCTGGTGGACTTTGAGGAGTCCGAAGAAGAATAGGTTGTCTGTTAGGATGGTGTGTTTTTGTGTTTACGTTGTAAAGCTTGGGGCCGCTTGAACACCCTTTTTTGATGGGATGTTTTGAAGTAATAATATTTTTAACTTTTTGTGTGATGTTTATTTGGATTTGGTTATTGAGTCCGACGATAGTTATGTTTAATATCTATGCCTTGAAGACCCAAGGTTCCAGTAGTGCACATCATAAGTTAAATGGTAAAACTTCTTAAAATCCCAAAAGGGACTTAGGCATGTGTAGCCTAAGTGTTTACAAAAATTACATGTAACAGAAACGTAGTTGTGCCGCGTTCCAAGAACGTGGGACAGGTGTGCCATCTATTTTTTCTAGCGCATAGACGCCTTTGCCCAAGATCTCTTGAACTCTGTAAGGCCCTTCCCATGTTGGAGCAAGTTTTCCTTGCTTTTCTGTGTTTGAAGCGCTATTATTTCTTAGAACGTAATCTCCAATGTTAAACTTGTGTAGTTTAACTTTTTGGTTGTAGTAGCGCTCTAACTGATTTTTGTATCTGGCCTCTTTGATGGCGGCGAGCTCCCGCCGCTCTTCGAGTAGGTCTAAGTTTAATCGTAGCTCTTTGTCGTTTTGCCCTTGTTCCGCCATGAGTACTCTTGCGGAGGGGCATCCGATTTCTGCGGGTATGACGGCCTCGGAACCGTAGGTTAGGCTAAACAGAGTTTCGCCATTGCTAGTTTTGGCGAGTATGCGGTTTGCCCATAGGACGTGTGGAACTTCGTCCACCCATCCTGTTCTTTTGGTTCCCATCCGCTTTTTGATGCCTTCGATGAGGCTTCGATTTGCTCTTTCGACTTGACCGTTCCCTTGGGGATGAGCTACTGATGTGAAGATTTGTTGGACGCCCATTTGCGCCAGCCATTGTTGCAAGTGTTGGTCGGTGAATTGGGTTCCGTTGTCGCTTATGATCTGATACGGCAAGCCGAACCTGCATATGATGAACTCCCATATGAATTTCTTGGTGTGTGCGCCGTCTATTTTTGCTAGTGGCTTCGCTTCGATCCACTTTGTGAAGTAGTCGATTGCCACTATTAAGAATTTGACGTTTCCCGGTGCTGTGGGGAATGGACCAACAAGGTCTATTGCCCATTTCTGAAATGGCCATGCTGCCGTGACGGGAACCAAGTCATTTTTGGGGCGCAAGGTGTTTGCCGCGTGGCGCTGGCAAGAATCACATTTGCGTAATTCTGCTACGGCGTCGGGGTGCATACCCGGCCAGTAATAGCCTGCGCTCATTAACTTGGCCACCACCATTCTAGGTCCTGCGTGTAGTCCGCAAGTACCTTCGTGAATATCTCTGATGAGGAAGGAGGCGTCCTCCTTGTCGACGCACCGCAGTAGGGGACCCAAGTATGATCGTCGGTAGAGGATTCCATCTGTTAACTGATAGTGCAAGGCTTTGTGTTGAATTTTTCGTGCTTCCACCTTGTTATCGGGTAACGTTCCAGATGTTAAGTATGCTTTGAGTGGTGCCATCCAAGAGGTGGTACCTGTTTGGATGACGTTTACCTGTCTTGTCGGGACGGATGGGGCTTCTTGTAGTTCGACCCGTACATTTTTGGCCATGTGATCAAAAACCGTGGAAGCCATTTTGCTTAATGCGTCAGCAGGTTTGTTCTCGCTCCGGTTGATGTGGGTGACCGTGCAAGAAGTGAATTTGCGCATAAGTAGCTTGGCCTGCTGTAGGTATAGGGCCATTGTGGCGTCCCTTGCGTCATAAGTGCCATTGATGTGTCCAGCTACTAGCAGTGAATCAACGTGTGCTTCGAGGTGGGAAGCTCCCATTTGGTGCGCTATGCGCAGTCCTGCTAGTAGTGCTTCATATTTCGCTTCATTGTTTGTTGCGGTAAAATCTAGCCGAATGGCGTATGTGTGTTCTTTCTTGTTTAGGCTAATTAGTCGCAGGCCCGCCCCTGCGCCATCTGAATTTGATGCGCCGTCAGTGTAGAGTTTCCAGCTTTCATTGTCGGGCGTTGGCTGTGCGGGGTCTTGCTCGGCTAAACATTCAGCGATTTTGTCTGTTGGTATTTCAGTGGTGAAGTCAGCGAGTACTTGTCCCTTGACTGCGGGTCTAGGTTTATAATTGATGGTGTGTTCACCTAGCTCGATTGCCCATTTTGCCAGGCGTCCTGAGGTTTCAGGCTTGCGTAGCACGTCGCTGATTCTGTAGTCTGTTTGGACGTTTATTGGGTGGCCGTGGAAATACCTGCGCAGTCGGCGCGATGCATGGATGAGAGCTAGGACCAGTTTTTCCATTGTTGAGTACCTAGTCTCTGCGTCTAGAAGGGTTCTGCTGATGTAGTAGATGGGTGTTTGAACGGTTTTCCTGTCTACTAGGAGTACTGCGCCGATTGCCCGCTCTGTTACAGAGAGGTATAAGGTTAATGGCTCTTTGGGTAATGGTGCTGTGAGAGTAGGTAAATTCATAAGACATTCTTTCATTTCTTGAAAAGCCTTTTCCGCCTCAGGGGTCCAGCGGAAATGACTTTTTTTAAGACAATTTTTTAGAGTGTCTACAAATGGAAAAGACTTGGAAGCATAATTCGAAAGGAAGCGATTGAGGGCGACGAGGCGTCCCATAAGGGTTTGGACTTCCTTTATGGATGTCGGTGAAGGCATTCTTTCGATGGTGAGGACCTTGTCAGGGTTTGCGCGGAAGCCATCCCTTGTGACAATAACTCCCAGGAATTTCCCTTCTTCCATGCCGAAGGAACATTTGCTGGGGTTAAGCTTCCTGCGCACCTTTCGCAGTTGGTTGAATGTCTTTTGGATGTCTTCCAGTATGCAGTCTTCGTCTTTGCTTTTGATGACGAGATCATCAACGTATACTTCCAAGCGTACGCCTATCTCGTGGATGAAGGCGCTGTCCATGAGTCGCTGATATGTGGCTCCCGCATTTTTCAGGCCAAAGGGCATTTTGGTGTAGCAGAAGATACCTGTGTCCGTGCGGAAGGCCGTTTTGTCTTCATCTTCCTTTGCCATTTGGATTTGGTGGTAGCCTTTGTAGGCGTCGAGGAAGCATTTGAAGCGAAATGGCGCGAGGGAGTCCACCTTTAAGTCGATTTCTGGAAGAGGGTAACAATCCTTTGGACAGGCCTTGTTCAAATCTTTGTAGTCGACACACATGTGCCATCCGCCCGTTGCTTTTCCTACCATGACTGGGTTGGCCACCCAGGTTTGGTAGCGTATTGGGCGGATGATGCCTGCGTGGAGTAGTTCATTGACTTGTTCGTTCATCGCCTTTGTTTTCTCTGGCCCCATTTTTCGCATCTTTTGAGCGACTGGCTCCACCGATCTGTAAGTGTTGAGTTTGTGTTCCGCGATTTCTCTTGGAACGCCGATCATGTCGGATGGTTGCCATGTGAATATGTCTATGTTCTTTACTAAGAGTTGTTTGAGGTGCGCTCTTATGGTGTTGGAGATTTCATGGCCGATGATGACCGTTTGGTCCGGGAATTTGGGGTTGAGGATCCAGTTTTCCGGCTCCAATCGGGTTTGTGTTTTTTGTGGTTTTGCCGCCTCGATTGCGTGGCACTGTTTGTTCCCGCGGATTATTGCGACGCCGGTTCGGGTCGGGAAGCCTACCATTTGGTGTGGGGTGGAGGCGTTGGCGTTGAACTTTGCCAGGCCTTCCCGCCCTAGTAGCACATCGTGGCGAGATGTTGCTGGTAGGACCATGAAGTCACATATTTCTGTGCGTTCATGGGTGCCATCTGTCAAAGTGACTGGGAAGCTGATTATGCCGCGCGGCATGATGACTTCGTCAATAAAGCCCGAGATTGGTGCATTGACTGGAATGAGGCGGGCTTTGTCATCCTCGTCCAGTTGTTGAAAACAGTGATCGTAGATGATGTCAGTGCTGCTTTCGCCGTCTAGGAACATAGATTGAGTTCGATAGTGTCCTACGACGCCGGTGACGATTAATGGCGCAGTTGCGGAGGGTCCGCCTCGTACCCGGGGGAGGAGGACGTCCACCTCCTTCCAGGAGTCATTGGTTTCTCTCAGGCGCTTTCCTTTGTTTTGGCATTTTCCCGCGGCGGAGATCATGTTACAATGATGATGCGGGGTATGCCTGATGTAACTTGTTTGTAGATTTCGGATTGGTTTCTTTCCGGGCTCTTCATGTTTGTCGTCTTGGTTGTTGCGCCCACCTTTGTTAACGTTTTTGACAAGATGACCGAGTTGGCCCGTCTTTAGTGCCGCCTCTATTTCTAACTTTAGGCTGTAGCAGTTGTCCGTCAGGTGACCATAATCGTTATGGTATTCGCAATATTTGGTGTGGTCAACGTTCTTTCGTTTGCCCAGCACTTTAGGCTCCCTGAAAGTGACCTGCTCTGTCTTGAGCACTTGCGACGGAGTTTTTGTTAGTGGCGTCCAGTCGGTGGTCTTCTTGGATTGGCTTCTCTGATCCCTGGATTGCTTGTTGGTAATCGTCTGTCGAGCGTCGTTGGCGGGTGAGTATTTACCTTCGTCCGTTGGTCCTGAGATGCGTGACCAGACGGATTGCTTGCCTTTGTTCCTGTTAGAGTTGTTTGTTTGGTTGTAGCCGCGCTGGTGTTTGATAGAGCGTTCCTAGGATGCGTATATTTTTGAGGCTTTGATGACTTCCTCCCAAGAATCTGGGACCCCCGTTTTTCTGGATAGTGTTTTCATCATATCCTCGCTGCGTACTCCATGAATGAAGCCTGCGCGCGTCAGCTCTTCTCCGCAACCGATCTGCAGTGCCTCCTTGTTGTAGCGCACAATGTAGTCATCTATTGATTCGTTGTCTGTGCGCTGACATAGGAGGATATGGGCCTTGTCCCGTTTGTGCCGCCTGAGATGGGAGAAGTGATATTTGAACTTCTGGATGAGGTCATCGAAGTCTAGGATGCCTCCTATTGGAAGGTTGTCAAACCAAACTCTGGCTGCGCCTGTAAGGGTTTGAGCGAACAGGTGACACCAGACTTGTACAGGACAGAGGACTGTGGTTCCCGCACACTCAAAATCGTGCAAATGGTCAGTGGGGTCTCGCAGGCCATCGTACCTGCCGATGCTGCTGGGGAGTTTAGCTTGTTTTTCTATAGGGGCGGTGGCTATGCGCTGACAGAATTTCGAGCTTAGAGCGAACGACTTAGGTCTGTATGGCCTGTTCAAGTCGTCGTCGTCCTTCTTGTGTGATGACGCTGATTGTGTTTTTGTCAGCTTCCGCCTTTTGGCTTTTGAGGTTGTTGTTGCGTCTGAGTCACTAGTTGGCTGGTAGCCGTCAGATTCTGATGCGGAGTCTACTAGGTCCTCGTCGCGTGTGTTCTTACTGCGACCTCCACCATGAGACTTTGGACGCGTGTTTTGCTTTTCTTTCCCCTTTCGACTGTGTTTGGCGGAAGGGGAGGCCTTGCTTTTAGACTTGTTGGTTTGAAGTTTTGCCAACATATTTTGGTAGATTTTGGTGTTTTTAAGCTGTTTACGAAAAAGCCACTCGTCGGGATCCATTGGTGTGTTGGGTGCGTCGGATTTAGACGAGTCTGAGGCAGATACCGCCCGTGGTGGTGTTTCTTCCCTTGTGGTTGCTTGTGGCGTGCCCTTGTCTGGAGTTTGGAGCGTTCCCGCTCTGGCGGTCTGTACGACTGTAGAGGGGGTTGCTCCTTTGGTTCCAACAGGGGTTAGATCAGCCATTTTGTGAGCTTAAAAGATGTAGGTTTGAAAGTTTTTTTGGGTCTTTCAGCCGGTACGGATGGCGCCAATGAAGAAACAACGAGTATAACTGTGGGGAGATAGGACGGGATAATATATGGAGTAATGACTCGTGTTCGCTGCAGGGTATAATCCTTGGCTCACAACGATGGTTGATCTATGGTTATATGCACGGATAATAAGCAAAGAGACACAACAGGCAAAGGTATAAGTGGTTCGATCACGTAGGATCTACGTCCACTGGAAAGAACAATCTTTATTGATAAAAGATACAAGTAATAGTACAAGTGGTGGAACAAGTGTCTTTGTTCTAATTGGCTAATTCCGATCTTTAAGAAATGAGGCCAAGTCCTCCTTTTATAGGAGAGGCATGGGCCCAAGGTCATCGGGCCCATTCTGGTTATTAACGGGCTTGGGTTAGAGGCCCGGGCCGGTTGCTTGTGCAGGTCCCACTAGTTGGATTCCAATCCTTAGTTAGATAAAGTGATCCAAGTTGAGGAGGGCCTCTTCGATTGGGCCACGTGTCGCCTCGTGGTTGGTCGGCTGGGCGGTGCTTTGTCTTCCACACACGTGGCGTATTGTGGCTGGGTCTGCAGGGGAGTCAGACGTCAGGCGGCTGACCACTTGTCAGCTGACACCTGACGGGTGGTAGCAAGTTGGGCTCCAAGGGGGATGTTCCCGGGTGTTGCCAACTGGTACCTCTGCGCAGGCTAGCAGCAGCGCCAGGCGCTGCTGTGCATCTGGATGTGTTACTTTATGCGGGGGCTTTGGATAGTGGGTAGGGTGCGCCTGAAAGCGCAGGAGAATAGTACCCTACCCCTTCAGTATTGATTTTTTATTTATGTTGTTAACATATTATTGTTAATAATAATTCTGATTAACTTTATTTTGTTTCGTTTTAATTTTTAAACAGGGCTCCAAAATGCAAGCTATTGTGTGGAGTAGATACATGAAAAAACATGAAAAAAATTTACGTGAAATCAAGCTTACTATATCTATAACTCCCAATTGGCTGAAAACAAATCTACTAAACATTTTGATAAAAATGATATTCTTTCGTTTACTTTTGAAACAAGCATTACGAAATGTAACAGGTTTGAAGGAAGTCAGTATGGTTTTAATTTTTCTTCTTTTGAGTCAATTAAGAGTGGCAACCTTCCTCAGGAACAAAGAATTGGTTTGTTTAATCACACTTAATATTTTTTGTATTACTCTTTAAATTTTTTAATAATGTATTTGTATAAATTAATGATTTTTTTTTTAGATTTCATTGGCTATGTTGATGAATGGACTCCACCAGAACCGATCGAAACAAAAGCCGGTTTGAAAAACAAGATGACCCTTATGTTGATTGATTTAGAGTATGTGTTTCATCTTTACAAATCATCTTTTATTATTTGATAATGATTTCTGCTTTTTTTTTTTCTTATATTATACGATCAATAAATTGTTATACAAAAGATAGTTTCATTTTAACCAACATTATGTTTATATGCAGAGGGATCAAAATCAACTGTTCTTTGTGGGATGATTATAGTGATCAGATGTTTGGGTACATCAAGCAAAATGAAGATGAAGTTCATGTTGTCCTGATTGTTCAATTCGGTAGTTTTAACAATTATAAAGGTTTGTCATATATTAAGTTTTTTGAATACACTAAATATTTTTACTTTTATGGTTATTTATACATTTTAATTTTTTTTATATTTAAAGCAATGTCAGCGTTCAAAATGGCTTCTATATCACTCGACTATTTATTAATGAAGACATTGATGATATTCGGACTTTTAAGAAAATGTAATATACTTATTGTGTTATTTGTTTTATGTATTTATTGTTATTTTTTAAAAAAATATATAAATCTTTTATTTATTTTTATTTACAGTTATATTGAAAAGTTGATATCCGTTGAATCATCTTCTGCTCAACGATCTCTCGGATCTTCTGGAAGCATGAATTTGGCAGATGAATTTCTGAACAAGACCCATTTCAGCAGTATTCGTGATCTTCCGTTAATAACAGACGTACATCAGTTTCGACTTATAATAATCTAATATGAATGTTTATATTCCATTCAAAAGATTATCACTTATGTACTTTAATGTATACACTAATAGTCATTTTGTGTGGAATTATTTTTTTTTTAAATGTTGACATTAATATTATTTTATTTTGCAGGTCAACAAACAAGTCGTTGTTGGTATAGTGAAGGGTGTGGATGCCAACGATGATTGGTATTACCTAGGTTGTGAGGGATGTAATCGCAAGGTTGAGCCAACTCTGATGTTACCTGATGATGAAGATGAAAAAGATGTTAATTCATTTAAGCAGGTTTTGGTTTGCACAAACAATGACTGTCCCAAGCATATTGTATCTGTTGATCCTGTGTAAGAATTATTTTTCATAAACATAAGTTAAAATTTTACGATATTATTTAGTAAATAATTTGTTGTTATTACTTACTTTAGGTTTAGAATTCCAATAAGGGTACAAGATTGTACTGGAATAACATCACTCACATTGTTTGATCGAGAAACGAAAAAAATGTTGGGCATGTCAGCGATGCAGCTTCTAGAAAAATCCAAGCAGGTAATTTATTTTTTTCCGACTTAAACAATATATTTTATTATACCTAATGTTACTTATGAAAATTTTTATGTAGGTTTGTGTTGAAGACAAAATAACTCTTGCTGAATTTGCTTTATTTGAAGATAAAAAGTTTGCATTCAAGATTAAAATTGGGCAATTTAACATTGATAAGCATCTGGATGGTTATGGTATACGCAAACTTACCGATGATTCTTCAATAGTTACTTCGCTGGAACAAAAGTTCCCTGACATCCAGGTTATTATTATCATTGAAATATTCATTTATTATTACTCTTATGAATCATTAGTACATGTTTATTATTGTTCTTATTAATTTTTTTTTTGTTTTTATTATCAACGTTTCCTTTGAAGTATTACATGTTTATTTTTTTTTTCAGCTCGATCAAACTGTTTTTGAAAACATTGATATAGATGACTCTTCAACACAGAATGCATTGTCTTTGAAGGTTGTTCTTTGACTTATTTAATCATATATTCTAATTATGTTTTTAATGTAGTTTATTATAACAATTTTTACATTTCATTTAATATTGTAGGATTCTGTTGGAGATAACACTACTCCAGAGTCATCTTCTAGAGTTGGTGTTGTATGTGATGATGAGGAAGTGAATCGTAGCCTGGACAAAGTGTATGACCTTGATGATGATGCAAGCGAATCTACAACAAAAGCTGCAAATAAATCACCTGAGATCCCCCTTTTGGTTCCTAAGGTTGAGAAATAGGAACAATGAACAATTTCTTTAAACATTTATGCTTGGTTTGGTTTTTTGGACAATTTGGGTTTTTTTATGCTTGGTTGGGTTTTTTTGGATAATTTTGTTTTGTTTATGGTTTGTTTGGTTTTTTGGACAAATTTCATTTAAATTATTTGTGTGTTTGCATTTTATTTTTTTAATTTGTTATTTGGCTAAAATTTTTAATTATAGAATATATTTTTATGAGGTAACATTATTATTACAAAAAAATTTTTTTTGAACATTTTTAATAAAGTCAATAATATTAATAAAACAATTTTGAAAAAAAATTAATAATATTAAAATTACAACTTTATGATTTACAAAATATTAATAAAACCAAATTAAGTTGTTACCATAAATTAAGCAAGTTGTTACAATTAGCACTAGAGATTGCTGTTCCCGTTATGTTGTTTAAAACATAGTTCAACAAAATGGCTTGTGTAACGGCCCGAGGTTACATATGATGGGAAGGTGAAGACTAAAACACAAAAATCGGTGTATAAAAAAATATTTAGTTATATTTGACTAAAATGTTTATTGCCTTCTTTTACATTTTAATAAAATATTTCTACTACTTTTTTTTACGTTTAACCTCTCAAAATAATTATACGTTATTGAACCGCGTGTAAACGCGGGCAAAAGTTTAGTTTTGAATAATCAAAACATTGAGTATTTGAGTTTTTACCCTTTTGTTCAATTAATTATAAGTTATAGTTTTTTTCCCCATGAATTATACCTCCCAAATACATATCCAGTAGTAAAAAAAAAGTAATGTATATATGACTTATTGAGTTCATATTTACCTGCCCCAGACCTTAAAATGTAAAATCCTTACTGATTCGAAGATGGCGTTGAATCTACTATGCAAAATTCGAACGTGGTCTCAGAGATAAATCTATAATATGACCTTACATATTTTAACCAGTTTAGTTGAATAATAATAATAATAATAATAATAATAATAATAATAATAATAATAATAATAATAATAATAATAATAACTAGGTCTTAGTTACCTCACGCTTAATGGCAGGTACGTTTGTTGTGTAGGAGTGTTAAGTAGTACTATAAGGCATAGGCAACGATATTTCCGTATTTCTTCGCGCGATGCGACATTAATTCTGTTGGTATTAGTTCGTTATAGTACCTATATCAAATGTTCCGCGTGTTGCCACGGGACGCGGTTTGCACCCCTATGTTGCCGCGAAATGCGTAACCTCTACGGGTCCCCAAAATCGGTATCGATATTTAAACAGTTCTGGGTTAGTTCTCCGCAATGAAGAAAAATATCACTATACTGGTATTGGAAGTATTGTTTCGGTACGAGTATCGGATGCCAAATGCTCATTCTTAAAAGTAAAAAAACTGGTACATGTACCAAATAAAAAGGGAATACCTAAATTAAACTTTGGTGTACGTTAGTAAAACGTAGGCGGTACAAGTCAAGTAAAGAATTGTGATACATGTTAGAAAATGAACACTTGAAATATGCCACTAGCTTGTTTTTTTTGAACGACAAATGGTGCAGTCGGTAGAGTTTCGACTAACACCCTGGTTTAGCATGTACTGATTACTCATCCTATCTAGATCGGGGATTTCCACATAGGTCAAACCCCCACTAGCTCTTTTTATGCCTCCAATTAAACCTTTTTTTTTCTTCAACGACATGTACCATTTCTATTAATATATACAGAAATCAAAAGTTAATTGCGCCTTTTGTATTTTTTCGATGGTCACTAGCTTCATTTTATGCCTCTTGTTAAACGTTTTTTTCCCTTCAATTACGTGGACCACATGGATAGGTCAGTATTCATCTGAAATATAAATTTAGGAACCATAATAAAAAAACCTTATGTTACTAAAAATGAGAAAAAGTACATTGTTTCACTAACATTCACTTTTTTGCCCACATAACTTTGATATATTCCCTTTTAGCCTCCCTTAAGTTTACAACCATTTTATTCCTCAACTCCTTTGCAAACTATCCCATCGAAAACCAGATAAAAAGAGAATTAACTAAATTAAACTTTGGTGTACTTAGCAAAATGTAGACGGTACATGTTAATAAAGAATCGTGATGCATGTTAGAAAATGAACACTTAGAAATATGCCACTAGCTTCTTTTTATGTCTCCAATTAAACGTTTTTTTCTTTCAGTTACATTAACCGCTTCTATTAATATATATAGAAATCAAAACCTTAATCGGGCCTTATGTATTTTTTCAATGGTCACTTGCTTCTTTTTATGCCTCTAAGTAAACGTTTTTTTCCCTTCAATTACGAGTACCACATGGTGGAGTGTCCGGTTCGATAATCTGTTCCGGTTTTAAAAACATTAAAAAAACGTTATGTTACTAAAAATTAGAAAAAGTACCTTGTTTCACTAAAACGCTTTTTTTAAAAACCAAATAACTGATTTCATTTTTTTAAAATTTGCCAAATTACATCAAGATAGAACATAGACGGGCAACAACCATTTTAGTCCTAACTTTGATATATTCCCTTTTAACCCCCTTTTTAACTTTACAGCCATTTTAGTCCTAACAATACCAATTCACTCATTCCTCGATTCCTCTGCACACCAAACCAAACCAAACGAAACCAGATCCACTACAGTAAATTCAAGTCGGATCTGGATATCCATCAGTAGTTGCCGTGTAAATGAGGAGGTAAACACGCACTGATCTCTTCATCAATGTGTGTAATCTAATTGATCTATAGTTACTAGCTTCTGTATCGTCTTACTGTTGTTGTTTTGTTTTGTTTTGTTTTGTTACAGGCCTGTTGTAGAAGGAACAACGGCATTAAAGAAGCTGCATCATAACCGACAACAACCGAAGCACGTTAAAGGACTGGTTAATAAACTTGCAGTTGCATCGGTTTTGTTCGTTGCTCCTGCGCTATATTTCGTCACGTTTTATACATCCTTGTTCGACTTTCCTTCTGAGGTTATTATTCAATTTGTTTGCATGATTTTTAGTATGGAATGTAAATGTTAACGTTGCAGAGTTAATGTTGTTGTTGTTGTTACTGAGTTTGAGCTGATAGTTTGTTTCTAGGGTTTGTTTTAGTAGATTTAGAAGTTATGGAGATGCTACATTGTGATTAGGTTTGATTTGATTTGATTTGATTTTCGAGTACTAGAAGTGGACGTGTGTGGCTTAAGTTATTGGTTATTGGATTATTAGATTCGGAAGTTATTTCGGTGATATTTTGTTTGTGTAAGATGTGTTAAACAAATATAGGTTGAACATGAGTACATGACTTTGTGGAGATGCTACATTTTGATTAGGTTTTGATTTTCGAGTACTAGAAGGTTATGTGTGTGGCTTAAGTTATTGGTTACTGGTTATTGGATTAGTTTGGGTTGGTTGTAATAGAAGTGTATATGAATATATGATGATTGATAGATGAATAAAGGTATTGAGAGAATAGGGAAAAGTGTGTAGTGTTATCGAATACAACAACAACAACAACAACCAATACCCAGTAAATCCCACAAAATAGCCTTAGCTATTCGTAGGGTCTGGGGAGGGTGGGATGTAGGCAAACCTTACCTCTACCCAAAAGGGCAGAGAGGCTGCTTCCAGAGAGACCCTCGGCTCAAAACAAACAAAACGGAGCAAACTAGACTAGAAAACTACGGCATAGCAACATAACCGGGAGGTGGTAGGAAAGCATAGTAAAAAAATAGATACATATGCAATGTGAGACATAGTAATATATACACAAGTAAGCCATCATAGAACTTTTACCTAGCTGATTAAAGGTTTTCCTAAGCATAGACCCACTAGGATGTAGTAAAATTACACTTAACACAAAGCATAGACCCACTAGTGTAGTGTTATCGAATGGATTTAGTTATTTGGCGTTTATGCAAGTAGGTGAACATTTGTGACAAGCGTGTAGAAAAATCTTAATCTTGATTTTAATTTGTCTGCCTTCTTGTTCCTGCTTATCTATGGACTGTACAAATGTTGTACTTAGTTGTGTCTTAGGAGCTTAGATTTTCCTACACTCTAGGTTACCTTGCAGGTGATTGTCTTTCTGTATTTATGCCTATATGAATATTAATATGATATTGTATGAATGTTATAGCCTATAGGTTTCGTTTTGATCTGTGTTAGTCTCTGTAGGTAGCATCCTATTTCTATATTTTTAGTTTTGTTTGTTTGTCTGTCTGTCTGTTCTCTGTTTTGAGTCAAGGGTCTCTCTGGAAGTAGCCTCTCTATCTCTAGGGATAGATGTAAGGTTTGTCGGCTCCCCGCCCACTCCAGACTCTACCTGGAGCTTTTGCTATTTGTAGGATTTATTGGGTAAGGTTGTTGTTGCCTTGTTGGCATTTATGCAAGTAGGTGAACATCCGTGACAGGTGTGTAGAAGAATCTCCTGAATGTAGTGATGCGGATTTTACTTGGTATTAAAAGGATTGATAAAAGCTTAAGAAGACTTCAGGAATCAAACCTGTTATGGGGCTAAAACATGTGTCAATAAAATGAACATTATTATAACTCATATCATACATGTCTAAGAGCATAAGAAGATCAATGCACACGGGGTAGAATATAGAAGCATAGATTAAATGTAGAAGAATATGTTAACCATTGAAATACAGTTGTATGTTCAGATAATTTTGTTTCATAAGCCACTCCTATAGGCTTTAAATTATTTACTTATAGTCTTTGATTTCTACTTTTGAACAGATTGATGTGGAGAAACTTTGGGATGCTGCTGATTCTGGTGGTTGGAGACCGTCCTCTGTTCCGAGATCTGACTGGCCTCGTATGTACTTTTGAATTGATTTATCTGCAACTTGCTTCCATTACTTGTAGTGTCTATTGTGAATTCTTATGCCCTAATACCTGTAGCTCCTCCAACCGAGAGCAATGGGTACCTGCGCGTCCGTTGTAATGGAGGTCTGAATCAGCAGAGGACAGCGGTAAGTTTCTTATAAAACTTTAAAGTTAGAAACTCCATTTATATTAAAAATATGTAAAAATTGTTGACTATTCCATGCACATTTTGTTAGTCAAGATTGACATAGAACAGTGAAATGTTAGACTGAAGGGCTATTGGTTAACATTGCTAATACTTAGGAGTTGGAGTTTAGGTTTTTCAAAATACAATCTGACAAGATTTGAGATCTTGGGATTTCGTTTCTCATTTGTCATATTATGCACAATTATATGTTCTAAAAATGTTATTTGGAGTTTAAAGTTGTGATCATCCATAGTGAAACTATAACCTTGTAGGAACTCATGGAAGTACTTTAAAGGATTTGTTTAAAAGTCCCTAATCCGGTCTCTATATTCCTAAGACTGTATCTTTGTAATAATCAGCAACTTGTTGCATTTTTTTAATAGAAATTTATAACTGAGTAACCTGTAATCATATTGTTTTCTATTCCAGAAAGAGTAAATATGAGAGCTTGATCATCCCTATATGTCTTCAGCTCATTTATTAGCACTATTTCCATGTAAAAAAAAAATTAGGTTGTTGATATATTGATTATCTAACTTTTCCTTGACATTGTTAATTGTTGTGTGCATATCTACACCGTTATCAACTTACGAAATTGAGGATTTTACCTTATGTAGATCTGTAATGCGGTTCTTGCTGCACGAATTATGAATGCCACCCTCGTGCTGCCTGAATTGGATGCAAATTCATACTGGCACGATGACAGGTACCTCTAGAATGATTTTTTTGTGAAAGATCACTTATTAATTTTCCTGTAATTCATAAATAACTAGAAGGAAAGAAGGGACTATAGTTTTTTCGCCAGCTAAGCCATTCACTTGACATGATAGTCAGTTAGTCATATATCATACATATTTTCACTGGTCTAAAAAAGCCGTGAATTGATGTGTTTCACATCTACCAGGTGTGTGTATAATTTATCAATCCTGTGCTATTTTTAATCATTTTTAAGGCTCAAGTAAACATTTCCATTGCTCTTTCTTGCTCATGCACAGCGGTTTCGAGGGTCTTTATGATGTTGATCATTTTATCAAAACACTGCAAAATGACGTACGGGTCGTACAGAGCATTCCTGAGATTAAGAAGAAGAATGGAAAGATTAAAAAGATGAAAGCTTTTCAGGTATGTTTCAAAAGCACTTACGTCGTCATATTCATCAAATTAACGAGAAAACATAAATTAAACATTAAATTCCCATATTTGTTTTCTTTTCCTTTTTGTAGCTTCGGCCACCTAGAGACGCTCCTATAAGTTGGTATACAACAACTGCTTTGGAGAAACTGAAAGAACATGGTGCTATATATCTCACTCCTTTTTCCCATAGGCTAGCTGAAGAGATTAACCACCCTGAATATCAACGGTTAAGATGCAGGGTCAACTATCATGCCCTCGTATTCAAGCCACATATCATAGAATTAAGTCACAAAATAGTTGATAAGCTTCGCTCACAAGGTCATTTCATGTCGATACATCTTCGGTTTGAAATGGATATGCTGTCTTTTGCAGGGTAAGTTACTAATGAGTTGTATATTCCTCACTCTATCAGCTTCATATTATTATGACAAGGATGCTTGTGTCTGAATAAGAGGTGACAAAATGTGTAATAGTTAGTACCAGTCGAGCCGATCCACAATAGTTAATGCAGTTGCATAATAATGATAAAAAGCACTACAGAATTGCAATTGCATCTAATTTCTTTACTTAAGCGATTCCCCTTACTCTTAAGTTTTGTCCTATTCGATCCACGTGACAAGTTTCCCTTCTATTTCAATTCTTTTAGGTTAACCTGTGTGACCTGTTAGAAGTAAATGTAGCCCAAATGGACCCATTTGTAGGTAACTGCATCAAAATAGTCAACTCTTGTCTAAATGTCTGTTCCTATTTGCAGGTGCTTCGATATATTTTCCACCGAGGAGCAAAAGATATTGAAAAAGTACAGGAAGGAAAACTTTACTGATAAGAAACTTATTTATAGCGAGAGGCGGGCTATTGGAAAATGTCCATTAACTCCAGAAGAGGTACCTTAAACTGGCTTAAACCTCCTGTGTCTCCATTTATTCATTTATTATTACCATTTTACCATATAGCAGTTTAAACTGATATCCAAGATTATTATTTTACAGTCTTTTTTTGTTTCTTTTGTATTTTGCAGGTGGGTTTGATCTTACGCGCAATGGGTTTCGATAACTCCACTAGAATATACCTAGCAGCTGGTGATTTATTTGGTGGTGAACGGTTCATGAAGCCATTCAGGTCCATGTTTCCAATGCTTGAAAATCACAGCTCTGTGGATACATCTAATGAGCTAAAAGAAAACACTCAGGGTTTAACCGGGTCGGCTGTTGATTACATGGTTTGTCTTCTATCAGACATTTTTATGCCGACATATGACGGGCCCAGCAACTTTGCCAATAACCTTTTGGGCCACCGGCTCTATTCTGGTTTCCTTACAGCAAT
Source organism: Ambrosia trifida (assembly GCA_028751855.1). NCBI lineage: Eukaryota > Viridiplantae > Streptophyta > Magnoliopsida > Asterales > Asteraceae > Ambrosia > Ambrosia trifida. Next base: position 91,185,778 of record CM054122.1, on the reverse strand, counting down.
CCGGCCCGATAGGAAAAGTCTTGCTCCTGTTTTTATTGAAAAGGAAAATGGACGAATGCGTACTTCTTCTTTTGAAGTGGTTGTTCGGCGGGTGATGCGCAAAACAAACTTTGGTGGGCCCCATAAACGGATCCCCCCAGAGTCATTTTACACGAATTCTTGGTCAGAATGCTTCTGTCAAACATCGGCATCTAATCCTGCTGATAGATGTCCAGATGATGATCCGGTGAGCAACTTGGATGGTGTGGAACAGCATAGTTTGGCGAATATTACTTCAAATCGAAATGATTCGTTATCAACCAAGAATGATGATGAGGCAAGCAAAAATGATGACCCAAAATATCTATGAAACATTGGGTTTGAGGTGTATTAGAGTCTACAGAGTTATGCTTTATAGTTACAATAACATTTTTTTTTTGTATTATATATTTGCTAGCACGGTTATGTTCAAAGGAAAGTTCGTTTATTTTTGTTTTAGTTAACGGCTTTGTTCAATTTAACTAAATGAGCGAAATATATATATATATATATATATATATATAGGGGAAGGTTCAATTGAGAACTCATAGTTAGGGAGAGAACTCAAGAACTCCTACTTAAATTAAAAAAAAAATCATAACTCAAAATTTAAGTCAAAAACCAAAAATCTGGTTCGGAGCTTCTCTTTCCTACGTCATCCCGGTTCAGAAAAAAAAATAAAAAAAATAAAAAAAACATAAAAAAAATAAAAAATAGGCGACTTCTAATGCACCTGTGTAGTAAATGTCCGGTTAGCTTTAGGGTTTAGTTTTTGGGTTTAGTTTAGCTTTTAGGGTTAGTTTTTTTTTAGTTTAGTTTGTAAGGTTTAGGTTTTTGGGGGTGGGGTGGGGGTGGGTAGGGTGGGTTTAGGTTTTTGGGTAGGGGGTTAGGTTTTTTGGTGGGTGTTAGGTTTTTGGTTGTGACGGGTGGGGCTTAGGCTTTTGGTAGGCGGTGGGTGGGGTGGGTTTAGGTTTTTGGGTGGGGGGTGGATGGGTGGTTTAGGTTTTTGGGTAAGCGATTTAGGTTTTTTAGTGATGGTGGGGGTGGGTGGGGTGGAATTAGGTTTTTGGGTGGGGGTAAGTTGGGGGTAGGTGGTTTAGGCTTTTGGGTTATACTACACATGTGCAGTAGCGTTTTTTAGGTGTGTTTTTTTTATTTTTTTTTTAATTTTTTTTTATTTTTTTTCCGAACGGGTATGACGTGGGAAAGAGAAGCTCCGAACTAGTTTTCTATTTTTTTACTTAAATTTTGAGTTATGATTTTTTTATTATATTTTTTTGTATTTAATTAGGAGTTCTCGAGTTCTCTCAATAAAATGAGTTCTCTATTGAACCATCCCCTATATATATGTATGTTTGATCATTAGGATTCGTATAATGTTCCGTTTATAAAGGGGAAAATGTAAATGATACTAATCAAGTTTTTTAGTAAATTAGGTTACCCATAAACCATGTGTCCTTTAGCTAACAAATGCGGAAATTTTCCTTACATTCTACTAAATGATTTTGGGATTACATGATGGGCAGGGTCATGACTCCCTAGTCAAATCAAAACAATTCACCTCTACGTGCAAGTTGATGTATCTTTAAGAAAAATCGATACCGGTTAACCGAACATTAACCACCATTTGCAACCCGTCACTCCACAACCGCTTAACCAGCTTCAACCACTTGGTTCATAATTATTCCTTCTTATTTGAACCGACCCATGAACATAAAACCTATTACAACTTGGTTTGTATTTTGGTGAGTAGTGACATCCTGCTTCCATAGTAAACAAACACAAGAACCAAATTATGTTCAAAATCTCCATTTGTAAACCTATAATAATGTGTTCGGGTATAGACGAACACGCGAACCAGAAAAACTATCTCTGCATGTACACTTTTTAAAAGACATTTTACAAGCTGTGAATCACACAAAAAAGAAAAACTACCAACAAGAATAAGAAAATCTAGAGATATTATTAGTTTATCTCTGCATGTACACTTTTTAAAACCCTACAAAATCAGTGAGTTGATTGAGAATTCAGCTTGTTGGCAACATACAGTAGATGACTAACATTTGTAGGTGGGTAACTTTGTAGCAACTTGAGATTTGCGGTGAAATCACCCGCGAGCAAGCGTTTCCTCACAAGTATCAGCATTGCACAACAAATCCGAAGCAATGTCTCCTGAAATAGTATATTCATATTTCATAACACTGCTTTTGCAATAAACTAATAAATATGTAATATATAAGTTACTTGTGAAGTTCAAAGAATGGAAAAGAGTGTTGATGGGTTAGCTCAACCCGACCCAAACCGACACAATCTAACCATCTTGACTTGATCTTATATATGACCCGTTTTGACCCAATTCCCAACCTACCCAATTTGTCATCTTGATCAAACCCAATATAACAAATCTGGGAAAATAAGGAGTTTGTTGACTCACTCGAGGGCCCACTGGATTGCTCAAGAGCATATCCCATATGTGAAGAATGTCGGTAAAGTTGAATTCTTGAGTCAACAAGAGTGTAATCCATCTAAATGCATAAAACTGTGGGTTGACCTGTCATTACAAGGTTATATCAGTCAAGACAATGGATTTGAAGCCAAAAGATAAAATTTCAAATTAAATTGTTTTAGCATTAAAATGAATATGAAAAATGTAATATTCTTACTTTGGTTGTGACCTCAAGATGTCGCCATAACTCTTCATCATGTTGCTTTAAAAGCTGTGACAGCCTTGAAATTGTTGAACGAATACCGACAATACTATTATCAAGTTGCTGACAGAAATTATCTCGAAAATCACTCAGTAACTCAACAAAACAGAAGAATGTGTCGGCTTCTGCATGAACCTGTACAAGTTAAAATCAATAGTCGTTTTTCACAAAATCATTGGCAGTTAAAATATTCAATAACAATCAATGTTATTCACTCACAGCATAATCCTCATTGGGGTCGGTTTTGAACACATAGAACAACGGGGCCAAAATTTCATTCATCCCTTGCACATATCTTATCCCCGGGTTCAGCTTTGCAAATATGATTAGTATATTTTTCAACGATTCCTGGAAGTGACAAAATGTTGAACTCAGACCATATATCTCATGAACGCATCATTTCACATAATTTTACTAAAAAAATAATAATAAAAAGTTGTAATTTTCCGATTACCTGATTGGCTTTTGCAAAAGCTGTCTCACCTGAGAAGAATGGTATGTCTGGGTGAGTTCGTTTCACATCACGGTCTATCTGCTCAATGATCTCGGAATCCTACAATCAGCAGAAACTATAAACATCAGGATCTTAAAAACTACTTACCAAAAGAATGCACACATGTGAAATTTCAAGATTTTTGCATGTTTTTGTAAAGAACTAAATTTGAAAGCGTATATAATATCTTGAATCGAATCAAATATCATTCTTTCAGCTGTGAAATCATACCTGAAAGTATTGGTTCCAAATGCTAGTCTTTCCTAAGCTCAAAGGATGCTCCCCATGAGGTATTTTAGACCTGGGCAGTAAACCCTTGCCCATGATTATCTGATCACCATTTTTAGGAGATGCAGAATCTTCTAACTTCCTTGTGATTTCTGACTGACTAGCCACGAAAACATTTAGAACCCATAAATCGGTACAAATACATGCAGAATAATTGTAAATTGTCCCTACTTTGACGTGTCAAGAGGTTCATTAACCAGTTAAAAAACCGTCAAGACGATCTGAGGTGAGCGCATCATGTATGTGAGGGAGGCGTCTATGTACAATCAAATAAGCTTTATTTACAGCTAGAAGTTGCATATCTCTCATCCGCTTTACATATAAACCTATTTATCAAGTAAACCTTACATAATTTATTCATCCCTTAGGTTGTTTTTACATATAAACCTCCTACGGACCCTAACTTTGACCAATTTTGACCCAAAACTCCATGAGACACGCCTTTTTGCCCCTGATGCGTTTTCCTCAGCGCCGTGCACCTCAGGCACGCCTATTTTACCAAGCTTCAAACATCAAGATATATGCAATCATAAATAAAGATACATGGGGATGGGGGATTGGGTCCAATTGGCAAAAGCCATTCGACTCGCCGAAGGTGGAGTTAGTGTAACTTAAGCCGTTTATAAATATGATAAAGATACACTGACTCACCAAAGAAAGACATATAAGGATCACTATAGAATGCAAATGAACTAAAACTTACTGGATTCATCAATAGATCCTCTTTAAAATGTTTGTACTGCGACCTCTTCTTAGACAATTCTGATGACCACATTTGTTTATCAATCGGTAGATATCCCAACAACAACTGAAAGCATGGAAGAACATCAAATCAATCCTCCCATTCCACAATTAGCAACAATAAACATAAAGAAAACGACGATGCGATTTCAATTTTCACACCTTCCAAGTAGTCGAACGGATGCCAGCAGCATCCGGAATACCCAACGACGCAAGTTGACGCAGTTCCCCCAAGTTTATAATCTTCTTCGATAGCTAAATTTGACAGAAATCAACAAGAGGCATGTTAGCTTTACAACTCATACAATGATTGTTCTTATTCTCATTCCTAATATCTAGAATCCTTTTGAGCATTGAAAGCACAATACATGAATAATTACATGCCCTAGAAACAGTTATTCAGTCAAATAAACCGATTAATCGTTCATATTCATGAAATCAGAAGCAAATACATGAGAATATGATTATAAACCCTAGAAACTACCATTCAAACAAACAAACAAACAAACCCTAACCTCTTGCAACAATTGAGCCTGACGTGAAACATCTTCAACAACAACAACAACAGAAGAAGAAGTATTACTATAACTATCATTATCATTATCATTATCATTATCATAATCAATACTGCGCCTACGCGTAGACGAAACCCTAATTTCCGGTTTCTGTATGGAATCAGGTGTGATTAGAGTGGACGGGAAGCGTTGGTCGGTGACGGAAGAAGAATCGGAGGAGGTGCGATGGTGGTCGGTTGGTGGCGGAGAGAGAGGTCGTGGGGTGACTGTAGGAGAAGACCACATAGGGCTGTTGAGCCAATCAGGAACTCGTTTCTTCTTCTTCACCATGATGATTATTATTATTATTACTGGATCAGGGGTGTTTCAATATATATATAGAATAATAATAATAATATACAGACAGATGGTGATAAAGAGAGAGTGTGTGTGTGAAGGTGTGTTGGTTGGGAAGTGTAATATGTGTTATTACAGCTGTTGCTCCGGCCGTGTGTCATCGTTTTCTTCCCCCTGGAATCATCTGTTGCTTCCAATTATCAGTGTTTTCTTTTCCTCTTTTCTTTTTTTTTTCACTTTGGTCTCTACGTATCTTTATATATTCTTTTTCTTTTAATTTCCTTTTTTTATTATTATTAGGAGTCTTTTTTGACCCGTTACTTGTTTACTGATACTGATATGAGTTAATAATTTCGTTGCGTCATAAATTTAGGCTCTCATCTGTTTACCGGAGTGTTTCGTACCAGATTTTCTTTCGAAAACGGTAATACCGGTATAACCGGCCGCTATTTACCGGTTTTTAAAACATTGATTTCAACACCATGTCTCGTATAAATTTTCAAGAAAAACTAATGCGTTAGATTTTTTCTGAACCAATATGTTCTTTTTTTTTAAGCAAACTTAATTCAAAAAGGCCGACGACATATCTTCAAGATGGAAATATAATCGTCAAAAACGGCCACAAATTACACGAAATCGAAGTTACACCACGTATGCCAATCAATCGAAACCGTTTTACATCTACTTCTAAACCATAGAAAACCTCGTTTTGATATCCAACACTTTTTGCCTTTTGTTTGTGAAGACTCTTTCGTTCCTAGCTTTTCAAATCCTCCAACACGTTATAATAGCAATACCTTTCATCACCTGTTGCTTTGTTTTCGAACTCTCAAAATACTTATGTAGCTCCAACGTGTCTTTTGTGTCGAACAAGTATACCGGAGGAAGACCACACCATCTCGCAATTCCTTGCCAAACCCTCATCGAATAACCACATCTAGAAAAAATATGGTCCGAAGATTCATCTTGATCGCCGCAAAAAAACACATAACACATTCCCCACATCGATGTTTCTCTTTCGAAGAGCCGTTTTTGTTGGAATATGGTTCAGAACTACGCGCAACATAATAATATTGCATTTCTTTTGAAGCCATGTACACTACTCGAATATATAAGAATTATCATTGTCCGACTCCTTTAAAACCCACTTCTTAATCGCTGCCACCAAGAACTCGCCATCTGAACCTTTAGTCCACTTCCAATAGTCTTGCCTTTCATTCAATTGACTACCAGCAAGCATCCGCTAACAAAGTAGGAGCTCGGTAACCTCCTGATCAGCAGGCGGATAAGACGACCAAGACCAATTCAAAATTGTCGTGTCCCCGTCGTTTACAATATGATCCCTCACCCTACAACATTTATCTGTTTCCAGCCGAAACAAGGCTGGAAACAGTCTTTTAACGGTCTGATATCCGCCCAATTATCAATCCAAAAGTGTATATTCGAGCCATTACTCATGACCCCTCTCACCATATTATTGAAATCCATGTCTTGCACCCTCACTTTGTATCCAAAGCTGTCACACCACGCCAATGGCGGAAACACGTGGCGCGACGCTCGAAAGCATATCAAAGTCAAGATTAACACAAACTATATTTAATTAGAAAAGATCATTATATTAAGATGTCGGGAAGGAGTGCCTGGTTTCAAACATTACTTAAAACCACAAACATTAAGTTTTAAAGTGGGGTGTTTCCGTTTATGTCCCAACCCGAAGGTAACAATAGATGAAACCCCCAACCATTGTCCGACATCCCAAATTCCACCGTACTAGCCGCATACCTGTTCAGCACTTAGTTACCTGAAAGATATGTTTAAAAAGACGTCAATATATAAAATATTGGTGAGTTCACAGGTTTTAGTTTCGTAAATACGACATTTTTAGATCCTGTGCAAATCCAGCACATTTTTACATCCTGTGCAAATCCAGCACATTTTTACATCCTGTGCAAATCCAGCACATTTTTGTGGCCTTTGTATGGAGTAGCTAGCTCCTACAAATTATGATGATAAGCAATCCCCTGAGTCCCATAACCAAACCAAGACTAATAAATATGCCCCGCTCCAAGTCGTTTCTCGGAAACCAACGACTTAAGTTCAGAATACGTGCACCTCTTGTCTTTACCGGGTTGACGCTATCAACCAGAGGTGGGCCTCGTCAGGCACCAATAGTACTATCCAAATATTCCTTTGGTTTCATTTTACCTGAATTAATGGTTACAGTAGCGAGGACCCAACCCCGAGTGGCGACCAAAAACTCAAGTACTCATCATGCCACTTACCACATTTTAACCTTTGAAAACATTTCAATATGTAATAATTTTTGACAAACATATCTTTCCCCCGTTAAAACAGTAAAATGGGGCCGTGAAACTCACCTTAATTTCCATGCTTAGCTAGCAAATAAAATCCAAAGCTTTGACCGACTTCCTCGTGCCCTAATTACCAATGAAGGACACCTTAAAGTCTATCATATATAAACCTAGCTTAATTTCCGGTTAAAAGATAGTTTATTCAACTATCTTGACTCGTGTGTACTAACCCGAGTCCTTAAGTGTTTTAACTCGACGAACCGATCGTGACTTATCATAATCCATGAGTTCACATACGACATAGTACCCAAGTCGCGCACCTGTTACTATTCGTGTGTAAACCATGTTGGACTACTACCATGAAACGCACAACTCATCCCGAGTAGTAGCTTGTCTCGTAAATCGGATAATATGATTGTCTTGTATAATTATTTTTGGATAATATACCTTGCGGAAATATAATATAGTTATTAAAATCCTTTTAATAACATTTGTTATTTCTTTTCACCAAATCCGAGTGTTTTAAGTGCTTTCGAAACATTATTTTCCAATAATTTTCCCCCAATAAGTTAAGCGTCTGCGTATTTCAAATCCGTACATTTAACAATGTTTTGGTTACCAAAAACCGTTGAAGTTGACACAATTGACGCTCGACAAACTATATATATTTGTTTTGCGAATATTGTTCGTGATCGACTATTATTGTTTTCCAATACTCTTCGTTATCACGATTTTGTATCAAATTAGTCTTGTCAAACACTTGAAATTAGTTAATAAAGACGCACCACAATAACGCCTTTGCGCTTCGGACTTTATAAAAATTTTGGCAGAGTTTCCTCTGTTTCTGTACAAACCAGACAACACAAGTCGTCTACGATTTTCCCCAAAATCGACACCAAAACAAGACAATCAATCCATTTATCCGCAATTTCATTTTAGCGAGACATTTATACGTTTCGACTATTATATAAATCGTACTATTTATAAAAATATACACAATTTAAGTCCGATAATTAACCATGTCACGCTAATATACGAAACCGGACATCCGACTTATACTTTCTGTTTATTATTTCCGGTCCGTTCGCGAGTCAAACTCCGGTTTTATTTGTGTTTATAATTTATAATATGCAATGCAAAGTAAACACAAATAATTATACCAAACGTGCGCGCGCGACTTGATGCGTCTAGAACGACGTGTTCAACCGAGTCGACATGTTTGACCGAGTTGACTCGGTCTGACCCGTTGACCAGCTGACCGAGCTTGCCCGCGTGTTGACCGGACTCCTGTTTTGACTAGATCTGACCCGTAACTGAGATCCCGAGCCAAACCCAACTCGCAAAACGAACCCGAACTTCGACCAGAACCGGGTCAGATCTGACCCGAGACCTAACCCGCTGGATTAACCACCACGACCCGAAACCACCTTTAAACCACCATCTGTGCTGCTGTTTCTGCACCGCACAGCCATCACCATCGTCACAACCACCACCTCGTACACCCCCAACAACCGGACGCCGCCACCATTCAACTCGTACCACCACCGCCGACCCTCCTAGACCCACGAGAACCACCAAAAACTCCTCTCTGTTGCTGTTTTTCTGCGCGTTTTGGGCTGCAAGACCACCGCACAGCCACCATAAACAACCACCTACATACCTGAACCACCATCTCCTCGCCGCCGTCGCCGCCGTACCACCGTCAACCACACCTGACCCAACCCCGTCAACCCCCACCTCCCCCGATCTGCCCCTTTCTGTCTTAGCCTTACGCCGCCGCCACCAGAGGGGTGGTGGTCGGCCGGTTTCTTTAGAGGAGAGAGAGAGGGACGCGGTTAGAGAGAGAGAGGGAGAGTTTTTAGAGAGAGAGTAGAGAGAGAGACAGAGGGCATGCGGCTGATTCAAGTGAAGAAGAAGACCATCTCAAGCTTTTTATACTTAGGGTTAGGTAGGTGGGTTGTGCACCGCGTATCGAACCCGTTTTAACGAAAACGCTTCGGTTTATTATTAGGCCCGATAAATAAATTACAAAAACTAGTCGGTTTTATTCGAAATGAAAAGCATAACTAAACCGAGCAATTTAAATGTTATTTTCGTGACTCGACGCGTGAAAACGGAACACGCGTTAAAATCGCGTTAATCGATTCGGTTGTGTTATCCTTCATTTAAATGATCCGATAACTTTCGAAATTCAACCGATAACATTATTTATAATAAATAATTATTCCGGAAGTTCGGTAACGGTTAAAACCACACGTTTTGACGTTCGAATCCCACGTCAGTTCCTCTCCGCGTTCTCCAAAACGCTGCGTTTTTGGCCGTTTACTACGCCGATTTCACATCCGTTCGCATCGATAGTAAATACGTGTCGTATTTTCATAGAATAAGCTTATGTTATTCCAGTTTGACAAATTTTTGCTGATGTCAGTTCGTTACGTTAAACACGCGAAGTCTTTCCTTAAAGGCATCAAGACTTCAACGAACTTTCAAAGGGACATCGTAGGACTCATATTAGCTCAACTAACCATAATTAACCTTAAACCATGTTAATTAATTCTAAAACATGATTAGCATCACGTTAATCGTTGTACGGAATTTGCCGGTTGTCACATTCTCCCCCCGTTAAGAGAATTCCGTCCCGGAATTCAGTTCAAGTCATCCGATACGTTAGTATCCTTGAACAGGGCGGGATGTTTGCAACTCACACGATTACCCCTTTTCTTCGTGAACTCCAGTTCACGCTTAGCGTCCTAACGAACACAATGTCATGAGTCGGCTACGGCCGAGCTCTTGGGTATCGCAATCCGGCACAAATATCGGTTTTCCCGAAATAGTAGAGCTTTGCGTCAACCTGAATCCTGTCGGTTGAGGAATTGACAATGCTTCCTCAAGCCAGACCTGCGGGATTCGTCAAGAGTCTCACTAAGCTCTTGCGATAGTTCGAGCTTGTTCGTTGCAAGGCAAATTTTAACTGATATATCCGAGTCACTGGAGTACTAAGCGAAGTCACTCCATTACCGTTTTCGTGCTTAACAACACCCTTTCAGCGTATAACACTCAGCAAGGTCCCATACCAATTCGAAGTTCCTAAGGCTAACAACGCCTTGTTAGTACAACTCCTTGATTGGTTTGGCCACTTATTCAAGCAGATTTGATTCTACCCGATTCGTTGGTCACCTCTTGAACTCACGCCAGATCATGTGTATATCTCTATCTGACATTCAATGTACTAGAGACGTACACGTATGCACCCCAGAGGACTTCGAGCAGTACACCCCGAACACTAGGGTGTTAATTCCTATCACATAGGAAATTCTGGCGATGAAGTACACGAATTTGATTTGCCACCGACACTAATTGTATCACACAGGACACTTCCGTCTAGGACAATAATTCACTCGTTCGAGAATGGTAATCCATACTCATCCCAAATTGAGTATCCCAGACTTGTGTTCAAGATTCGGCGAACCCTGAGGTAGGATAACTGCTAAAGTTCGATATTGTGAAAGTTGACACCTAGTGCCTAGCCACAACTCTCCAAGAGTATAGGTGGCTATCCGTAACCACAAGCGAGTATGGGATGAGAAGGTTCCAAACAGCAATCGATCATTACCTGTGTCCCATCACAGCCACCGAACACCTCAGGCGACATGACCATTAGGTTCGCTCGTTGAATTTCACTAATCGGGTGATCTTACCAGATCACAAAGCAGTCGACATTCTCGAGGACGCTCCAGGTTGTTTATAGTAGCGGATGGTAATCCTGTGTCCTCACATGGACCGAAATCCACTATGCACCAACTTACAACCTTTTCGTATGCGCGGTTGTGGTTAGTGGTACTAGGACGCCTAATATGGACTGATGGTGGTCGAAAGTTTTTGCGTCACTTTCACCCCTCAGTTCCCCAGACAGTAGACGGTGTATATTCAACATACGGCCGTACAATTCCACAATACACGAGAATTTAAGCCGACTAAAACACAAACGTCTGGAGGCTCACATCACCTCATCACATTGGTCATCACAGGAATGTTGTACATGAATAATCATAGTATGGTTGCCGTATTAAATAGAGGATAGGGTCTCGACAACGTCTCAACACGTTGGCTTTCCTCGAGACGGTAAGCAGAGCATTGGTAACTACCCAAAACAAGGGTACCCAGTGCTTGTCCTGCTATATGTGCCTCACGAGCACTGGTGTCCTATCGTTATTAGCAACCTAGTAAGTCAATTCTGGAGAATACAGGCCACACACGCCCTTAAATTGACTTTCAGATCCTATGCAGAGATCTGAGTGAAAGGAGTCCTGACCCGGAATCCTCACTCGCCGAATATTCCATCTTTCGGGATCTTTCGAGGTAAGAGGTGAAATTGAGTCATAGATGAATGCATCTGGCATAGATCTCACGTTTGGGCTTGACGGCTTCATGATCCAAAATCGTTACTTAAAACAACAAACGACCGAGATCGCCCTACAAGAAGTAATATTGAGCCTTCCAATAAGGCATCCCATTCAACGACTCAGGTAGTCACACGCATAGGTGCAACATGTAAGCTTTCGTGCTCATCTTGATTAGTCATGGACTAAACGCACTAACTAGGCAGCTCACATTACTATGGTGTCTCCAACAGCGTTTGCCAAGGACAGGGGATTTTGCTCTAGTGCGAGCAATGCTACTGTAAAATAACTGGGAACACCCATATCGACCCAAGGTCGAAAGGGTTCCACAATCCCAAGAATCTGCGTAACGGCACCAAGACAAGATAAACCTACCATTGGCAGGATAACATCAATCGAAGGGCTGAGTTGATCGAAGATCTCATCATGGTAGGGTAGCACCCTTATAGAGTAGACAATGCTACATGCCCTTCTAGATTCAGGGTTTCATAAGACCTCCGAATCACGTACCGGGGACTCCACCAATGCACTCGCCGTGGGTGGGTCCACACTGTTATTCCCGCAGTCATCGGCATGACACGTTGGCGGGTATGATGTCAAACGAATCCACTGGGATGAGCAATAATAAATTGAGTCTTTCAACTCTTACTAGCCCAAAGGTATGGGTCATAATATCGCTCACATTTACTCGATACCTTCAAGTTCGAGATGTATTCGAAATCCCTTTATCGCAAAGACGAGGCTCACCCCGTCATGTGTGGATCATGGGATTTCCTTCCGACATGATTCGAGAGTGGTTAGTCGACCAAAATGCACGTAAAAGGTTAAGGCTGGACATGGCGTCACTGATGCCTTAGATTTTGAAGAGGTAATGCTCACGAAACTCGCGGGCATATAAAGAGGTCGACACATGATTCGGTCAATTACTGAAACTACGAGATTCGAGCTTTAGAGAGATACATGCGCTAATACTAGGATTAGAGTGTCTTAGTATGACTACTGGAAAGTCCGTTAGACACCCGGATTCCCATATTATCGATGGCGTCACTACACAACCATTCAGCAACATAATAACGGTTACGTGGGTTTGGGGTAGTGTCTTTATCCCGAGGGAACCAAGAGTGAAACAAACGACAAGTTATCACATCATCAAGTCAATCCAACAATTGTAGCAATACGTTCACGGTGCAATACGATAGTAGAAATAACATGACATGACAACAACACATCCACGAACACATCAACAAGGGAACACCGCACAGGAACAACACGACGACAAAGAAGCATGACAACAAGGCAACACCGCAACATGGACCGCATGACACAGAGAAATACGACAACAAGGCTACACCACAACATGAATTCACGACAACAGGACGACACGCAACCTAGCGAGTCCACTATACATAACTACAAGAAGCTCCATTACGGTGAGCACGCACCCCGGTGCGTTTCAGCTCACTTATGGTGATAGAATCCTTATTCGTATCCTCAGCCACAAACCTATACTCCATAGGCTCATTAGTAGGAACGATTGGATCACCAAAGGCATCCGCCTTCATAACAGGAATGGGAACGATGGGTTCCACCTAATTTAGTAGACTTATTAGGCTGATATCGTTCCTAGGGAGAATGACTGTATACTCGATATAAGTCACTCGAATAATAGCAACTGTAGCATTGACAGGCTCATCCATACCTGAGAACCATCGCCCACATTGGTCTTGGCAGGAGCCAGGGAATGCTAACTAGTGGTTCAACGAAAACCTCAAAGAAAATGGAGTTAACAGCAACGAACTCCATCGTGACACAAACATGGTCATAGCGGCTTGGCAAGGGTCTTAGAGATATCTATGTCCATGGCAATGATCTTGGCAGGAGCCTTCGAAACAACAGCAACATCAAACTTGACAACAGCCATAGAAACATCCTCAATACGCTCAGTATGAGCCACACTCTCAGCAACGACGACATAATTCGCTTGGGCCATAGAACAACGAAAAGAAGCCTGACACAAGTTACAGAAACGATTGTGACAAATCTAGCGGAGATTTAGGGAACAACAACAACAACTCGACAAGAGTTCCATACTTAGTAATGAAAACAGGATTCGCTTGAGCCGTAGGACAATGATGGCAGCAACAACAGCAGGCTCAGCAGAAACCTTAGACCCGTCGTAGCTATTAGATGCGTGGTAAATAGTATCCATAGGACCTAGAAACCAACCAACATCTTTTCCAGTATCAAAACATTGGTCACAACAAGAATAGTAGAGGTAGAAGGATCATGATTTATCGAGACACCACGATAAGATAAGAACGATACAGACTCTGGCAATTCAGCCGAGTCATCCTTCCCATTAGGGTCCTCTTGCATGTTATTTTGGCCCTAGCACCGATAGTCATCAACTGAAACGCCTCTCCGCCACCTAAGCAAGGCCAGCGAACTTTCTTCCTGATAGGCCACGCTGTGAGAGTATCGGAATACGACAATAGATTAGACAAGTCACATTGTCCATGACGAATGGATCTCGCAACCTTAGTTTATTAAACATCGTGACAAAGGGACGCAACGTCTCAATATCTATGGGGATTGATGGAAAACACTTCGCATCAATTGCCACCCCAAATAAACAACCAGTCTCGTCGTCCTGACGAGGGTAGCGGACGTTCAACATTGCAACATGAGCAATGGAATTGCCGTCCCATGGGTAAGTTTAGTTGACAGAATAACGTGACCACTTCCAGTAGTCCGTTATTTGATTTTCGAGGGGAATTTCGATGTCAGCCAGAGCGTTCCGTGACACTTGACAATTACGAGTCACACGCTTTACGATTTCGGCTCCCGAAATGTGGTTTCACTCCCCGAGTATTATGACGGATTCAGACGCAAAACGCACGTCGTGATCCTATATTCAATATATATGTATGTCTCCATATATATTAACTGACTTGGATAAAATTATCTCCGACTCGACTCACTTTACCATATAACTACTTTCCCATTAAGTAGTCATACTAGGATCTTGTCAGTCGAGATTTCATTTTTCCCGTAATCGACTCGACTCACCTTTCCATATATTTATTTTCCCATTAAATAAATATACTATGACCTTGTCGATTCGATGTTTCATTTCTCAACCATCAACTCGACTCACCTTACCGTATAATTATTTTCCCATTAAATAATTATACTAGGATCTTGTCGATTTGACATTTCGTTTTACCACCATCGACTCGACTCACTTTACCGTATAATTATTTTCCCATTAAATAATTATACTAGGGTCTTGTCGGCTCGACATTGTATTTTACGACCATCGACTCGACTCACTTTACCGTATAATTATTTTCCCATTAAATAATTATACTAGGATCTTGTCGATTTGACATTTCGTTTTACCACCATCGACTCGACTCACTTTACCGTATAATTATTTTCCCATTAAATAATTATACTAGGGTCTTGTCGGCTCGACATTGTATTTTACGACCATCGACTCGACTCACTTTACCGTATAATTATTTTCCCATTAAATAATTATACTAGGGTCTTGTCGATTCGACATTGTATTTTACGACCATCGACTCGACTCACTTTACCGTATAATTATTTTCCCATTAAATAATTATACTAGGGTCTTGTCGGTCGATATTTCGTTTTCGGCACCCGACCCGGCTCACCTTACCATATATTTATTTTCCCATTAAATAAATATACTAGGATCTTGCTGATCGATATTTCATTTTCAACACCCGACTCGGCTCACTTTACCATATATTTATTTTCCCATTAAATAAATATACTAGGATCTTGCCGATCGATAATTCATTTTCAACACCCGACTCGGCTCACTTTACCATAAATTTATTTTCCCATTTAAATAAATATACTAGGATCTTGCCGATCGATATTTCGTCTTCAACACCCGACTCGGCTCACTTTACCATATATTTATTTTCCCATTTAAATAAATATACTATGATCTTGCCGATTCGACATTGTTGATTTAGACGCGGGCTATCATGCCTTCTAGATAAAGATGATCAAGCCTATTAACTCCGTAAGGACGATTTTGCCCTCCGATAGGGGAAGGAACGCCTGACCCTCGAAGACAACTTGGGCATGTGTTAGATCAAGAATGACTTACTCACAGTAATAATATAGCAGCACACGGGCAACTAATCTCAATACCGATCCACACAGGGTCCCGTGCTCAAAACGCATTGGTTTTGCAGGGACGCACCCTCAGTCTTCACTGGGTTCCAGGTTTAGCATTCCACGCATCGTACCATGCATTCATCTCTTCGGTAGGCAGTGCATCCTCGTATGTCCGCTCCATCGAAGAACTTCGTGCGGAGGCATTAAACTCCTATACAAGGAAGTTTTCGTCTCCTGTCCTTATCCGATGCGAGGGTTTACGTCAGATTACTCATATGAAGTAGACGTCCGAGCTCTTCCGTGTTCGTACCTTAGAGGTAATGCTGAAGAAAGCTCATTCAGTTTGCGAGGATCAAAATCAAGGGATATCAACAAGACTTCCCTTTTAGCCCGTTGGCCAATCAAAAGCTAAGACTGCCCCTACAGTACAAGAATAGACAAGGCAAGGAGTGATCACCAACCCCAGCCCTAGCGCCCACCTAGGTTACCGTGCACCACAAGTTATTATTACGTGTGCACCCGCAATGATAATCGGTGTTGCCAGGTAATTTTGGTGCCCGCTAGTTCCGAGCTTCCTGATCCAAAACAAAGATTTCACACAATAAAGGACCTAGACTAGCTTTGCCTTCCCATCATCAGCAACACGACAACGTCCACTAGCACGATAAAGGTTAGCCCTTCCGATCATCCCGTCCGCAGGTAAGCGGGTGAGTTCGTCGTAGACCACCGCTTGTCCTTCCCGCTTGTCGATGTCGGTAACCGATGCAAAAGTGCGGACTAAAGTGAAGTGTGAGACGATATCCTTACAGGCAAGCTATCTGTACTACTTATATGCATTAACTAGCACTAGTTAGAAAATCGGATCTCTACACAATTTAAACATTCCTATCCTTATGTTCTAACATTTTATATATTGACACACATGGCTAGTCGGACGGAATTTCCCCTTGTACAATCCATGTACAATTTTCTCTCTTTTCTAAAAATGTTTCGTTGTGTTTTATTTTTGAAAACTCCGTTTTCGAGCCAAAACCGGTTATAGTCTAGATTTTTCAAAATACTAGTTCGCTATAACCTTGGCTCTGATACCACTTCTGTCACACCACGCCAATGGCGGAAACACGTGGCGCGTCGCTCGAAAGCATATCAAAGTCAAGATTAACACAAACTATATTTAATTAGAAAAGATCATTATATTAAGATGTCGGGAAGGAGTACCTGGTTTCAAACATTACTTAAAACCACAAACATTAAGTTTTAAAGTGGGGTGTTTCCGTTTATGTCCCAACCCGAAGGTAACAATAGATGAAACCCCCAACCATTGTCCGACATCCCAAATTCCACCGTACTAGCCGCATACCTGTTCAGCACTTAGTTACCTGAAAGATATGTTTAAAAAGACGTCAATATATAAAATATTGGTGAGTTCACAGGTTTTAGTTTCGTAAATACGACATTTTTAGATCCTGTGCAAATCCAGCACATTTTTACATCCTGTGCAAATCCAGCACATTTTTACATCCTGTGCAAATCCAGCACATTTTTGTGGCCTTTGTATGGAGTAGCTAGCTCCTACAAATTATGATGATAAGCAATCCCCTGAGTCCCATAACCAAACCAAGACTAATAAATATGCCCCGCTCCAAGTCGTTTCTCGGAAACCAACGACTTAAGTTCAGAATACGTGCACCTCTTGTCTTTACCGGGTTGACGCTATCAACCAGAGGTGGGCCTCGTCAGGCACCAATAGTACTATCTAAATATTCCTTTGGTTTCATTTTACCTGAATTAATGGTTACAGTAGCGAGGACCCAACCCCGAGTGGCGACCAAAAACTCAAGTACTCATCATGCCACTTACCACATTTTAACCTTTGAAAACATTTCAATATGTGATAATTTTTGACAAACATATCTTTCCCCCGTTAAAACAGTAAAATGGGGCCGTGAAACTCACCTTAATTTCCATGCTTAGCTAGCAAATAAAATCCAAAGCTTTGACCGACTTCCTCGTGCCCTAATTACCAATGAAGGACACCTTAAAGTCTATCATATATAAACCTAGCTTAATTTCCGGTTAAAAGATAGTTTATTCAACTATCTTGACTCGTGTGTACTAACCCGAGTCCTTAAGTGTTTTAACTCGACGAACCGATCGTGACTTATCATAATCCATGAGTTCACATACGACATAGTACCCAAGTCGCGCACCTGTTACTATTCGTGTGTAAACCATGTTGGACTACTACCATGAAACGCACAACTCATCCCGAGTAGTAGCTTGTCTCGTAAATCGGATAATATGATTGTCTTGTATAATTATTTTTGGATAATATACCTTGCGGAAATATAATATAGTTATTAAAATCCTTTTAATAACATTTGTTATTTCTTTTCACCAAATCCGAGTGTTTTAAGTGCTTTCGAAACATTATTTTCCAATAATTTTCCCCCAATAAGTTAAGCGTCTGCGTATTTCAAATCCGTACATTTAACAATGTTTTGGTTACCAAAAACCGTTGAAGTTGACACAATTGACGCTCGACAAACTATATATATTTGTTTTGCGAATATTGTTCGTGATCGACTATTATTGTTTTCCAATACTCTTCGTTAAAATATCACGATTTTGTATCAAATTAGTCTTGTCAAACACTTGAAATTAGTTAATAAAGACGCACCACAATAACGCCTTTGCGCTTCGGACTTTATAAAAATTTTGGCAGAGTTTCCTCTGTTTCTGTACAAACCAGACAACACAAGTCGTCTACGATTTTCCCCAAAATCGACACCAAAACAAGACAATCAATCCATTTATCCGCAATTTCATTTTAGCGAGACATTTATACGTTTCGACTATTATATAAATCGTACTATTTATAAAAATATACACAATTTAAGTCCGATAATTAACCATGTCACGCTAATATACGAAACCGGACATCCGACTTATACTTTCTGTTTATTATTTCCGGTCCGTTCGCGAGTTAAACTCCGGTTTTATTTGTGTTTATAATTTATAATATGCAATGCAAAGTAAACACAAATAATTATACCAAACGTGCGCGCGCGACTTGATGCGTCTAGAACGACGTGTTCAACCGAGTCGACATGTTTGACCGAGTTGACTCGGTCTGACCCGTTGACCAGCTGACTGAGCTTGCCCGCGTGTTGACCGGACTCCTGTTTTGACTAGATCTGACCCGTAACTGAGATCCCGAGCCGAACCCAACTCGCAAAACGAACCCGAACTTCGACCAGAACCGGGTCAGATCTGACCCAAGACCTAACCCGCTGGATTAACCACCACGACCCGAAACCACCTTTAAACCACCATCTGTGCTGCTGTTTCTGCACCGCACAGCCATCACCATCGTCACAACCACCACCTCGTACACCCCCAACAACCGGACGCCGCCACCATTCAACTCGTACCACCACCGCCGACCCTCCTAGACCCACGAGAACCACCAAAAACTCCTCTCTGTTGCTGTTTTTCTGCGCGTTTTGGGCTGCAAGACCACCGCACAGCCACCATAAACAACCACCTACATACCTGAACCACCATCTCCTCGCCGCCGCCGCCGCCGTACCACCGTCAACCACACCTGACCCAACCCCGTCAACCCCCACCTCCCCCGATCTGCCCCTTTCTGTCTTAGCCTTACGCCGCCGCCACCAGAGGGGTGGTGGTCGGCCGGTTTCTTTAGAGGAGAGAGAGAGGGACGCGGTTAGAGAGAGAGAGGGAGAGTTTTTAGAGAGAGAGTAGAGAGAGAGACAGAGGGCATGCGGCTGATTCAAGTGAAGAAGAAGACCATCTCAAGCTTTTTATACTTAAGGTTAGGTAGGTGGGTTGTGCACCGTGTATCGAACCCGTTTTAACGAAAACGCTTCGGTTTATTATTAGGCCCGATAAATAAATTACAAAAACTAGTCGGTTTTATTCGAAATGAAAAGCATAACTAAACCGAGCAATTTAAATGTTATTTTCGTGACTCGACGCGTGAAAACGGAACACGCGTTAAAATCGCGTTAATCGATTCGGTTGTGTTATCCTTCATTTAAATGATCCGATAACTTTCGAAATTCAACCGATAACATTATTTATAATAAATAATTATTCCGGAAGTTCGGTAACGGTTAAAACCACACGTTTTGACGTTCGAATCCCACGTCAGTTCCTCTCCGCGTTCTCCAAAACGCTGCGTTTTTGGCCGTTTACTACGCCGATTTCACATCCGTTCGCATCGATAGTAAATACGTGTCGTATTTTCATAGAATAAGCTTATGTTATTCCAGTTTGACAAATTTTTGCTGATGTCAGTTCGTTACGTTAAACACGCGAAGTCTTTCCTTAAAGGCATCAAGACTTCAACGAACTTTCAAAGGGACATCGTAGGACTCATATTAGCTCAACTAACCATAATTAACCTTAAACCATGTTAATTAATTCTAAAACATGATTAGCATCACGTTAATCGTTGTACGGAATTTGCCGGTTGTCACAAAAGCCAACTATTTTAGACCACGCACCAGGGAAACGACGATTGCACTTAACCATATCCCACTTTCTCCTTGACCCATGAATAGTGTCACACCCCAACCGATGGCGTATACCTAACATATTCATGTTAGGCCGTTTAAATCTTAACAATGACCCATAAAGGGGGCGGTGTGCTAGTCCTATAGCGCTATACATGTTAAGTGGGCTAATAATAGTTAATGAATTATGTTTAAGTATCTAAGAATCATAAGCATGGCAAGTATCATATAAGTATGTTTAATAGATTGAGCATGTGTATTTATGAAAGCATTAGTGTGTTTTGCATATGATACATGTTTACACCCCAAAAGTGATAAAGAGTAAAAAGGGGACAAGTATGAACTCACCTTTGGGTGCGTTTTAGCAAGGTTCCAAAAGAATGAGTCTTGGGGGATTAGTTCCTTAGCCTTGGTTAACTAGAATTAGAAAAATAAAGAGTCTTAGGTTCGAGTTTAGATTATAGATTCAAGAGAGTCAAGCAAGCCTTTTAGGCGAACCAAAACACAAACCACCATGAAGGTGATTCGGATGGTCATAAGAGTCAAGCAAGCCTTTTAGGCTAACCAAAACACAAACCACCATAGAGGTGATTCGGATGGTTATGAGAGTCAAGCATTGGTAAGGTAGGGATGTATCCACAAACCTTTCTGAGTTATTAAATTAGTAGAGTTTATATAATTTAGTATTTATATAATATAACTTAGGAAGTAGGGTATGGTGACTTAGTTTGGATGAGCCTTGGCCTTCCTTTTGTCAACCATGAAACATAACACAAGTCCCTCCATCATTGAGTTGTTGGTGAACTTGGTTGGCATTATTAACAACCTAGTGCATAAAAGATAATAGAAGATGACCACATTTGAGGCCTCAAATTGGTGCTCTACTCGTGTTTATTTGCCATGGCAAATAGGAGAGAGGTCCTAGAGGTTTCCTCAAAGGGTTTGAAGAAGAGGAGAGTGAAGAAAGTAGAAGAGAGGTTGAAGGTGAAGTGAGAAACTCACTTATTCTTGAGAGAATTCTTGAGAGATTTGGAGATTTAGAGAGGATTTAGGATTGAGCAAGTGTTAGAATGGGTAGGGAGTGGTGTATTTATAGTTGGGTTAAGGTGGTTGGGTATTAAATAGAGTTATTAGGGTGGTTGGGAGGAGATTAAATGGGGTTTAATGTTTAAATAATAAGTAATAATCCTACTAATTTTCTGTACTGTATGATCGAGTTTTTTAAAAAAAAAATCAAATGAAATAATCATAAATTAATATGTTGTTTGTTGATTTTGTCACAAATTAATTCAAAGTGACTTAATTAAGTCACGTTTTTTTTCTTTTTCTTTTTTTTTTTTCAAACTTAAAATATTATATATATATTAAGACCTTAACTAAATGAGTTTCTAGATTGATTAGGATAAATTATAATGACGACTCGTCATGACTTGGTAGGAGTAACATAAAAGAAGCGAATAAAGGCGAACTTGGAATTTGTTAAATATAGAATTTAAAATACAAGAAAAGTAAAAACACGCGATGTTACAGTCTCCCCTACTTTAGGAAATTTCGTCTCGAAATTTAATTAAGAGTCAACATTTTGAAAAATAGGTATGTGGTTTGATATGAGAACAAAGCTTGTTAGTTTATTATGTTTATAGCGAATACGGTATCTAGTCACTTGTGCGATGATTATGCTCGGAAGAAAAGTGCTTTTAAAATTTTACCCAAGGTTGTACGTAGAAATTTGAGAACCTAACCGACATAAGCATTTTGTAAATAGTGAAATACGGGGTACGTATAAATAGGTTTGTATATGGGGTTGATGCAACAAGTTTTGGAAAAGTAAGTAAATATACAGTATAACATATATGAAATAGTAAAAAAAAAAAAGTCATGTGACGGTAGGTAAGTATACTGTGTATAAGAAATAGTAAGAATTTTAGGAAAGTAAGTATTTATACGGTTTGAAATAGTGAAAATTGAAGGTAGGTAAGTATATTTGTATAACATATAGAAATTTTGGGAAAATAAGTATTTATACGGTATATCATATATGAAATAGTAGAATTTGTTGGCTTGTAAAATAGGTGTCTTTAGGTAATTGTGGGGAATAGAAAAAAATGTGAGCATAATAAGTGACTAGATGTAGGAATGAGTAGTTTTTAGTAAAAGATATTTGGTTTGCATGAGGTCGAAAATTTTGCCAGAAATTTTTTTTTTTTTGAAGGCGACTAAAATAAACGAGAAATTGGACTATTTGAAAATAGCTTTTTGGTGATATAAATAATATTTATTTAGTTTTGAAATCCAGTATATAAGCAGTCAAGAAAATATATGAAAGTGAGGGACAAATCTTGTCTTAAATGCATTAATGTTTCTAGGGGTTAAGGCCAGTGTTTACGTGACTTAGAACGAGATTGTTGATAATGAGGGGATTGTTGATTGAGCAAGGAAAGGCAAGAGGAAAGAAACGAAGTTGATGGAGATTACAAGTATAGATTATTCATAGCAAGGATGATGTTGCATAGTGGAAAATGTGGTTCAAAACAAGGTTATGATATGCATAAAAGACGAATGATGCAAGCGTAATTAGACTAGTAAACTATAACATAAATGGTATCGCAAAAGATAAATAACATAAGTGTTGGTCAAAATTTTAACTCGACACCCAATACTTCTCATGGCACGAATAACTCTACTTTTGGTAGTATGACAGGACATTTATGTATAGGATGTACCGGCGGCGTATCCACCATGCCGTTATCATACCTCATCCGTGTTGTTATTCAAGTCATGATAGGTTACACACACTGGGACTCGTTATGTTTTCCATTCGCCAAATTTTTGTAATTACGTGTGCACCCGTAATTAGTCCAATTGTCGTATGGTCCACATAATTTGTCTTAGTTATGTGTGGGTCACTAGTGGCCACAAAATATTTATACACAAAGGAAAAGACAATAGGCTAAGGCATTAAACAGTTTTGATGTTGTAAACATAGCAAGCAACGTGACATATAAACACGTAATGTGAAAAAAAATATTCAAGCAAGTTTTTTTTTATGTTGTTAACCGTATGCGTTTTTTTTTTTTGGCGTAGATGTATGGTTTTATGACATAATGGTGTAGACTTGTGCATATGCGGTTACGTTCAGATGATAAAATCAAACAAAAGGATGGACAATTGCATTCCTAATGAAAACGTGTAAAATGTTTTGACTATGGGCAACATAGAATTCGGGTTTATTACAAATTGAGTTTTATGGGTATGCGAGAAATTTTAGCTTTTCAAGAAGGATTTAGTCCGTTGAATGTTAAAGAAAAATGGATTTAATTGAAGTAGGGAAAATTTAGTGTAAAGGTTTTATCGAAGATGGTCGTTTGATTTATGAAAAATCCATTTTATTAAGCGAGGAAAATAGTTTATTGACAATTTTAGTTTGGCGTTGATGAATATTTTGACTTGTGATACGATTTCAAGAGAAAAGGTTTTGGGATTATAAAGAAGTAAGTTATTTGATTCAGCGTGTCTTTGCTCACAAGTCCTGTTTACAAAAAAAAAATTTCAAACACTTTTACCATTTAGAATCTTGTTTGTCATACAGACTCGACGCACACATTTGTTAGTGGTTTGAAAGTGAGGATTTTATAGAAGAATATGTATCCTCTTAGAAATAGTAGAAAGAATTATGTTCAAAAATTTTGAAAAAGATTGTGCGCGAGAAGAAAAGGGTTTTACGATGTTTGAATTTTGCCGATAAATTATAATTGTAAACTAGGATAACGATGATATTTCATAAACGAAAATTTCACATCCGAACAATTTCTTGAAAACATTACATAAGGAAATTCTCATTTTTTTTTAAAGAAAAGAAAAGTCAATCTTCTTTAGTGTGGTGAGTGGGTCTTCTAGCATCATAGATCACCATGGCAAGTCTTGGGCATTGGTTGGGTCCATGGGTTGGGTTGTTGCACTCAGAGCATATCCATTCATTGGTTTTAGTGAATAAGGTAGTGGTAATAGGTTTCTCGGGTCGTGGTTTAGTGGTGTGGCGACATGTTTTGCTTAAATGACCATATGAATCACAGTTGGTGCATATGCGGCATTGTGTGTGTGTGGGATGGTGATATTTACAACTGTCGCATAGCGGAAAGGTTCCACGGTACTACTTTTTGTTGGAATTCGGAGTCTCAGGAGTTGTCGAAGTGTGGTTTCGTTTGAGGGTTTTGCGTTTTCGGTTACCCTTTTTCGTTTATTTGGTAGGGTATGGGTAGAAGGTTTAGTATCTACATGGTTTGTGCTGTCCTGGATGGTATCGCCGGGGTTTGGAATTGGGTTTGTTGGTGTTTCTAGGTTGGGGAGAATCTTGAGTAGTTCTTGGGCAATAAGGCTCGCCAGTTGGTTGAGATCGATGCTGTTGAGCCAAGAATGCAACATATTCCTTACGGAGATACTTTCGAGCTTTGGTACAAGACATGAGTTTGAGTCCTTTGGAGGCTTTCTCACCATAGATTTGTAAAGTGTCACCGCTAGGAAGCGGTATACGGATAAATTTTTCGAAGCAAACAACTTCGGCACGATGTTTTGCAAGCCAATCCATGCCTACTATGATGTCAAAACTTCCAAATTGCATAGGATTTAGATCTATGGAGAAATCATGGTCATTAAGATTCAAGGTGCAGTTTTTGATAATGAAATCAATAGAGATGGGTTCACCATTTGCGACTTCAACGGTGAAAGGTTCCGATAATTTAGATCGTGCACAAGCAAGTAAGGGTTCAAATTCTAGAGACACAAAGCTCTTATCCGCACCAGTATCAAAAAGTATAGAAGCATAAGATCCATTAACAAGGAACGTACCGTTCACAACATCATTTTCAGTTTGAGCTTGGACCGCATTGAGGTTGAAAGCGCGACCCCTTGGTGGTTGATTTTGAGCCGGAGCTTGAACTTGGTTGTTGCGGGTACATTGAGGAGCAAAATGATTAGGATCACCACACTTGAAACATGCACGCCCATTGCCGATGGCTAGAGGAGGTTGGTTAGCAGCTCGGGGTTGGTTGACAACTTGAGGTTGGTTGTTTTGGGTTCTAGGGCCGGTTTTGCAATTTTGGACAAGGTGCCTATAGCGGTTACAATTGGTACAGAAACGGCAAGTAGAGGTTGGTGGGTGATGAAAATGGCACGTGTTACATTTTGGGAAAGAGCCGGTGTAGGGTTTCTTGGCAGGCACTTGGTTAAGGGGAGTTGGAGCTTGAGCTTCGGTGGATGGAATGGTAACGACATAGTTTTGGGTTCGGGACTTGCGTTTGCGGTTATTGCTATGGGGTGATGGGGTTTTGGCTTCCTTTGGTTTGTCGGTGGGAATGGTGGTGGTT
Source organism: Ambrosia trifida (assembly GCA_028751855.1). Classification (NCBI taxonomy): domain Eukaryota; kingdom Viridiplantae; phylum Streptophyta; class Magnoliopsida; order Asterales; family Asteraceae; genus Ambrosia; species Ambrosia trifida. Next base: position 91,159,902 of record CM054122.1, on the reverse strand, counting down.
TGATTGACGGTTTTGGTGGTGTTTGGGATAGTTAAGGTTCCATCTTTCACTTGGTTATCCGAGATTTTGGAAGCTAAACGAATGGCTTTTTCTAGGGTGGTGGGTTCGGCTCCTTCAACGATATCACGAACACTCGTTGGGAGGCCTTTGAGATACTTAGCTATGATTCTCTTAGTGGTGTTGAATTGGTGAGGTACAAGGACAAGGAGTTGCTTGAAACGATTGGTATAGGAGAGGTTATCACCACTGTTTTGCTTGAGTTTCCAAAACTCTTCTTCAAGTCGCTCAATCTCTTGAGCGGGGTAGAACTCCTCAATCATGAGTTGCTTGAGTTCCTCCTACGGTAGAGTTAAAGCGACTTCGTTTCCACGGGTGACTCTCTCGCTTTTCCACCACTCGAGTGCCCTTGATTTGAAGACACTAGTGGCGTGACGAGTGCGGAGATCGTCAAGGCATTCGCTATTGATGAAGATTAGCTCGATGTGGTCGAACCATTCGAGCATAGCGGTAGCACCATCGTTTCCCGTGAAAGAGTCGGGTCGATGTAGGTTAAATTGCTTAAAGGTGAAGGAGGTAGTTTTGGAGGATTCAGCCTTTGAGTCAACAGAACCATGTGGGCTTACGGAGGCTTGGATTTTGCTAACTACCTCGGGTATGACCTTGGCCATTTGCTTGGCCATAAAGGATAACATTTTCTTGTTGGTGCTTTGTTTTGAGCTTCTTCGGTTGGACATGGAAGACATCTAAGGGATAAACAAAAAGGGATTATGAGCTTTGATCAATGGTTTATTTGTATAAAGATTTCATTTTGTCTTTGTTTTTAGAAATAAATTAAGCATAACAAACACATAGTGTTAAATAGTTCAAGTAGCATGTAGTTTCACATTGTTTTACAAAGCATAACACATAAGTATAAGCAAGTATAGTGCATTTAGACAATATAAAGGAGCTTTGATTAGTGTTGGTTTGCGATTATTAGTATTGTTTGGAGATTGCTAGAGTACTAGAGATGCGAGTCTTGAGAGCCTTTGCGAGTAGTGAAAAAAAATTAAATCGAATATATGTAGTGAAAACATAGCATGAAAACATCATTGAAAATAATATTAACATAAAATGAGGGACTTGTTTTAAGCAAGCCATTGGAGTGTTCCGGAACGGAACTAAGACTAACCAAAGTGGTTCGAATTTACCTTTGAGTATGAAAACATGCTTTGGCCTAATAGGTGGAAATACTCTCGCCGACTTGCGGTTAACGGTATTCACCCTTCCAGTTACTACATGTTTCTTGTCATTAGTAAATTTGAGACTTTGGCGAGATTTAAAAAATAAAATCAAGGATTGAAACTAGTCGCTAAGTTGCGGATTTCACTCCTATCTTAGCGAAGTCGTTTCTTTGAGTGTGGTTTGTACACTTTGTCCAACGTGGTAAGAAAATTAATTCTAACCTTCGATTGGTAAGTGTCCACTAGAACGAGAATTATGAAATTTCCACCAAGGTGAGGATATCACTCCTATCTTGGCGTAGTTTAAAAAACACAAAGGATTTACGCGGATTGAAAGTTATCACCAAAGTGAGGGTTTCACGCCTATTTTGGTGATTTCCTTTCGTTTGTGTTATACGAGTGTCTTCGAGTGTAGAATATTCCACCAAATAGGTAGGTAAATTTTTACGACCAAAGGAATAAAGTAGAAGCAAGATAGAGAGAACAAGTATATTAACCATGAAAAGGAATGGTCAAAAGGTACTTAACTATAGTCTAGGTCAAACATGGCAATTTTTCCTAATTCCCTATAGTCATGGCTCTGATACCAATCTGTCACACCCCAACCGATGGCGGAATACATCGGGTCGAGACTTGGGATAGATTGTTCAAAGACTTCATGACACTAGAATTCGTGACAATATGATTTAAAGATAAAATTTCATTCATAGCATAATTATCGTCTAAAAAGATAACAGAATACAAATTGTTTTCATGAAAAGAGAAATACGACATCAAAATATAGAACTTAAACTAGCGTGAGTTTCTAGTCCAATCCTAAGTAGATTTCTTGAATATCCTGCATTAAACATTTCCTGCAACATGTATAAAATATCCGTCAACACATAAAGCATTGGTGAGCATACTAGTTTTAGTTTACATACATAGTATTTTAGAATGGTTTACTCAAATCTCATACTATAGCATTGCACATACCTATTATACAAAACACATAACTCAAACCCGCGAGTACCACAGCGTATACCTAACATATTCATGTTAGGCCGTTTAAATAATAAGTAATAATCCTACTAATTTTCTGTACTGTATGATCGAGTTTTTTTAAAAAAAAATCAAATGAAATAATCATAAATTAATATGTTGTTTGTTGATTTTGTCACAAATTAATTCAAAGTGACTTAATTATGTCAGTTTTTTTTTGTTTTCTTTTTCTTTTTTTTTCAAACTTAAAATATTATATGTATATTAAGACCTTAATTAAATGAGTTTTTAGATTGATTAGGATAAATTATAATGACGACCCGTCATGACTTGGTAGGAGTAACATAAAAGAAGCGAATAGAGGCGAACTTGGAATTTGTTAAATATAGAATTTAAAATACAAAAAAGTAAAAACACGCGATGTTACAAATAGCATCAATAACCCTTCACCACATGGCGTCAACTTCATTACGATACCTCCATAACCATTAGGCCCATTAGGCCTATACTATGCATATTGATTTTTTTTTTAATTTTTTTTTTGCAACTTTTATACCTTTTATACATAAAGTTTAAAAATATTTTAAAACCTTATCTGGTAGTATAGATCTTGAATCGTATCTCGTGTAGTATCATATAATCTATAATAGTAGTAGCGAAGCTTGGAGATCGAATCAGCGGAGCCGAACTCATTTTTTTCTGATCGGTAGGGGCCGGGAGATAAAATCGGTTGGGGTCAGACTCAGTTCATATGAAAATTACCTACGAAAATCGTAAAATTCCACCACTGCGCCAAAAAACGGCGGGGCCGGGACACCCCGGACCTCCACTATGCTTCGCCCTTGTATAATAGTATAGTATACTATAGTATATAGTATATAGTATACGAGATATTGTATCGTATCATATCGTGTAGTATCGTATAGTCTATAATAGTATAGTATAGGCTTATAGGTCAGGCATAGTATATGTCCCGTATAGACTTATAGCATATGATATGATATGATATGATATTGTACTATACGAGACGATATTATACTATACTATACGATACTACACATATATTACACTATACTTATATGACACCTAACTATACATATACTATACTATATAGGCATATACGATATATACAACACCTATATTATATTATATTGGCGTATTAATGTTTTCCTTGCAAACTTGTATCGTATCATATCGTGTGCTACCATATAGTATAGTATAGTATAGTATAGTATAGTATAGTATACGATAGTATAGGTGTAGTATAGTTCAGTATATGTATCTGTGTGTAACGAAAATTTGTAATTTTTATAAAATAATATTACAATGAAGAAAATTATTTTTTTTGTTAATTTTGTGATTTTTTAAAGTTATTTTTATCATACTTAATTATTTAAAAAAACACATCAGTATGCCCCAGTATATGCCAGTACGCCTAGTATAGGCCTAATACGCCAAATATAGACCTTACGAGGCGTATTGCTTCAAACAAAATCTGAAACATTAGAATTTTCTTGGAAATTGAAAAAGGCCCCTGAAGAAACAATAAGTATCTCGGGGATTACCACTAATCACCGGGTGGTTTATACTTTTGTTACTACAAGTACTACCCTTTACCAAACCTGGTTCAACCCGCATGGATAAATATGAGTGTGTGTGTGTGTGTGTAATGACAGTAAGAACACAAGGATGTAAGTGGTTCAGTCGGGTTCGACCTACGTCCATTGTGAAGAGCCGGTGATATTATTACTTTGGAGAGTACAAAGTATTACAAGTAAACCTAGCTCTATGTTACAAGTGAGTATTTTCGGATCCCTTGATAAAGAGTTGAAGTCTTCTATTTATAGGAGAAACCGTGGGCTTGGTGGGAAAGCCCACGAAAAGCATATCCGATCTGGACTTATTCTTGGGCCCAAAGCAGTTGGCCCAAGAAAATGGCGGGAAAGTCCGAGTCCTGTGGCTGACGTCACAGGAATGTTGGTTGGCCCTGCAAAGAGGACATGTGGCGCCCTCTGGTTGGACGTCGGCGACATTCGTCTGCTACAGTATGGCTGACTTACCTGCTGCTGTCTGATGTGACGTCTGACAACAGGTAAGCATGCCTGCTGGCTACTGTAGACGAGAGTATGGAGGAAGCATGGAAGTAGTCAAGTCGCTATTCCTGTCAGCAGCCATTGAACTAACTATGCCAGATGCCGCTGTCCGATTGGCGCATGCTCTGTCCCAGATCCTGCTGAATCTTCTTTGCCCATGTTGTTCTGTACCTCGTACTAAAACCTGTACGATATTCCGCGCGTGGGCGCGCGCGCGTCTGTCCTTGTGAGGTGATGGTGTGAGTTGGATCACGTACTTAATGGTTCTGAGTTGTGAAGTTATTTCCGCCACTTAGTTCCGCCTCTTGGTTCCGCGGGTGGCGGAGCTAGTCGGTGTCAAAATTGCTGAAGAGAGGGATAGGGATGCCGCCTCCGCCAGGATTAGGCTCCCTATCCCTTCAGCCCCGTATTGACATAGGAGGTGTATAGAGGGTGTGAAAATAAGAATAAGGGTGTCGAAATAATACGACCCTAAATTTATTAAGGTTGTATGTGAAAAGTGTTTCTTAGTCATCGAGGCTCTCCTGGTTGAGAATACATCGGTATCTCATGAACTAATGCGTTTCATCATAGTTGAGTTGAACCGTTATTCAAAGCGTTTGGCCAATTGGCTCATCACATTCTCTCACCACTAAAATATGCATGTCCTTGTATATGACATCACATATGTAACATGTCATTCCACGCCAACAGCAGAAAACACGTGGTGAAACGCTCGAAAGCATATCAAAGTCAAGATTAGCGCAAACCATATTTAATTAGAAAAGATCATTTCATTAAGATGCAGAAAAAATAAGTACCTTGTTTCAAGCATTACACAAAACAACAACATGGGGTGTTTCTATGACACCCGATAAACTGCGGTTAATAACTTTTATCAAACTAGTAAGCCTACCTTAGCGAGTCATGCATATTACATACGTAACTAGGTCGGTTGAGTCGTTATGATGGTTCGGGGAATCATCGGGAGTCGTTACAATGATCCACATGATCATTGGGAGTCGGTCCATAACCATGTGTACAAGGATTGGTGATTCGTGGAATCGCCGGGTTTAATGCACACACGCAAGTCTCGAGTCCCGGTAATTGGTGAACGAATGCAAACGTGTTAGTTATCATGCATTATGTGTTTATAATCATTATATGACTTGTCGGTATGTGAATACATGCTTATATGTGTTAAAATAGTGTTTAACGCACCAAAAACCCAAAAACGCATGCTGAGGGCGAGTACAAAGGGGGTACAGGCGAGTAGGGGGTCTAATCGCCTATATACATGCGAGTACAAGCCCTACTCGCCTGTTATAGGGCCTACTCGTGTGTATTATAGGCAAGTAGGGGTTCCTACTCGCGTGTTGCCACACCTACTCGCCTGTTCTGTTCTTGAGGACTAGAAACACCTATAAATACAACCCTTGACTTGTGAAACACCATTTGTGCAACCCTAACTGACCCCAAGCCTCCCTCACATCATAAACACCCTCGGAACACGTTTCTGCCTAAGAATCCACCTTTCCAAGCTTTACACCTAATTATCTTGCAAATCCAAGGTGTGTTCTTCATCCCAAACCTTTGTAATGTTATTGTTTTGCTCCCTAAAGGTCCCTACCTGATTCCTAAGTGTTTGTGTATTTAAAAACTTATTAAAAACAGTTTCTACATAAACCTAAACCTTCATGCTTGTTTTATGTGATGTTATCATGCAAAGATAGGATTTTTATGATTTAAACATGTGGATTCTTGTGTATTTGATATGTTTCTGAGATAAATAGGTTGTTAGCATGATTATTGATGAGTTTGGAAGTTCATAGTTGTGTATTGTTGATAATATGCATTTTGACTCATTTGAGTGATTCTTAAAGATTTAGGGTGTTTATGATATGATTTGATGATTGTTTGATGTTAGGATTCACACTAGAATGGTATAATAACAGAGGAATGATGATTTGCAAGGTTGTAGGTGATGAAATCTGATTATTTGCCATTTAAGGAAATATATGCATGTTTAATGAAACCTAGTACTTTGCCATTTTTGGAAACAATTGCAAATAGGGTGTTAGACCAGTGATAAATTGGGGGGTTTTGTTTGGAATGGGTTGTTTAATGATTTGGGTTTGATGTTGGGTGTTTTTACATGTTTCGGATATGATTTGGAGGGTTAAAACGCGCGAAATTCGAATCGATGCTGTAGGGGGCGAGTAGGATTCTACTCGCATGTAACTACAGGCGAGTAGGCTCTACTCGCATGTAATTATAGGCGAGTAGCCCCCTACTCGCGTGTAATACACGTGATTACAATCCTAATTGCCTGTTTGACTTTCCTAATTGCTAGTTGACTTTCCTAATTGCATGTTTAATTCCTAATCGCATGTTTTGCTGTTGTAAGTGCATTTTGACATCCCGGAACATGGTTTGACACCTAGGAATATGTTAGGAACCCCGTGACATGCCTAGTAACCTAATAACACGTGTTTGGACTCATATATGCGTTAATTGAACTGTATGATAGATTTAGTGAACTTTTACGCATGTTAAGTGTATAATTGCATACGATGGCATGATGTCTTGTATTTGGCTAACACGTGGGATGTCGGGTCACCAATGGGGTGTCGGGTCTTGTCTTGTGTGGTTAGGTTATTAGTCAAACATGTTTTCAAACGTATAATGGTTATGGTCTGGACACTTAGGGACTAGCTGACCTGCGGGTCAATAGTTCGGGTACTCATACACATTTAATGATAGGTTGCCGATAGTAGGACTGTCATTGCATTGCCTGTGGTTTATTAAGAAGAACGCAATCCAAGGTGAGTTCACGGACCCACTTCTTACTGGTTTTGCTTTCGGGGGAGAAAACATGATGTGTACTTGTATTCTTTAAACGTGTGTCAACTTATGTTTTCATAAAAGACGTGTCAAACTACGTTTTGGTATTCATTAAACCTATGATTTGCTAAGTATTCATATTGGTAAAGCTTACAAGGTGGTCATTGGTTACTATATGGTATTACGTACTGGTATTCTTGAATTCTCTATGTATTGGGGTATTCTTTGGGTTACTATACGATTTGTTAAAGTCCCGGGAAAAACCATGAATGTGTGGTGGTTGCACAACGGGGGAAATATGGATAGATCTATTTGGGCGTGACCGGCCCCACTCGTCGACTGGAGGTCGGACGGGTGCATGTTGTCTCTTGCGGTATTCTTGTATTCTTGCATTCGTGTATTCGGGCAGGTGTATTCATGTATTCTTGCATTCGTGTCCAGTAATGGTTTTCCGATCGTAGTAGTGACAGGTATTCATTTGGTTAGCACACATATGGCCAGGTTTGGCCGGGAGTATTCTTGAAACTTGTGGAGTCGTTTTACTTAAAAACCTGTGAACTCACCGGCATTATTTGCTGACGTTTTTAGCATGTTTTTCTCAGGTCGCTAAGGTAGCAGCAGTCGATAGGCGCACGGAGTCCCATGGCGTCTAGGTTTTCATTTGCATGGTTTTGAACACCATTAGAGTATTAACTTTTACCTTTTGGGTTGTAATAACACTTTATGCTTCCGCTGTTGTGAATTCGTTTTGGAAACTTATGGAATGGTTTACGTTGTTTTCATATCATATAGTTGTCATTTATTGTGACCGTTGACTTGGATCCCGGTGTGTCACGCGCCTCGCGGTAAAACCCCGCATGTGGAATTTGAGGGTGTGACAGTTTTCGTCTATGTCCCAACCCAATGGTAAATATAGATGAACCCCCAACAAGTGTCTGACATCCCATATTCCACAGTTCTAGCCGCATATCTATTCAGCACTTAGTTACCTGAAAGATATGTTTTAAAAAGACGTCAATGTATAAAATATTGGTGAGTTCACAGGTTTTAGTTCCATAACAACAACATTTTAACAACAACATGTGCGGAACACATACAAGTAGTGACCTTTGTAAGGAGTAGCTAGCTCCTACAAAAACTATGACGAGCAATCCCTTGAGCTCATAACCAAACCAAGACAAGCAATGCCCCGCGAGCAAAAGTTATTTCTCAGAAAATAACAACTTAGTTCAGAATACGTGCACCCCTAGCATACACAGTTAAATAATCGACGCTATCGATCAGGGGTGGGCCTTGTCAGGCACCAATAGTACTATCCACCTATTTCTTCGGTTCTCGATTTCACACACACACACAACACACGAGTAAATGGTTACAGTAGGCGAGGACTCACCCCAAGTGGCATACAACAAACCCAAGCACTCATCATGCCACTTATCACATTTTAACATTTAAAAACATTTTGACATGTAACAACATTTTACAAAACATATCTTTCCCCTAAAATAAAAATAGTAAAAAGGGTCGTGAAACTCACCTTAATTTCCTTGCTTAGCTAGCAAACAAAGCCCGAAGCTTTGACTGACTTCCTCGTGCCCTAATTACCAACAAAGGATACCCTAAAGTCTATCACATATAAGCCTAGCTTATTTTCCAATTAATAGATAGTTTGCCCAAATATCTAGACTCGTGTGTACATACCGAGTCCTAAAGTGTTTTATTTCAACGAACCGATCGTGACTTAAATTAATCATGTTTAACATACGACATTGCACCCAAGTTGCGCACTTGTTACTATTCGTGTGTAAACCATGTTGAACTAATACTACGAAACGTATAACTCATCCCGAACCGTAGCTCGTCTCGTAAATCGGATAAATATATTTGTCGCGTATACTTATTTTAAGGAAACTACATTTTGAGGAAATACAATATAGTTATTAAACCCGCCAAATAACAATTGTTACTTTGCTTCCCCAAATCCGAGTGCTTTAAAGATCTCAAAACATTAATCTTCATAAAATCATTCCTAATTAATCGAACGTTTGTGTATTTGAAATCCGAACAACAAGTAATGTGTAGGGTCTGTTTGGTATGGGGTAATGAAATGGACGAGTGAATGGAATGGAGAAGGTAATGGAATGGACAAGGGAATGAAATGGATGATTACTGTTCCATGGTCTTGTTTGGTTACACGTAAGAATTGAATGAATCATTACTTTGTATTGTTTGGTATGAAGGAAAAGACAAAGGAATAAAATCGATGGTGGTGAGTGGTGGCGATGGCTGTTGGCAGTGGTTGCCGACGACGGTGGTTGGTGATGGCAGAGGTAGTGGTGGTTGGTGGGTGGCGGCGGTAGGTGGTGGTTGTCAGTGGCGGCGAAGACGATGGGTGGTGGTGGTCGGTGGTTGTGGGTGGCGATGTCTGGTGGTGATAGTAGCGGTGACGGTGTTGGTGGTCGGTGACGGTGTTGGTGGTCGGTGGCGGCAGGTCGCAACAAGGGGTGACAACGACAGTGAGTGGTGGCGGTTGGCGGTCGGTGGGTGGCGATGGTCGGTGACAAAGAGTGTTGGTGGTGGCGGTCGGTGCTTGGTGGTAGGTGGTGGAGGTGGCGGTTGGTGGTGGGTGGCGGTGGTCGACGATGGTGGTGGTAGTGGTAGTGGTCGGTGATGGCGGTAGTCGGTGGGTGGCGGTGGTCGGTGGTGGGTGGCGATGGCGATGGTCGGTGGTGGTGGTGGCGATGGGTGGTAATGGTAGAGGTGGGTGGTGGTGGTGGTCAGTGGTAATGAAGGGTGACAGAGGGATGGAATGGAAAAAAAACAGGGGGTTGGATGGAATGAATATGGGGGTTTTTAGAGGGAATGGAATGGAGGAGGTAATGGATGATTCCATTACCTTGACCAACCAAACACCTTTTTTTTCATTCCATCGCAATGCTTGATTCCATTTCGCCTCTCATTCCTACATACCAAACGCTACCTTAGTTACTATAAACCTTGAAAAACTCGTCATGTTCGGCGCTTGGTGAAAACTATATATATTTGTTTTGAAAATATTATCCGGGTTTTACTTATTGTTACAACCAATAATTTATGGTAACGTTGTGATTTGTGTAAAATACATTTGTCAAACACTTGGAAAATAGTTAATAAAAATGCACAACAATATCTATTTCCTCTAAATCATCAGTATTGAATTTTTTTAAGTCATCAAGTATAAAACACATGTTATCAGTAGTTTGATTTTCATCATTGTCATAAGCTGAATATGATCTTTCTAATGAGATCCCAGCTGTGATGTTAATGTGATCAAAAGAACCAAAATCATTTGAACAAGATGAGATATCATGTCCCAACAAAGCTGTACTACCTGGAACATAGTCATCAACAGTTTTACCAAAATTCTGTAACCTTTTCTTTTGATTAATTTTTCTTTCAAAAGTTAACAACCTCCCATGTAATTTTATGAATGTTAGGGAGTCAAAATCTGAACTTGACCTGAGAACTATGGAGTAAGTTTCCCATTTTGGTTCTCTGACTTTTTCTATTTTAGTTTCTGGATCAATAATCACTGGTTTATGGGGTACATACATGATAGACTTCCAACAACCAGTGTTCTGCTGTGATAAAGTATGTGCCATCCTTCTTTGCCAGATATTGTATTCATTTTTTTACTAACATAGGAGGCTTGCTAGCAGATCCAATATTATGATGATCCATTTTTTAAGAAGATTGATTGATTAATAATTTCTTAAAGTGGCAGATTGAAAAATAAAAGGAACTATAGACTTTGATTGAATATCAATAAGAGCCCGTGTCTCATCTCAGTTTGTTAGATTGATATTTATTAGATAAACCCGAAGCTCTGATACCAATTGTAGGATCTATATTTATTCACCAGGTTCTTAAGAACAATTTAAGACATGAAGTAAATGCAGTGGGATAGTAATTATTATAAGTTAATAGTTCACTTTTAGATTAGTAAATGCTTTCCTCGGTTTATAAACAAAAATAGAACCGGTGTTTATATGAGAAATATAATAGTAAATGATAAAACAGTTGTGTTTTTCTGAATGATTCTCATATATTAGAAAGTGGAAATATGTCTAAGTGTATATAATAAATGGTGTGAACCTGTCTATTTATAGACAATAATAAACGTACATGAGAAGTATAAATCTAATACTATAATACTATAACAGACTGTAGTATTGAAACTTGTACAAAAATATTTTAAAAGTAATCAAATACTAATATTATAATAGAACTGCTGAAGTTAAGGTCGGTGGAAAGCTTCTACTGGAACTGTTGAAGAATAAACAACTTCTGATGAGTAAATCATCAAAGTTGTTCTTCAGATGTTTGTCTGGTTCTTCTTCAGGACTTTAGTATTTAGCACTTTCAGTTTCTTCTTCCTTACTTTCTCTGCTGGTCTTCTGTACTTTGTCTGTTCAAAATACAGAGAGGATTTTAGACTAAAGTTGATAGGCTTGTCAATCCTCTTTGATCCAACACTAAGCCGTTACTAGATGTTATGTTGTCGCCACATATTTAAGGAATGCAACCATAAATATTTAGATTAGAATTATTATTTTTTACTACCTCCGTCCCACTAGAAATTTCTTGGTTTGAAAAACAAAAAGTTTTAGGCATATTAAATGATTGCTTTTTTTGCTTGCCATATGACAACAATACCCTTGTCATATGTGGGTCCATCATATTCTTTGTTTATTTTAGTTGTGTTTTTAAGGGTAAATTTAGAAATTGGCTAATAATTTTTTAAAGTGGACATATGAAATGGGACAAATAAAAAAGGGAATATGGACACTTCTAATGGGACGGAGGGAGTACTATTTAAGGAATTTGAAGGACGAGTTTAGCAATTAATTAAAAATAAAATTATTAAAATAAGTAATAATGTTTGTACTTGTAGTTTGACAAAAGTATTTGTAGATCCAAACGCAACGCATGTATGTATAATGTATGGGATGTATGTAGTGTATCGAACTCAAAAACAAATCGCTCGTTTTGTTTAGTTTTGTTTGTCGGATCGGTTCAAAACAAGGTCACCGGATCCCTACTCACCCGTTCACTTCACGCTCCCACACCCAAATTAACCTCTCTCTCTCTCTCTCTCTCTCTCTCTCTCTCTCTCTCTACAATCAAATCCAATTAGCCAATTAGGGTTCATTCAGAGTCCATCCATCAACAAGGTACGTTCTATTCAACCCTACGCTTACTTTTTATTTTCTTACATGTATATGATTCTGTTCTAAATTAGGGTTTCTCTACTTAAATTAGGGCTTTTTTTAGTGGGAATTGTGTCTTTACTTAGTTTATGTTTATGTGTTTGACTGTTTGATGATTCTGTATTTGTGTTGCTGTTGATGTTGTTCTACTTAGGTTTAATCTGTGAAAGATGAAAGAACATGAGGATGAGGTTATGCATAGTGTTGATGATGAAGGGGAGGATATGATGGTGGATGTTGTGGGTTCTGGAGAGGTTAGTTTGGAACGGAAAGCGGGTTCGGAAGAATTGGACTATGGGCGGAAGGAAACGCACAGCCAAGATCGCGATATGGAGGATGTTATAGGTTCGGGTGAGGGTTGTGATGGTGCGGGTGGAATTAGGGTTTTAACGACCAAGAAAGACGAGGTTGTGGTGAATGAGGGAGAAGTTGAAGTTAGGGTTTTGACTTCTGAGAAAGTTGAAACTAGGGTTTTGACTGATGTGGAATCCAATGAAGAGGTAGGTGACGGAAAGATTGCTAATCTTGGTTCAGAGGAAGTTGACTTGGTAGTTGAGGAGCGTTCTGTTGGTCCAAGTTCTGCAACCGAGGTGATCAGTTCAAGAACTGATGAAGTTGATGAAAGGGTTAAAAAAGATAGTCTGCATCCAACGATTGAAGTTAAAACAAATGATGTTCAAGAAACGACTGATGGAGATTGTGTGGTGAATGAGAAAGTTGAAAAAGAAAGAGAAGTGTTAGATTCGTCGAAGATTTCGGAGCCATTGGTGACGGTGAACCCTGGTTCTGAGGATGTTGATGTGGTGGTTGTAGATGAGGGTTTAGCCGATAAAGACAAAGTTCAAGATGATATTCCCATTGATCCAGGTTTGGTTCGTCCCGATGTTGTTGATTCAGTAACAGGCGAAGGTGAAATCAATGTGCATGTTGAAAATCGTGACCAAGAAGCTGAAGTTGACAAATTGAGTGAAAAAGAGGGTTTCGGTCCAACAAGTGAAGTTATAACTGAACCTGCTGTAATAATCGAAAAGGAAGAAGCGGGTTTGAACAAAAACGAGGAGGCCATGGAACAGCCTACTGAAGCTGTTCAAGAGGTGGCTTATGGAAATGGTGTTATTGATGAGAAAACAGGAAAAGACGATGACGTAGATTCCTCAAAGATTCCAGAATCGTTGACCACAGTCAATCTTGGTCCAGATGAAGTCAATGCAGATACGGTTGCACATCCAGTAGTTTCATGTGAAGATGCTGACATGAACAGTGGAGATGACGCTGGGATGGATATCGATGAAGTCCCAGGGATCGATATTACTGCAAACTCTGAAGCTAATGTGGAACGGAAGCTTCTGAGATCGTCTGATGAACCGGTTTTAATTCAACATCGAGAGGAACATGTCAAGTCTCGAGAACCGATTGTGTATGGGCGCCGTGTGCATGTTGAGGTTCCACTCTACGAGTCACGGGATGTAGAACAGAAGCTTCCGGAATCTTCTTCCCCTGTATCAGAAGATGAAAATTTAAAGATTGAAACAGACTCAGAAGAAGAAGATGATGATGAATCTATGCAAGAAGATGAGCAAAACGTAGACAGACAGAACCCCGAGCTTCTTGAAAATGAAAACTTGTTTTCACTGCATCAATCGTCTTATTTCAAGCCACCAGAAAATGAAGGTGAGTTCTCTGTTTCTGATTTAGTTTGGGGTAAAGTAAGAAGTCATCCATGGTGGCCCGGACAGATAGTTGATCCTTCTAATGCATCAAAGAAGGCTATGAAATATTACAAAAAAGATTGCTTTTTAGTTGCATATTTTGGAGACCATTCGTTTGCTTGGAACAGCTCATCCGTTTTAAAGCCGTTTCGGGCTAACTTCTCTCAACTAGAGAAGCAAACCGATACAGAAATCTTTAAAACTGCAGCCAATTGTGCTTTGGAAGAAGTGAGTAGACGGGTCGAGTTAGGGCTTGCATGCTCTTGTGTTCCTAAAAAAATTTATAAAAAGATTGAATATCAGGTTATAGAAAACGCTGGAGTTAGAAAACAATCAGAAAAAAGACGTGGAAAAGATGAATCCGCCAGTGTGAGTTCTTTTGAGCCTGATAAACTTGTGGATTATGTGAGATTACTGGCCCAGTTTCCGGGCCAAGCTGATAGACTGGATCTTACAATAACTAAGGCTCAGTTATCATCATATGGTCTTTACAAAGGGTATCGAGAGCTTCCTGAGTTTTTGAATTGTGGAGATATGTTGGAAGATGCTCCTGTGCAAGAAACGGTTAAACAAGTTCATAAAAATGATGAGAAATTAGAGAATGATTTGACCGGAAATGTAAACCCTAATAAGGAGATAATTTCATCTGATATAACCGATGATGCACCCGAATCTGTAAGTGGGACCAATAAGCTGGTTTCTTCACCTGGTTCAAAAAAACAGAAGGCACGTGTTTCTATTTCTAATGGTTCAGTAAAAAGACCAAACCGTCCTGCTAAAAAAGGGTCTACAACTCCGGTTTCAACTCCAAGACCAAACCGCCCTGCTAACAAAGTGTCTACGGCTCCAGTTTCAACTCCAAGACCAGACCACTCTGCTAACAAAGTGTCTACGGCTCCAGTTTCAACTCCAAGACGAAACCGCCCTGCTAAAAAAGTGTCTACTGCTCCAGCTTCAACTCCAAAGCCATCTTTCAAAATCGGTGAAATGATTCAAAGAGTTGCAAGTCAGCTGGCTGGACCCGTGGTCAAGTCCAGTAGTGATCCGAAGGTTGACCATGGTCAACATGTTGACGAAATCGTGCAGACGCCTGAAAACACTCAAATGGGAGCAACTGTAGCTGATATGCTGTCACAACTGCATTTAACTGCTCAGGATCCCATGAAAGATCACAGTTTTTTTCAGACAATCATCCCGTTCTTTTATGAACGAAGAGCGGCTGTTTTTAGCAAGTCTTTAAAGAAACCTTCGACCATTGAACAACCCGACAACAATGAGATGAAGACAAAACCGTCGAATGAAAACGAGCCTGAAGAGTTTGACTTTGATTTCGACTTTGATGACATCAATGATTCGTATTGGACGGATAGGATCATCCAAAACCATTCTGAAGAACAACCGTTGCAAGATGATCAAAATGGGGCAGTGGAAGAACAACCGGTTGTGGAATACGAACCAGAGAAACCAGCAAAACGAAGGCGCCGATCAAGTAAAAAACAAAAACGGGTTCTCAGTAATGAACCTGAACTGGAACCAGAACCGGAAGTTGAGGAAGAATCGGAGATTGATAGAAAAAGGCGGGAAAATCTGGCTACAGAGATTGTATTGAAGTTTGAAGAGGGTACCAACTTTCGTTCAGAGGTTCAGTTGAATAAAATGTTTAGGCGCTTCGGACCGTTGATAGAATCCGAAACTGAAGTTGATCGTGCAGGGGGTCGGGCCCGAGTGGTGTTCAAGAAATGTTTTGATGCAGAAGTGGCTCATAGTAGTGCTGGAAGGTTCAACATTTTCGGGTCGGTTAATGTAAGTTACGAGCTCAACTACAGCCCGTTAGTCTCGTATAAACCATTGCCACTACCGGTACTACAACAAGACCCGCTACCGGTATTACAAGAAGACCCGCTACCGGTATTACAACAAGACCCGCTACCTGTACAAGAAGAACCGCTACCTGTATTACAAGAAGACCCAATGGATGCAAGCTAACTGTCATTGCTTTCTTATTAGGCATCTGCTAAATTGTTCTTTCTTTCGCTAGATATATAACTATTGTTGTGAGTTTACTTCTTAATGTTCAAATTTGCTTGATTTTAGTTTTCTGCTGGTTTTTTAGTTAAAAGTATTTCGGTAGATGTATCGGTAAAATGTGTGATAATTTGCTTTGTAAAAGGGTTTTGAGCTCAAACCAAACCAAAACTTTTACGAAAGTGATCGGGTTTCAGTTTTTACGTATGGGTTTGGTTTTATAGGTTTGGGCTTAAGGTGTTTGGGTCCGAACAGAATTGGTTTGCACTAATGATGTTTATCACAAACATAAAAAAAAATAAAAATTTTTAGCTACTTTTCCCCTTCATGTACTGAATCTTCAATCGTTTTAACCTACACTATGATCACTTCAAGCTCTCAGCAAAATGGGTTTGTCATACAAACAACCAACCATTCTCGGACGCAAAACAGTGACTGCAAATTCCGCCATTCTAATCCCCAAGTGTCACTCTCATTTGAAATGTATACAACTTATGTTACCTACTTACGATACAGATTATATCCTACTAGTATTTGTTTGTAGTAAGAATATCATCTTTGTTACACTATATTCGGCTTGCTACCGATTTGATTTTCATATTCATTGCCATTTCTCGTGCAATACTATCACATGTTCCATGAGGTCTTTAAGTTGGTCAGTTTTCTTGTGGCCAGATCAGAATAGCAGCATCGTGCAACATTACAGACTGCAACGAAAATCTTCTGTCAGGTTTTTCAAAATTGTACGTCACGATGAGGTTAAACGAGTTCACGCGCCACTACATATCGGTGGCGCCAGTCTATCTCCTAGAATTGGTGATCAACGTCCCAGGCAATGGCTGCACTTGAGTCCGGTGCTGCTAAGTGCTAATGATGCCAATGCAGTTGCATTGGTATCACATGTACGCTTGATTTGAACTGATAATGTAATGCAGGGAGAAAGCAAGTCAAGAAAAAAAAAAAAAAAAAAAAAAAAAAACCAATCAAGACCGAATAAAATGGCAGCTCAAGCGCCCATAAATTTAAATATTATTGAGTCAAAAATTTTGTTTTTGGTAGGTTGTGACAGGAAGAAACCCAATCTGTTCATGATGCTAGCAAATGTTGCAGGCCGCAAATGGTAAACAAAACAAAATCTTCAATTCATGACATCAAAACAATTGAACATCAGCAGTTTTATCCTATAAATGTTTTCGATTGAACGTGCTTAAAACATATTCAAACACGTATTAATCTTTATTCCCTGCACAATAGGCAACAGAAAAAGATCAACATTCTTCGTTGTTCCACAAAAGTTTTCTCATATATGCATCAAAAGCAGAATAAGCTAAACAAGGACAGATTTCTAATCATGTTAGACAAACCCTGAAACGAGAATGACATCACTTTCAGGGTTTATACATTGAATAAATTCATGATTATTCAAATACACACCCGGGTCTAATGAAACAGGAATGTGAGAAAGATGATAACCTGCTAAATTTCAAGGCTGATAAACCTCGGGAAGCTGGAGACCGACACTTGCAGCAGATTTTCCAAGTACTTTTTTCATTTCCTCTGATCTATCGACTGCAATGTTGTAAGTAAATAGCAAGTCCTACAGTGTCACAAGAAAATTCAAACTCAGTGTAAGGTGGCATCACAACCTATATCATTACTGCTTTAAAGTTTAATCAACAGTTCAACAAAAAGAAACCAAATATGATGAAAAGAAAAGGACACACGACTCGTAAACATTGTTAAGAATCCATGATTAGGCCACCAAGCATGTTCATTACAACAAAATGGCAAGCACATGGTTCCTCTCTAACGGAGGTGTTCAGGTTTGAATCAAGCTTCCCCTGGTCCCCTACCTTGGCCTTAAGCACCTAAAGACCACTTGCCCAGCGCACACAGCGTTTTACCCTAGGTAGTCGTAGGCTCAAGGCACAAAGGGTGGTAGGCATGTCACCTAGGCGCAAGGTGTTTAAAAAGCGAGGCCCCAAGGCAAGCTAGACACACGTGTATTCCAGGCCATTTAGGTATTTTAGGCTAGTTTAGGCTGATTTAAACTTGTTTTAGGCTAATTTAGGCTGGTTCAAACCATTTCAAGTTGTTTCAGGCTACTTAAACGTGGGCTTTTCCTGTTCAGGCCGGTTCCCTGCGCCTGTGTGCCTAGCTGCGCTCAAGGCAGCTTAGTTAAGCCTTGCCTTTCCTGGAACGCCTAGGCATGCGCCTTTGACTACTATGGCATTACCTGGTCCCACAGGTTAGCAGGATACTGGAGGGGCCTCTGAAAGTTTTCCGTTCAGAAGCAGTCTAGCGTCCCAGCAGGTTCTCACAGTTACCAAAAACCATAGTTGTTAAAAGCCATCGCCTCTTGCGCCTAGGCCCATTTTTCAGGCGAGGGGAGGCGAGGGAATTTCGCCTTAAGTCGAGGAAATTGGGCTTTAATTCTCTAGGTGATGGTTTAGGCGAAGATTCCGGCGAGAAATCCATAATTATGGAGAGTTTCCGGCTGAATTCTCTAAATTATGGCTAGATTCCAGCCATATTTCTAGTTTTATCCTAGGAAAACTACTTTTATATACTATTTCACTAATATGTTAAAAACTTTTGATACTAATTAGATCTTAGATGATATTAAATGTTTTATAATAGTTTTTGTTTGTTCACGTGAAGAATACTATTATTTTTCAAATACATAATATATTTTTACTTTTTTTCTTTGTTCGCTTTTTTTTTAATCGCAGGCCCACGCTTTTTATGCACCTTGCGCCTAGGCCACATTGAGTGCGCCTAGCGCCTTTGATAGCTATGCCAAAAACTATAATAGAAGTCAAATCTTATCGGTAATTTTTAAGAGCATATACCAATGAATCAATCATAAACCCAACTATAGTCTACAATCTTAATTGAGCTTCCATTACCACAGAATTACCATCCATAAACATATTTTTTGTCAGATTATCACACATAGTATATAAATTACAATAATAATATAAACAAAAAATTGTGTACCTGATGTTGATGAACACTGCTCAAAAGGTAATTATAATCGCTAGCAAGTTTCATCTTTTGATGAATAACCGATGGCTCTAACCCATCACCATTCTTCCTAAACTCTGTCTTTATAAACTCTCTAAAATGAGCTTTATGTTCTTCCTTCCCAATATGTTTCTTCACTGTTTTCATCAACTCTTTGTAAACCTTTGCAGCTTTCAAAGCTTCAGCGGATCCCATCCTCCTTCCTCAAATCAATTTCAATGTCAAATCCCTCTTTTCTTACACAAATTTCTCAATCCTGGTTCAATTTTAGCAGTCAAAAGTATAATTTTGACTTCCATACAATTCAATCACTAACCTAAAGAAATATCATTTTTAATCAAACACAATACTTATCTAATACAAATCCCACTTCATGCATTTACACAAATTAGTTTGATCTAGGCGGTCAAAATTATAATCAGGGTTTTGACTTTCATAACACTCGATCACAAAACAAAATAGCACATTTGCACTAATTTTAAATAACGTTAAAAACGGCTGACGGTTAATCATGCATCATGTGGTGGCGTTAATAGCCAAAAGACAAAGGGGCACAGTGTTATGTGCCTTTTGTCCCAGGCTTGCCGCAAAACTACTATCGAGCCGGCGGTCTAACCGGAAGCGGCCTCTCTATTCCGTGATTCCCACGGAATAGAGGTAAGGATGTCTACATCTTACCTCCCCAGACCCTACCTTTTTGATATTTGTGGGATTAACTGAGTATACGGATGATGCAGCAAAAATTACCATTAAATTCATGCATTTACACAAATTTCTCAAACCTAGTTCAACGTAGGCGGTCAAAATTATAACTAGGGTTTTGACTTTCATAACATTCAATCACTAACCTAGAAACATTCTCTGTTGTCTGTTTGGAGCCCATGATCTCTCTGGAAGCAGCCTCTCTATCCCCAGGATAGAAGTAAGGTTTGCCTACACCACGCACTCTCCTACCAATAGTTTGCTATTTGTGGGACTTACTTGGTATGGTTATCGTTGTTTTACCTATCTGATACAAATTGCACATACATATATTATAATAAACATATGGAATTTGTAGCAACAGTTAGTTACCACTAAATTCATGTATTTACACAAATTTCTCAAACCTATTATTATTATTATTATTATTAGGGTTTTGACTTTCATAAAAGTCAATCACTAACCTAAAAACTATCAATTTCATACCAACACAGCACTTAGCTAATACAAATTGCACATGAATACTGTTAGCAGCTCAACATTAACATATGTTATTTGTAACAACAATTGTTATTTGATTATATGTGTTTAAAAATGTCTTCTACAGAAGTTATAAATTAATAATATCAATTATGTTGAACTTATAATAAAAATAATAGAGTAACGATGAAAAGACTGACCGGATATTCCGTTAGACGTACCGGCGGATAACGCCGCCGTTCGCCGGAGGAGTTGAGGTTGGCCGGTTGAATATGAATCGCTACAAATGTTTTGGGTTTTTTTTTTTTTTGTTAAAATGAACAATGCATTTCTTTCCCTCAAAGATACGTATTGTTTTCATTTTAGTCTAAAACTAGTAGTTAACCCCCGCGTTGCGGGGGGGGGGGGGGGGGGGGGGGGGGGGGGGGGGTGTGGTCGCTGAAAATTTATCGGAACCTTAAGGAATCCTACACTTAAATTGGTAACCATAACCTGCAAGAGGAGCGGAAGGGCGGAAAACATAGCTAAATACCAGTGAATAGCATCGACAATGGCAGAGGTGAAGACATAATGGAAGTTGGATAAAAAGGAAGTCTGTAGACGAATTGCGGAGTTACATCAAACACCTAAAAGCCAAACACAAAGCCACCAGTTTGTCTCGTAGAAACCCACCACATTCTTGTGATCAAAACCCTTGTCTTTTTCACCAACTAAATCTTCATCTCTTTCTATTTCGATTTTTACAAATAAATATTATTGTGTCCATCTATAAAGTTAGAATCTATTATTTTTGCACCCTCACATATGACGCAAATCTAAACAAAAAACCACCGTTTGTTTCTCCATCTTTTGCAATTACATAAAACATGCACACTACAAACACAATCCCCTCCCCCACAAGTTGTCAGGTCCAATTAATTAATTTTTTAATCAAAAGTAATCAAATCCCTAAAGTTTTGAAATACTAAATTCACTCAATCATTTGAAAACGTTCAAGAAAGATAACAAAAGTCAAGAATCATGACCGATTCGTGAATCGAAAAAAGATAAACGTGCTGGCCTTCAATTCAATACCTGGGAAATTCAAGCGGCGCTGGTGTGTTGCTCAGAGAGAAGTGATGTTGTTTGCGTGTGTGAGCGATGTAGTGACAGCTTCGGGCGGTTTTTTGTACAAAGGCGGCGCACGTTAGAGCCGGTAGGCAATGGCTGTGGGTGTGAAGGGAGGCGGAAGCTGAGGTGGTAGTGGTGGTGGTGGTGGAAGCAAGGGAGGAGGGGGGTAGCGGCGGTGGAAGCAAGGGGGTATCAGTGGAGAGTGTGTAACTTAGATCAGAGAATGAGGAGGTTGGATGAGAGAGATAGAGTGAGGAGGTTGGATGAAGAAAGATAGAATGAGGTGGAAAAAGAATAACCTGTTCTTTAGTGGTCAGAATGAAAAGAAGTGGAAGTTACACATTGCCTAAGACGTTAGGCTTTAATATATAGAGTAACTAGATTATATCCCGGGAGCGTCCCGGATTGAAAAATTTAATTTGAAATATCAATTTTACACCTAAAATAGACTGATGCGTTTTACAGTTACATGCAGGAAAGCTTCGGATAACACTTAACCTAAAACAATTAACAATGTATCTCTAATGTTAGTGCATAACCTTAAACAATGTATAACTCTAATATTAAAACCAACCACACAAAAAATAGTCGTTTTTTCTCCGTTTTTTATATAGCACTATAGTACCCGTTGGAAAGATAATAAAACGCTCGTTAATTTGGTGTAATTTTTTTCTTTAAAAAATCTCGTGTATAAAAGATATTAACGTTTAAAAGTTATGGAATGAAACATTAGAGATAAAAATCTAATTTTGTTTTTAAATTTTAAATTATTATTTTCCTAAAATAAGGGTCTTGCCACATGTGATGACACATGGCACACTCAATAGAGAGAATACCCTCTTTGAATGTCATGTCATTAAAATTGCTTTGGTTTATTATGTATAGATATATTAGATTTTTATTTATTTATTTACTAAATTATACCTCGGGAGCGTCCCGGGTTGAGAAATTTAATATGATACATCAATTTTACATATGAAATAGACTGATGTATAACTCTAATATTAATATCTAACCTAAAACAAATTAACAATGTACAACTCCAATGCTAACACCTAACCTAAAAGAATGTAGAACTTTAATGTAACTCTAATATTAACACCTATCCTAAAGATTAAACAAATGTACAACTCTAACATACTAATATTGATACCTAACTTAAAACAACGTATAACTCTATTAACATATTCGGCTCTGGTTAAAAAAATTCATATTTACTGATTTAAACATAATTAGTGACTTGTCTATACATTATTATTATTATTATTATTATTATTATTATTATTATTATTATTATTATTATTATTATTATTTTAAACAAATCTCTGCCATAAGTTATCATATTCTAATATAAAAAAAGTGTTATTGGGTCGGGTATCACCTAATCCCAAACCTGACCCAAACCCACAATTTTTTTAAACTAATTCCAAACCTGACACAATACCTGTCGGGATACAAAAAATAGTCGTTTTTTATCCGTTTTTTATATAGCACTATGGTACTCGTTGGAAAGATAATAAAACACTCGTTAATTTGGTGTAATTTTTTTCTTTAAAAAATCTCGTATATTAAAGATATTAACGTTTAAAAATTATAGGAGAAAACATGAGGGTGAAAAATCCAATTTTGTTTTTAAATTATTTTTTTCCTAAAATATCTGAATGCCACATGGGATGACACATGACACACTCAAGGAAGAGAATGCCTCTTTAAGTGCCATGTCATTAAAATGGCTTTGGTTTATTATATGTATAGATATTTGAACTACACTAATTAGATTTTTATATGTACATTTCTTTTTTTTTTTTTGAACAACCAACTAAAGTATTGCCGGAAACTCTGTACGCGGCTCCCAATGGCCGAAAGGGGCCCCAGACGGCCTCTAGTCCGTACGGACAGAGCCCTTCGACCTACCCGTCTCCTGTTCCAGGGAAAACCCGGCCCACAAACCCGCCCGAAGGCACGACGGTAGTGAACCGGTAAAACCTGGAGGGATCAGGAGTCGAACCCATGACCACAAGGGTCAAGGGTCTCTCCATCACTTCCCAACCACCTACCCCACCACAAGGGTGGGGGTATCCATCACATGCCTCCCGTGGGAATCGAACTCGGCTCCCCCAAAGAGAGAACCGACCCTTTTACCACTAGGCCACATGATCAGGATATATGTACATTTCTGATTTGATTTTTTATGTACATTATTACTCACCACGTGACGTACGTTAAAAAAAATTATATCGAAACGTAGATAAAAATATGCATGTCCAAAATGAAAAAAAATAAATTTATTTAAGTATTAGACCATGCGTAGTGGGGGGCTTTATATATAAAGTCCCCCTTCCTGATTGGTCCACGTGGCTGCTGAGTCAGCGTGGAGAGAGAAACTGAAAAAGGGGTGTAGTGGTGGGGCTTTATAAATAAAGCCCCTGATTGTGATTGGTTGATTTTTTTATTATTTTTTTAATCTTTTAACTCAAGATAATTAAAATAAAATGCAAATAAATATAAAAAAATTACAAATAATATTAAAAACACAACTAATATTAAAAAAAATTACAAGTAATATTAAAAAAAAAAAGTTAAAACTAATATTAATTTTCATCTTCGGATTCTTCATATTCTTCGTCTTCGTCTTCGTCTTCTTCTTCTTCGTCACCTTCTTCTTCTTCTTCTTCTTCGTTTCCTCCTGTGTTTGGAATATACCGAATCGACCACGCTTGTTGGACCAAATCCGCAGTTAACGCGTCATGTACTTCATGGTCGCGAAGTTCATGTGCGTTGAACACTCTTTCTTGCATATTAGCTTGCGGTAGATCCTGAACGGCTTCCGGTACATAATTTTGGCATATCGCTTTACCTTCATCTTCTAATATCATATTATGCATGATTACACATGCATACATAGCATCTCGCAGCTTGTCTGTGGTCCATGCACGAGCAGGGTTTCTTATGTAATGCCAACGCTGTTGAAGAACCCCAAAACATCTCTCTATGTCCTTTCACGCCGCCTCTTGACCTTTTTAAAGTGTGCCCTTTTTTCATCGTACGGGTTACTAAACGTCTTAACGATAATGCTATACATCGGATATATTCCGTCAGCCAAATAGTATCCGTGTGGGTAGTAGTTTCCATTAGCATAAAAGCACGCCTTTGCTACCCTGCCAGAAATGAAATCCTCAATAATAGGCGACTGCTCAAAAACGTTTAAGTCGTTGCATGACCCCGCAACACCAAAATAGGCCGACCAAACCCAAAGATCGACTGAAGCCACCGCTTGAAGAATAATCGATGGTCCTTTTTGGTCACCACGCGTGTGTTGACCTCGCCAAGCGGTTGGGCAATTATACCACCGCCAGTGACGACAATCAACGCTACCCAGCATTCCTGGTAACCCATGTTCATTCGTATGCACCTCGTAAATTTTTTGTAAGTCGTACCAAATGGGCCTTCTAAGATAACGGGCCCCGTACAACTTTATTATTCCTAAAAAAATAAATACAAACATATATAAAAAATAAATACAAACATATATAAAAAAATTGATCTAACTTTAAAAAAATGGTCTACCTTGGCAAAAATACTCCAAAGAATCGCGTGTTGTTTTCTCTGCCATTTTTAAATACTCGTCGTTGATATCCGTCGTGTTGCCGTATGCGAGTATACGCAGTGCCGAGGTACACTTTTGAATAGACGTGAATCCCATCAACCCCCTAGCATCCGCTTTTTGTTTAAAGTACGGAAACGCGTTTTCAAGATCTCCGGATATACGTAGAAATAAACGTTTGCTCATCCGAAAACGACGCCTAAAGATCTTTGGGTCGGGGTAAGTCGGGTTTTCATCAAAGTAATCCTTCATCAATCGAGCATTTGCCGATACACGATCTCGTTCGTAATACTGCCTACTTTGTTTTGGAGGTGTAGGCGTACTAGTTTCTTCAAGATACCGCGCCGAAAGCGCTAGCGCACTCGTAATCGCATCTTGCTCCAACTCTTCGTCTGTCGAATAACCCCCGTCGCCTAGAAACTCTCTGTAATATTCTCTCGCAATGGATGATGACGCGGGGGGAACCCATTCTTTTCGAATATTGGTAATACGTGTTTTGTGTTTTGTGTTTTATGTGTTTATATATTTGTGTGTTGCGTGTTTATATATAATAGCCGTTCAAAAATAATTATAGCCGTTCAAAAAAACGGGAACATTACCTTTTGAAGCCACCACCACGTGTCCCATTTTTATTAGTTGAATCAATTATGATCCAGCGTTATTAATATAACGCCACCACCTTTTTTTGTATATAACGCCCCCTGTAGCGGTGTGGGGGGCGCTATTTTTGAAAAAAAATTGCCAAATCGTGCCCCACTACGGGGGGTCTTAGGACTATAGAGTATATTTATTAAAGTTAAGGGCAACAACGTTTCCTTCACTGGTTTTAATCAATCCTACACTGCCACATCACTTCACTGATTTCCTTCACTAAACAGTTTTTTAGAGGCAACACTCTACTGGTTCTTTACCCAATAATTAATTATTTTTACACATAATAATATAATATTACTAGAACCTCCTGTTTTTTTTTGTCAAAGTTTATCCTCACACATAATAATTTAATTACACAGCAAAATTTATCCCCATACCTACTTTTTTGTCTAGAAACTCACCATCTCTCTTTAAAACCTCCTGTTTCCCTTCCCCTTCCCATTCCTTCTTGAAAACCTTTTTTTTTAACTATGTATCACCTTCCTTCACGTTCCTTAACATTTTTTTTTATGAATATTATGTTTTTATGAAGATAAAGAGAGAGAGATCGACAGATAGAGAGAGAAAGGTCAGAGAGAGAGAGAGAGAGAGAGAGAGGTAGAGAGAGAGAGGTCACAGCTTTACGGAACGGTAACTAGAATCCGAATTTGGTTCACGGGATCACTACCAGTATGGGTGGCGACGGTGTTACCGTCCTGGTAGTGGGGTACCCGTGACCAAATCGGTAAGCGTCCCGTCCCCCCTAAGAGTATTTCAAACAACCGACTGATAGTCAAATTTCTCTATTTTTCTTGTATCCAGGTCTGTAAGTTTGGTTTCCACTTCTAAGATAAAAACCATACCAATTAAGCTCACCTTTTGAACTTGCGGCATTTCAGCAATATAGGGTGAAAACCTCTCTTGCAAAAAAAAAAAGGCTTAATTGGTTCGGTTTCGGTTATGTAAATTTCCTAGCACAGTGAGAGTATTAAGTTTATAATTTTGCACAAGTTTTATGTTTGGTTATTAACCGAATATAATCGAAACCGAACTGATATCCGACATATTAACCGAAGTAACCAAACCGAGGTAACCGATCGGTTTCGGTTATGGTTTTTCCTAAAACCGAACTTCGGTTATTGGTTTCGGTTATATGTAAAAACCGAATCGATCCGACATTTGCTCACCCCTAAGCTGATCATATCTATACTAAGAACAATTATGAAGAACGGCATCAAATGAAAAAAAAATAAGGGCAAAAGGTCCCTTAAACAATAATATACATATAAATACTTTGCAAGGATCAGAGTTATGGCATTATCTTTTTAAATAGGATAAAAAAATAAGGCCAAAAAGGTTTCCTTAAACAGTAATCAAGACCATTTATTAGTATTCCTTGAAGTGGTTAACATCCAGCTTAACAAAATGAATGTCCAAGCAAAAAGACTTTTCTAAAATGGTACTATTGTTGGCTAAAAACATATGAAAAAAACAACAAATTTCCAAATAATTCTTTGCATGACAACCTTTAAAAATGCTGCAACAATTATTTTTGAGAAAATTATGGTTTATCATAAACACAAATCATTTTGGTCAGTGAACACAACACAACTACAATAAACAGGTATAATAGAGAAATAAATAACCAGCCACAAAAAAAAAAAAAAAAAAAAACTTGAAGCGCAAACATCAAACGACAACCATGCCCTTTATTAAACTATCATATGTACCACTTTGCTCTTTTAACCCTTTGGTTGTTGCCTAACAACCGGTGTTACCATCCCAACACTGACTTTCTTTTTCTTAAATTGACTCTTGAACTCATCTATTATAGAGTCAGAACCTTTCCTTGCCCTAGTTTTTTCGAGAACCGGTTTCTTTCCCACTGGTATCCCTGAAGCTTCATGTACCAATGAATGTGTGATCTTGATTTTCCAATTTCTTGCATTTAGTTCGTTTCTTCCCTCGTCATAGTTGACTAACAACCAGTAACCCAAGCCTGTTGATATATGTTCAATCTTAATGTCCAACACAGATCCAAACCCCATCTTTCTAACTTCTTCCTTTTGTTCATCAGTGTAGTCTTGGATGCTTTCAATAAAATCAGCAGGAAAGCATCTTATTTTTAACTTCTTACCTATGTATTCCACAAACTCCATTTCCTTTATTTTCTTCACCTTCTTAGGTTCATCTAGTTTTACTTTTTTTTCTCAGGCCTCTCGAAATCATCATCTGATGATTCTGAAATTTCAACAGTTTGTTTCTTTTTCTTATCTAAAACAACTTCTTTCTGTTTCTTCAACTGTTGTCTCATCTTTACAACATCAGTTTCCAACTTCTTAGCAGCCTCCTTGTTTACCTTTTCAATCCTTTTTTAATGTTAATTAAATTTTTTAATGGCTGATCTTCGAAATCATCATCTTCTGATGTTATTGTTGGTTCTGTATTAAACAAGTAAAATGGCAATTATTTAAACGCACTCATAAAATAATACAGACGCACCCTTTATTTTACCAGACAAAAAAAAAATCTAAAAACATTGCAGACGCACTCATAAAACATTTTCAGACGCACTTATATCATAGTGAGACGCACTCATGTCCTAGTTGAAACACTCTCTTGTTTTAATTAACCAAAATAAAACTAAACATACAGACGCACTCATATGTTAATTTAGATGCACTTATATGTCATTTAACCTAAAATAAACTGAGTGCGTTTCATCTCAAATAACCTAAGTGCGTTTCATCTAAAAACCGACTGTATTAAAACAATGAATATGCACATGCAAACAACCTAAGTGCGTTTCAACAAAAATAAAATGCGTTTCGTTATTGAATCAAGTATTATTTAGATTTTGGATTTTGATCATACCTTTACTCTGTTTTGAAGATTATTTGTCATGCATACTTTTGCTTCTTCTTTCCCCTTTTTTTTATCTGTTTTCATTTTGCAGTTTTTTGTGTTAAAAAACAGAGAATGACCGAGATGAAATTTTGAAAAATGTAATCATAAACGCACCTGATTGTTTTTTTGAAGACATGATGCTCTGTTTTTTTTCTTTGTGCTTTGTCTGTATTTTTTGAATCGTATTGTGTGTTTGATCGTCTCTGTTTGTGTGTGTGTTTGATTTTTTGGTGAAGTAAACCTTAATTGAATGAGGGTATGAAGCTTTTGTTTCTCAATTTTAGTAATCGTCGTAATGGAGATGAATTGGCGGTTCGAATTCATAAAATTTTAAACGAGTTTAAATTTTGATTGACTAATTTACCCCTGGGTTTGAGTTAAACGCGTTTTGTTAGATGATCAGATCAGTTTATAATCTAATAGTCCAGATTGTTTCGTACGCTTCTTATGTTAAGACGCTTTGTACAATATCTCTTCTCTATATATATTATCATGTTAAAAACAAGAAACAAATTTGAATTTTATTTCTAACAAGAAACAAAAATCGATAAAAGATAAATCAAAAAATGATAACGTCACGGATAATTTATCAAAGTCAAATAATATATTATGTTTTGATCCTAAATAAATTTTATATATACTCTATTAGAAAGTATGCGTTGTGGTGTCAGGTTCCATCCTTGATCCCACCGGGTTTAACTGAATTTTCACTACCGTGCCCTCGGATGGGTGGGGGTTAGATTTTCCCTAGAACTGGGGGGCTTAGTGGGTTCTGACTACCCAGCGCTACCTGTGGGCAGGCACCTAAGACGTGTTTTCACCCAAGGGCGTATGAGGTGCTTTTGTAACTAATTGGTGGGTACCCCGGGTCATCGTTTGTTGGCAGTTAATAAAAAGTATGCGTAAAGGAGATGAAAATGTAATGATAATAATATACTCCATGATATGGATTGACTTATGAAAAATTCGAAAATGCAGATCTAAGTCATGATCTGTGGCTACTACTTGACCCACCTGCTCCCATTAATATTATCTTCTTACTATATGAAGAAGTCAACATCAACCAATAAAAAAGTCAACTCCTAATATTCATGTAATACATTCTCCAAAAAGACCTGCCAATCAATTTTCTGGTCCCTCAAACCAAACATAATTCGAATACGATGGCCAACGATGACGCGATCCGCAATATTCCCATCTACAAAGCTGCAATGAACGACGACTGGGACGCAGTAGAGCACGTCTTCGATATTCAACCCGATAAACTTTATGCATATATTACCTACAGGTGTGAAACACCGTTGCACATCGCCATTGGAACCAATTCGTCTCACCTATTTGTGAACAAGATCATAGAGCGGATCTCGGATATAAATGTTCAGAAACTAAGCACTACGAGTCGGGGGGAAAACACCGCCCTTCACTATGCCGCCAAGGTTGGGAACACGATAGATGCTAAGTTATTGGTGGCGAAAGTTCCAGGCATTGCCCAGATGGTTAATAGAGAGGGGGACACAGCCCTGAAACTGGCGGCACAGTATGGTCGGCTGGAGACGTTATGGTACTTGTTGGAGGTTACTAAGGATGAACCAAGAGAGGATGGCACTAGTCCATACACTGGTGTTTCTGGTGCTGATCTAATTACACTCACCCTAACTGCCGGGTTTTGCGGTTAGTCATAATACTTACGCATATAATTGCAAAAAACTGGAGGTAGCAAGCACAACAGGTGTAATCATACATATTTTTTTTTATTAATTATACTAACCATATATAATTTACAAAAGTTAGGCAAGGACAAAAAGTGTTTGTGAGTGAACCTGACCTGACCTGACCCGACTCGACTCAAGGTGTTCTAAATATGACCTGTTTTTACTCTAACCCGTTACCCAACCCACCTAACCTGTCAATCTTGCCACCTCTGCTAAATAAAACTATTCTCTTGGTTTTAAAAAACTTGAGGCGCTCCGAGGCGTTTGAGTCCTGATAGCCAAACGTGCCGGTGTGAGGCATGCCTCGGAGCAAGGGATGGGGTGAGGGCTTCACATATCTTCATCCCTTTGGCTGTTTTAACATATCAGCAGCCTCCTACA
Source organism: Ambrosia trifida (assembly GCA_028751855.1). Taxonomy (NCBI): domain Eukaryota; kingdom Viridiplantae; phylum Streptophyta; class Magnoliopsida; order Asterales; family Asteraceae; genus Ambrosia; species Ambrosia trifida. The sequence continues at coordinate 91,129,243 of CM054122.1, read as the reverse complement.
AACTTTAATTTTGACCTATGCGCAGGAGGCACCGACTCGAGACCTTGAGGCGTTTTCCAAATCGTCTCACGTCTCATGTGTTCTTTTTAAAACCAAGACTACTCTTATGAAACTTGATCCTAATGCCGTGGCGTATGCCTATGTCCTTGTCCTACAGATGTAGCACTTTATCTAGTTAAATGGTACCCGGATTTGGTTACCCAGAAAGATAAGGAAGGCCAGACTGCCTTGCAAGTTTTGGCTACAAAACCGCACATTTTTCCTAGCGGCAGCCAGCTGCGGTTCTACCAGCTTCTCATCTACACCTGTATGGTCTCTATAGTCTTCAAGTATTTACATATGTCCTCGTTTAAAATCCTATTTACATTAAGCTGAAAGATTTTTGTTGGTTGTGTTGAATTAAGGTATTCATGTGAATGTTGAAAAAACATCAGGCCACCGTTTGGCCTCGTTTGTCTCAAAGTTTATCCTGCTCATAGCCCCGTGTGCTAAAGATATCTATAATATGAAACTAAAGCATGTTCAGACACTCAAACTTGTGGAACGAATGTGTTCCGTTGTTATAGAAAAAGGAAGCCATGCTATAGCCTGGGAAGTACTAGGAACTGCAGTTTCTACGGCTGTAAAAAACAGGATCTATGAACTTATAAAAATTTGTGTTGAGACATACCCGGACATACTTTGGTATGAAGATGAAGGGTTCTATTTGTTACTTTCTGCCGTAAGATATCGTCAAGAAAAAGTGTTCAGTCTTGTGTACCAAATGACAGGGCATAAGGTATTTGCAGCAACTAATGATAATCCTAATAAAGATAACCCGTTGCATATAGCTGCGAGGTTGTCACCTCTACCACGCCTCAAGACTGTCAGCGGGGCAGCTTTGCAAATGCAACGTGAGCTTCAATGGTTCAAGGTGATCTCATAACAAAAATCCACACACCCCTTAGCTATGGTATCAAATCCATGAAATCAAAGAATCTAATGTTCTTGCAGGAAGTGGAAAAGCATGTGGAACCGTTATATAAAGACGCTTTAAACAAAGATCACAAGACACCAAGAGCGGTATTTACAGAAGAGCACAAGGACTTACTTGAAGAAGGAGAAGCTTGGATGAAAGACACGTCATCATCATCTACGGTTGTTGGTGCACTCGTGGTCACTATGGCTTTTGCAGCCGCCTTTACAGTGCCAGGTGGCAACAACAGTTACGGTCTACCGTTATTCCTAACAGATAAAACATTTCTCCTATTTATAGTATCAGATGCCATCGCGCTATTCGCTTCAACGAATTCCGTTTTGATGTTTTTAGCAATACTAACTTCCCGGTACGCAGAAGAGGATTTTTTCTATGCTTTACCTAAAAGAATGATGATCGCACTCGTGTCACTCTTTTTGTCACTTGCTGCCACAATGATCGCCTTTAGTGCAACACTTGCAATACTACTTCATGATGAAATAGCATGGATTGCTGCACCCGTCACATTGTTTGCATCAGTTCCCGTGACATTATTCGCTATGCTTCAGTTCCCATTGTTAGTTGAGCTAGTTTATTCCACATACGGGCCAAGCATTTTTAAGAAAAAGATGTATGACTAACAGCCTTGTTACGTTCTTATGTTAATGTAAATCGACCCCTGAATTACTTTTTATCCAAGTTATGATCAGCATAATATCTAATATAAACGATCAGCTAATTTGGAAGAGAGTAAGAGCGTCAAATCACATTACACTAAGTTAAGAAAGCAATAAAAAGAACAGAAACGGCATACGCTCCTCTGTAAAATTAAGCATATAAAAACGTAACTCTCAAAAGTCAAAACTCTATCACCTGACTATCATTATCATAAGATGAGCATCAAGCTGGTAACTGGAGCTTTTCATTGTTTTTCCAGCTGTATTCAGAAAAAAAAACAAGTCTTTTAGATTTTCGGCCAAAATGTCGTTAAAACAGTTTCGGCTTAAACGGGTTGATAAGGCAACTTACCTTTGAAAGTAGTAGTAGAAGAAATCAGCATAGAGCAATGTTTGGACTATCCCTGCTATCCAAGCTGCAATACCAAACAAGCATTATATGTTATGAAGTCTTTAAGTTTATTACTTACGAAATAAATTTACATCGCTATGACAATTTAAGAATTATCACAAAATGTTATAATTTGAGCAATGAACATAATGAGGAAGAGACATACTGATCCAATGGACGTAATGAGGCTCGGTAAAGTGGCGGTAGATCCAGTTCAAAATGTACAACGCACGGTATGCTCTGCACAAAAATAAAATGAAAAGAAAGCGAACATTTTAAATCACATAATATAATATTATTGTTAGTGTAAAGAAGTACTTACCCTAAAAGAAACACATATTGACCAGTCAAATTGTCAATGTTTCTAGTTCTTTGCAACAGGACCAACTGAGGGAGTATCGCAACAGCTTCCAAGTATAAAGAGAATGTCCACATTACCTGCTCAAGAAACAACTTAAAATTAAACAACAGATTCCTCACACTAAACATATCTGCGTCGGACCATTAACCATGTTAATTAGGATAAAATGGGGTATATAAGTAATCTTCATATTTCTTAAAAAATAAATTTGATACAGATATATGAAACTGATTTAATTAAAACATATTATTTGACCCTTAAAAAATAAATATCTAAAAAAAAATAGTCCAAACACTGAAAAGCTAATTATTACAACTTAAAGTCACAATAATCAGTTAATAAAAAATATGAAACCGAAAAACTAAAACAGATTATTTGACCCTTAAAAATATAATATATAACATAATCATTTTGTCCAGACACTAAAGAGCTGATTATGGGTGTAAACAAGCCAAACCACTCGCGGGCGACTCGAGATCGACCCACTAAAAGCTCAAGCCAAGCTTAAACAAGCCCGAGCTTCACTTATTGAGCTCAAGTAGGATCGAGATCCTAAAGAATCCATTTATCAATATGACTTTCATATTAATATGCATAAAATTATGATAAAATAACTAAATAACAAATGTTATGTTATTTAAAAAAATTATCATTTATCAATGTAAGTATATGAATAAAGGATTATATTATAAATATATAAACTAATAAATAAATAATAAACGAGCCGAGCTAGGTAAGGAGAATACGATTGAAACTAATGTGTACCTCCTTAAAAGTGAACTTATGATTGATAAGCACAGCTAAAACCAAACAAGGAATCACGATAAAATAATGGCGGAAGGTATCTTGATCCTTATCATATGATCTACGCACAATCTTGTGGCGTCTAATATACCATACAATAGAGAAAGAACTTCCCAGGAAGATTAACTTCATGACAGTATTATATACTGAAATGAAATCTGTGAATATATCCAAGTAGCGAGTAGCAAAAACCAGTGCATACAGTTCCTGGGTCTTCAGCGAAACCCCTGAATGCAACATTAGCGTCATAAAAACGATCATACAACATGTCAAGTACTTTTCATTGTTATTATCATGCCCCATTTGTTAATTAAACTTACTACTAAAACGTATAGATCAGACTGCCATACGCATTCCAAATAATAACGATGCAGGCGGATAAAAAAGCAATAAGACAATATTTCCATAATTGAAAGGAGTTTAATAAAAAAACAGCGCGAAAGATTGAAATCGGTCTTCCATATCAAGGAAAACAAGAATACAGTCTAAGACAAAACATTAATGCAGTGATCCTTAGGTAATATGAAGTTTGATGATTTGAAATTGTTATGAGTTTCTGTTGTACCCAAATTGCGGCGTTTGGTTGATTTGAAGTTCGATGATTTGAAACTTCCATAATTATAAGTTCAAAAAACAAACCAGTGAATCTAGACACCATAATGCAGCAGAAATAGTTTTTTAATTCCGATTCGCGAATCGCAGTGAATCTAGACAGCGAATTCGACAATCCAGTACGTGAATCTGTGATATTTGGTTCGAAATTCTACACAAATTGGGTACGCTCATTTCTACGAATCAGATCGCGAACCCTAGGCGAACGGGTCGCGAACGTATCCGATTCCGGTACGCGCGATTCGGTTCGCGTACACAGCCTAACTAGCGAATCCTGTGACTATGGGTTATTCAGTTGTTTTCAGATTGATCATTGATGAGTTATGAACTTATTTTGCGTTTATCCGTTCATGCAAATGTTGATTTCCGAAAATTAGAAGCGAAATTCGTTAACGAATACATTTCGCTGCACATTTTTGGAAATCAACATTTACACGAACAGATAAAACACAAAAACAAAGTTAATAATTCATCAACGACCAATCCAAAAACAACTAAATCAGCAACGACATCACGAATCCCTCTCCAAATTAACCGAAAACCTCAATTTGTTGAAAGCGAAAACTCATAACAGTTCTAGGATTCATAATATTTGGGTGTTTTCAATCTTTGTAATTGCAAAAAAAATAATAATAAATAAATAAAAATAACAGTTTCAAATCATCAAACTTCATATCCAATAAACAATATAATACCCTAAATCACCAACTAGACAAAAATCACTACATTTTACAACGAATGAAAATAACTAAAAGATAAACAAACCCACTTCATACTTTCACAAATAAACATTCCCATAAACAAATAACACAAAATAACTTAATAATTCATCAACAATCAACCCAATTACCAAAAAAATAATAATAATAAACCCATCTCCAGATGAACAAAATAAAACCCACAAAATGTGAAAAAAAACAGGTACCTGCACAGGATTTGATGGTGTGTATCTTCAAGAGCAGGACAAGAACACTGGCGAGATGGGTCATGTCACCTGCAAGTCTAAATATATTCATTGTGTGTGTGTGAGAGAGCAGTAATTGATCTGTAAAATGTTAATAAGGGTGAAATTATAGCTGATCTGGTTGATGAATGTGGGTTTGTAACCGATCTGTAGGAGACACAGAATGTGATCTTTCCTCAAATGTTAAAACCCCATGAAAGAAAGGAAGATACTAGTGTCACTGGATCTTGAAACGGGTCGGGTTGCTTTCATGGATTCGGGTTCTAACAAATCAACTTGGGCTTTTAGTTAAGGTACATTTTTTATGGGCTAATTAGTTTAATGTATGACTAGGTTATGAACCCGTAACAAATTAAAATCGTATAAAACTTTAAATAATAGCTATTATGTTAACAAACTGAATTTACAATTATTTAATAACTAACGGGAAATATAAACATATAATAAAATTTAACAAAATACATTAATAATTCATAAATCTTTGAAAACTTCCTTATACACCACATTAGATGTTTTATTTGTAACATTTCCATCACTATCTAATATTAACAACTTTACACCGGCTCTAGTTTTTACTCTAGAGAGTGCGACATACAGCTGGCCATGAGTGAAGACATGGTATTTCAAGTACAACCCAACTCTAGATAATGACTGTCCTTGGTTTTTATTTATGATCATTGCAAAACATACCGATATAGGAAACTGTCGTCGTTGAAACTTGAATGGAATTTTGTTGTCAGAAGGTATCGAAGTGATGCGTGGAATGTATGTGCGCTTACCGATATTTCCTCCAGATATTATTTCAGCTTCAATAACACGTTTGCCTAGTGCGGTAATCTGTAGTCTAGTACCATTACAATGACCATTTTGTTGATCAAGGTTCCGTAACAACATCACCGGGACACCCACCTTTAGTACCAATCTATGGTTCGGTACTCCTGAAATTTTGAGTCCATTAAGAACGTCAATGGAGCATAAGTTTTGGTGTGAGGGATTGTTAACCTGTTCAGATGCACATATACTATCGGCGCTCTAATACTCGACCTCGTCTCCTGGAAGCATTTCTAGCAATCTTTCGTTAAGCTCATGAACCACTTCATTTGTAGGGGCAAGAATTGCTCTTTCTCGAAAGAAATCTTTATTCTTGTAATGCAGAAGAATGGAAGGATATACGAAATCAATTAAACTTTGGATGGGATCTGCTAATTGAGGAAATAATAAATCTTCAGGAATATCTATAGTTGCCTGTCCGTCATTCGAACCACCAAGATTGCCCTCTCCCAAATCAAGTAACCACTTAGCAAAGGATTCTATTTCTTGGAGATTAGGATTGTGATTCCCAACAGCCAGTCTCATATTTTTAGTAAAGTTTAAGTACTTTACATGTACTCCAGATGTAAGACGAACTAATGGACGCATTCACAATATCTTGCCTGCTGCCATTAGGAACTATCGGAAGAATCTGCCTAAAGTCACCACCCAAAACTAAAACTTTCCCTCCAAATGGCATTTCAGAATTATAGACATTGTCATATGTGAATATGTCTTTCATAGTACGATCAAGTGCTTCAAATGCATGTTTGTGCACCACAGGAGCTTCATCCCAACTAATCAACTTTGTTTCCTTAAGAAGATGAGCAACATCGGTATTTGGCTCAATGTGGCAAACTGAATCTTCGGTAAGGTTTAATGGTATATAAAATCTTGAATGTGCTGTCCTACCGCAAGATAACAACAAAGAAGCAATCCCACTTGAAGCAACGTTTAATACTATTTGACCTCTTGATCTGATCGATGCGGACAATGTCTTCCATAAGAAAGTCTTACCAATACCACCATAACCGTAGACAAAATAAAGACCTCCACTGTTACATTTGTAACACCCCAGCCTGACGTGGCCGGGTTGTCGGGTCGGGTTATCGGAGTTATGCAGCGGACTTCCGGATATTGACAGTCTTGACTCTTCCAGGATCCACGTCATCATATCTGTTGGGTTACCTGAACACATGCCAAAAATAGTTTCTGTCAACATAAAGTTGGTGAGGTCGTGCATTTTATAAATTGAATGGCCAGTTCATTTATTTATAATTCTTTTAATAAAACATGCTTTACTATTCTAGTTCTGAGGGGGAATATATTCTATTATATCAATTCGATTAAATTGTACCGATTATATGTCAATCTATTATATTCTATTAGTTGCCATTCCTATCGATAGTATCACTCTGTTTGTGATAAATACTTGTACCGTCTGGTTCCTGCCCTCTAGTTGGTGCAGGAAAGGAAATGGCGGATACCGTCCAGTACTGTCCTCGTTGTTTCTATTATCCCCTTTTCTATTATATTTCCTTTATTAATTCTATTATGTAAAGCATTTCTATATTTTCTAATAAACGACATGTGTTTCCCCTAAAACGTTTAATAAAACAATAAAAGAGGGGAGTTCACGATACTCACCGGTTTGCGTATAATCTTCTATAGTCTCTTTTATTACAATTATATGTCAAATATATATATTGATACGTTTTACGTGTGGGACTCGTTAGATTGTATTATTTAGGATATATATCACATATACAATTTATGTATATATAGAGTTCGGTATATATTAGATAGTCCTAAACTCGGGGTTTATTATTGACACGACACGGACATCCTAGAATCTAGCTGGCTATTACAGCTTAGCACTCGTAGCTAATAAAGCTGGCCATTACAGCTTGGCACACGAACCTATAGGACTCTAGACACGTACTTACCCGGATGCTGGTTCGGCTGATCATATTATCATTAACCCGAGTCTAGTATATCTTTCTATATATCGAATCTTATATATATAAACGTATATATTCTATATATGATTATTATTCTCTTATTATTATTATCAAGTCCGTACGTTATTCGTATTATATATATATAATCGTATAATTCTAATAATCCTCGTCTAATCAATGGACCGGGTTCTATTCCGGGTGTTTGACCGAGTCACTGAGTTGACTCGGTAACGGTTTAACTCTCCGATTGGATTAACGGTACCTCGCAATAATCGCAGAAACAGTATTATAATCGGGTATCAATGATTAATACCAATATATATATAATAACTGTTAGATTATACCTTTCGAATAATCGTTGGTATGGAACCGGAAGTCAACCGGACCTTCCCGGAGACTGACCGGAAGCTAGTCGGAGGCTCGACAGAAAATATAGCACAACCCAGAATATAAGAGGAATCAACCGAAGGTCCTAACCCACCAGTTATAACACACGAACACACCTTCATCAACATCTACGGTTCGGTTAGCTTCTTAACAGTCACCGGACTCGGGTTTATCGATGGGTTACCATGACTCACGACAGTCACCGTAGCTTGGTGACTGTCCGGCTCGTTACTCAGTAACAGCGATTATCAGTAGAACATAGGGTAGGTTCATCGGTGACAGTCACCAAGACCGGTGACTGTCCGGGCCTTTAACTGGAACAGAGGAAGATAAACAGGGTGGTTCTAGGATGGTTTACGGGGTGGGTTCCGGGTTATATTATCGGGTTATATTGGTAGATTCAAGGTTTGGGTAACAACTACGGCCATGAACAGAGGGATAATATGGTTATTGATGACAGTCACCTTCATCGGTGACTGTCCGGCTCCGCTAACAGGTACAGAGAGAAACAGACAGGGTAGTTTGATGTTGACAGAGCCGAGTAACGGTTTAGGGTAAGGATTATTATCCATAGGTTATTGAAACAGAGGAGAGGAGGTGGGTTGGTGATGGTTGTCGGCTATGGTCGGAACAGAACCGAACAAAGGATCGGGTTGGGTACCGGTTTTGGTTTCATGACAGTAACAGAGAGAGAGAGAGACGAGTTGAAGGGTTGGTTAAGGTTTTGCCGGAGATGGGGAAGGAAGAAGACGACCGGCGGCGGCCGGAGGTTTCGCCGGAGTGCTGCTGCTTCTGCTTTCTGAAACACACACATATATGTGTGTGTTGTTTTGTCTGTTCCGCCCAAAAGAGAGAGAGAGGAGAGTTTTATAAAGATAATTATACAAGGGGTGTTTGGCTACAGGGATAATTACTGGAACTCGGGTGTTTGGTAACGAGTATAGTAATAAAATAAGAAACGTTAAAATAGAAGATAAGGAGCGTTTTACCGAGATAATAAAAATCCAATAATTATTATTTATAAAATCAATTAAAACGGTTAGTCGCGAGATTCGAACTTAAATAATTTAATAAGTAATCGGGTGGTCGGGTACGATCCGACCCGTTTAAGAGACCCGTAACACCTCGAGGTGTTACATTCTCCCCCCCTTAGGAAATTTCGTCCCCGAAATTTGAGTGATCTTGTATTTTACACCCTTAATCGATAAGGACGTTACAATGCTAACTTGAACACTCGTCACGAGTCATAATCAGTACTCATGGTTTGCGAGGGAATCGATCTTTATATCAATTCACCCTACGTTTTAACCTTTCTTGCTATAGTCATGTTAATACAGATACCTGGATTATCTGTATTTTCTGGTATGACTATTAAAGGTTTTCCGTATAAATTGATATTTTCTTTATATTGTGAATATTCTTCTAATCTTGTTTCTCATTAGAATGAGAAACAGACTGAATATTTTTCCTATATAAAGACGATTTAAACATACTTTGAGATCCTGATTGTTTATCTTCAAAGAGATTTACAAACTTCCAGCAAACATTGCTAGAATCTCAAATCGGTATGATATAATCATTGTCGGATTCATTTACAATAAAGGATTCTAGTTGGTTCTTAAGAGATAGATACGGAAGTCCCTTCATTATCATGACTTGAATGGGATCCGAGCTACTACCTCTTATTTTTGAACTTTAGAATCTGTCATCATTGTAATTCCGATTTTTAAAGAGTGGAATATTTTCTGGAACTTTCGGATTATTAAACGTATCTTCCGGAGTCTAAAGGTACCGGAAAAGACTAATTCATTGATGATTGAGATTTCTCTTAAATCATCTATAATAGTCTTACTGACTATTTCATTGATGATTAACTGCATTGTATCTCTTTACATATTATTTGACTTTTCTTAGTGTATTATTGTGAACGAGGTCTTTCACAATTCTACAGCCAACATATGTAAATTTATCTTTATAGTCTCAGAATCTACTGGTAACAGTCGTTGTTACGATTCTTTGACTTAAGATTCTTATGGCAATGCATCGATTATTCTTTCTCAAAATCATGATTATCATTCAGGTTTAATGCATGAATACTTATTACGTTAAGTATTTCTGCAATTATTCCTTCTTGATATCACTATTTTGGAATTCGTTAACACTCTCTATAATTTCTTCTTATAAATTATTCTTTTTATAAAATATTTCTTTATAAAATTTCTAGTCGTTTCCTTACGACTATTATTCTTATCTAATTATTATATTTCTTGGCATATCGGATGCCTTTTAAATAATATTTGGCATTTCCTATGCCTTTCTTTTATTCAGACATATCGGATGTCTTTCTAGATTATAATTCTTTTTATTCTTCGATTTATATTCTTTTATTTATCTATTTATATTTCTTTATATCCAAGCAAATACTGATACTATTTATAGTACACACTATAAATTCCATCACTTCTATAATGCTTGCTTGGAATAATTCTTTCTTATTTATGTATTCGATTAAAGTTTATGCTTTTAGTGTCTGACAACACTTTCCGATAAACTTATATATAGGCAATCTATTATAGATTCTTAGTCCAACTTATTATAAGCGAGGCTTATTTCGTCGGAATAATCGTATAGATGGTTCTTACCAGAACAGTGATTTCTTAATTTATCTCTCACAGCCTTTAATTCGGAACAGGAATCCATCCTTCTTTGGCCAGAGAGTTTCACTGGAAAAATGAGCATAATTCTATTCATTTTTCATTTTCACTTCGATTATACCTTGCGAATCTCTACGCGATTCCGCTTGGTATCAATTGTATTTCAATATATTCGTTATAAATTATTTCTTTTAATAATTCGTTGGATTCTACCATTTCTGGTTTCTGAATCCATATAGATTTATATCTGTTATATTTTAAAGATTTAACAATTCTTTCATCACTTCAACTTGGTAATACTTGACTGTTCTACCAATTTGATCGTACTATAACTCACGTGAGTCTTTATACGAAGTGACTACAAAGATTTGTTCATAGCATCATATATCCTTATAAAGAATTCTGTGACTTGGTGACAAATGTCCGGATATACCTTCTGTAAGGGTCCAAATATCATTTGCCCCGGAGATTGCACAGAGGACATACAACTATCTTTAGTTGGCAATCAAAAATCAATATACTGATTTCTATAATTCGTAGAAATTAACCAGTCGATGGTTTTTATTCTGCGAACATATTCTTAGTCGTATCTCACGAAGAAATTCCAACTAGATTGCCAGTTCTGTGGTCGTATTCTCCACATATATTACGCTGATGATTCCATTATATTTCTTCTTATTATTTCTTATTATTTCTTTTAATATGTTTATGATACAAACATACTGTGATCTCAATAAACTTCTACTCGAATGTTACTGTGCCTGTGGCATTCATAATTATGTCGCGATCATAATTACTATTCCACCTCACCTAACATTCCAGTACTTATTTATTTTAATCACAATAGGTATGTGTCCTTCACATATTATTCTGATATTTTCTTCTTTATTTTCTCTTTAAATTATATTATTTCGGAATAGAACATGTTGATCCGAGTCTAACGAAATAGACTGCCAATCGTTCAAGAATTTGATCACGCCAAAAGATGTCCAATATAATTATCCCCTCTTTAATCTTTGACTTACTCAAGTCATAGAATTAAGAGAATACTTATATGGTCACATAATCTAACGAGTATAATTCGGTTTCTTTAGAGAGATTCCAAATTATTTTTGTCACGAGAATTTCGAAATAATAATATTTCTATTCAAAATATTATTTTAATTCTCGGGAGAAAAGATCGAAGATATCATTTGGCTGAGGTTTCTCTATATATATCAAAAGAGATATTTATAGAACGTGGTAAATATTTATTATTTATATCGAGATAAAATATCAAGGAAGTTGTACGATCGGATATGAATATAGAATCATGCCAAAAATAATCTTGACATATATACGGATACAAATTCAACTAAAGATCTTTACGAAAAATAGTACCGAATATGGAGTGAAATATATTCGGACAAAATGGTACAACTGAGGTTTTTACATAATTTACAATATGAGTTTAGATTATAACGGAATATATGCTTATCGTTTATATTAAAACAATATCGAGAAATTATATAATCGAACATAGTTATAAAATTATACGAAAGAACACTATTAATATTTATATATACGAATACGAATTAATGAATAAATCTTTATGAAAATAACATTAAATGCGATATAAAATATGTTTCGATAAAATAATACGGTCGTGGTTCTTTTATATAAAAACTTTTAGGAATAATTTTATAATAATAATACTGATTCAAGTTTCTAAAAAGGGTCGTTATAAAAATTCTTAATTTTTAATAAATAAAATTCTTATTATAAATTGATAAAATAAATAAATTTCTTAAAATATCAAAATCAAAACTTTAAGATTAAACGGATAAATTTAAATAAAACCTGAGATAGATTCTGGAGTGTTTCAAAAATTATCAATACTAATAAAATATCAACAGGTTTTCTTAATTTTATAAATTAAATAATCGTTTATTTAAAATTTTGAACGGAGAGTATTTATATATATATTTTCTCAAAACTGAAATACTGGTTTAGTATAATAAAATAAAAATAACCGAGAATAAATTCAGTAAATTACTGAAATATTCTAAAGGAATTTATAAAAACAATTGATATTACTGTGGGAATATTTCAAATTTTCGATTAAAAATAATTGGAGGGAATTCTTTAGAAACACAATATTTATATGTCTCTAGCATATCTGATAAAATTTCGGAATTTTCGGAATAAAAATAATATTTCTGGAGACTCGATCATAGGAATGTTCAAGTCGGAGCGTAATATTTGTATTCTATTTATAATATTGGAATGACCGTGAGGTTAACGATCTGATATAAATAGTCACTGGGACTGGAATAATTCAATAATTTATCGGAAGTTTCTTGAATTAACGATGGATGATTTATGTTTTATAATCTATTTATTTTTCTATATATATATTTATACTTTTTATAACTTATTTCATTTCTTTATTTATATCTCGATTTAATTTCTTTTAATATTTATCCGGTTTCTGTTCTGTATTTCTGTCTTATTTCTTTTAATATCGTGATTTCAGTTTTATATTCTTTCGTACTTCATATAGCCTTAATATCCTGTAAGATTTCCCAGAAATTAAATGTGTATGTAAATTCACAATTGTGTACAGAATTGTCAATTTACCCCACATAATCATTCTAGTAATATCCTGTAGTGGATTTGTTTTAATTTCTAATTATACTATTCTGGTGCTCACCAACTTTATAATGGTTTGGCATTTAGGTACCCAAAATTTTACCTTCTAATATTCTTTTACCCTATCCATATTTCTAATCACAATTTCTTTTAAAAGACATTTCTGGTAGATCCTGGATTAATAAATATTTCAAGACTGTCCATAAGCGCAGCTCTGATACCAACCTGTAACACCCCAGCCTGACGTGGCCGGGTTGTCGGGTCGGGTTATCGGAGTTATGCAGTGGACTTCCGGATATTGACAGTCTTGACTCTTCCAGGATCCACGTCATCATATCTGTTGGGTTACCTGAACACATGCCAAAAATAGTTTCTGTCAACATAAAGTTGGTGAGGTCGTGCATTTTATAAATTGAATGGCCAGTTCATTTATTTATAATTCTTTTAATAAAACATGCTTTACTATTCTAGTTCTGAGGGGGAATATATTCTATTATATCAATTCGATTAAATTGTACCGATTATATGTCAATCTATTATATTCTATTAGTTGCCATTCCTATCGATAGTATCACTCTGTTTGTGATAAATACTTGTACCGTCTGGTTCCTGCCCTCTAGTTGGTGCAGGAAAGGAAATGGCGGATACCGTCCAGTACTGTCCTCGTTGTTTCTATTATCCCCTTTTCTATTATATTTCCTTTATTAATTCTATTATGTAAAGCATTTCTATATTTTCTAATAAACGACATGTGTTTCCCCTAAAACGTTTAATAAAACAATAAAAGAGGGGAGTTCACGATACTCACCGGTTTGCGTATAATCTTCTATAGTCTCTTTTATTACAATTATATGTCAAATATATATATTGATACGTTTTACGTGTGGGACTCGTTAGATTGTATTATTTAGGATATATATCACATATACAATTTATGTATATATAGAGTTCGGTATATATTAGATAGTCCTAAACTCGGGGTTTATTATTGACACGACACGGACATCCTAGAATCTAGCTGGCTATTACAGCTTAGCACTCGTAGCTAATAAAGCTGGCCATTACAGCTTGGCACACGAACCTATAGGACTCTAGACACGTACTTACCCGGATGCTGGTTCGGCTGATCATATTATCATTAACCCGAGTCTAGTATATCTTTCTATATATCGAATCTTATATATATAAACGTATATATTCTATATATGATTATTATTCTCTTATTATTATTATCAAGTCCGTACGTTATTCGTATTATATATATATAATCGTATAATTCTAATAATCCTCGTCTAATCAATGGACCGGGTTCTATTCCGGGTGTTTGAACGAGTCACTGAGTTGACTCGGTAACGGTTTAACTCTCCGATTGGATTAACGGTACCTCGCAATAATCGCAGAAACAGTATTATAATCGGGTATCAATGATTAATACCAATATATATATAATAACTGTTAGATTATACCTTTCGAATAATCGTTGGTATGGAACCGGAAGTCAACCGGACCTTCCCGGAGACTGACCGGAAGCTAGTCGGAGGCTCGACAGAAAATATAGCACAACCCAGAATATAAGAGGAATCAACCGAAGGTCCTAACCCACCAGTTATAACACACGAACACACCTTCATCAACATCTACGGTTCGGTTAGCTTCTTAACAGTCACCGGACTCGGGTTTATCGATGGGTTACCATGACTCACGACAGTCACCGTAGCTTGGTGACTGTCCGGCTCGTTACTCAGTAACAGCGATTATCAGTAGAACATAGGGTAGGTTCATCGGTGACAGTCACCAAGACCGGTGACTGTCCGGGCCTTTAACTGGAACAGAGGAAGATAAACAGGGTGGTTCTAGGATGGTTTACGGGGTGGGTTCCGGGTTATATTATCGGGTTATATTGGTAGATTCAAGGTTTGGGTAACAACTACGGCCATGAACAGAGGGATAATATGGTTATTGATGACAGTCACCTTCATCGGTGACTGTCCGGCTCCGCTAACAGGTACAGAGAGAAACAGACAGGGTAGTTTGATGTTGACAGAGCCGAGTAACGGTTTAGGGTAAGGATTATTATCCATAGGTTATTGAAACAGAGGAGAGGAGGTGGGTTGGTGATGGTTGTCGGCTATGGTCGGAACAGAACCGAACAAAGGATCGGGTTGGGTACCGGTTTTGGTTTCATGACAGTAACAGAGAGAGAGAGAGACGAGTTGAAGGGTTGGTTAAGGTTTTGCCGGAGATGGGGAAGGAAGAAGACGACCGGCGGCGGCCGGAGGTTTCGCCGGAGTGCTGCTGCTTCTGCTTTCTGAAACACACACATATATGTGTGTGTTGTTTTGTCTGTTCCGCCCAAAAGAGAGAGAGAGGAGAGTTTTATAAAGATAATTATACAAGGGGTGTTTGGCTACAGGGATAATTACTGGAACTCGGGTGTTTGGTAACGAGTATAGTAATAAAATAAGAAACGTTAAAATAGAAGATAAGGAGCGTTTTACCGAGATAATAAAAATCCAATAATTATTATTTATAAAATCAATTAAAACGGTTAGTCGCGAGATTCGAACTTAAATAATTTAATAAGTAATCGGGTGGTCGGGTACGATCCGACCCGTTTAAGAGACCCGTAACACCTCGAGGTGTTACAACATTCAACGACATGCATGATCTCATCATAAACTAATCGTTGTTCATCTGTTAATGAACAAAACTGAGCATGAAACTCCGTTTCTAAAATTGATACGTTATAAGAAAGCTCATCCGTAATTAAACGGTTGCTTGCAATAGATAACGATTCAATATTTGGATAAGGCATAGATGCAAATCTTCGCAGGCTTGATTTATTACGAAGCAAATACTTCTCAATTTCATATAATGTCAAATTCTTGACTTGATGATCAGGAAGTGTTACAGTTTCTGAAAAATAACATTAAAATAATAATAATAATGAAGTACTTTAATATATGTAATAAAACAATATTCGAAGTAACAATAGGAAAAAATCCAAACTTGGAAGCCCTAATAGATTTTTGTGTTTTCGCATAATACCATCTGCCAAGATTTCCCATGTTTCTTCCCACACATAATGAGGCATGGACAAAGTATTAGAGATAAGAAGCGTAACAAAGAAATTGCGAAGATACGGTCATGTGCCTATTTCATTTGCCTCTCTAATAGCCTCTATATACTCCATGTCATCGTCTAAAAGCCCGAGTGCATAGCACGCGTCTCTAAATGTGGTGAAAATTTCTCCATCTACGGTTCTAATATCTTGAAATGACTTTGGACCTTTAACTTTGTTGAGTAGAATTCTCAAAAAGTAAGCCTCACCCAACGATGGATTGACAGCATGAATACGACCAGTTGAGAAAGCAGATGTTTTACGTGGTAACCATATTCGTTGATTCGATTTACAAAACATATTTTGTGGGGAATTCAACATAAGTAAGCTCACGTGCCTCCAGATCTGTTTGGTTACATTGCATCCAAGATAAAAACAATGTAGAAGCAATTGAAGATTTATTTAGCATGTCATCAATGTCATCGTCGGGGTCGTATATGATTTGCTGCTGACCAGGAAGATGAAATGGAAGCCTAATTACCGATGGATACCTATAATGAATGTCGAATTTATATATCCTCCATGACGCTTCACATGCTGAAATATACCGACAATTGTAATACTCTTTTATTTCATCTTTTGCTGATTCTTGATCTCCTTCTGTACCATCTTGTACAACAGCAACTGTACTCCTATTAGGCCCTTTGTTAATTTATTTAAAAAGATATTTAATTGAGCCAATCTGATTACACCATTCGACGTTAATGTGTGCTTGATAACGTCTCAAAAGTGTAGGATTATAAGGAACTACGTATCTGTTGTCTAATTTAACACTAGATTTTTCTACAAAAATTCGAGAGTCACGTCTTCTATAAACTAGAAACCCATTTGCATCAATAGTTGTGTGACTCGAGAATTGTTTTGGAATTTTTTTTGAGCACTTACCATCTTGCATACAGGGAGAATTCTTATTTGCATAACCAGAGGGTCCATGAATCATGAAATCACTGACAAGTGTAAACAACTCAGGATCTTCCATCTTATCAAGGATTTCAACAGAAATGAAAGGATCAACCTGGTCGACAATAAGAAGCTTATCTTCATCTTTCATGAACAAACAAATATGAGCATGCGGGAGACCTCTTTTTTGAAACTCTACCGTATAAACAACTACATTATAAAATGAAACAAATTAGTAAGTATAATTCCTTATGTGTGTGTGTGTTTGTTTATAAAATAATTGTAAAAGTACCTGCTGAAACTTTTCCCAATAATGATTTACCCCTCAAGTCTTTGATGATTGAATCTAACTTAATTTTAAACATTCTGCATAATATATCAGGTCTGTCTTATAGCCTAATGGTCTTATCCCTGAGAAACCTACTAATCTCTGGCCATTTGGGATTACAGGTGATCGTTATGAAATAATCCGGATAGCCAAACCATTTATAAATGGACATTGTATCAAGATAATTTTGCATCATGTAACGGGCACCTCCTGTAAATGAAGACGGCAATATAACACGTTTGCCAACATTTGATATATCATCAGTACCGTTAGCTTGTAAGGTACAAAGATTATTATACGTATCAGACCTAAGCTCTGATTGGTGGCTACGTATGTAGAAAAGCCTCTCACTTTCAATCATTGTGTAGGCATCTACTAAAAATTGGTGAAAAGGCGTCTTGAATTAAGAATCAATGAAAATGTGTTGACTCTATCTTGAACTCGGTAAGCAAAAACCTCTCTCATCGTAACCTTAGAATCACTTTTTTTTTCTCTAAGGTCGTACCATCTCTATGAGGTACATCTGTCCTGTATCCGTCCTCAGCATATGGAAATAGAAGTGGATATTGCAAAGGAACGTATACCGGATGAAGTTCGCTTATACGCGTTAGAATTCCGGATTTGGTTTCAACAATAACATCTCGATTATCAAGTGAAGCTGAAAGATCTCCAACAATAAGAGCAGCCACCTCATTTGCGGTTGGTAAATTGTAAGTACGTCCGTCGCTTTCCCTCATTCCAATCAAGCGTAGTTTAAAGTTAGCCTTAGGATTGTTAGCGAACCGATCTCTAACCATCCTATAAGATTTGACTAACGAATTGTTTGAATCTAACCTGAGCTTTATGTATTGGATTAGCTCAGTATCAAAAGACTCATCACTTGAGGTAGATGGATGTTTTGAACCACTGCAAACAATTTATCATTTGTTAATGAATATCCACAATTAAATTCAAAATAATATAATATTGTAAAATTGGTTAGGTACGTAAATAAGCTTTGTCTATTTGTAAGCTCATTTTCAGTATCATATATATAAAGCTGTGAAAATTTTGGTTTCTCCTCATCCTCTGGTAGAAGACTTCCCAAGCTATGATAATTCTGACCACTGAGTCTGAAGACAAAGGGAGCATTTCCTTTGTTAATTTTTGTATCAACCTTGCCTCCTATTGAAGTAAAGGAAAACATCGAATTGTAACGACGAATGTTTTTCAGAAAATACTTGCTTCTCGAGTCCACACCATTGAACAAGTTTAGATAATTCAAAGGGGGTTCTTTTAGGCTGGGAAGTTCAACTTTTCCATAAGCACAACAAAGCATATAAGTTGTTTTTTCTAAAACCTTTCTTCCCCTTCCGGTTTCTTTTTCCCACATTTTTGCATAACAAAATTCACATGTAACATTCTGATCACCATGATCGAGGTAATCTGTTGAATGAGATATAACAAATGTATCAACGAATGTGTACGTATAAGAAGTATATGTAGAATTTTTTAGTAAATGATACTAATTCTTTTCAATTACCATTGGATATTCCGGAGAATGGATCTTTAATAATATTTGTATCATGAGAATCTTCGCGGAATGTCAAGTTAAGCATAGGGATGGGGAAATTATACGTTGTTTATTTGATGACATGTGGTTCGTTGATGTTAACCTTGTTAAGGTTGATATTTGAGTGGATGGACCTGTAAGAAATAAAGTTGAAAAAAATCATTGTATTAAATTTTAATGATAGGAAGTGAAAAAAATATATAATTTTACCAGCTGTGTTATCGTTATGTGGAGTTGTATTATTCAGACTGATGTTAAATGGTGTTGCTGGTGATGTATGTTGTAAATCATTTGCAACGGATCGCGAAACATTTGATGACAATTCCACGTTCTTAGAGTTCTTTGTCGTAGGTATCATTTTAGATCTACGACTATCTAATTGTAGCTTTCTAAATTTACGCCTCTCAGCGCTATTGTGACTAACATCATCATTTATTGAAACTGCAAAAAAAATACAAAGGAATGGTGATTCTTGCAACTTGTTATAATATTAAATGATATTTGAAGCAGAAAAGTTAAAAGCATTGCAAATTAGTATAATAATAATAACATAAATTGCATATATGTGTGTGTGTATATATATATATATATATGTGTATAAAACATGATACCATTTGAAATGTTTGATAAGGGAATTCTTGTTAAGGTTGATCTTTGAGTGGATGGACCTGTAAAAAAATTTGAAAAAGTCATTGTATCTTAAATTTTAATGTTAAGAAGTTTAAAAAATATATATAAATTCACCAGCAGTGATATCGTTGTGTGGAGTTGTATTATTACGACTGATATTAAACTGAGTCGAAGTTGTACTTTGGTTGTTAAACGGTGTTGCTGGTGATATATTTTGTAAATCATTCGTAATGGATCGCGAAACCCTTGAAGATGATTCCACGTTATTAGACTTCCTTGTTTTGGATATTGTTGGGGAATAACCGTAACAAACGAACAAAAACGGATAACAGAAATCTCTGAAGGCACGTGATCGCTTTCAGATTGAATCAATTCGACGGTTTTATCGAATATTCAATTGGATACAATCAGAGATTCAGAAGTTTCTGTATCTTATGATTGAGAGTAGATAACCAGAGAGATTGACCAAGAAGAAGATCGATTCGTAATGATAATTTGGGGCCAGTAACTGCCTTTTAGGCAGTTTTCCAATGGTTTCTACATTGCCAAAGTTAGTCCCTCTGCCCCTTGTTCCCTGCTCCTAGGGGCGCTACCCCCGGACCCCCGTTCCTTAGGGGCTTCGCCCCTAACTTCATAATAAATTCAAATAGGCGTGCACTCCGCACCACCATACCTATATGATATATTATTATGAACATATTGGTCAACACAGTCAATCTAATTACACTAAAATATCCAACAATCCTCCCCTATTTTAGTGTAATCCTTGATTAACTAAAACAAATAATCTCAAACATTTAAACTTTTGCTTAAATGAAATGTCGTGACGATTGAATTTCACATTAGTACATTACACATTCTGAATATTCGAATACCAGGGTGTCGCTTAGGATTGAACCCTGGGAACTCATCTTGAATACACAAAGATAATGTACACAAAAGTTTACATACATAGTAGTTCTATCTTGACATAATGTTTTACTAGCCTATGTCCTTATCCTTCATAACTATGTCAAAGCCAAGTCCCAGCTTCTTGAAGCGGCAAACTTCATACTTACATAGGTAGCTCTTTTAGTCTTGCACGTGCAATGCAATTTGTCAAAAAAGCTATTAAGAATATATACATTCAACCTCCTTAACTTGCAGGCCTGAACACATACCTTGGGATGAATCTTCTAATGTGTTCCAATCTCTACATATTAAGGTTTCCGCATTGAATTCTGCATCTAGCGTTGTACTAGATGGGAATTGGGTATCTTAACATCAGAGATTTCTAGTGGACTTTAATCCCATCCATATAGCCGACTTTTTCACGAGATCTCTACTTAACCCTTTGGTTAAATGATCGGCTAAATTGTTTTGAGTTCTCACAAACACCACAGATATCACACCATTCGTGATAAGCCCACGTATCATGCTGTGTCTAACACCTAAGTGTCTAGACTTTCCATTATACACTTGACTATATGCCTTAGACAAGGTAGATTCACTATCACATCTGATAGACAATGGTGATATCGGTTTCGGCCACAATAGAATTTCATAAATCAAATTTCTTAGCCATTCAGCTTCTTTACTAGCTACTGCTAATGCCACAAACTCAGCTTCCATTGTTGAATTAGTGATGCAAGTTTGTTTCTTTGATGCCCAGCATATAGCACCACCTCCAAGAAGGAATACCCAACCACTTGTGGAAGAATGATCTTCCAAATTAGTAATCCAACTTGCATCTGAATAACCTTCAAGAACAGAAGGAAATCCAGTATAAGTCAAACCAAAATCTATGGTTCCTTTCAAGTACCTAAATACTCGATTTATTGCTTTCCAATGAATCAAACTTGGATTGTGAGTATATCTTCTCAGTTTTCCAACAGCAAAAGCTATATCAGGTCTAGTACTAATCATGGCATACATGAGAGATCCAATAGCCTTTGAATATTCAAGTTGATTCACAGCAACTCCTTTATTAGGTACGAGTTTTACAGAAGGATCCATAGGAGTACCCATTGGAGAACTATCTTTGTGATTGAACTTTTCTAACATCTTCTCAATATAATGTGATTGAGAGACAGTAATACCATGTTCTCCTTGTATGATCTTAATACCAAGAATCACGTCCGCCTCCCCCATGTCTTTCATATCAAACTTAGATGACAGAAATTTCTTAGTTTTATCAACTTCATTTTGGCCAGTACGAAAAATCAACATGTCATCAACATATAAGCAAATAATTACTCCTTTTCCAGAAGTATCAAATTCGCTATAAACACACTTGTCCGCTTGGTTTAATGCAAAACCATTAGACAGCACCACATCATCAAACTTTTGATGCCATTGCTTAGGGGCTTGTTTCAGGCCATAAAGAGATTTCACCAATTTACAAACCTTATGTTCATTTCCAGGCATGACAAAACCTTCAGGTTGTTTCATGTAAATCTCTTCATCCAATTCACCATTCAAAAAGGCAGTTTTAACATCCATTTGGTGAATTACAAGATTATGTATAGCTGCAAGTGCCAACAATAATCTTATGGTGGTTATCCTAGCAACAGGAGCATAGGTATCAAAGTAGTCAATGCCTTCCTTTTGCCTAAAGCCTTGGATGACCAATCTGGCTTTATATTTGTCTATGCTACCATCCACCTTCATCTTCCTTTTGAAGATCCATTTACTACCCAAAGGTTTACACCCAGGTGGTAAATCAGTAAATTTCCAAGTATTATTGTGCATTATAGAGTCAATCTCATCTTGGATTGCTTCTTTCCAAAATGTAGCATCCCTAGAAGACATAACATCATTGAATGTCTTTGGATCCTCATCAATATTAAAACAATATTGATACTGATGTTCAACACTAGGGGTGAGTATTGGTCCGTACCCGACCCGACCCGAACCCGAACCATACATAAATTCAGAACCGATCTGAAACCCTACTCAAATGTTCGGTTCTCGGTCCAACATACATCGGGTCTTCGGTTCTTCAACCTAAAACCCGAACCTACCCGATCCATACAAAAACCCTCCACTTTGTGACAGAATTCGTGTTTCAATGGATCCTTATTTGGTTCAGAATTCGTGTTTCAGGTTAGATTTCTGAAATTAAACCTTGATGGTTGTGTTATGTGAATGTTTATTTGATTATACAATTATTTTATCTATAAAATCAGGTTGATGATTACTTTGTTTGATTGTGTTCGATTGGTATCTACAAAATGTTCGCACACCAAGTGCTCGATAAAATTCCTAAGTGAAAAAACTAACATATTTGTAAGAAATAAATTAGAAAACCAAAAGATCGTTCAAAGTTGTTACGTAGAAACGAAGTAAGAAATAAAAAGAAAGTACGAAACAAAGTAACAAACCAAGAATGAAACAAATAAACAAAACGACCAAAAAAAACTTGGTGGACTTCAAGTTTTCAACATTTATCCGCAAGCACCGCTTAATCAAGCTCCACATTCAGTATCCGGATCAACCTTATCGGATATTTCTACAAAAAAAAAAAAAAAATTACAACAATAGATAAAACACATATAACACGACTTAAAGATGTGTATGTAAAAATACCTTTTCCAATGTCATCAAATTCTGTTGGGTCTTCGTTATAATTTATCTTCTTAGCGGATGCACGAATCCAATCCTCTGAACATATTAGTGCCTCTACAATCGGGGGTGACAAAGAAGTTCGATAAGTTTCTACAACTCTTCCGCCTGTGTACTAAAAGCTTCCTCTGAAGCAACACTTGAGACTGGGATAGCCAAAATATCTACGATAATAATAATGGATAACAAGTTAATTGGCTAGAAGGTATCATATTTATAATTAATATACGTAAACTATTAAACATACCTTTCGCCATTTGTGCTAAAATTGGATATTTTGAAGATGCAGCTTTCCACCAATTTAGAATATTGAATCCCTGATAACTGTTCTCCTCAGCGTCCTCAAGGTACCTATCTAATTCTGATTTAGTGGTATATGAGGAAGAACCACCATCCGCTTTAAATTCTGTTAAAAAGTCATCATCGTCTTGTGCATCTTGTTCAAAGTTCCCTTGGCTTTGTGAAACTTTATCTGAACTTTGGCTTTCACTTTTTGATTCATAGTCTTTAAACACCAACTTCAGTTCACCCATTATACTGTCAACGATAATTTTAACTTTTTTCTGAATATCATTTTCTGTCTCCCCTTCTTTTTGTTCAGCCTTTAATATTCTTGTAAAACCAAATTTAATCACACGCATCTTCAATCTAGGATCTAAAATTGCAGCAAAATACAGGATGTAATTAAAACTTTTACCATTCGGCAAATTCCTCCAGTACCTGTCAAACTTTGCAAGCATCGTACTACCCATAACTTTACTACTCGTGTCATCCGCAGCTTTCAATTTCCTTAGATGCTTGTCTATCCCCATAATATCATTAAAGAATACGTTAACAGTCACAGATTTTGAAGCAGAGGCGTTGGTGGTTTTACGCTGAAACAATTCTAAGACACCAGCTAATTGTCTCGCGTAATGAAAATCTGAAATTTTTGGATAATTTTCACCCAAATCATTTCTATAACTCTTGTCCATCAAATCATACTTGTAAAATGCCTTCTCTAACTTTTCAGCCTTGTCCAACATCTCCCATGTGGAGTTCCATCTAGTAGGCATATCTACACTAAGTAATGCCTTGCTCTCGATCTTTTCTGCCTTGACACACTTTTTAAACGTGTCCAACCTCTGAGGAGATAATCTAATATAGCGAATCGCGTCCCTGATACGATCTATGCTACTGGACCCTTCTTTTAATCCGTCTTTCACAATTAAGTTGATAATGTGGGCCATACACCTGATGTGTAAATATCTCCCGTCTAACAAGAGGCCGTTTAACCTACTTTTCACAAACTCTAAAGCGACATCATTCGCAGAAGCATTATCTGCTGTAATGGTCAACACATTTTCAATATCCCATTCTTTTAGACACTTAAGCAGTGCTCTACCAATCTCATCTCCTTTGTGGCTGAAAATTTGCTTAAAGTTAATGATTCTTTTATGTAAAACCCAATTGTCATCAATAAAATGACAAGTTACACACATATAGTTAATCCGCGGGTTCGATGTCCAGGTATCTGTGGTTAGACACACTCGTTTGCTAGTCTTTGCAAAGAAAGATTTAAGCTTAGCTTTTTCCTCTAAATATATTTCACCAATATCCCTAGCAATGGTAAACCTACTAGGCATCTTAAAGTTAAGATTAAAGCTTTGTATAACCCTTCTAAATCCCTCATGTTCAACAAATGAAAACGGTTGCTCATCTATAATGCACATCTCAGCTATGGCTCTTCTACTTGCTTTCTCACAATATTTCCAAGATTTTACCTCACAAGTGCCGTCCTCACCATCATTGCTCTTTTTGAGAAATATATTACTTTGGTTTTTCAAGTAATCAGGGTGTTTTTCACATCTCTTACTATGTTTACCTAATGAAGAGGTGCCGTTTTTTACCGGGTCAGCCGCAAATTCTTTGGAACAGTGCTT
Source organism: Ambrosia trifida (assembly GCA_028751855.1). Taxonomy (NCBI): domain Eukaryota; kingdom Viridiplantae; phylum Streptophyta; class Magnoliopsida; order Asterales; family Asteraceae; genus Ambrosia; species Ambrosia trifida. The sequence goes on along the minus strand of CM054122.1, from coordinate 91,103,980 downwards.
GCATCTTGCCCTTTGGTTGCCATCCTCGTCTTTAAACTTCTCAAAATCATCCCAAACATTAGACTTTGTCTTTGCCGTTTTTTTAGAAGTAGAGCCTCCCGTTTTCTTGGCACCTAACGGTTTTAGTTTTCTTTTTTGCATTATCTTTTTCAACATGTTGTGACTTCCTCTTTTGGCTTCCACGCGATTCGTCGCTTGATAAATTCTCGATGTTAGTTGAATTCATCTACGTATAACCAATACAAAAAAACGATTGTTAGTAATAAATATATAACATTCCTGATTATATTAGTTTAGGCGTTTCAAAAAAAACGCCTAAACTATATTAGTTTAGGCGTTTCAAAAAAAACGCCTAAACTATATTAGTTTAGTCGTTTTTTTTAAACGCCTTACACCACAATCCACTACTACTACTACTCATGTATGCAATTTCTTCTTTTTATTGAATCCTCTCAATCTACAGATCATTACTAGACAAAGATGCAAAACAGTTTTCTATGACAGAAATTTGTCACTTAGGGCTGTTGGGATTTTGGCATTAATATCAGACTCACATGATCAACAACAAAATATGCTACCGAAAATACATATGCTTTAATATCAGAGCCTTAAAGCACAAACATGCATAATTTGACATACTCTTCTTTCAATTCAGCATAGGTGCAGCTATTGCAGCTTCTGTCACCAAAGTCGGGTCAGGTTGGATTAGGCGATCAGCAGGTCTGCTGCATCTCCAGCAGTTTTGACCCAGCAGTTTTACAGCTGCGTATATTTGGGTCAGCAGGTCTGCAGGTCTGTTGCGTATCCAGCAGTTTTGACGCAGCCGTTTTACGGCTGCAGAGCCTGGCTTGCTGTTTTACGGCTGCAGCAGGTCTGCAGGTCTGCTGCGTCTTAATCAGTTTTGACCCATCATGATTGAAACTCTTTAACAGTTTTTAATGTCAGTTTTGACCCATCTATAAATTATAATGCAGTTTTACGACTGCAGCATATTGAAACTCTTTAACAGTTTTTTATGCCATGTTCTAAATATTAAATTAACATGATTCATACCTGGCAGGTAGGGTCGTAGGGAGAAACGGAGCAGGGAAGCACAACAGTATCAACAATTCAGCACAGCAGCAGGTATTCAGCAGGAACTTTTTTACTGTGTTTATTGTTTGTAATTGTAGTTTATGAAAACTTATACAGGAAAAATAGAAGATATTAGATAATCATTTATTTAATTGGAAAAGATTTACCCTAAATTTAAATATATCAGGAAAAGATTTTACATAACTTTAAATAAAATATTTTCGAAAATTTTAATATATATAAGATAATTTACAGCCAAAATTTTTATATCTTGTTTATATTTTTCGAAAATTTATAATCTGTTTATTTTTAATCTTGTTTATTTTTTAATCTTGTTTATATTTAAAGTTTAAATACAATATTTTCGAAAATTCTAGTTTATAAGATAATATTCATTATTAGATAAGTTTAAATATTTAAATAATATTAATGTTCATTAGTTAAGGAATTATATTAGAACTAGAAAACTCGTTGGAGAAAGATTTGGTTATTGATCATGACAAGTCCGAATGTCCGATTTCATCATCTTTTTTGTAATTCGAATTCATAAACTCAAATTTGCAATATTTCAATTACCAATGCATAAACTGAAATTCATAAACTTAAATCCGCAATAAAAAACATAATGTTGATACGAATAGCAAGACGCCAAGACATAATATTAAATCAAGTAGTCTAAATTAAAAACCAAAAACAAAAGGTCTTCATCTTCATTTTTTCCATCTTGATTCTCAACCGCTCACTAGTTAACGTTATTTTCTGCAAAATATATATATAAGTAATATGATAAAACCAATTTTATATTGTGAATCGCTTTCAATAATTCAATTACCAAGGCATTTCGGACTTTTAATAAGATGTTTTTGCAATGTCGCTATTCCGCATTTAGTCGGGTCAGCAAAGTACATTGTCTCGCAATTCTTGCATCTTGCCATTTTATTACCATTCGCATCGGTAAACCTTTCGAACACCGCCCAAACTTCACTCTTGGTAATTCTTCTTTGATCCATCTAAGTTTGTTTTAAAAAAAAACAAATAAATATGTCTGATATGAATATGCATATTATCTTACATGTACAAAATCTATGGCAAAACAACATAACAATATACATGATCGAAAATTAAAGCTATCTAATGATATTTAAAACACGATACTTAAGGGAAAACTACCACCAAGCCGTATAAGAAACTCGCAGTAGTATGCAATCTTGGTTTATTATTGGCGTATGCTTCCTTAAACCATGTTACAATACTTAGATATGTCAAAACAACATAACAATACTTAGATATGGCAAAACAACATAACAATACTTAGATTAAAAAAAACAAATAATTCGCAGGTTTGGAGAATTGAGTTTGGGTAATCAGCAAACATAAACGGCACAAGCAGTAAACAAACATCCGAATTCGAAAATAAATATATGGAACTTTGTCTAATAATACCAGCTTGAATGATTGCAGGTTTGGAGAATTGGAGAAGATGTTGTTCTTGATTGCAGCTTTTAAATTCGCAGGTTTTTTTGTATAATTGTATATTATTAGGTTTTAATTGGTTTATATTATTACATGTTTGCTGCTGTACAATGAATAAAAGCCCAATAATTGTTGCCTAAATGTTTGCTGCTGTACAATGAATAAAAGCCCAATAATTGTAACCCGGTTCTCGGTTTTCATACGGTTTTTTCGGGTCGTGGACCGACCCGACCCAAAACCCGACAACATCTAAAATCCAGAACCGAAAACAAACCCTACAATGCAGACCCGGGTCGGTTTTGTTGTTTTTTCGGTTCGGGTTTCGGGTTTTCTTCGGTCCGGACCGTTTTTGCTCACCCCTATTCAACACCATTTCTGGTTCCTTCTACTAAATAAATATGAAAGTCAGCACCAAATGACTTGGGTTTTCTGACTCTAGTACCTTTTCTGGGCTCAGTACTAGTAGAAGGTACATCATCACAATTACCTGAATTGTCACCACAAGAAATTGTCTGTTCATAATTTTTAAGACACTGAGGCGTATCCTTCAATCAAGGAACAGAAGAAAATCTATCCTCATTCCCAAAATTAGCATCTCTTGACTCAATGACAGAGTGAACAGATACATAATCATTTGGTTCTATGAATAGAACCTATAAACAGGGGAATGTTCAGCATATCCAATAAATATGCAATCTATGCCTCTTTCACCAATGGTACTCATTTTGGGCTCAGTAAGCCTCACAACAGCTCTACATCCACAGACTTTGAGATAACTCAAATCTGGTACCTTTTTGTACCAAAGTTCATATGGGGTTACCTTAGACCTTTTATTAGGTGCTCGGTTCAATAAGTAATAGGCTGTCAACATAGCCTCACCCCAAAATCCATCACTTAAACCAGAATAGGACAACATGGAATTAACTGTTTGTTTCAATGACCTATTCTTCCTTTCAGCCACACCATTTTGTCGTGGTGTGTAAGGAGCAGTTGTTTGATGTATTATACCAGTAGATTGGAAATACACTGGATCATAATACTCTCCACCTCTATCTGTGTCACACCCTCAAAATCCACTTGCGGAGTTTTACCGCGAGGCGCATGACAAACCAGGATCCAAACCAACGATCACAATAAACAAGTCTAAATGAACATAAATGCAATTTCAAAACATATTTTAAAATCCCCGTTTACAGCGGAAGCTTATTTAAAAACAATATCTCAATAATGAAACAATAGTTCAACGTTCAAAAGACCATGCAACCCTATTAAGACTCCGTGCAAACGCGTGCGCCCTAGTCCAGTCGTGCTACCTTAGCGACCTGAGAAAACATGTAAAAGTTTACGTCAGCACAAAAATGCTGGTGAGTTTACAGGTTTTGTATCCAAGTACCAAGTCCACCTGTCCATACTATAACAAATAGAAAACCAGTATACGCTAGCTAGGCGTACGTTTTGTTACTACCACGATTGGAAAACCATTACTAACGCGAATACCAAAAGTATGCCCGATGTAGTTCCTGTTGTTCCTGTTTGAGACAATATGCACCCGCCGACCCTCCAAGTCGACGAGCGGGGTTGGTCACTCCCAATAGCGCTATTCACATTTCCCCGTTGTGCAAACCCGCACATTCATGGTTCCCCCCGGGACTTCCAAAGATCGTGTAGTACACAGTGTAAACCCATAGTATGACAGTAATTACCAAATAATCGTTTTAACACATGTTTTCTCCCCCGAAAAGTGTAAACCAGTTTAAAAGAGGGGCCGTAAACTCACCTTAAGTTGCGTTACTCCTTAACCCGAGTAAACCCAGCTGCTATGCTAGTCCCGTAAGCGGCGACCTAACATACGACAGTTACAAGTACTTAGACTAATAACCCGCAGGTTAATTAGTCCCTAGATGTCCAGACCATAACCAAGTTCGTTTGAAAACACCGTGACTGTTTAACCGACCCACAGTACAAGACTCGACATCCCATTGGTGACCCGAGACTCCCCGTGTTATGTTTACGCTCCAAAACGTACAATAACGCAAGTACACTTAACATACGTTAACGCACAACAAGTTATAGCACATAGTTTACGTATCACCGAAATACATCCAAATATATGTTACCAAGTTATTAGACATGTTACGGGGTTCCTAGCATGTTACTACATGTTAAATCGGGTCTCGGAATGCTAATTTACACTTACAGCAGCAGTACACGCGATTAGGAAAAGTCAACTAGCATTTAGGTTGGTCAACTAGCAATTAGGAGTCCTATTCGCCCCTATTATAGGCGATTAGGGGCTACTCCCCTCTATTATAGGCGATTAGGGGCTACTCCCCTGAACTTTCTAGTGATTAGGGCTAATCACCTGAACTTACTAGTGATTAGGGCTAATCACCTGAACTGTCACACAATTAGACCTCTACTCGCCTGTGTTATAGGCGATTAGCACTCTACTCGCCTGTAACATAGGCGATTAGGAATGCTACTCGCCTGTAACCTTGCTGTTCTGGTTTTTCGCGCGTTTAATGCTCCAAATCAGATCCAGAACGTGTGTAACTACCCAATATCATCCCAAACACTATCCTAAACATGTTTAACCCAAAACCCTTCGTTCAACCTCGTATAATCAGTCCTGCATGCAACCAAAGTAATCCAAACACCATTCACATAGCATGCAACATCATACTAACGCATGTAATCATAACACTATTATCCAATTACTGAGATTTCTATCATCATACTATCAATATCAATCCTGACCTAGCATGATAACCCATCAAATCATCATCAAGAATCATAAAAATCCTATCTTTCTAATCATACACACCCATAACGCACGTATATTAGTTATAATCCGATTAACAACCCTTATTGACGATTTTCAGAAAGCTTTTTCGTTTATGAACAGGTCTGGACCATTAGGGATTGATTAAAAACGTTTACAAAGTGTTATGGATGAGAATCAAACCTTAGGATTATGAAAGAATGATGGTTAGACCTTGAAACCTTGTGTTTTTGATCAAAATCGCCTTCCAGAGGTTGTTTATGTGTTTGGGGCGGTTATGGGACGACTAGGGTTGATATTAGGAAGTTTAGGAGGTTAAGCATTGTATTTATAGGCGTTTCTAGTCGTCCAGCACGTTATAGGCGAGTATGCAGCAGTTTCATGCGATTAGGGCTGCTAATCGCATGATTGTGCAGGTGATTGGGCCTAATCGCCCCTACATACACACGAGTAGGGCTCTAATCGCCCCTAAGGTCCTCTACTCGCCTCCCCTACAGGTGATTAGGCTTCCTAATCGCCTGTAGGGGTTGGTTTGGTGCGTTTTGCGCGTTAAACCCCGTTTTAACATATGTTAATGCATATTCACGTACCGACAAGTCATATAATGATTGTAAACACATAACACAAGTAAATACACATATTTACACTCGTTCACCAATTCCCGGGACTCGAGACTCGTACGTTCCGTATGCCCTGACGATCCTACTGATCGTCACCGTTTGTACACTTGGTTAAGGACCGACATCTAATGAACCTCTAGACCAACATCCAATGATCCTCTAGACTAAACCAATAGTTCCCGAACTATAACCCGACTTAACTAACCCAGTTAAGTACAATATACGCGTGAATCGCTAAGGTAGACTTTCATCTAGACAACGTTGTTAACCAGAATTTGCCGGGTGTCACATCATCCCCACGTTAAAAGAATTTTCGTCCCGAAAATTGCACAAGCACCAAAAGAACAAAAGAAATAACGAAAGAAACAAACAAAAAGATAGAAACCAAAAGAGAGATTTACCCGAGTTGTCACATCATCCCCACGTTAAAAGGAATCTCGACCCGAGATTCATTCAGCTGCCGAAGAGACATGTCTCGACTCGAACGCTTCCTTAGGAAAAAGATGAGGATACTTAGACTTCATCTGGTCCTCCCGTTCCCATGTATATTCCGGTCCCCGGTCCGAGTTCCACCGAACCTTAACGATACGAATCTTGCTGTGACGCAGGCTGCGAATCTTGTAATCAAGGATCTCTACAGGTTCTTCCACAATCCGAAGACGATCATCAACCTTGATCTCTTCCAGTGGAACGATGAGAGACTCGTCAGCCAAACACTTCTTCAAGTTTGACACGTGAAAGACGTTATGTACGTTACCGAGCTCCGTCGGTAGATCAAGTCGATATGCCACCGGCCCAATCCGTTCCAGGATCGTAAATGGGCCGACATATCGCGGATTGAGTTTGCCACGCTTCCCAAAGCGTATGACGCCCTTCCACGGTGAGACTTTTAGAAGTACCTTGTCATTGACTTGGAATTCCAGTGGTTTGCGACGCTGATCAGCATAACTCTTTTGCCGGTCCCGTGCCGCCGCCAACCGATTACGAATCTGTACGATCTTTTCCGAAGTTTCGTACACTAGTTCAGGCCCAGTGAGTTGACTCTCACCCACTTCAGCCCAACAAAGAGGAGAACGGCATTTCCGTCCGTACAGTGCTTCGAACGGAGCAGCTTTGATGCTCGTGTGATAACTGTTGTTGTACGAGAATTCTACCAACGGCAGATGAGCTTCCCAACCCTTGCCAAAATCGATCACACATGCCCGCAGCATGTCTTCTAAAGTTTGAATCGTACGCTCACTCTGACCGTCAGTCTGTGGATGGTAAGCCGTACTCATGTCTAGTTGGGTACCCAAAGCCTTGTGCAAAGACTTCCAAAAGTGAGAAGTAAAATGGGAGTCACGATCTGAGATAATAGAAACTGGTACCCCGTGCTTAGAAACAACTTCTTTCAAGTAAAGACGAGCCAAACGATCCATGGTGTCGGTCTCCTTAATAGCAAGAAAATGGGCTGATTTCGTCAACCGATCGACAATCACCCATATCTTGTCGTTCCCGCTTGGTGATTTAGGAAGTTGTGTGACAAAATCCATAGTAATCCGTTCCCATTTCCATTCCGGAATTTCAGGTTGTTGCAGGAGACCCGACGGTTTCTGGTATTCCACCTTGACCTTAGCACAGGTCAAGCATTTGCTCACGTATGAGGCTATGTCCGACCTCATGTTTGGCCACCAGTAAAGCACCTTTAGATCTTGGTACATCTTATCCGAACCAGGATGAATAGAATACCGGGACTTATGAGCCTCATCAAGGACAAGCTCCCGTAGTCCCCCGAACAAAGGAACCCATATACGTTCTGCGAAATAGTGCAGACCATCAGACCTTCGCTCTAGGTGCTTGTCGGCACCGTGCATAGTTTCAGCTTTAAGGTTTTCCTCCTTCAAAGCTTCCAATTGGGCAGAACGGAGTTGATCAGGTAACGATGAATGAATAGTGAACTGCAACGCCCGAACGCGACGAGGTTTAGTAGATTCCTTCCTGCTCAAGGCGTCTGCTACAACATTCGCCTTGCCAGGATGGTACTTAATAGCACAATCATAGTCGTTCAAAAGTTCGATCCAACGGCGTTGCCGTATGTTCAAGTGTTGTTGGTCGAAAATGTGTTGGAGACTCTTGTGATCGGTGTAGATGGTGCATTTGGTACCGTACAAGTAATGTCTCCAAATTTTCAACGCGAATACCACAGCACCCAACTCCAAGTCATGAGTTGTGTAGTTCTTCTCGTGCACTTTGAGTTGACGAGAAGCATACGCAATCACTTTCTCGCGTTGCATCAACACGCAACCGAGTCCATGAATGGAAGCGTCACAGTAAACAACAAAATCATCAGGACCCTCAGGTAAAGACAAAATAGGAGCAGAACACAGTTTAGACTTCAGTTCTTCAAACGCTGACTCTTGTGATTCACCCCAGTCGAACTTCCTATCCTTCTGAGTGAGAGTGGTGAGGGGTTGAGCAATCTTCGAGAACCCCTAAATGAAACGACGATAATAGCCCGCAAGGCCTAGGAATTGCCGCACCTCAGTTGGCGTCTTTGGTGCTCCCCAGTCCTTGATCGCTTCGATTTTAGCTGGATCGACATGAATTCCTAGTTCATTAACCACATGTCCTAGGAATTGAACTTCGCGTAACCAAAAGTCACACTTTGAGAACTTGGCGTAAAGTTGTTCCCGTCGCAAGAGTTCCAAAACTAACCGCAGATGTTCCCCGTGTTCGGTCTCGTTCTTGGAGTAGATCAGAATGTCATCAATAAACACAATGACGAACTTGTCCAGATATGGTTTACAGACGCGGTTCATCAAGTCCATGAAAACCGCTGGTGCGTTCGTGAGACCGAAAGGCATGACCAAGAATTCGAAATGGCCATAACGTGTTCGAAAAGCAGTCTTCGCAACGTCAGCCTCCCTGACGCGCAGCTGGTGATAACCGGACCTCAAATCGATCTTGGAATAATAACTAGAACCCTGAAGCTGGTCGAATAGATCATCAATACGTGGAAGAGGATAACGGTTCTTGACGGTCAATTTGTTCAGCTCTCTGTAGTCCACACACAATCGGAAACTTCCATCCTTCTTCTTAACAAATAAAATCGGGGCTCCCCAAGGGGAAGAACTTGGCCGGATGAAACCCTTGTCCAAGAGTTCCTGTAACTGACTGGACAATTCCTGCATCTCGGGAGGTGCAAGACGATAGGGGGCCCGAGCAATAGGAGCAGCCCCTGGTACAAGATCAATACCGAACTCGACTTGACGATGAGGAGGAAGACCAGATAAATCATCGGGAAAAACATCAGGAAACTCGCGTACCACCGGAATGTCGTCGATCTTCTTTTCATCACCAGAGGAAACAGATAAAAGCGCCAATACGGCTGGATAACCCTTTCGAAGACACTTAAGGGCTTTCATGCTAGAGATGATGTTTAGCGGAACACCACCCTTGATACCGTACACAGAAAGAAATTCTCCATCAGGGAGAGGAATCCGAATAACCTTATCGTAACAGACGATCTCCGCGCGATACAAAGATAACCAATCCATTCCTACCACAACGTCAAAACTACCCAATGGTACCGGCATAAGGTCGATGGGGAACGATAAACCCGACAACTCTAATTGACACTCCCGAAGAACACTAGTAGCTTCAATCGTTTTACCGTCAGCTAACTCAATAATATACTTGGTTTCTAATGGTACGGGTACTACATCTAGCAGTCGACTAACATCCATGGATACAAAACTCTTGTCGGCACCAGAATCAAATAACACGCTAACAGAACGATTATTGAGAAGAAACGTACCGGTGACTGTGTCAGGGTCCTGCCTAGCCTCAGCAGCTCCAATGACGAAGGCACGTGCATTTCTGCCGCCGCCCCCGTTGTTACCATTCCCGTTGTTCCCACCCTGCTTCAGTTTTGGGCAATCCTTCTTGTAATGCCCAGTGTCACCACAGTTGTAGCATCCTTGTTTCCCTGTAGTCCCCTGAGTAGTCGGAGCTGAGCTGTTAGTCGGAGCCTGAGTCGATGGAAGTGTAGCCCGACAATCCTTAGCATAATGCCCTGTTCGCTGGCAGCGGTGACAACGGTTACTGTCGCAGTTCCCTTGGTGATGGCGTCCACACTTGTTGCATTTGGGCAGTTTTCCCGCATAACCACCCTGCTTGTTACCCGAAGAAGATGAACCCCCATTATCAAACCTTTTACCCTGCTGTGCAGACCCAGATCCTTTCCCGTCATTTTCCCACTTGCGCTTGTTGTTCTCTGGGGCCTTAACTGTTGAACCCTTCGCAGGCAAAATCCCCTCATTCACTTTTAAGTTGGTCATCCTATGGGCCGATCGAACTACCTCCGCATAAGTAGGATGATTCCCAGCAGCCACTAACCCTGCAATTTCCGGTACTAACCCTGAGACATAGTGTTCAATCCTACGATACTCTGGCACGTGCAGATCGGGACACAGCACTGCCAACTCATTCCTCCTCACAGTATACTTCTCGATTTCCGATCCAGTCATCTTGAGGTTCCACACCTCATGCTCCAGCTTCTGTACCTCTTCCCTCGGACAATACTCACGCTTCAGCAACTGCACAAAATTCTCCCATGGCATAGCATATGCCTCCCCAATACCCATGTTCTGGGTGATACCATTCCACCAAGTCAATGCCACGTCCTGAAATAACGCAGCCGAATACTTTACACGGTCTTCTGGAAGACAGTTACACATCAGAAATACCGACTCCACTTTCTCCAACCACCTTAGCAAGCTAACCGCACCCTCAGTGCCAGAGAATTCCTGGGGCTTACAGTCCCGGAACATCTTGTAGGTGCACATGGGTGGGGGTGGGTCAACAGGACCACCTGAAATGAAACGTATGAGAAACCACGAATAACGTAAACAAGGCTCACCAATGAGGCAAAGAAAATGGATAAAACAACTTACCACCACCGTTGTGCCCTAACTGGAAGGCAGCTTGGAGCAAGTTGTTCAGATCAGCCTGTGATAGGTTAATACCTCCACCACGACCACCAGCACCACCGCGACCACCACCACGTCCACCATTGTGACCACCTCCACGTCCTCCACGCACTCCAGACATGATTCTGGCAGAAAGAACGAGAAAATTTAGTTTCGCAGTTAAAAATAACCACTAATGTTCACAAGATCAAAGCCAGATCCAGTCCAGGACTATCCCCTCAAACCCAGAGCTCACTAGGGCTTCCATGCATTTCGGTTTATGATTTTGTGTGCACCCAAAATGATAAACCGCTCTACATGGTCCTCCAAGTGTTCTCCTAGTTCAAAGTTCAAATCACCGAACATAGACTCTTAGCTACACACCGTAATACTACGGTAGTTTATGACAAGTGTTTCTATTGGGGTGCGAAAGGGAGATGTCCGAGCCTTGGACAAATCTCAAGAGTACACGAGTTACTCCAATAGACTACACTGCCTAGATAATAAGTAACCCAACCTAAGATAGAACGGATGATGTAACGTAGAAAGACCAACGATTTAGAGACACCCCGACAAGACCATACGTAAACCACTATAACGTTTAGTACCATGTGATCGTCTAGTGTGTGCGACTCGGCTATAGACTAGACTCTACATGCAGTCCTAGTTCACTATAACCATTGGCTCTGATACCAATCTGTCACACCCTCAAAATCCACTTGCGGAGTTTTACCGCGAGGCGCATGACAAACCAGGATCCAAACCAACGATCACAATAAACAAGTCTAAATGAACATAAATGCAATTTCAAAACATATTTTAAAATCCCCGTTTACAGCGGAAGCTTATTTAAAAACAATATCTCAATAATGAAACAATAGTTCAACGTTCAAAAGACCATGCAACCCTATTAAGACGCCGTGCAAACGCGTGCGCCCTAGTCCAGTCGTGCTACCTTAGCGACCTGAGAAAACATGTAAAAGTTTACGTCAGCACAAAAATGCTGGTGAGTTTACAGGTTTTGTATCCAAGTACCAAGTCCACCTGTCCATACTATAACAAATAGAAAACCAGTATACGCTAGCTAGGCGTACGTTTTGTTACTACCACGATTGGAAAACCATTACTAACGCGAATACCAAAAGTATGCCCGATGTAGTTCCTGTTGTTCCTGTTTGAGACAATATGCACCCGCCGACCCTCCAAGTCGACGAGCGGGGTTGGTCACTCCCAATAGCGCTATTCACATTTCCCCGTTGTGCAAACCCGCACATTCATGGTTCCCCCCGGGACTTCCAAAGATCGTGTAGTACACAGTGTAAACCCATAGTATGACAGTAATTACCAAATAATCGTTTTAACACATGTTTTCTCCCCCGAAAAGTGTAAACCAGTTTAAAAGAGGGGCCGTAAACTCACCTTAAGTTGCGTTACTCCTTAACCCGAGTAAACCCAGCTGCTATGCTAGTCCCGTAAGCGGCGACCTAACATACGACAGTTACAAGTACTTAGACTAATAACCCGCAGGTTAATTAGTCCCTAGATGTCCAGACCATAACCAAGTTCGTTTGAAAACACCGTGACTGTTTAACCGACCCACAGTACAAGACTCGACATCCCATTGGTGACCCGAGACTCCCCGTGTTATGTTTACGCTCCAAAACGTACAATAACGCAAGTACACTTAACATACGTTAACGCACAACAAGTTATAGCACATAGTTTACGTATCACCGAAATACATCCAAATATATGTTACCAAGTTATTAGACATGTTACGGGGTTCCTAGCATGTTACTACATGTTAAATCGGGTCTCGGAATGCTAATTTACACTTACAGCAGCAGTACACGCGATTAGGAAAAGTCAACTAGCATTTAGGTTGGTCAACTAGCAATTAGGAGTCCTATTCGCCCCTATTATAGGCGATTAGGGGCTACTCCCCTCTATTATAGGCGATTAGGGGCTACTCCCCTGAACTTTCTAGTGATTAGGGCTAATCACCTGAACTTACTAGTGATTAGGGCTAATCACCTGAACTGTCACACAATTAGACCTCTACTCGCCTGTGTTATAGGCGATTAGCACTCTACTCGCCTGTAACATAGGCGATTAGGAATGCTACTCGCCTGTAACCTTGCTGTTCCGGTTTTTCGCGCGTTTACTGCTCCAAATCAGATCCAGAACGTGTGTAACTACCCAATATCATCCCAAACACTATCCTAAACATGTTTAACCCAAAACCCTTTGTTCAACCTCGTATAATCAGTCCTGCATGCAACCAAAGTAATCCAAACACCATTCACATAGCATGCAACATCATACTAACGCATGTAATCATAACACTATTATCCAATTACTGAGATTTCTATCATCATACTATCAATATCAATCCTGACCTAGCATGATAACCCATCAAATCATCATCAAGAATCATAAAAATCCTATCTTTCTAATCATACACACCCATAACGCACGTATATTAGTTATAATCCGATTAACAACCCTTATTGACGATTTTCAGAAAGCTTTTTCGTTTATGAACAGGTCTGGACCATTAGGGATTGATTAAAACCGTTTACAAAGTGTTATGGATGAGAATCAAACCTTAGGATTATGAAAGAATGATGGTTAGACCTTGAAACCTTGTGTTTTTGATCAAAATCGCCTTCCAGAGGTTGTTTATGTGTTTGGGGCGGTTATGGGACGACTAGGGTTGATATTAGGAAGTTTAGGAGGTTAAGCATTGTATTTATAGGCGTTTCTAGTCGTCCAGCACGTTATAGGCGAGTATGCAGCAGTTTCATGCGATTAGGGCTGCTAATCGCATGATTGTGCAGGTGATTGGGCCTAATCGCCCCTACATACACACGAGTAGGGCTCTAATCGCCCCTAAGGTCCTCTACTCGCCTCCCCTACAGGTGATTAGGCTTCCTAATCGCCTGTAGGGGTTGGTTTGGTGCGTTTTGCGCGTTAAACCCCGTTTTAACATATGTTAATGCATATTCACGTACCGACAAGTCATATAATGATTGTAAACACATAACACAAGTAAATACACATATTTACACTCGTTCACCAATTCCCGGGACTCGAGACTCGTACGTTCCGTATGCCCTGACGATCCTACCGATCGTCACCGTTTGTACACTTGGTTAAGGACCGACATCTAATGAACCTCTAGACCAACATCCAATGATCCTCTAGACTAAACCAATAGTTCCCGAACTATAACCCGACTTAACTAACCCAGTTAAGTACAATATACGCGTGACTCGCTAAGGTAGACTTTCATCTAGACAACGTTGTTAACCAGAATTTGCCGGGTGTCACAATATGTACGAAGGTTTTTAATCAAACCATTTCTATGAAGCTCAACCTCTTGTTTATAAACTTTAAATTTATCAAGAGCTTCATCCTTTGAATGCAATAGATATACATGACAAAATCTAGTTGCATCATCAATAAAGGTTACAACATACTTCTTATTTCCTAGAAAAGGAGTACTATGAATGTCACATAAATCAGAATGAATCAATTCTAATACATTAGAATTCCTTTTGACATCTTTAAATGGTTTTCTTGTAATTTTTGTCAATTTGCAAGTATGACAATCATTACATTTTTGTATATCAAAAGCATGTATAAGACTCATTCTAGACATATCTTTCATTCTGCGATAATTGACGTGTCCTAATCTAGCATGCCATAATTCTGATTTACTAAAATCATTGCTAGAACTAGTAGAAGCCATACAAACAGGATTATTAACAAAAGGGACATCCAAATTCAACTTAAACATGCCATTCAAATAACCAAATCCAATAAAGGTTCCATGTCTTGACAAGATATACTTGTCACTTTCCAAGACCTGCTTATAACCACAATTATTCAATACAATACTAGATACTAAGTTCTTACGAATCCCAAGTACATATAGAACATTATTTAATAGTAAAGAGTTTCCAGAAGTAAAGACTAAAAGAACAAATCCTCTTCCTTTAATTGGTTCAGTAGCAACATTGCCCATCTTCAGTAAAGATCCATCTTCAATTGGCTTAAAATCCCTGAACCATTGAAGATTTTTACAAACATGACATGTTGCTCCCGAATCCATCCACCATGAAATATCATCATCCTGCACATAAAATGCTTCAGAGATTATTGATACATAATAATTCTCAATATAATGATCACATGGTACCAAAAACGAACCTGATTGCTTTTCAGGATCCTTGGATCCACTTGTACGAGCCACGTTTTTGTCTTTTCCTCCACTTTTACAAGACCTGTAGTCTTTCTTGAAGTGTCCGGGTTTATTACACTTCCAACAAACCTTTTTAGGCTTCTTATCGGAACCCTTATTGTTGTTCCCTTCAAACTTTCGTTTCCCTTTCCAAGCCTTGGAGGATTCACCCTCCTCCACCATGTTCACAGAAGAACAACCAGTCATGGTTTTAGTACCAACAACAGAACCCTTTTCCATATCACATGTGGATTGTTCAATTTGGAAACTACTTCCCAATTCAACCAGATTCAATTCCTCTTTCTTATGTTTCAGATTATTCTTAAAATCTTTCCAAGAGGGTGGTAGTTTATCAATAATACTAGAGACAGAAATAGATTCATCCATCTTCATTCCATATTGATGAAACTGCCCTAGTATTCGTTGCAATTCATGATACTGTTCCATAACAGGCCTAGTGTCTACCATTTTATAGTTAATAAAATTACCAACCAGAAATTTCTTACTAGACGCATCTTCTGCCATGTATTTGGCTTTAAGGGTATCCCATAATTCTTTTCCAGATTCTACATTTTGATACACATCAAATAACGAATCAGACATATCGTTAAGAATATGACCACAACAGATGTATTCTGCGTTTTCCCACTTTGAATGAGTTCTAGTTTGTTCCAGAGTTTCATTCTCAACAATCTCGGGATAGGGAGTGCTCAGAACATACACAACTTTCAGACTCGTGAGATAGAAGTGCATCTTCTTTTGCCAGCGTCTGAAATCCTGTCCAGAAAACTTGTCCAATTTCGTAAAGTTCTTCGTCATATCTTTCACAGATTCATTGTTCGTCATCTTCGGAATTGATTCAATCTTTGTTGGTGAATAACCGTAACAAACGAACAAAAACGGATAACAGAAATCTCTGAAGGCACGTGATCGCTTTCAGATTGAATCAATTCGACGGTTCTATCGAATATTCAATCGGATACAATCAGAGATTGAGAAGTTTCTGTATGTTATGATTGAGAGTAAAGAAGCAGAGAGATTGACCAAGAAGAAGATCAATTCGTAATGATAATTTGGGGCCAGTAACTGCCTTTTAGGCAGTTTTCCAATGGTTTCGACATTGCCAAAATTAGTCCATCTGTCCCTTAGGGGCTTCGCCCCTAAGTTCATAATAAATTCAAATAGGCGTGTACTCCGCACCACCATACCTATATGATGTATTATTATGAACATATTGGTCAAACAGTCAATCCAATTACACTAAAATATCCAACAGATATCATGTTAGATCTATGACTATCCAATTGTAGCTTTCTAAATTTACACCTATTAGCACTGTCGGTACTAACATTAGCATTTACTGAAACTGAAAAAAAATACATAGGAATTTTGATTAGGGCAAGTTGTCACGGTATTAAATGACATGGTAAAACAAAAAAGTTAAAAGCATTGCAAATTAGTATTACATTAAGTTAAACTATATCTACCTGTCCTAAGACCATGTGTAGTGGAGGGGGTTAAATATAACGCCCCTGATTCTGATTGGTCCACGTGGCAGCTGAGTCAGCATAGGGAAATAAAGTGAAAAGGGGTGTAGTGGTAAGGGGAAAAATATAATGCCCCTGTTTCTGATTGATTGTTTATTTTATTATTTTTTTAATCTTTTAACTCAAAATAATTAAAATAAAAGACAAATAAATATAAAAAAATTACAAATAATATTACAAACACACAACTAATATTAAACTAAATTCAAACAACTAAACAAACATGTAAAAAAAAATACAATAGCAAATTTAAAAAAAAATGCATCATAAAAAAAAAGCTAAACACACTAGAGGCGATATTTTTCAAGAATTTCTTGCCTATGAAGTTGTGCAAGGCGTAGGGCTTTTTCGTCAAAGTGGTCGATCGATCTGGACAAAAACTCAATGTCCTTTTCCCTTTGCCTCGCCTCTTGGATGTCGACGAACCTTTTATTCTCGACCACTCTCTGGTGCATAGTTTCCAAACGTCTTTGGCCAAGGTCGCGAATATCTTGTAGTCGTCGATTCATTTCCTCAAAAGCTTCCTTCAACTCACCACCTCCTGGCGAAGACGACTCCGTCTTGCCACCCTTTTTTGATCTTCTACCGGTGGTCTTGGAAGATCCTCCTCCTCCTCATCCTCCAAATGAATAAGATCATCTAAACTCACAAAGCGAGCATCGGATGACGGTGTATCCGCATCTCGCGACAAGGAGGTTTGCTTCGTTTTGATGGTCCTCCTCTCCTGATTTTGCGCCTATTACCGGACCCCATATGTGGCACATCAGCCCACTTTGGACTTTTTCTCAACATCTCCCAAATCCTCAAATACGGGAACGGTCCACGGGTTTCTCTCATCTCCTTCAACGCTCTTGCCAACACACTATCATCACCTTCCCCACTGCCCCTATTGTCCTTAAAACGTTGGTAAACCTCCACAAAGGAATGACATCTATTGTTTATATCCGTCCACTTTCCCGATATCGAATCTTTCTCTCGATACTCCTTGTGACCCATGGCGGCAAAAAACAGCTCTCGAATTCTTATCCAAAAGAGCGGCTTGTCTTGATAGTTCGCTACAAAAAAAATATTATACGATTAGAAATATATAACTATGTATGTATATATATATACACGGTTAAATATATATATATATATATATAAATACAAAAAATACCATATATATACGATTAATTATATATATATAAATACAAAAAAAATATTAACCAACTTATATATATATATACGGTTAAATATATATATATACAAAAAATACTATATATATATATATATATACACGATTAATTATATATATAAATAAAAAAAAAGTACTAACCAACTTCGGGATCCTCCGATATGTCGAGCCAAGCCCGCGCTAAAGCAAACTCCTCGTCTTTTTCCCAACGTTCTTGTTTCTTTTTTTGACGAGGCGCGTTAGGATCTTTTTTCTGTGCGAGCGTCTCGCCCCCCCCCTTGAGAACCCTCGGGTTGACGTGGTTGTTGGGCTCGCTTTGAGTTTTAGGCACGAACTCGGACTCCTGTTGAGAACCTTGGACATAGTTTAGGTTCATGTTTGGCGCAAACCCTTGAAAAAATTGACCCGACATGCTTAGAAGTTGAGCGTATCCCATTGTGTTCGCGTCAAATTCACCCTAATTGGGTGGCAGTTGAGTAGTGTTTGGCATCGTAGTGTTTGGTTTCGTACCCGGGCGAGACGAGACCCCAAACGGTGTACCATATGGAAACATTTTTGTGTTTTGAAGTTGTATGTTTTTAGTTTGAAGTTGTATGTTTTTTAGTTTGTGTTGTATGTTTTAATATGGTGTGTGTATATATATAAAGTTAAAATTTTTTTTACCGTTTGAAAAGGAAACGGTCAATTTTTTGAACTTTTTTTCTTCCTCGCCGCCATGTGTCATCATATAATTGGGTGGTTCAAATGTGTTCCAGCGTTATTTATATAACACTTGCCAAGGTTTTGAATGCATAGCGCCCCCCGGTAACGGTGTGGGGGCGCTATTTTTGTTTATAACGCCAAATGACGCCACCACTACACCCCGTCTAATAAAAGAAAACAAATCCTGGACACGTGTCGCTACATCATGAAGTTTCAATTCTAGCAAGCTAAATGGGTTACCCGGGTCCATTTCGTTTAATAAAACCCGGTTTGAAAGAAACATTTCCTTATTACACACATCCATCTTTACCGAAACCCTAATACGCTACTACATCAGAAAGCTGCCGATTTGGTGTAGCCTTCAATCAATCGAATCTTGCTCATTGTAAACCCTATTTCAAATCATGAACCTGGTGTTGATTTCGTCTTCGAACAAGGAATTTCCTGTTGCGACACAACCGATCGAAGGTTATAATCTTCTACATCCCCGAACCTTACCCTTTTCATTTGTCTGTTTATGCGTTTATCTTTTGTTTTGTTGTTTTGATTGTGATTCTTAATAGGGGTGTTCAACGAATCGAATAACAAATTTTCGAATTATTCGAATCAAATTTCTCGAATTTTTAATATTTTTACCTGAATTCGTATTTGATTTGTATTCGCTTAAAATTCAATTTATTCGATTCGTATTCGATTCAAATAAGAAACTCCAATTCGAATCGAATTCGAATAAATTCGATTTAGTTCAAATTCACCATAAGTAATAATTTGTTTTACTTTTAGTTTTAAAACTAATACAAACTCATTATTTTTAACACATAAAATACAAATCTACAAAATTGATAAACAACAATATGTAAAAAACAGGAATAGTAAAAATAGTAGAGAGTATAGTTTGTTAGAGTTTTGTGATGTATAAACTAAATATGTAAAATATGGTTATGGTAAAAGTTGTAGAGATTATGGATACTTAGTGTTTGACCAAAATTTAGAAGTTCTTTTTTTCAATATGTATATTTGTGTATATAATAATGTGCATGTGTGTATATATAATTAAAAATTATACATGTATAGTTTTTATTCGAATTTCGAATCGAATCGAATTTAAAATTATAAATTTGTATTCGATTTACTGGACTCAAATTCGAATTGAATCGAATTCGAATTCTTAATAATTGAATCAAATTTTTGGTAATCGAATCGAACTAAGTCGAGTTTCAAATTTTTCGAATCCGAATTGAATTCTGAACACCCCTAATTCTTAATTATGCTATTCATTATTTTGATATTCATCTTTTTAGAGAAAAGCTTAATTAAGAATCTTGATTTTTATTAAGCATGTCCACGTTTTTATTAGAGATATAGTCTAAATTATCTATTTTTGATTTGATTTGATTTTATTTTGATGTTCAGGCCTAATTTGTATACTAACATCACTTGAAATCTTGATTTTTGAGAAAGCTTAATTAACTAATAGTGTCAATGGTTTAAGGCGCAGGGGCGATAATTGACTAATAGTGTCAATGGTTTAAGCCTAATTTGTATACATTCGTACTTTTTGAAACTAAATTCATTTAGGTTACTGATGTATTTTTGTTAGGAAGTGGGTACACATTGTTACGCAAAATCTATAGCTTTATTAACTAATAGCGTCAATGGTTTAAGGCACAGGGGCGATAATTGACTTAGTTGTAATTTTTGGTTGATATTTACACTGATTGGTTAGTGTAATATGTGTTTAGGTACATGTGCAGCCACTATCTTGAAAGAAAAAATGAGATCTTTTCCTTATATTTTTAGAACCTCGTCGGTTATGAGCCACCGAACATGTTTCCTTACATTCTCGGATCAAGTTTGACAATTCCTTTAGGTTAAAAATATATTTCTAAAATAAATAACTTAATTTAAGCGATTTTGAACATAAGTTTTAATGACATGTAACTCTCTAATAATCATAAAACATTTTACCTGCATACTTTAATGGTACAATCAAAATTAGGGAGATAATCTTGCATATTTAGTTTAGGCTTAAAAATAGCCTAACGGATTAAGGTTTCTAAACATACTTTTTAGAACCTATATAAATGTCGTATATGACATTCATTTTTATACCATCCGATTATCTAACACACTTATTTACTTTATAGAACCATGGAAGCAAGAAACATAGTGCTTTTGTCTGACTTTGATGCCAACCACAAAGAGAATACCATTAAGGTGAAAGTACTTCGTCTTTGGAAGAAGCCAAATCCCTACAAGTTTGGTCAATTTTATAGCATTGAAATGGTTGTTATGGATGAGACGGTAATGCTCCAACTTTTTCTTATATTATCTTTTCATTCATTTTTTTAGAACATTTTTAGTATTCCTGAATTTTGTTATCATGTAAACACAGGGAACGAAAATGCAAGCACAAGTTTGGAATACTTACTTTAAGAAGCATGAAAAATATTTATAGCAAAATCAATGTTACTTCATTGAGAAAGCACGTCTTAATCGCAATGGATCTAAATATAAGCATTTTCTTAATGAAAATATATTATCTTTGGATTATGATACCAATGTTAAGAAATGTTCCAACTTTAATGGTCCTGTAAACGGTTTTGAGATTACCAGCTTTCAATCTATAAAAGATGGACAAGTGTCTTCAGATGCAAGAATTGGTATCGTTTTAGAAGTGTAGTTTTTTACATATATGTTAACATAATAACATTGTGTTTATTGTTTCTTTAGACTTCATTGGTTATGTCGAAGAATGGTCTCCCCGCCATCCAACACATAGGAAAGATGGCAAACCAACCTGGAAGATGGACCTCAAATTGAAAGATTTGGAGTAATTACTAATTCATTTCTTTTATTTAATACATAATTCTTGCCCATATATATGTGTATACATGGTTATATACATTCAATTTTGACTAACTTTAATATGTCTGCAGTGGTCTTGAGTATAAATATATTCTTTGGGAAGAGTATTGTGATCAAATGCTTGACTACATTGAAAAAAATAAGGAACAGGTTCATGTTGTACTTTTAGTTCAATACAATAATAATTGAAATACCTTTCAATGTAGTCAAACATTTGATCACAATACTCTTCCCAAATAGTACATTTAAACTCAAGACCACTACAGACATATTAAAGTTAGTCAAAATTGAATGATATATAACCATGTATACACATATATATGGGCAAGAATTATGTATTAAATAAAAAAAATGAATTAGTAATTTCTCCAAATCTTTCAATTTGAGGTCCATCTTCCAGGTTGGTTTGCCATCTTTCCTATGTGTTGGATGGCGGGGAGACCATTCTTCGACATAACCAATGAAGTCTAAAGAAACAATAAACACAATGTTATTATGTTAACATATATGTAAAAAAACTACACTTCTAAAATGATACCAATTCTTGCATCTGAAGACACTTGTCCATCTTTTATAGATTGAAAGCTGGTAATCTCAAAACCGTTACAGGACCATTAAAGTTGGAACATTTCTTAACATTGGTATCATAATCCAAAGATAATATATTTTCATTAAGAAAATGCTTATATTTAGATCCATTGAGATTAAGACGTGCTTTCTCAATGAAGTAACATTGATTTTGCTGTAAATATTTTTCATGCTTCTTAAAGTAAGTATTCCAAACTTGTGCTTGCATTTTCGTTCCCTGTGTTTACATGATAACAAAATTCAGGAATACTAAAAATGTTCTAAAAATTGAATGAAAAGATAATATAAGGAAAAGTTGGAGCATTACTGTCTCATCCATAACAACCATTTCAATGCTATAAAATTGACCAAACTTGTAGGGATTTGGCTTCTTCCAAAGACGAAGTACTTTCACCTTAATGGTATTCTCTTTGTGGTTGGCATCAAAGTCAGACAAAAGCACTATTTTTCTTGCTTCCATGGTTCTATAAAGTAAATAAGTGTGTTAGATAATCGGATGGTATAAAAATGAATGTCATATACGACATTTATATAGGTTCTAAAAAGTATGTTTAGAAACCTCAATCCGTTAGGCTATTTTTAAGCCTAAACTAAATATGCAAGATTATCTCCCTAATTTTGATTGTACCATTAAAGTATGCAGGTAAAATGTTTTATGATTATTAGAGAGTTACATGTCATTAAAACTTATGTTCAAAATCGCTTAAATTAAGTTATTTATTTTAGAAATATATTTCATAACCTAAAGGAATTGTCAAACTTGATCCGAGAATGTAAGGAAACATGTTCGGTGGCTCATAATCGACGAGGTTCTAAAAATATAAGGAAAAGATCTCATTTTTTCTTTCAAGATAGTGGCTGCACATGTACCTAAACACATATTACACTAACCAATCAGTGTAAATATCAACCAACAATTACAACTAAGTCAATTATCGCCCCTGTGCCTTAAACCATTGACGCTATTAGTTAATAAAGCTATAGATTTTGCGTAACAATGTGTATCCACTTCCTAACAAAAATACATCAGTAACCTAAATGAATTTAGTTTCAAAAAGTACGAATGTATACAAATTAGGCTTAAACCATTGACACTATTAGTCAATTATCGCCCCTGCGCCTTAAACCATTGACACTATTAGTTAATTAAGCTTTCTCAAAAATCAAGATTTCAAGTGACGTTAGTATACAAATTAGGCCTGAACATCAAAATAAAATCAAATAAAATCAAAAATAGATAATTTAGACTATATCTCTAATAAAAACGCGGACATGCTTAATAAAAATCAAGATTCTTAATTAAGCTTTTTTCTGAAAAGATGAATATCAAAATAATGAATTGCATAATTAAGAATCACAATCAAAACAACAAAACAAAAGATAAACACATAAACAGACAAATGAAAAGGGTAAGGTTCGGGGATGTTGAAGATTATAAGCTTCGATCGGTTGTGTCGCAACTAGGAAATTCCTTGTTCGAAGACGAAATCAACATCAGGTTCATGATTTGAAATAGAGTATACAATGAGCAAGATGCGATTGATTGAAGGCTACACCAAATCGGCAGCTTTCTGATGTAGTGGTGTATTAGGGTTTCAGTAAAGATGGATGTGTGTAATAAGGAAATGTTTCTTTCAAACCGGGTTTTATTAAACGAAATGGACCCGGGTAACCCATTTAGCTTGCTAGAATTGAAACTTCATGATGTAGCGACACGTGTCCAGGATTTGTTTTCTTTTATTAGGATAGGTAGATAGGTAGATATGATACTTTTGTTAATATAGCACGGAAAGTCTTTAACTCGACTCTGTCGTGAAAATAAGGTGATGTTAGTTTTTTCTGAGCCATAAGGTCTGGAGTTTGTGGACCACATAAATTTGCAGTCTGCGTATCATTTTTGGAGGAGAAAAGGTGGACTAAAGGTCTGCAAAAGGAAGACTGTTTGTTTTTTTTAACTTCTGTAGGCTACTGAAATAAACTGAAATTTAAATACACTGATTTTTTAAAGCAATCAATATTTTTTCAACATTTAAATTTAAATAAGAGTTATACAACACTGAAATAACAACAATAACATTTTTTCAAATAACAAAAATTTTTCAAATAATTTATTCCATACTTTGTATTAACTGCTCGGCAATTTCATCTCGTAACTGAGTCATATATTCCAGATCCGATGTTGTACCATGTACTTCAACCTCTTCTTCATCAACGTGCTTTCCTAATGACAAATTGGGTTGATCATATTTTGTAAAGAACTCATCACTCGAGCCCCCTTTCCTTATAAAATTTTGTAGCGCGAAACATGCAACGGTAATGTTCCTTTGTGTAACCAATGGAAATGGTGCCATCCTCTTCAATATATGGAATCGGACTTTCAAGACACCAAAGCACGCTCAATGACATTTCGAAGTTTTGTATGTGCATGGTTAAATAATGCACGTCTCTGATGGAAATCTCCAAGCCAATACCTCACATTACGATATGGAGCCATAAATCCTTGTATATGTGCATACGCGCCATCACATAGATATTATTTCTCTGTAAAGAAATACAATTATTTAAGGTATTAAACTAAGATAGAAATATTTAACAAACCACAAACATACCTGGTGGTGGAATTCAGAATGGTGCATGTGGATTTGATAATGCCTCTGACAATATTCTAGCATCATGTGCTACCCCATCCCAGCGGGCCACAATGAACGTAAAAATCATGTTGAAGTCACAAATTGCTAATACGTTTTGATAACAATCCTCGTTTCCCCTTCCTCTTTATAAATCTTGTTTACTAGTAGGGCCAACAACACGTATCAAAGTTCCGTCTAGTGCACCAATCGCACCTTTAAAGACCCGTCATATTATGTCCTGGAATGTTTGGATTCGGATTGATTAAAGTTGGTAATATCATATCTTTGATGAAAAGCATCATTTTATCCAAGAATTCATAAAAAAATTATGGATTGTTTGCTTTGAGTGTTGAAATCTACGTTTGATAACCACATAACGTTGATTATGACCGATTATCATAAAAAACATAGTCATCTTCTCCTCAAACGATATGTGTTTACTATCCTTTAACGAATAATTTATTCTAAAATGTGCACATAGTCGGACAAAGGATTCACGAGACATGCGTAGCAGTTCAGTGCATTGTTTGAGATTTCCTTGTAAAAAATGTTATAAGTTTTGTTTATATTTAGATGTAAAAAAACTATTCATACGATTATACCTTTTTAAATTCTTCCCATTCCTCGTTCGTTAAGGTAGAAGTATTTGTTCGAGCGTTGTATATGTTGTCAATTTTGTTTTTCAAATACACTTATCCTATGTATTTGGCTTTGAGATTGTCATACGCATTTTTCATATGTTTGTGAGCCAAATCAAGCCCAAACCTTTCCTTAAGAACTCTTCCTAACTTATACCATGATTCTTTGTGCATACTCAATCAGTCAATCATTTTCTATCCACCGTGTTTATCTCTTCAATGCAAGTATCTAATAAGCATTTTATATGTTCATTTGATCATTGTTGTTTCTCACCCATTTCTATTAATTAACTAATAACGAACCAACATAAAAGGCATGAATTTGCTATTATTTAATTGACCAATCAAAGTGCTATATAATCAAAATGATGTGTAATCTGGAATCAAAGTGCTTCATGAAGAACTATATTGGGGTTGCTCAAAACATCCGAAATCTGAATCCGATATACCCGAAAATTAGATAATTCAAAATTTGGATTCGGATTTGGATATGACTTTTGCAAATATTCGACGATATTCGAATCCGAATCTTAAATATAAATAATAATAATAATAATAATAATAATAATAATAATAATAATAATATATCTAATTATATATACAAAGTTTTATCCCCATTCCAAACCTAAACCTAATAACAAACATCGCCTCTCTCCACAGCTTCCATCCCATTCTTGTCCCAATAGCCTGGCAGCCACCCTCCATCATCCTGACTTCCAACCATCTAGTAGATCTTTATCTTTTTTTTTTTTTCAGTTTAATTATCAACCATCGACCATCCGAATATAAAATCATAAATATTTTTTCGTCTGTTTCTGATCATTAACCATCGACAAATATAATGTAATCGACAAATAATTTCGTTTGGTTCTAACCATCGGCCATCGAATATCTTTGTATTTGTTTTGAATTTGATACTTTGAATTGTTTTGAGTGTTTGTGGTTGGAAACTTTGAATTGTTTTGAATGTTTATGCTAGTTTAAATCTTTGAATTAAGCAGGTTTGGTTTGGTTTTAATATAAGTAGGAAATCGATTTTTTGTTTAGTTTTTTTAGATTCGGATATTCGTTGAATAATCCAAAATTTTGGATATCCGATTTTTGGATACGGATTTAGATATCAATAATCACTATCCAAAATTTTTGGATATCCGGATAATCCGGTTTTGTAAACCCCTTTGTTTTCGATTCTTGGAGGTGTTTTAGTCATGTTTTTGGTTAGCGGGCTCGCGTTCTGTCTTTACAAGAAGAAGCAGGAGAATGTGAGTGGAGTTCAAACCCCTAATGCCATAGTGATCAATCCATGTAACTCAGGCTTGGATAACGAAAGCGCGAAGATCACAGTAGCAGGCTCAAGTGTCATCGTTGATGGGCTCACTGAAACACACACGGTCCAGACAAAGGAAGGGTCAAACAATCAGATGATGGAGGCTGGAAACATGGTCATTTCAATCCAAGTCTTGAAAACAGTTACCAACAATTTCGCCGAAGAGAATATACGAGGACAAGGAGGATTGAGAACTTTACAAAGGGGAATTACACGATGAAATGAAAATAGCCGTTAAGCGGATGGAATATGGCGTGATCACTGGCAAAGTGTTAGCTGAATTCCAATACGAAATCGTGGTTTTAACCAATGTTAGACATAGAAACCTCGTGGCGCTTCTTGGTTATTGTCTTAATGGGAACGAAAATCTACTTGTGTATGAAATATGCCACAAGGAACTTTAAGCCGGCATCTGTTTAACAGGCCCGATGGAAGGTTGAGCCATTTGGAATGGACCCGCCGATTAGCCATTGCGCTAGATGTGGCTCGCGGAGTTTAGTATCTTCACGGTTTAGCATAAACAAAGTTTCATTCATTAAGACTTTAAACCTTCCAACATCCTCCTCGGTGATGATATGCGAGCCAAAGTTGGCGATTTCGGCCTCGTTCGCCTACGGGTGTTTAAAGAAATTTGAATCCGAATTCCAATCTGAAATATCCAAAAATCCGTAACCGAATTATCCCACTAATAGACTCAAAGTATGTGACCGTCTAGTGTGTGCGACTCGGCTATAGACCAGACTCTACATGCAGTCCTAGTTCACTATAACCATTGGCTCTGATACCAATCTGTCACACCCTCAAATTTCCACTTGCGGAGTTTTACCGCGAGGCGCATGACAAACCAGGATCCAAGTCAACGGTCACAATAAACAACTCTATATGAAGATACATGACATCCAAAAAGGACATAGTTTTCATAAACTCAAAATCAGTAGCGGAAGCATTTAACAAATTAGAGACCATAGACCCAATGTACCAAGTGTTTATTACAAAACATGAACTAAGTCTAGACGCCAATGCAGACCCGTGCGCCTAGTTCCATTCGTTGCTACCTTAGCGACCTGAGAAAAACATGCCAAAAGACTTCAACATATAATGTTGGCGAGTTCACAGGTTTGTTCAATATGTTACCAAGTGTTACCAAAACGTTACCATGTCCATACTATATCAATGTTACCAAGTACGCTAGCTAGGCGTATGTTTTATTACTACTACGATTGGAAACCATTACTAGACACGTTTAGCAATGTTTAGCATATGTTTAAGCAGCCCGAATGTTCAGCATGATACCAGTGTTCCAGTTCGAGACAACATGCACCCGCCCGGCCCTCCAAGCTGACGAGTGGGGCAGGTCACGCCCAATAGATCTATCCACATTTCCCCCGTTGTGCATCTCCGCACATTCATGGTTTCCCCCGGGACTTCCAAAGATCGTATAGCAATACATAGTTAAAAACCATAGTATGACATATGTTACCAAAATAGTTTAGCGCATGTTTTCTCCCCCAAAAGTTAAAGCAGTAAAAGTGGGGCCGTGAACTCACCTTAGATAGCGTTCTTCGGTTACTAGTAAAAATGCTAAGCCCTTGATAATCCCTCTACCGGAGATCTATCAAAATGTTCACATAAGTGTTCCGACTAATAACCATAAGGTTATCTAGTCCCCGATTGTCCAGATCGTGACCAAGTATGTTTTAAAGCGTGTTCAAATGTTTAACCGACACACTAGACCGACCCGACATCCCGTTGGTGACTCATTACCCTAACTAATCAAGTACACATAGATTACATACAAGGTTCAAGCATAAAACACTTAGTTTGTATCAAAAATCTCATTTCTGCATCAGAACGGTCGAACCAGTCAGATAAAATCTCCTTCACCCATTTTAAGTCTCCTTCGCCCGTTTTTAAGTTCTCATTCGCCCGTTTTTCCACGTTCGACCGTTTGATCAGGTTCGCCCAACATTTTCCAGGTTCGACCCTGGATTCTCTCCTTCGCCCATTCGTTTGGTCGAAGGAGTCCAGGTTCGCCCCTGTTGTACAAATTTTCCTAAAAACGCTTCAAACACATTCGAAACACCTCGAAACATCATCAAACACGGCAGTCAAGTATGATTAACTTATCCCTACAAATCCCCACCAATTTTGCCCCAAAACCAGCTTGGTTTAATACTTTCCCAAAATGGCAAAATTATGGAAACGCTCATTTCTAACCCTAAACAACAATAAACCAGCATTAATAACAATCCTATATCATGTTTCTATCATAGATACAGCAGCAATTCATTGAACAACACATAACACCACATAATACATACTTAACATATGTTTATTATCATGAAAACCTATGTTTATTGATAGGGTTTAGGTTTAGAAAGATGTTTAAAAGGTTTTTATTGATAAAATCTTCCTTAGAACAGATCTGGACAATTAGGGTTAGATAAAAATGGATTAAAATGCCTTAAAAAGATTTAGGATTTAGAACACACCTTGGATTCTTGTTTAGATGTTGTAGATAGGTTAGATTATGCAAAATAAGAGCAAAAACTCCTTCCTTAGTGATTAAAATCGTTTGAGAGTGTTTTGAGACGGTTAGGGTTTGTGAAATGGTGAAAAATGACAAAGTTTGGTATTTATACTAATCCTCCTTCGTGTCACACCCTCAAAATCCACTTGCGGAGTTTTACCGCGAGGCGCATGACAAACCAGGATCCAAACCAACGATCACAATAAACAAGTCTAAATGAACATAATGCAATTTCAAAAACAATGTTTAAAATCCCCAATTACAGCGGAAGCTTATTCAAAACATAATCCAAAATAAACCAAGTGTTCAACGTTTGAAAAACCATGCAACCCTAACTAGACGTCGTGCAGACGCGTGCGCCCTAGTCCAGTAGTGCTACCTTAGCGACCTGAGAAAACATGTAAGAGAATACGTCAGCACAAAAATGCTGGTGAGTTTACAGGTTTGTAATCCAAGTACCAAGTTCAACCTGTCCATACTATAACAAATCGAAAACCAAAGTACGCTAGCTAGGCGTATGTTTTGTTACTATCACGATTGGAAAACCATTACTAACTTGCAAACCAGATGTCGTGCCCGATGTAGTAAACCTGTTGTTCCTGTTTGAGACAATATGCACCCGCCGACCCTCCAAGTCGACGAGCGGGGTTGGTCACTCCCAATAGCGCTATTCACATTTCCC
The DNA here is from genome assembly GCA_028751855.1 of Ambrosia trifida. Lineage (NCBI taxonomy): Eukaryota > Viridiplantae > Streptophyta > Magnoliopsida > Asterales > Asteraceae > Ambrosia > Ambrosia trifida. Next base: position 91,074,150 of record CM054122.1, on the reverse strand, counting down.
CGTTGTGCAAACCCGCACATTCATGGTTCCCCCCGGGACTTCCAAAGATCGTATAGTAAACCATAGAAAACCCATAGTATGACAGTAGTTACCAAACATAAGTTTTAACACATGTTTTCTCCCCCGAAAAGTGAAACCAGTTAAAAGAGGGGCCGTAAACTCACCTTAAGTTGCGTTACTTCGTAATATGAATAACTCAGCAGCTATGCTAGTCCCGTAAAGTGGCGACCTAACATATGACAGTTACAAGTACTTAGACTAATAACCCGCAGGTTAGTTAGTCCCTAGATGTCCAGACCATAACCAAGTTCGTTTGAAAACACCGTGACTGTTTAACTGACCCAATGTACGAGACTCGACATCCCATTGGTGACCCGAGACTCTCCGTGTTGTGCTTACGCTCTCAAACATACAATCATGCAATCACACTTAACATACGTTAACGTCCAACAAGTTACAGCACGTAGTTCAAGTATCACGTAAATAAGTCCGAACATATGTTACCAAGTTATTAGATATGTTACGGGGTTCCTAGCATGTTCCTAAATGTCAAATCGGGTCTCGGAATGCTAATTTACACTTACAGCAGCAGTACACGAGATTAGGAAAAGTCAACTAGCATTTAGGTTGGTCAACTGGCATTTAGGAAGGCTAATTGCATATAATATAGGCAATTAGGTCATAAGACATGCATTTCAGGAGTTTATAGGCAATTAGGTCATAAGACATGCATTTACTAGCAATTAGGTCATAAGACATGTATCTACTAGCAATTAGGTCATAAGACATGTATCTACTAGCAATTAGCTCATAAGACATGCATCTACTAGCAATTAGCTCATAAGACATGCATCTACTAGCAATTAGCTCATAAGACATGTATTTCAGGTCTTAACTAGCATTTAGGATCACAATTGCATGTAATAGAGGCATTTAGCCCCCAATCGCATGTAATATAGGCGATTAGGGAGTCTTTACAGGCGATTGGCCTCCTAATCGCCCCTAACATAGGCGATTAGGGTTGCTAATCGCCAGTAACCCAGCTGTTCCGGTTTTTCGCGCGTTTAACGCTCTAAATCAGATCCAGAACGCGTGTAATCATCCAATATCAATCCAACAACTATACCAAACATGTTTAAACCAAAATCCTTCGTTTAGCCTCGTTTTATCAGCCCTGCATGCAACCACGTAATCCAAACACAATACACATAGCATGAAACATCACATTAACATGCATAACTATAACCCTAATGAACAATTACTCAGATTTCATTAACATGATATCATTATTAATCTGAAACTAACCTAATAACATGTTAATCATCCATCTTGAATCATAGAAACCCTAGCTTTTAATCATAAACACACATAACACATGCATGATAGTTAGAATCCGATTAACAACACTTATTAACGATTTTCAGAAAGCTTATTCGTTTTAAAACAAGTCTGGACCGTTAGGGATTTAATAAAAACGTTAATAAAGATTTCATGGATGAAAATCACACCTTAGATTGTGATAGATTGATGAAATAAGCTTGAAACCTTGTGTTTTGATCAAAAATCACGTTCCAGAGGTTGTGTGTGTGTTGGGGCGGGTTATGGGACGACTAGGGTTGTTATTATGAAGTTTAGGAGGTCAAGCATTGTATTTATAGTCGTTTTTAGTCGTCCAGCACGTAACACGCGATTGTGCAGCATTTACACGCGATTAGGGCTCCTAATCGCATGAAACTTCATGCAATTTGGGCCTAATCGCCCCTAAGGAATGCATTTAGCATGCCAATCGCCCCTATGAAGGCCCAATCGCATCCCTATAGGCGATTGGGCTCCCCTAATCGCCTATAGGGGCTGGTTCCGTGTGTTTTGCGCGTTAAACCCCGTTTTAACATATGTTAACACATTTTCACATACCGACAAGTCACATAATGATTTTAAACACATAACACTTGCAAACAAACATATTCACACTCGTTCACCAATTCCCGGGACTCGAGACTTGTATGTTCCGTATGACCTGACGATTCTACGAATCGTCACCATTTGTACACTTGGTTAAGGACTGACATCTAATGACCCTCTAGACTAACATCCGATGATCCTTTATACTAAACTGATAGTTCCCGAACCATAACACGACTTAACTAACCCAGTTAAGTACAATATACGCGTGACTCGCTAAGGTAGACTTTCATCTAGACAACGTTGTTAACTAGAATTTGCCGGGTGTCACATCATCCCTACGTTAAAAGAATTTTCGTCCCGAAAATTGCACAGTACCCAAAAGGAATAACGAAGGAAGCAAACAAAAGATAGAAACCAAAAGAGAGATTTACCCGAGCTGTCACATCATCCCCACGTTAAAAAGGAATCTCGCCCCGAGATTCATTCAGCTGCAGTAGAGACATATCTCGATTCGAACGCTTCCTTTGGAAAGAGATGAGGATACTTAGACTTCATCTGATCCTCCCGTTCCCAAGTGTACTCTGGTCCCCGGTTCGAGTTCCAGCGAACCTTTACAATACGAATCTTGCTATGACGTAGGTTACGAATCTTGTAATCAAGGATCTCAACAGGTTCTTCCACAATTCGAAGACGATCATCAACCTTGATCTCTTCCAGTGGAACAATGAGAGACTCGTCAGCCAGACACTTCTTTAAGTTGGACACGTGGAAGACGTTATGTACGTTACCGAGCTCCGTCGGTAAATCAAGACGATATGCCACCGGTCCAATCCGTTCCAGGATTGTAAATGGACCGACATACCGAGGGTTGAGTTTGCCACGCTTCCCAAAGCGTATGACACCCTTCCACGGTGAAACTTTCAGAAGTACCTTGTCATCAACTTGGAATTCCAATGGTTTGCGACGCTGATCGGCATAACTCTTTTGCCGATCCCGTGCCGCTGCCAACCGGTTACGAATCTGTACGATCTTTTCCGAAGTTTCGTACACTAGCTCAGGCCCAGTGAGTTGACTCTCACCCACCTCAGCCCAACAAAGAGGAGAACGACATTTCCGCCCGTACAGTGCCTCGAACGGAGCTGCCTTGATGCTTGTGTGGTAACTGTTGTTGTACGAGAATTCTACTAACGGTAGATGAGCTTCCCAACCTTTGCCAAAATCGATCACACATGCCCGCAACATGTCTTCCAAGGTTTGAATCGTGCGCTCACTCTGACCGTCAGTCTGTGGGTGATAAGCGGTACTCATGTCCAGCTGGGTACCCAAAGCCTTGTGTAAAGACTTCCAGAAGTGAGAAGTAAAGTGGGAGTCACGATCCGAGATAATAGAAACCGGCACCCCGTGCTTAGAAACAACTTCCTTCAGATAAAGACGAGCCAAACGATCCATGGTGTCGGTCTCTTTAATAGCGAGAAAATGGGCTGATTTCGTCAACCGATCAACAATCACCCATATCTTATCATTCCCGCTCGGTGACTTAGGCAGTTGCGTGACAAAATCCATAGTAATCCGTTCCCATTTCCACTCCGGAATTTCAGGTTGTTGCAAGAGACCCGACGGTTTCTGGTATTCCACCTTGACCTTAGCACAGGTCAAGCACTTACTCACGTATGAGGCTATATCCGACCTCATGTTTGGCCACCAGTAAAGCACCTTTAGATCTTGGTACATCTTATCCGAACCAGGATGAATAGAATACCGGGACTTATGAGCCTCATCTAAGACAAGCTCCCGAAGTCCCCCGAATAAAGGAACCCATATGCGTTCTGCGAAGTAGTGCAGGCCATCAGGCCTTCGCTCGAGGTGCTTGTCGGCACCGTGCATAGTCTCAGCTTTAAGGTTTTCCTCCTTCAAAGCTTCTAACTGAGCAGAACGGAGTTGGTCAGGTAGAGAGGAATGAATGGTGAGTTGCAACGCCCGAACGCGACGAGGTTTAATTGATTCCTTCCTGCTCAAGGCGTCTGCTACCACATTCGCCTTGCCAGGATGGTACTTAATGGCGCAATCATAGTCGTTAAGGAGTTCAATCCAACGACACTGTCGTATGTTCAAATGTTGTTGGTCGAAAATATGTTGAAGACTCTTGTGATCGGTGTAGATGGTGCATTTGGTACCGTACAAGTAATGTCTCCAAATTTTCAACGCGAAGACCACTGCACCCAACTCCAAGTCATGGGTGGTGTAGTTCTTCTCGTGCACCTTGAGTTGACGAGAAGCATACGCAATCACTTTCTCGCGTTGCATCAACACGCAACCGAGACCATGAATAGAAGCATCACAGTAAACAACGAAATCATCAGGGCCTTCAGGTAAAGACAAAATAGGAGCAGAACAAAGTTTAGACTTCAGCTCTTGAAATGCCGACTCTTGTGGTTCACCCCAGTCGAATTTTCTATCCTTCTGATTAAGAGTGGTCAGGGGTTGAGCGATCTTCGAGAACCCCATAATGAAACGACGATAATAGCCCGCAAGGCCTAGAAATTGCCGCACCTCAGTTGGCGTCTTTGGTGCTTCCCAGTCCTTGATCGCTTCGATCTTAGCTGGATCGACATGAATTCCTAGTTCATTGACCACATGTCCTAGGAACTGAACTTCGCGTAACCAAAAGTCACACTTTGAGAATTTAGCGTAAAGTTGTTCCCGTCACAAGAGTTCCAAAACCAAACGCAGGTGTTCCTCGTGTTCGATCTTGTTCTTGGAGTAAATCAGAATATCATCAATAAACACAATGACGAACTTGTCAAGATATGGTTTGCAAACGCGGTTCATCAAATCCATGAAAACCGCCGGTGCGTTAGTGAGACCGAAAGGCATGACCAAGAATTCGAAATGGCCATAACGTGTACGAAAGGCAGTCTTTGCAACGTCAGCTTCCCTTACGCGCAACTGGTGATAACCGGACCTCAAATCAATTTTTGAGTAATAGCTAGAACCCTGGAGTTGGTCGAATAGATCATCAATACGTGGAAGAGGATAACGGTTCTTGATGGTCACCTTGTTCAATTCTCTGTAATCCACACACAGTCGAAAACTTCCATCCTTCTTCTTAACGAACAGAATCGGGGCTCCCCAAGGGGAAGAACTTGGTCTGATGAAACCCTTGTCCAAGAGTTCCTGTAACTGACTAGACAATTCCTGCATCTCGGGAGGTGCAAGACGGTAGGGGGCCCGAGCAATAGGAGCATCCCCTGGTACAAGATCAATACCGAACTCAACCTGTCGATGGGGAGGAAGACCAGATAAATCATCGGGAAATACATCAGGAAACTCGCGTACAACAGGAATATCGTCGATCTTCTTCTCATCACTAGAGGAAACAGATAAAAGTGCCAAAACGGCCGAGTAACCCTTCCGAAGACACTTAAGGGCTTTCATGCTGGAGATGAGATTTAGCGGAACACCGCCCTTGATACCGTACACAGAAAGGAATTCTCCATCAGGGAGAGGAATCCGAATAATCTTGTCGTAACAAACGATCTCCGCGCGATACAAAGACAACCAATCCATGCCTACCACAACGTCAAAACTACCCAAAGGTACCGGCATAAGGTCGATGGGAAACGACAAACCCGACAACTCTAGTTGACACTCCCGAAGGATACAAGTAGCTTCAATCTTTTTACCGTTAGCCAACTCAATTATATACTTAGCCTCTAATGGTACGGGTACTACGTCTAGCAGTCGACTAACTTCCACGGATATAAAACTCTTATCGGCACCAGAATCAAATAAAACACTAACAGAGCGATTATTGAGAAGGAACGTACCAGTAACTGTGTCAGGATCCTGCCTAGCCTCTGCGGCTCCAATGACGAAGGCACGTGCATTCCTGCCACCGCCCCCGTTGTTCCCGTTACCGTTTCTATCCCTCACATCCCCGCCCTGCTTCAGCTTCGGGCACTCCTTCTTGTAATGCCTAGTCTCCCCACAGTTGTAACAACCCTGTTTTCCCGTAGTTCCTTGAGCAGTAGGAGCCGAGTTAGTAGTTGGAGCCTAGGTCGATGGAAGTGTAGCCCGACAATCTTTAGCAAAATGCCCAAATCGCTGACAGCGATGGCAACGATTACGGTCGCAGTCCCCCTGATGATGACGCCCACACTTGTTGCATTTAGGCAATTTCCCCGCATAACCACCCTGTTTGTTACCAGTAGAAGAAGAACCCCCGCTATCAAATCTCTTACCCTGCTGTGCTGGCCCAGATCCTTTCCCTTCGTTTTCCCACTTAAGCTTGTTATTCTCCGGGGCCTTGACAGTCGAACCCTTAGCAGGCAAAATACCCTCATTCACCTTCAAGTTGGTCATCCTATGAGCCGATCGGACCACCTCTGAGTACGTAGGATGATTTCCCGCTGCCACTAACCCTGCGATCTCTGGTACTAGCCCCGAGATATAGTGTTCAATTCTCCGGTACTCTGGCACATGCAGATCAGGACACAGCACTGCCAACTCATTACGCCTTACCGTATACTTTTCAATCTCTGACCCGGTCATCTTGAGGTTCCACACCTCCACGACCACCACCACCACGACCGCCACCACCACGCCCACCAGCGCGGTCCTCCTCGCACTCCAGACATGATTCCGACAAAAAGGACGAGAAAATTTAGTTTCACAGCTAATGGTAACCACTAGCGTTCGCAAGATCAAAGCTAGATCCAACCCAGGACTATCCATTCAAACCCATAGCTCACTAGGGCTTTCATGCATTTCGGTTTATGATTTTGTGTGCACCCAAAATGATAAACCGCTCTACATGGTCCTCCAAGTGTTCTCCTATTTCAAAGTTCAAATCACCAACCATAGACTCTTAGCTATACACCGTAATGCTACGGTAGTTTATGGCAATTGTTTCTATTGGAGTATGAAAGGGAGATGTCCGAGCCTTGGACAAATCTCGAGAGTACACGATTTACCCCAATACACCACACTGCCTAGAAAGCAAGTAACCCGACATAAGATAGAACGGATGATGTAACATAGGAAAGTCAAATGATTTAGAGACACCCCGACAAGGCCATACGTAAACCACCATAATGTTTTTAGTACTGTGTGATCGTCTAGTGTGTGCGACTCGGCTATAGTCTAGACTCTACATGCAGTCCTAGTTCACTATAACCATTGGCTCTGATACCAATCTGTCACACCCTCATAATCCACTTGCGGAGTTTTACCGCGAGGCGCATGACAAACCAGGATCCAAACCAACGATCACAATAAACAAGTCTAAATGAACATAATGCAATTTCAAAAACAATGTTTAAAATCCCCAATTACAGCGGAAGCTTATTCAAAACATAATCCAAAATAAACCAAGTATTCAACGTTTGAAAAACCATGCAACCCTAACTAGACGTCGTGCAGACGCGTGCGCCCTAGTCCAGTAGTGCTACCTTAGCGACCTGAGAAAACATGTAAGAGAATACGCCAGCACAAAAATGCTGGTGAGTTTACAGGTTTGTAATCCAAGTACCAAGTTCAATCTGTCCATACTATAACAAATCGAAAACCAAAGTACGCTAGCTAGGCGTATGTTTTGTTACTATCACGATTGGAAAACCATTACTAACTCGCAAACCAGATGTCGTGCCCGATGTAGTAAACCTGTTGTTCCTGTTTGAGACAATATGCACCCGCCGACCCTCCAAGTCGACGAGCGGGGTTGGTCACTCCCAATAGCGCTATTCACATTTCCCCGTTGTGCAAACCCGCACATTCATGGTTCCCCCCGGGACTTCCAAAGATCGTATAGTAAACCATAGAAAACCCATAGTATGACAGTAGTTACCAAACATAAGTTTTAACACATGTTTTCTCCCCCGAAAAGTGAAACCAGTTAAAAGAGGGGCCGTAAACTCACCTTAAGTTGCGTTACTTCGTAATATGAATAACTCAGCAGCTATGCTAGTCCCGTAAAGTGGCGACCTAACATATGACAGTTACAAGTACTTACACTAATAACCCGCAGGTTAGTTAGTCCTTAGATGTCCAGACCATAACCAAGTTCGTTTGAAAACACCGTGACTGTTTAACTGACCCAATGTACGAGACTCGACATCCCATTGGTGACCCGAGACTCTCCGTGTTGTGCTTATGCTCTCAAACATACAATCATGCAATCACACTTAACATACGTTAACGTCCAACAAGTTACAGCACGTAGTTCAAGTATCACGTAAATAAGTCCGAACAAATGTTACCAAGTTATTACATATGTTACGGGGTTCCTAGCATGTTCCTAAATGTCAAATCGGGTCTCGGAATGCTAATTTACACTTACAGCAGCAGTACACGCGATTAGGAAAAGTCAACTAGCATTTAGGTTGGTCAACTGGCATTTAGGAAGGCTAATTGCATATAATATAGGCAATTAGGTCATAAGACATGCATTTCAGGAGTTTATAGGCAATTAGGTCATAAGACATGCATTTACTAGCAATTAGGTCATAAGACATGTATCTACTAGCAATTAGGTCATAAGACATGTATCTACTAGCAATTAGCTCATAAGACATGCATCTACTAGCAATTAGCTCATAAGACATGCATCTACTAGCAATTAGCTCATAAGACATGTATTTCAGGGCTTAACTAGCATTTAGGATCACAATTGCATGTAATAGAGGCATTTAGCCCCCAATCGCATGTAATATAGGCGATTAGGGAGTCTTTACAGGCGATTGGCCTCCTAATCGCCCCTAACATAGGCGATTAGGGTTGCTAATCGCCAGTAACCCAGCTGTTCCGGTTTTTCGCGCGTTTAACGCTCCAAATCAGATCCAGAACGCGTGTAATCATCCAATATCAATCCAACAACTATACCAAACATGTTTAAACCAAAATCCTTCGTTTAGCCTCGTTTTATCAGCCCTGCATGCAACCACGTAATCCAAACACAATACACATAGCATGAAACATCACATTAACATGCATAACTATAACCCTAATGAACAATTACTCAGATTTCATTAACATGATATCATTATTAATCTGAAACTAACCTAATAACATGTTAATCATCCATCTTGAATCATAGAAACCCTAGCTTTTAATCATAAACACACATAACACATGCATGATAGTTAGAATCCGATTAACAACACTTATTAACGATTTTCAGAAAGCTTATTCGTTTTAAAACAAGTCTGGACCGTTAGGGATTTAATAAAAACGTTAATAAAGATTTCATGGATGAAAATCACACCTTAGATTGTGATAGATTGATGAAATAAGCTTGAAACCTTGTGTTTTGATCAAAAATCACGTTCCAGAGGTTGTGTGTGTGTTGGGGCGGGTTATGGGACGACTAGGGTTGTTATTATGAAGTTTAGGAGTTCAAGCATTGTATTTATAGTCGTTTTTAATCGTCCAGCACGTAACACGCGATTGTGCAGCATTTACACGCGATTAGGGCTCCTAATCGCATGAAACTTCATGCAATTAGGGCCTAATCGCCCTTAAGGCATGCATTTAGCATGCCAATCGCCCCTATGAAGGGCCAATCGCATCCCCTATAGGCGATTGGGCTCCCCTAATCGCCTATAGGGGCTGGTTCCGTGTGTTTTGCGCGTTAAACCCCGTTTTAACATATGTTAACACATTTTCACATACCGACAAGTCACATAATGATTTTAAACACATAACACTTGCAAACAAACATATTCACACTCGTTCACCAATTCCCGGGACTCGAGACTTGTATGTTCCGTATGACCTGACGATTCTACGAATCGTCACCATTTGTACACTTGGTTAAGGACTGACATCTAATGAACCTCTAGACTAACATCCGATGATCCTTTATACTAAACTGATAGTTCCCGAACCATAACACGACTTAACTAACCCAGCTAAGTACAATATACGCGTGACTCGCTAAGGTAGACTTTCAACTAGACAACGTTGTTAACCAGAATTTGCCGGGTGTCACACTTCGCCCCCCATTAGTGGTCGAAGGTAGCCTCCTTCGACCCTTCCATAGGGTCAAATGAGCCCTGTCCTGGTCGAAGGGAATTCTTTCAATTCCACATCCCAGGTTCGCCCATTTACAAAGGGTCGAACCAAAACATAATTCCTCCTTCGACCACTCGAAGTGGTCGAACCAGAACCCATGTTTATCTAGTTTTCCAGTTTGTCGTGTTTAACGCATTCTAACACACCTTAACATATGAGCATGCAACCTTAGTTTATGTTTAACATATTTAATCATGGATAATCATCTACACATCATTTAAACACATCTATGTATATAATCCACCACACGACTCATGATCTACACATACACTTAATTAGTTTATGTAACGTCACCAACAACGAAACCCGGTACTAGTGTATTCCCAAAACGACTCCCAATGATCCTCCAGATCATTGAACCCTGGACAATCCTAACTTGACCCGACTCAACTAACTTGGTTAAGTCCGTTTATAAACGTTTCCCGCTAAGGTAGACTTAGATGTTACTAAAATGTTTAAGCCAAATATGCCGGGTGTCACAACGGTTACCAACAATTTTGCCGAAGAGAATATACTAGGACAAGTAGGATTGAGAACTTTACAAAGGGGAATTACACGATGGAACGAAAATAGCCGTTAAGCGGATGGAATGTGGTGTGATCACTGGCAAAGGGTTAGCCGAATTCCAATCAGAAATCGTGGTTTTAACTAACGTTAGACATAGAAACCTCATGGCGCTTCTTGGTTATTGTATTGATGGGGACGAAAAGCTACTTGTGTATGAATATATGCCACAAGGAACTTTAAGCCGACATCGGTTTAACTGGCCCGAAGAAAGGTTGAGCCCGTTGGAATGGACCCGCCGGTTAGCCATCGCGCTAGATGTGGCTCGCGAAGTTTAGTATCTTCACGGTTTAGCACAACAAAGTTTCATTCATTGAGAGTTTAAACCTTCTGACATCTTCCTCGGTGATGATATGCGAGCCAAAGTTGGCGATTTCGGCCTCGTTCGCCTATGGGTGTTCAAATAAAATGTGAATCTGAAATATCCAAAAATCCGTATCCGTATTTTCTGAATTTTTAGATTATCCGATTTTTCAGATATCCAAAATTTCGGATTCGGGTCCTATTTTTTTAAAAAAAATTGGATAATCGGATTATCCGAATCCGAAATATTAAAGAACATCTATATTATATATATATATATATATATATATAGGGTAAGATTCCTGTACGAAAATTGATTTGTGTAGGAAGTGTAAGAAGTGTTTTCAACCATTGGATATAGAAATGGATGGTTGAGATTAAAAGTTTGAGATTGTTAAGATTCTACTAATTATATTTTAATTATTAAGGGTAGTATGGTCAAATAAATGTTTTAAATAAGGGTAGTAATGTCATTTTCTTGTATTTTGATATAGAAACCATTTGAGTCTCATCCTTAAATCATGCGCCTCTCTCTCTCTCTCTCATCTTAATTTTAATCTTAATATTATTAGTGATTATAATCTCTCTCATACATTCAAACTTGTTCATCTTCCAAAAGGAAAAAAACAACTAGAACCACAAAACCTTCTTTGCACCAGTTATTCTTAATCTTCTATAATAGTGGGTTTAAAGTAATAATGTTTTCTTTTTTCTTTTATTTTTTGCTGATCTAACCGAATAATAGTGTTTTTTTTACTAAACATGATTCGTATCGGTTAAAAATCACTCATGATTCATTTTAAAACACTACTGATTCGTATATAACATTACTGATTCATTTAGTAAAAAACAATTTATAAAACACTACTGATTCGTATCTGTTAAAAAACACGCAAGATTCGTTTTTAAAACACTACTGATTCGTATAAAACACTACTGATTCCTATCTGTTAAAAAACACTCATGATTCGCATATGTTAAAAACACTCATGTTGTTATCCTGATGTGAAATGCTTGGTATTTTCATATGACATTCAAAATTCAATTCATAATAATGTTTGCTATCGATATATGTATGGACAACACCCATAAAAAAGGATATGGGGATCATATCAATGAAGAACCGAAAAAGGCTATGGGGATCGTGGGTGAAAATTTGATTTATAAATTGGTAATGATGGAATATAGTTTTTTTTAGGATAATGATGTGATAATAGTTGATATTGAATGAGTAAATGACTAGATAATTGATTTTTATTGAATGTGCTAAATTAGTGGGATTTGGAAAATTAAAAATCGATGAAAAAGTCTTAAATGCCCTTAATCTCAAAAGTTGATCCTTATGGCCATAAATCTTTCATACACTTCATACACAAATCAATTTTCCTACAGGATCCTTTACATATATATAAAATTCATTCAAGTTAATTATAACCCTAAACTAACATCATACGCTGCTCTTGAATCCTAAATATTAAAAAATATATATTGAACATTTGTTTTAAGCAAGTTTGGTTTTAGACTTTTAGCATAAGAGGAAGGGATTTTATTTTGTTTTTTTAGTTTCGGATATCCGAATCTGAAAATTCAGATCGGATTCGGATCCCAATATGGACTATCCAAAATTTTGGATTATCCGATTTTCGGATATCCGAAGATCGGATAATCTGATTTTGAACACCTCTAACTAATATCGACAAACATATATACTCACAACTAATATTAATCCCATCCGCTAAACAAACATGCAAAAAAGTATACAATACTCACAACTAATATCAACCCCGTCATCTAAACAAACACACAAAAAAGTATACAATACTCACAACCATAGTTATCGATAGTGAATAGCGGTAAATAGCGACGGGCTATCGATATGCTACGTAGCGATAGCGATGAAATAGCGCCCGATATTTGGTAAATAGCGACAAAGTAGTAGAAAATTTTAAATAAAAAAATAGTTATTTATAATTTATAATACACACACACACACACCAAAGGGCTAAATCCTACATGGCACTCATATAGCCATTCTTCTCATTGAGAGTGTCATGTAGGATGTCATGTGGCATTGAGTGATTTTAGGAAAAAAAAAAGAATTTAAAAATAAAATTGGATTTTTCACTTTCATGTTTTCTCCCATAATTTTAAACGTTAATATCTTTTATATTCGAGATTTTTTTAAATAAAAAAAATTACACCAAATTAACGAGTGTTTTATTATCTTTCCAACGTGTACCATAGTGCTATACAAAAAAAAACGAAGAAAAAAAAAGACTATATTTTGTGGGGTTTTGTTCATACAGGAAAAAAACACAAAGTGTTCAGGTTATTCATTAATTATGTATAGGCACGTCATTAATTATGTTCAAACCAGTAAACATAAATTCTATTTACAATAGGTGTTAGCATTAGAGTTGTACATTGTTTTAGGTTTGGTTTTAATATTAGAGTCGGCATTAACATTGAAGATAAATTGTTAATTGTTTTAGGTTAGGTGCTACCCGAAGCTTTCATGCATGTAACTGTAAAGCACATCAGTCTATTTCATATGTAAAATTGATATGTCATATTAGATTTCTCATCACTGAGACGCTTCTGGGGTATAAATCTAGTGTGTGTGTGTGTGTATATATATAATGTAAATTTATATTTTTTTATGTATGAATTTATGAGTTTCAGAACCAAATGTAAACTAGTAAAGATATATGGGGTTAAATGTGTAAATATACAAACTTATTTTAAACCTTTTATGTAAAATTTTACAAGTTTTAGAGAGTAAATGTAAAATAGTGAAAGATAGGGGTTAAATATTGAAATTCCAAAAACTTTTTAAACCATAAAAGTCCCTTACGCAGCCATCATTTTCTCATCCTTCTTTCTTTCTTCCTCCCTCTAGTTTCTGGCAGTTTTGCAGCTCCGGTGCTGGAATTCATCGCCGGAAGTCACGAATCCGGTGCTATTTCGTCGCTTTCTGGCCGTTAAGCACCCTATAGCGACATATGGCCGCCACACTACGCTATTCGCGATAGCGTCCGCGATCGACGCTATTGACAACTATGCTCACAACTAATATCAACAAGCATATATACTTACAACTAAAATCAAAATGCTTCATGAACAACTAATATCGACAAGGATACTCACAAACAACTAATATATAATCACAACAAAAATACAAAAAAACTGATTTAAAAAAACACTGATTAATGTATATAGTGGAGAGTTCAAATACAACAATAAACAACAACAACCTTAACCAGTAAATCCCACAATTAGAAAAGCTAAGAGTAGGGTCTGGGGAGGGTGGGATGTAGATATACCTTACCCCTATCCTTGCGGATAGAGAGGTTGCTTCCAGAGAGAACCCCGGTTCGACAACACACAATCAACAAGCAAACAACACTAAAAAACTAATAAAGAGCTACTGAATTTATAGAAACATTAAAAGTGCCACGTAGTAAAACAAAGGTATATATGCCATAAAAAACAACATCATCCATAAACACCCAAAAAACAAGTCACCCATACCTACCTCCTACCACTGTAAGAAAAAGTCTAAGTTCCTAGAACCACGCTATGATACAACCCAACCCTCCCTAATAATCCTTAACCTAAATCTTGTGCCTCCACGAACTCCTATCCTCGACCATGTCCTCGAAGAGGTGCATCTCTACTAAATCATGCCTAATTCGCTCATCTCAAGTCAATTTGGGGTCTTCCTCTACACCTCTTTCCTTCTACAGTGAGGGTTTTCCCTACTCTAACCGGGGCCGTCATATGCCTCCTCTTCACATGCCCATACCATCTCAATCTTCCCTCCTTTATCTTGTCTGATATACTAGCTACCCTTAACCTTTCCCTAATAACCTCATTTCTTATCAGGTCTACCCTAGTGTGTGATGTGCTGGTGAAAACACCTTGTTAATATGTTAGTTTTGTATATATTTTAGTCTTTTATTGTGTACTTTTAGTCGGTCTTAGTTATCTAATAATGTACATGTGTTTTGTAGGTGTTTGTGAAAAATGAACTCAAAACAAAAGAATTTTAATCGAGACACAAACACTTGAGAATAGGTGTTCATGAACGTTGGGGTGTAGACGAGAAATTTTGGTCGAGCGAAGAACACCTGAGTTGAATAATAATAATAATAATAATAATAATAATAATAATAATAATAATAATAATAATAATAATAATAATACAAAAAGGGCCTAAGCCCAATTCGTGGGGATCAGAGGGTCAAGGCAAGGGGTTTTTATGATGATGAATTTCGACGGCAATTAGGAAGGGGGAGGAAGATCGCACAACATTATTTTATTTTACAGAAACAAAATGATAGATCGCACAAAGCAAAAAATAGAGGAAGAAATTGCAATGACCAAGATGCAAGGCTAAAGGTTTTGTGACTCTCTCTAGGCGAATGGTTAAATTAGGTTTTGCACTTTTTTCTATTTATTTTCAGTGTTGGATTATGTTTTGCTTGTGATGACAAACAATTAAAACATTATTGATGCATTAGTTAATTGAAACAATTGATTTGTGTTTTGAGTCCTTTCTTTACAACTTGTTCGGTTGATGACAAAACTTAGTAGCGGGTTGGGTGACATAAAGAGGGTAGACTTGATGCTTACAATTAAGTAGTTAATAGGGTTTGATGACAAGGACCTGTGCTACTAGCTAGTTAACTAATTTCCAGAACTATGTCTATGTGGTTCCCAATCTATAAACTGAAAACTGTGTGAAACCTAGAACCTGAAACTTAGAGGGAGTTACGGCTTTATTATTATTGTTTTCTTTTCAAATCACTTAATCAACTTTTGCAAGCACAACAACATTCTACCTCATAAAATATATTTTTAATTAATTAGTTTAACTGGTAAAATATTATTAACACTAACCACATACTCCTCGTGGTTTGATAACCCTGCTCTTTATACTGCAGTCCTTGTAGCTAAGGAGTTGTTTTTAAAATAGTTTTTGATTAGCACTCGACACGCGATCAAAATGGCGCCGTTGCCGGGGAGTGCGCGCGCATAGTGTTTTTAGTTTTAGTTGTCTTTAGTTTTAGAAAAAAAAAACTTAAAAAAAACAAAAAAAAATTAAATAGTATTTTTTATTGTTTATTTACTTTTGTTCTTTATTTAGTTATTTTCCTTGTTCAGTACTACTCTGGTTTTCTTGTCTTTGTGTGTGCAGTTTATTATACTTGTATGCATCGAAAAAATTGCTAAAAGAAACCTATCGTTACACCAATCTAAACTTACCATGAGTCACCACAGCCACCACAGTGTTCCTGAGGATCTACCTCCTCAAAACCCACCACCAGTACCACAATTCCAACTTGCCCGAAACACCCGACCAGCCATACCACAACAGCAGCAAAACTTTGGAAACCAATAGCTGCATCCATCCCTCAACAATTTGATGAGGAAAGTTTTCACAGTACATGGCAAACTGACTGGGACAGAGATACTCAGCATGTGGTGTATGATGGCAGATATGCTGACGTCAGGTATGATGATTTTGATCAGGATGGGTTCGACTTGCATCCTAGGCGTCCAGTCCCATGTAATCAGGTACGCCAATTTAATCAAGGGAACTGGGTTGGAAGGCAAAGGGTAAATAACTGGGCACCAAGAGGTGTGCCACAATTTGATAAGGGTGATATGGGGGATGATTTAGAGTTTGTAGATGGTGTCCCACAGCTTGTTCAGAGGGCACCAGCTAGGGGTGGGGTAGATAGTCACTTTAGGCCAGTCATTATGCCTAATTCATGAGCTATAGTGACACCCGTAGGTAGGAATGGTAGAGCTTTTGAGGTTAACCTCGATTATTTAGGCCACCTACCCGAGTTCTATGGTAAGAGATCAGAGGAGCCCTACTTACATATTGCAACTTTTGAGTCTATTGTTGCACTGTAGGAGGGGCTGGGTTTACTAAGGATCAGGTTATGCTTATGTTGTTTCAATTCACTTTGAAGGATAGGGCTAGGCAGTGGTTTGCAACCCTGACCCCACGTAGCATTTTTACTTGGCAAGAAATGCAACAGGTGTTTTTAGAAGAGTATTACACTATGAGTAAGACTTCTGAGGCTAGAGAAGCAATTAGGGCCTTTGAGCAGAATTCAGGTGAGACATTTCATGAGGCATTTACTAGATTTAAGGAGTTGCTTAGGAAGTGCCCACATCATAGCATTGAGACTTGGGAGCTTATTAATGCATTTTATGATGGATTATTGCCTGATGAGGTTAGGGATCTAACAGCTATTAGCAATGGTACTTTTCTCACTAACATGGTAGCTATAGATTGGGGTACTTAGAGAGGATGAGTGCAACTTCTAAGAGACAGGCACAGTCTAGTAGGAAATCTAAATCATCTTCTGTTAGGGCTGTTGATTATGAGGCTGAAGAGAGGATAAAAAACTTAAGCAGCGGAATTTGATCTTAGAAAAACAAGTAGCCCAATTGAGAGTAGGAAAAAGTAATGAGGTGAAGGTAGGTAGTGCTTTTAATGTTTGTACTAAATGTAATGAATTTGGTCATATTGCAGCCGAATGTGCAGGTGAACAGGTAAATCAAGTCTATGGAGAAAGAAAACAGTATGACAAGAATTCAAATACATATCATCCTGGACTACGCAATCACCAAATTTTAGGTATGGTAACCAGAATAACCAATTAAATCCTAATTTCTCTAATTCTCATGTGGAGGGTGAAAATCAGCAGCAGCACTGGAACCGACAACAGGGCACTTCAGGTGGAAGCAGTAATCAGTTACATGTGATTCTGGAAGCTATCAAGGCAGTCCAGGAGGATGTTAAGGGAATTAGGAAGGATAATGAAGTGCGGGACAAGACTGCGGAAGCGTTGTCAAAACAAGTAGGCCAGCTAGCTGCTCAGATGTCAGGGAGAGACCCAGGTAAACTTCCTAGTGATACTACACTAAATCCTGCTCACCAGTCTTCTTCCAGAAGTATGCACATTAACGCGGTGAGTATTTTCCCCACCTTTGAAATAGGTAGTGTAGACAGTACTCCACCAAAGTTTGTTGAGGGAGTAGTGGAGGAGTGTAACACTGAATCTGAGTCTGAACCTGAACAAGAAAAATTTTCAAATTAAATCTTGAAAGTAAAAACATGAAGAGTGGGTTTAATGAGGCTAAGTGTAGGGGTGAGAAGGTGAAAAAGGTACCCTTTCCTATGGCTATATTAGATCCTGCTAAGAGAAAAGATTTAATTAAACGGGACCCACCAAAAGATGAGAAGTGGGAAAATTTTAAAACTATCAAAATCAATTTACCGTTAATTAACAAAATTAAAGAATGTCCAGATTAGGTTCAGTGTCTGAAAGAATTAAGTGCCCAAAAACGACGGCATAAACTTCCTAAACAGTTAGATTTAAGTGCCAGTGTGAATGCCGTGTTGTTGGGTACCCTTCCCCCAAAACTCCAAGACCCAGGAGCGCCTATTATTGTTATACAAGTAGGTGATTTTCAAGTGGATAGAGCGCTTCTGGATTTGGGAGCTAGTGTGAGTATTCTACTAGGGAGTTTATATGATCGGTATGATTTTGGTCCATTACAGAAAACCAACACAACTGTGGTGTTGGCCGATCAAACTCCTTCGTGTCCTAGGGGGATTGTAAGGGATGTGATTATTAAGGTTGGAGAGTTTTATTACCCAGTAGATTTTTTAGTGCTTGATTGTGTTAAAAACACACAACCAACTGTCATTCTGGGTAGACCGTTCCTGACTACTGCTAAAGCCATTATTAATTGTGTAGAGGGGACGGTAAAGATGAGGTTTGGGGATAGGAAGATGAGTCTTAAGGTGTTCTCTAATACTGCTAATCATAAAACTAACAAAAGTGGATATCCTGTGAAGGAGAATAGAAAAGAAAAGAAAAGAAAGAATGTTTTGTGATTGATAGCATGAAACTAGTGGGTAAGAATAACACTAAGAGAAAACGAAGGATAAGGAAGAAGAAGTCCAAGAAGCCACCTGAACTAGATAGTGAGAATGAGAAGTTGGCATTGTTGGGGCTAATAGAGAGAACTGTGAATGAGTTACCTGGGTGTAGGAGGAGCACACACTTGGAGGTGTGGGGATACAAACATCCCAGTAGACCACCATGAGTAGATGTGTCAGGTATGTTTATTTGTAGAGTTTGTATAGTTGTGTAGAGTATTATAGGTACGTTTTTTATTTTATTTTTAGAGTTTGAGTCTCCTTTTGTTTTTCTGGGAATGCTTGGAGTTTAACTTGCAATGAAATAACTTCGCCTCTACCCAATCTCCATTCAGGCGAGGTGAAGCTGTACATCATCGGTGTATCAGCCATCCCGGAATTTTATGTTTTTATTTTTCTTTTGAGTCTTAGTTTCAGGTTTGTTAATCGGCCGCGAAAGAAAAGCTATACGGCTCGATTGGGAGGAACTGCAGAGACTCATACGCGTATTGCTTATCCAGGGGAGTCAAATATGCTCAAAGTTGTGTTTAGTTATGTGTATTGTGAATAAGGATTGTCAATCATGTTGGTCTCACTATTTTATTTTATCCACTTCTAGCCAAATCTATCATACCTTTACCCTAAGCCCAAAACCCGTAAGTCCTTTAGATATTTGCATTGTCTACAGTTGAGGTGTGATTGTTATACAAGCCTATGATAACAGAGTTACATATTTGGTTTTGAGTGAACAATACTAGCTCATTACACGCTAGTCCAGATATTAAACCGAGTGGAGTGAAAAATTGTGAGGGGTGTGTTGCATGAAAATAAAAACCGGAAGCATGTTAGATTTGGTCGGGTTAATTCTGTTTTTAAATGAAAATCAATTTGACTTGCTGAATTGACACATCTAATGCTTATCTATAAATGGGGTATGACTTTGGAGCGACCGTGGTGCTAGTCTGTGATAATGCCTTGAGCAGAGTATATATATAATTTTTTCGAGACGAATAAAGATAAGTGTGGGGTGTGATGTGTTGGTGAAAACACCTTGTTAATATGTTAGTTTTGTATATATATTTTAGTCTTTTATTGTGTACTTTTAGTCGGTCTTAGTTATCTAATAATGTACATGTGTTTTGTAGGTGTTCGTGGAAAATGAGCTCAAAACAAAAGAATTTTAATCGAGACACAAACACTTGAGAATAGGTGTTCATGGACGTTGGTGTGTAGACGAGAAATTTTGGTCGAGCGAAGAACACCCGAGTTGAAAAATAATAATAATAGCACTATAATAATAATAAATAAATAAATAAATAAATAAATAAATACTACAAAAAGGGCCTAACATTATTTTTTTTAGAGGGTCAAGGCAAGGGGTTTTTATGATGATGAATTTCGACGGCAATTAGGAAGGGGGAGGAAGATCGCACTACATTTTTTTTTTTTTACAGAAACAAAATAATAGATCACACAAAGCAAAAAATAGAGGAAGAAATTGCAATGACCAAGATGCAAGGCTAAAGATTTTGTGACTCCCTCTAAGCGAATGGTTCAATTAGGTTTTGCACTTTTTTCTATTTATTTTCAGTGTTGGATTATGTTTTGCTTGTGATGACAAACAATTAAAACATTATTGATGCATTAGTTAATTGAAACAATTGATTTGTGTTTTGAGTCCTTTCTTTACAACTTGTTCGGTTGATGACAAAACTTAATAACGGGTTGGGTGACATAAAGAGGGTTGACTTGATGCTTACAATTGTGTAGTTAAAAGGGTTTGATGACAAGGACCTGTGCTACTAGCTAGTTAACTAATTTCCAGAACTATGTTTATGTGGTTCTCAATCTATAAACTGAAAACTGTGTGAAACGTAGAACCTGAAACTTAGAGTGAGTTACGGCTTTATTATTATTGTTTTCTTTTCAAATCACTTAATCAACTTTTGCAAACATAGCAACATTCTACCTCATAAAATATACTTTTAATTAATTAGTTTAACTGATAAAATACTATTAACACTAACCACATACTCCTCGTGGTTCGACAACCCTGCTCCCTATACTGCAGTCCTTGTAGCTAAGGAGTTGTTTTTAAAATAGTTTTTGATTAGCACTCGACATGCGATCAGTGTGCCCGCACATCCACCTTAGCATTCTCATTTCTGCTACCTCCATCTTGCGAGCTTGTGTCTTTTTGATGGCCTAACAATCTGTCCCATATAACATAGCAGGTCTCACTTCAACCCTATAGAATTTTCCCTCTAATTTAATTGCGAACCTTTTGTCACATAAAACCCCACTGGCGGCCCTCCACCTACACCAACCAGCTTGTATGCGATGGGTGACATCACTATCAAGCTCCCCATCCTTCTGAACAAATGATCCTAAGTACTTGAACTTAGTTACCTGCGTGACAACTTGACCTTCAATCGAAACTTGAGTATTTTCATCGTGACTTGCACCACTGAAACCACAATAGATGTACTCAGTTTTAGAATGGCTTATCCTTAAACCCTTGTCCTCTAAAGCTGCACGCCAACTCTCAAGCTTCTCATACAGACTATGTTTGGACTCTACAACTAACACAATATCATCTGCAAAAAGCATGCACCACGACACTAACTCCTGAATCGACTTGGAAAACTCATCCAAGACAACTTCAAAAAGGAACAGACTCAATGCAGATCCTTGGTGGAGTCCTACCTCCACGGGGAAGGAATCGGTATCTCCTACAGGCGCACGAACACTAGTTTCAGTCCTACTAGAAACAACTCACAAATTTCTTCATTTCCTGTTGGCAACGACCTAACTATTGATGTTTTATTCTAGTAGTTGAATTATGAAGATCTTAGATAAGTGATGTGTTTATTTTTACTTTCAAAATTAATTTGCTTTAAATAGTTACTATTGTCCATGGGATGGATTATATTTTGGGCTGTTTAGAATGATGTAGTCTTATTTCTAATCAATTACCGTTCTTTGTGCATCTCCCTTTTTAACCCCATTTGAAAATTTTTGAAGGTTACTATAGTTTCACAGTTCTTCAAGCGATACATTTTGATTACCTATTATCGCCGTAATGAATTTAGTTAGTATTTGTTCTCTATCGCAATTATGCTTTGTGAACATTGGATTGTCGTCATTGGATTGTAGTCGCAACGCGCGGCTATGAAAACAATTAGTTTAAGAGTTATTAACAACACATGTGTAGATCACTAGATAAGGTTAGATTGTTGATAAGTTTTGACTGTATGTAATGGAAAACATAATAATAATAGTAATACCTGATAGATCCATGAGACCTGCTACTGATGTCGCAAGAGACTTGAGGTTGACATGCTTGTCAGTGGATTCGGGTTCCCTTTAGGGTATGCAGTTCTGATGGTTTATATGTTTTTAAGTTATGAACACATTGAGAGAGAGAGAGAGAGAGAGAGAGAGAGAGAGAGAGAGAGAGAGATAGGGGACTGCTAATGGTGTTATGTTGTTATAATTGTGTGTTAACCCTAATTTCATAATAACCTCTCTATTTATATATACCCAGGGGACACCCTAATAAGGCCAATCTAATGATAGTCCGCCCATCAAAGACATATATGTTATTGGGCTTAGGGTAATATTAATAATTATCATCATAATATAGATGATTATAATGGCTATCGATAAATATACAAACGTTACGTATATTTATTCCAACATTCTCCCACTTAGCCGATTAATCATTTATTATGAGTATTACGTAATTCTGCAGAGATTAATACTTATTTTAGTTCTAAACCCAAAATGTAGTAGAGAAATACAGCCGTTAAGTCTTTATTCGACTTAGGACCCCCGTTAATCATACTACACCCAAATTTAAAACTTAACATTAGGATCAATTAACGTTATGCCCTTAGTTGTTGATTTGTTAAATTGTTGTCTTTATGCCATTATGCTAGCTTAGCATACTAATAGACAAACAAATCATAATGAGGAAAATTAATCATTAATCATTAGTCATAAGTCATTCATAGTACGATATGCAGTTGTACATGGTCATCAATAATACCCTTTTCTCTTAGTTGGCCCTTAGTGAGACTTATGGGTGATAGACCTTTAGTTATTGGATCCATAAGCATATCATGAATGCATTCGATACAAAATTCCAATTTCCTCTATTTGTTATTAATCATAAGCGAACAATAATTTTGTATCGAACTCCAATGCAGCTCCTCTCAAACTGTTACTGTTCGAGAAATTAGGGCAGCTGACTTTATCATAGTATGTCTTCAACTTAGTATTTATATGGAGTTAATAAGTTATGAGTTAACTGATAAATTTAGCAACAACACTTAATGACCATTCTGTTGTGATCAGCAACATATTATGTCATGATAACTTAGGTTGTTGTTAACAGTTCCTTATGACTCCTCCATAAGATAGTTATGTCTGCTAACGTTATGATATACCCCGAAATTGAAATCACTTTAGGTTCTCACTTCTTCATTAGATTATAGTCTCTTGTTTCTTAAAGATATTGTAATGTTCCATTAGATGTTTTTCATCAATCTAGACAAGTCTAGTGTTAAGCAATACGAACAATATCATAAACAATCATAGACTTAAATTTACATAAGTCTTCTAATTAATGAAGCATAAGGTAATAATCTCATTTATCCCATTATCCTCTAAAAGAGAGCAATGTTGTATGTTACATACTTAAGGACCCGCTTAGAGTAAAACTTATGGGATGAAACTAATATCCCGTTGGGTCTATCTCGGTTTATTTTGATTCCTATCACGTAAGAGGAATCCTCGATATTCATCATGTCAAAATTATGCATGAACAATGCTTTGACTTAGGTAACATATACATGTCAAGAGAAACGTCATCTATGTAAGGGCAAGTTTTCATTAGTTGCTCCCACTCATCTTGAGGTTGGTTCTTTAATCCACTTAGTACTTGATGAAGAGAATTGCATTATGATTCCAACACATTATATGCTTGCATCAACCCATACATGGATCTTATTGACTTACAGACTAAGTGTTCTTAACCTTCAGTTTAAAACTTTCAGGTTGTTTAATGAACATGTAGGTCATTGTTATGGAAAGTTGCTTAATGTCCATCTAATGTGGCTCTTAGTTATTATGAGCTACTAGGACGGTAATAATCCTCAAAGAAATCTTTTGTAATACAGATAAGAAGATTCTTTGGTAATCTAATTCCTCCGTGAGTATAATCTTTTACAATCAATCTTATCTTACAACGTTCCTATTCGGATCTGTTTAATTATGAATACCTTTAGGTTATTCAACCAAATCCCAAACGTTATTCTAATGAAGATTGATTGATACTAATGATTTAATAAGAAGAGGTAGGATCAGTAAACTTTCCAAACATCCATTTTGTGTTAGTCAGGCAGGTTACATAATGATCAAATTTAATGGGCTTTTAGATCCAGATGACCTCCTGAGTTGAACATTGGGTTTATTATGATACAAACTTAACTTTAGTTAGGTGTTTTATTTTCAGGTATATAAGGAGCAACATTAGTTTCTAAGTGTGTAAGAGTTTGTGCAGTAAGGTGTACAAGAGGAATAATCGAAGTTAAATTTGGAGTTAAACTTAACGAGTCTCGAATTTTAATGAGTCTCTCCCCCGCATCTTGTACTTCTGAAAAGTCATAATAAAGACTTTACTGCTCCCACTTACCTTAGAGATCTTAATGAATTCAGCATGCCTAAGGTCTAACATTTGAAAGATCCATAGATTTTAATAGAGAGAACAACCTAATGATGTTTATTGTCGTTTCTCTTGATGAGGATTACTTTAGCAAGAAATCTAAGTTCGCCCATATTCAAGCATCCACAAAACTTTGTTAGGAGTATGTTAAGTGCTAAGGAGACAAGTTGTGATAGAGCGTTGTCCAGTGCAAGAGGTGTAATTTGAGGATAGATCAAATTTTCGTTTCTCCTAACTCTGTAACTTTTGCAAGTCATAAGTAGGACATCTAATGCTCCCACTAATCTCTTAGGTCTCTTAGTATCTCCACATAATAAGTTTTAATGATGCGTATGAACGAGAATATTTCATATATTTTATATTTGATTTCCCTTATCGTCCAGATTTCATAAGAAATTTTAAGGACATACTTAGAGGGAATCTTATTAAGTATATATGAATTGATTTCTTTAATACTTTTGGTCTGTAGGAAACAAGTTAGATACAATCAGATATTTATCTAAGCTCCACTAATGTCAATTAATTATGACTTATGATGGAAACTCATTTATTCCTTTCACCATTTGATGTTTAGGATGTTTAACACATGCTTTAAAGTCAATGAGAATGAGATTTGATAGCTAAGCATCCTTTAATGACTTGGTCATGATTTCTTATGAAATTTTGGTCTTAGTGGATGAATTGCATAGGTCTCATTTTCCTTTGTTAAATACTCATTTTCATGATAACAAAGTTGTGAAAACGTTATTGGATCATCTAGTTTTATTTCATAAGGTTTCTATTCAGATAATGACAACAAACAATATGAAAGTTTAACTTAATAGTGGTTTTGGTTTGGTCATTAAAACCTTGTAACTGTCAAAAAATTATAGCTTTTAGTATTAATACTAAATTCTGTGTAATCTCAAGAATATCACAAGGTATCATAAAGCTTCAACACTAAGATCAGTTATTAATGGTTAATAGACCCTTAATTTTTCCACCAACTCTCATCTTAAGTATTTGTTGAATTATGGTAACGAAACGTATAAAACTAGATTCAACCATCATGTGTTAATTAGAATTCATTAGCATTTGTAGAGTTAAATATCCTTGATTAGGCACTACATATCTTAGCCAGTTGTTCTCTTTACTTATGGGTAATCTTTTTGCTTATGCCTATGCTTAATGGCACAGTTTTGCTTAGTAAGACTTTCCCTTGGGAGAAACTTATAGTTGAAAGTAGTACTTGTATCTTGTTTCCAGACCTTATAATTATCCTCTCTATGGTAATTATTCTTCCTCTTTTAGGTTTAATGGTAGTAAGGTGAATAACATCAACTTTTCTAGTTTAATGCGTTCTTTTCCTGTACGTAATTCGCTATCAACTCACTCATTTTACTTTGATATTTATGAGTGTTATTAGTTGATTCATAATGCATCTAATCGTACTGATGGAAAAGTTATTATGCACTAGAAATTTATTGATTTTCATGTGTAAGAACAAAATTTAAGTAAACTCTTCTTAGTTGAGATAGTAATTTATAGAAGAATGTGAGATTAGTTTCGAGTTATGGGTATTGATGTAAGGCAGATTTAGATTATGATCATTATATTAATGAAGGATCATTAATCATGAGGATCAATTTTGTAATGAAGACGTGATAATATCATAACACCAACATAAGCTACTGTTGGATCAGTATGCTCTTTGTTTAAGTAAGAACTTGCTATCTTTAACACTTAAGTGTTTAGCAAGCTCTTGTATATCAGATTGTAAGCACAACGGAATGTATAAGTTAAAGCAACACTTTTTATACTTAAGAGGAGTTATTACTCCCCCTTGATGATTGAAACTAATAATGACAAGTATTTATTATGAATCTAAGCAGTAAATGAGAATTAGATACTTAGACAGATTCACAATAAATACTGAAATGGAATAGAACAGTGAAAGTGTTTGAAGGATTTTTCTAATAAAATCAATGTCTAAAATAGAAGGTTGAAGCCACCTATTTATAGACGTTTACATACATGTATCTTGCCAATAAAGCAAGTACAGAAACATCAGAAACAAGTTGCACAAGTTGCAACATTGAAACTAACAATTACAGCTAAAAGTAATAATAAACAATAAACTACTGATACAAAAGGCGGTGGAAAATATCTGATGCTAAGTGCTGATGAATGACAAACTACTGATGAGTAGTTTGTCTTCAGTACTTCTGAAGTGAACTTGTCTGGTTTGGACTTCAGAACTTCTGATGAAGTTTCTTCTTCAGCACTTCTCATATCTTCTCTTCAGCAGTTTCTTGTCTTCTCTTCAGTACTTCTATACTTAGCCAAAATGACAGAAGTGAATTAGACTAAGGTTTCCAAAAGTGGTTTCACCAATCCTCTTTGTCCTAACAATCTCCCCCTGGATTGATGAACCCAAAACCTTACTAATTCCTTATGATCTTCTTCTGTCTTGAACAATCTTCCATATCTCTTTGTACATGGTGTTCTTGAGCTGGTTTAACTGTCCATCAGATAGAGATCCTCTCTGTGGTTCCAGATGTTGAATTGTGAGCAGGTCTTGTGTTGACAGTTTCTTTAGATCACTGATCTTTTTGTAAGCCCTGCTTGAAAGGTCTTTTCTTGTCAATAATACTGAGTTGTTATCAGTAAGTGACCATCTGATGATAGGTACCTTTGACTTGTTAAAGTCAGAGGTATAGGGAACCAGACTTGTCCCTTGGGTTGATGATCCTGAGTGTTGGATGCTTTCTGTTTCAGTTAACCTCAGGTGGGAGTCTCTTCCTTGTTGTTGTTGTTGCATATCAGGCATCTGAATAGTTGGGAGATGGTGTTCAGTCACTACCTTGGTATGCATCTTTTCTTTGATAGTCTTTTGGATTTGGTAGGCAAAAGTGGAAGGATCCCTGAATTGTGTTAACAGAGGTTTCTCCTCAATGTCAAAATCTGAATGAACTACTGAACTTCCTTCAAGTAGTACCATTTTGAAATCAGTTTTGACATTGTCCTCTGCTTTCTTTCTTTGAGTAGCAGGCTTTCTTGTTGATATACCAGAAGTTCTAACTACTGATCTTGAAGGATCAGTAGTTTGAAACTTCTCTGGATTTGCAGCCTTGGCAGCCTTATATTTTCGATAAGTATCCATCAGTCTTTCTTCTTTCCATCTGGATACTGAGGCTTTTGAACCATAGCCATCTGCTACTAATTCATTTATCATTTGGGCTCTCCTGGCCTTTTCTTCTTTACTTGTGGCCAGTTTGTCTGCAATCAGTTGTGCCCTTCTTGTTAGCTCTTGCATAGAGAGTCCCTTGAGTGTGTAGGCTTTAGTCTTGCTGTTCTTTGTGATGTAAGACATCAGTTGTTGTCTTTTGTCTTGTTCAGCAACTTCATCAAGGCTAGCCTGCATTTGTAGTTCAGCTTCATAGGCGTGAAGTTTTTCTTCATGGCTTAGGTCTAAATCATCCCTTTCTTCCAGAGTTTTCCAGATCAGATCTTCTCTGGCCTTCTTCTGGGCTGCAACTAAACTCTTCTCTAGTAATTCAGCTGATTGAGAGATTGGAGAAGGGTTTAGCACAGTCATTGTTGTAACTGTTGTAGTAGGCCTGATAGGAGCAGATGTTGGTTGAATGGGAGCAGTTGTTCTGGAAGGGTCAGCAGTTTGAGATTTGGAAGTGTTAACCTCTGATGGGTTGACAACTGCTGATGGTTTTTCAACTACTGAAGGATTGTCTTCAGTACTTTCTGATTCTTCATCAGAACTTTGGCCATTAGAGGTTTCTTCATTATGCCCTTGGGATTCATCAGATTTTTCAGCATCCTCTATTTCTTGAATAGAGACACCAAACTGTTTGGCCAGTTTTTCCTTTCTGGCTTGATTCTTCTGATCTCTTTCAAGGATAGCCACTCTTGCCCTTATCCTGGCTTCGAATGACTCCTTAGGTTCCCTAATTTTCTCCCCCTTTTTGGATTCATCAAGTTTAGAGGTTGAGGGTTGGGAGAATTGACCTTGAAGATGAGCAATCTGTTTGCTGTTGAATTCAATTTTGTTGGACAGATCATTCATCTTTGTCTTGATCACTCCAAATTGGTTTTTGATTGACAGCTCCAAGTTAGCTGTGTATGTTTGGAAGTGATTCTTGATGAGAGTGTTCATCATGTGGTACAGGGGACCCTCTGGGCTGCATAGCTGGTTCAAGTCTATGCTTGTTTGCCCAGGGAATTTGGTAGGCATTTGATGTGAAGGGTGTGTTTTTGGGAGATCCTCATGTTGTACAGAGGATGCCACTCTAGGGGTTTTAGGGATTGAGTGGACATTAACCTTTTCAGGGGTGACTAGCTTCTTGAGCTTGGATACCCCTGAAACAGGACCTTCATAAAGTGCCGTCAATTCAGTAGTTTTGGTTTTTGAAACCTCATCCAAATTAATGGAATCATCTGAATCCCTGATGTTGTCCTCATTGAGGACTGTCTCAGTTAAATCATGAGCTGAGCCCAACTCAGTTCTCTCATGAACCTCTTGTTCTTGGTTCTGAGGATTTCCTACTTCAGGCATTAAGCCTTCATCAGTAGTTGCCACATCTGAGGTCTTAGCTGTTTTACTTCTGTCCTCAGATCCACCACTGGGTGGTAACTGAGTAGTAGCAGCCTCAGATGCCCCAAGAGTCTCTAAGATTGGGCTTAAAGACTCTGGTCCACCCTCATCTCTTGGGTTAGGGCTAGTGATGTCCACATCCATGTCTGATGTTGTGGTTATGTCCCATGTTTGATGTTGTTGTAGGGGACTGACATTATCAGATGGGACTTTCCCTTTTAGCCCAGAGAGAAGTTTGGCAATCTCTATTGCCTCTGGTTCAGAAATTTGAGGGGTTGGTTCAGTAGTTTGGGCAATAGGTGAAATAGGTTGGTCAGCAGTTTCAAAAGAAGTGTGAGTTGCAATTGTTTTTCTAAGTCTTTTTCTTTTGAATAAGATTGTTATGGGTGCTCTTGGTGGGGTTTGAGATGGATGAGACTGAGAGGGTGTTTCAGTCTCACCTATTTGAAGAGCAGATTGCTCATGAGCATGTTCAGGCATCTCATCCTCCTGAACAGCTTTTCTTTTGGGTTGGTGGGTTTTTGTTTTTGTTGGCTTGGGCTTTTTGGCTTTTGGTGGTGTGAGTTTGGAAGATATGGGCTTCAGGGGGACTTGTTGTTGTTCTCCCTGATCATCTTCTGGCCAGGTAGTCGGTTTGTTATGCCTAGAGTATGCTTGTGAGGTTAATGGATTTAAAGTTGAAACTTTTCCCACAAGCACCTCATTACCCAGTTCCCCTATTATGCATTGCATAATGAACCTTGGGTATAACAAAAACTTTTTCTTGGTATTATTATGATGTAACACCAACTCATTGAAAAATAATTTTGATGCCCTGAATTTGGTTTCATTCACTATGGAATGAAATATTGGTTGAAAAGTAGAGGGCATCTGGTCATAAGACCCTGTCTTTGGACTCAAACACATAATAATATAATGAAACAAAAGCTTGTATTTTGGTTCAAAATATTTTTTGAAGATAGTAGCATGGGAGAGAGTACCTTGATAACCACACTCTGTCATGGTTAAGTGAATATCAGAATTAGCAACTTGATCAGGGGCAGCTACATCATCGAGGCCCAGTCTTGTTGCCAGTGTGGCCGGTGTGATGGTCAGTGGTTTCCCTTTTATTCTTGAGTTGAGGGAAATAATTTCATCATCAGCCGTCACCGTCTCAGCATTAGCCCAGAACTCATTTAGAGTTTCAGTATGAATTGGTGGGTCGATTGTGAGAGCAGTAAAATATTGGGATTTTACGACAAGATCAATGATCTCATCGTATTGGGACCAGCCTTCTTGTTTTTCAAGAAAGGCCCTTTGATTGTGTCCCTGTTTTAGAACGAGAGCCATGTGGTTTTTGTTTTTGTTGATCGAACAGTTGATTTGCAGGTTTAGGTTATTGAGAGAGTTTTTGAGAGAGAAGGAGGGAATTTTTGAGTTTTAAAGGATAAGTGTTGAAAAAAGATATTTATAAGAAGTTTTTAACCGCTTGAATCTTCTTTATTAGAAGTTTTTAAGCCGCCTCGGTTAAAAATCTTTTTATCAGAAGTTTTAAACCGACTAGGTCAAAACTTCTGATGATGGGAAAAGTCAGATTTGCCCTTTTTGACTAAACTGCTGATGAAGGATTATCTTCATCAGTAGTTCCCATTTTCTCTTCAGTAGTTTTAACAGCTGATGAGAAATGTTTTGTAAATACTTTATTCATAACTTCTGAAAGTTATTTTATCAGAAGTTACACACTTTTCAGAAATTATCCCCATACTGATGTTTTGTTCATCAGTAGTTTCTCTCTTTTCAGAAGTTTTGTTTCAGACTTTTTGTCTTTTTGTAAGTGAAAAATGAAAAATATGTGCAGAATAATAAAATAAACACTTACAAATTTAGCATCCCAAGCATGGATACTAACTTCTGAAATGTTGATGTGTCAAGGGGTTTTGTGAAGATGTCAGCTATTTGATTAGCTGTTGCTACATGCTTCACCTCAATCTTGCCTTTTTCATAGCAATCTCTTATGAAATGGTACCTGATCTCAATATGTTTGGTTTTTGAGAACTGTACCGGATTTTGAATGATGCTAATGGCAGATTTGCTGTCTACAAACAAAGGTGTCTTGGTTTCTTTGATTCCATAATCAAGAAGTTGATATTGGAGCCATTGTATCTGTGATGTACAACTTGCAGCTGCAATGTATTCAGCTTCAGCAGTTGAAGTTGCAACAGATGTTTGCTTCTTTGATTGCCATGACACTAGACAGTTACCCAAGAATTGACAACCACCAGATGTTCACTTTCTTGTCATCTTACACCCTGCATAGTCACTATCTGAAAAAGCTGATAACTTGGTATTGCTTGAAGCAAGATACCAAATTCCAAGTGTTGGAGTTCCTTTCAGATATCTGAAAATTCTTTTGACTGCTATAAGGTGTGATTCCCTTGGTGCTGATTGATATCTAGCACAGACACATGTTGAAAACATAATATCTGGTCTAGAAGCAGTTAGATATAAAAGGGAACCTATCATGCATCTGTACATGGTTTGATCAACCTGTTTTCCTTGATCATCAGGTTCAACTTGTGTGATTGGTGTCATGGGAGTGGAACATGATTTACAGTCTTTTAAAGAAAATTTGTTTAATAATTCTTTAACATATTTTGATTGATGTATAAAAGTTCCATTTGTTTGTTGCTTGATCTGCAGTCCCAGAAAGTACTGCAGTTCTCCCATGGTACTCATCTCAAATTTTGATTGCATGAGTTTCTTAAAATCATCACACAGTTTTGTGTTTGTTGAACCAAAAATGATATCATCAACATAAATTTGAACAAGTAGGACATGATTTCCAACATGTCTAATGAAAAGAGTTTTATCAATGGCACCTCTTGTAAAGTTATTTTTGAGTAAAAAGGTGGAGAGTGTATCATACCAGGCTCTTGGAGCCTGTTTGAGCCCATAAAGAGCTTTGTCGAGTCTGTACACCCACTCAGGATGAGAAGGATCCTCAAACCCAGGTGGCTGACAGACATACACCTCCTCTTTTATCTTTCCATACAAAAATGCACTCTTTACATCCATTTGATAAACTTTAATTTTGTTGGAAATGGCATAGGCCAGAAATAACCTGATGGCCTCAAGCCTTGCAACTGGAGCAAAGGTTTCATCATAGTCAATTCCCTCTTCTTGAGAGTACCCTTGAACTACCAGTCTTGCCTTGTTCTTGATTATCATACCAGCTTCATCTTGTTTGTTCCTGAAAACCCATCTTGTGCCAATTGGTTGCTTGTTTGGAGGTAAGGGACAGATTTCCCAGACCTGTTGCTTGTTGAACTGAAGCAGTTCATCTTGCATAGCTTGCACCCAATTATTGTCTTTGAGGGCTTCCTGGTACTTCTTTGGTTCCAACTGTGAGATAAAGGCTGAAAATAGGCAAAAGTTGGAGAGCTGGTTTTTGGTAAGAACACCTGAAGCTATATCACCCATGATTTGATCAAGTGGATGATCTCTGTGTTCAATCAGTTGTTGTAAACCACTGATAGGTGTAAGTGGCTCATGTTCTTCAAACAAACTACTGAGGTCTATAGTATCAGGTTCAGATGTTTCTTGATCTTCAGTAGTTGGATCTACTGAACCAGAAGTTTGAGTTTGTTCCTCAGTACTTGTTTGATCAGAAGTTTGGGGAACTTCTGATGATTTTGAAGTTGACTTGATAACTGTTTGAGGAGTCCATGGTGTGGGATCCTCATCATCAAACCTTTTGTCACCATAATAAGTAGGTTTAGATGAAGTAACAGCCTTCTCAGGTCCAAAATGGAAGTTGTCAAGGTCAAAGAGTTCAGCAGGATGTGCTGGAATAAGAGTGTGTTTTGACTCATTGAACTTGACATTCAATGTTTCTTCTACTATCCTGGTGTGAGAATTAAAAACCTTGTAGGCTTTTCTAGTTGAAGAGTAACCAAGAAAGTAACCTGAGTCAACTTTGGCAGCAAACTTTGAAATAGATTCCTTGATGTTCAAGATGAAACATTGACACCCAAAAGCCCTGAAAAAGGAGATAAGGGGCTTCATGCCATGAAGAACTTCATACGCAGTCTTGGAATGTCTCTTGACCACAAGAACACTATTCTGAACATAACATGATGTGTTAACTGCTTCTGCCCAAAAGTACAAGGGCAGTCCAGAATAAGCTAACATTGTTCTTGCTCGCTCTATTAAGGTTCTGTTCTTCCTTTCTACTACACCATTTTGTTCAGGAGTTCTGGGAACACTGTATTGTCTAATAATCCCTTTAGACAAACAGAATTCATCCAGAGTTTTGTTCCTGAACTCTGTCCCATTATCACTTCTAATGGTTTTAACAGGTAGAGAATATTGTTTCTCCACTTGTAGAATGAAGAACTTGATGATTTCAGCAGCCTCATCCTTGGAGAATAAGAAGAATACCCATGTGAATCTTGAGTAGTCATCAATGATGACTAAGCAGTACTTCTTCTTACCAAGGCTCATAATCTTGACAGGTCCAAATAAGTCCATATGGAGTAGTTGAAGACATGCAGTTGTTATTGATTCTTTAATAGACTTATAGGAGGACTTATGCTGTTTTCCCTTTAAACAGGATACACAGTGTTCTTGACACTGGTATACTTTCAAAGGTAGACCTCCGACCAAGTCCATTTTTGTGACTTTATTTATGGTTTTAAAGTTCACATGGCCAAGTCTCCTGTGCCAGAGATCAGTTTCTGAAGTTGATGCCCTTGAAAAGAAACAGGCAGTGTTGTTCAATACTTTGTCTTTCTCAATGTCCACTGCATAGACATTGCCACATCTTTTGGCAATCAGTAAAGTATGATCTTCAATGATCTTCTCTATCAACTTCTGGCCTTCTGGTGAGATGATCTTGCATGCTGTCTTTGTGAAAAAGGAAGAATATCCTTTATCACACATTTGTGACACACTCAGCAAGTTGTATTCAAGGTTTTCAACCAGATTGACCTTGTCAAACTGTATTTTGCCAGAGGAGACATTGCCATGTCCTAGCACATATCCCTTAGCATTGTTCCCAAAGGATACAGATCCTTCTCTTTGGCTGATAAAATTGTTTATCAGGTATCTGCATCCAGTCATGTGCATAGAGCCTCCACTATCAACATACCATATGCTGTTTAAGCCCTTGGAAACTCTCTACACACAATAACAAATTA
The DNA here is from genome assembly GCA_028751855.1 of Ambrosia trifida. Lineage (NCBI taxonomy): Eukaryota > Viridiplantae > Streptophyta > Magnoliopsida > Asterales > Asteraceae > Ambrosia > Ambrosia trifida. The sequence continues at coordinate 91,039,867 of CM054122.1, read as the reverse complement.
GTTAGATTTAGGAACCCAAGCCTGTTTGGCTTTGGGTTTGCTCTTGAGAACAGTTACAGTTTGTTCTTGACCAGATTGAGAAATCCATGTCTTTTTGGCAATGGATTTTTCATTAAGAACCATGGTGGTATCCTTTTTAGGACCACCATCAACCTTGGTCATCAGTAGTTGTACCAAGTTCATTAGTTTTTGAATCTCAGCAGTTTGTGAAACTGCTGATGATTCAGGTCTAACTACTGACAAAGAATTTTGAGAAAAAGATTTTAGTTGAGATTTTATCTTTTTTTGAGAAAAGGTGTTTTCAGGTTGTTGTTTCTTGGGTTTAAAGGTTCTTTCATAATCATTTCTGATTTGATTTCCCACAACCTGTTGTTTAATTTTATGATTGAACTGAATTCCTTTTCTGTATCTACAAAACTCTGTTTTGTGGTTGAACAGACCACAAATTTCACACTCTTTTGCCTTTTGTTTTTTATCTAATGGCAAATTTCTGACATTAGTGTAAAGATTTTGCTCATCAGTAGTTTTCAGGGTCTCAACTCCTGATGTAGATGAAACTACTGATGGCTTGTTGTCAGATTTTGTTAATACTTCTGAAGTACTTTCTTTGAAAATACCAGGATTTCTGTTTAGAAAGTTTTCATGGAAAGATGTGCAGTCTTTCCCTTCAGAAGTTTCATTTGAAACAATTTTTCTCCCATCTTCAGTAGTTTTGGGAGAGAAATCTGTTGGTGTTTCAACATGATGGTACCCTATGCCAAACTTAACATTTGAAGCACTCTGTTTGTTTAGCAATAGCTGGTACCCCTTACAAGAATCCACCCATTTTTCACAACTGATCTTGGTGTCAGCAAGCTCTTTTCTGACATTCCCAAGATCTTCTATCATCATTATAATTTGTGCTTGGGTTTCAATAGTTGAGTTAGTTAATTTAGAGGCTTCTTTCGTTTTAGCAGTAAGTTTTCTCTCTAAATCACACTTCATCTAAGTGTATTTTCTTTCTAAATCATTGGCTTTTCCTTGTAAGTGCACATTTGTCTCTCTTATGAGAGCAAAAGTTTCTTTGCAAGAATTTGAGCAAAGTTTTGTCAAAGATTCTTTTGATACCTGTGACAATGCAGATTTTGAAGTACAGCCTTCAAATGCCATTAAGGCAAAGTTCTTTCTGCCATTGTCTGGTTCTCCCCAGTTGATGTCAAACATCTTGTTGTCTGCATCAGGATTGCACTCTGTGGTGTCAAAAGGGAGACTGCTCCAGTCAACATACCCTGAGGTGAAAAGACTTTGTTGAGAGGGTTGTTGAGGCTGTGGAGGATGTTGAGCAGCTGGAAAGGGAGGGATTGATTGTTGGCTCTGCATCTGTTGAGCAGGCATTTGAACATATTGTACTTGTGGCATGTATTGCTGTTGAGGAGCTTGTGCCTGTACAAAATGAGCACTCCCTTGAGTTCCATTATTCCTATTATAATTGGGGTTAAAGTTATTTCCAGATTGTGATTGGTTAAAGCTAGAGTTTCTACACTCTCTAGCAAAGTGTCCCAACTTTTGACACTTGTGACATCTCAGTTTAGATTTGTCAAAACCAATTTTTGTATTACTGGTCAATCCTGGAAATTTCCTTCCTGACCTTTTATAAAACTTGTTAGTTTTAATGCTTAGCATGGCCAGTTGGTGTAAAATGTCCATTTCTTCTAAGTCATCACTGCTAAAGTTTTTCAAATCATCCATGATAAAACATAGATTATCAGCAGTTTGACTTTGGTCATTGATGCGTGAAATGTGTGATAAATATATTTTAAGACCAATTAATTTCAAAACAAGTTTTAAATGGGGAATACCCACTAAACCACACACTACCGGCAAGTGTACCGGTCGCAGTGTAGTAGAGCAAATAAGTCCGAGTATCGAACCGTGGACACTGTAATAGCGGCTCTCGGTACTAAGCTTTCGTCGAGTCCTAGTCTAATAAATTGGAGTGATGGTGATTTAATTAACTACTAAAAAAAATATAAAATTAAAGTAAACAAAATGCAAACAACTCAAACAAAGCAACGAACAAGTAGAACTGGATGAGATCAAATAATGAGAAAATGTCTACCTAGGTAAGAATCAAGGTGACTGACGTATAGCTCTCGGGATTGGATAAATGGGTTTTGGCTACCGGGATCTTAAGATACACTAAACTAGACCAACACTGGAACGCGAATCACTCTCCAACATGTCGCAATACTGAATCTAGGGAAGTGTGTAAACTCACCGGTCTTGGGTTCGGATCACCTCTCGGTCTCTCCAAACTATGTTAAGGTATCCTAAATCTGAATGTCCTCTCGGCCCCCTCCGAAACAATACATCCGGGATGTGTAAGGGATGCAAGGGATAGTTATTCTAACAGGTTTCTAACACAGGATGCTAACAAAACAGGCATGCTAGGGGTGACTCACTCTCGTGCAGACCACGGTCCCGAATACCTACCAAGCTAGACACACTGACACCTAATCTCCTCTCGGTCTCAAAGGTGGTAGAATGCTAAATTACCAAATAATTAATTAAATTGTTTCTAGGGTTTACTACGTCTAGCAACCTCAAAATATATCAAAAACACCAAGTCTAAGATACTAACAAAATCCTAGATCAAAAGATACAAAATCAATTAAACTAGAATTAAGCGAAACAAAATTAATATTCAGATATTAAGCACGCATATACAAAAGAAACCTTATTAGAAAACCTTTACCAAAACATTATCCAAAACATTATATAAATCCAACCCGAAAACTATTATTCAATTGTCACCCATCATCAATACCTAGGTAGCACTAAAAGTTTAGCCACTCATAGTCATGGAAAGCGATGAAAACATAGGTTCAACAAAATAATAAAACATAGTATCAAGTAGTTGAAAAACACAAAGTAATCAAAACTCAAAACTAGTGTTTAGATAAACAAACCCAAGCCTTCCTCTCCTTGAATATTGCCTCTTAAATCCTTGATAAGCTTGCTTTCGTTCTGTCCTTTGCGGCTCTGTTCTTGATGTCTTCCCACGAAAATTCTTTTGTCCCGCTGATTACTTCTTGGCGGCTACTGATTTGTTCCAATCGATGAATATGTGTTTCCCCAATAATGTGTCAAACTTCTTTATTTATATTGCTGCCCAAAATTAATTGGCGTGCCCCCCAAGCTTATTGCCATTCAATTCCCAAATAATATATGCACTAGGTTTTCTCCTTGACTTCCAAAAAGGCTTGGGCTCGTGGACTTAGTCAACAATCAACCTTCATGTCTTTTATTATTATTATTATTATTATTATTATTATTATTATTATTATTATCATTGTTATTATTATTTGTAGTCGTCTTTGCTCCTGACTCGGGTGTTCTTTGCTCGACCAAAGTTGGTCTTTTACGCTCCAACGTCCATGAACACCAGTGCTCGCGTCTTGATTATCTTTCACTGTTTTAAGCTCCCTTCTCACGAACACCTATAAAATAATGAAATAAATAAATAATAAAAATGACTCATAACTAATAAATCTAATGAAACGCTAAAATAAATAAAATAGACAGGTACAAGCCTAAAACTAATAAAACACTAATAAAAGGACTCGAAAATGACTACAAAATACAAAGGAAATTAGATGTGTTTTGCAACACATCAGTCATCATTGTCATAACCTGGGAAAGATCTTTCTGATGAGATCCCAGTTGTTATGTCAATGTTGTCATAAGATCCATAGGAACAAGTTGGTGAGTCTTGTCCCAAAAGTGCTGTACTACCTGGTAGGTAGTCATCAGCAGTTTTACCAGATGATTGCAATTTCTTCTTTTGATCAATTTCTCTCTCAAAAGTAATTAATCTCCCATGGAGTTTTGTAAGAGTGAGGGAGCTAAAATCTGGTGAGGATCTTAAAACAATGGAGTATGTTTCCCATTTGTCTGGTAAAGATCTTAAAAATCTATGTAGCATAGATACTGTTGTATAGGTCTGACCATTTAACTTTAGCTCAGATATTAATGAGGAGAATCTTTCAAATTGTTGAGTTAAAGTTTCCCCATTAATGTGAGCAAATGTCTCATATTGTTGAGCTAAGATCTCTCTGGTGTTGGCAATCACCTCTTCAGTTCCTCCAAACTGTTCTTTAAGACAATCCCAGAGTTCTTTGGCACTTTCACAATGTAAAAGGCCAGAGTATATCTCATTTGGGAGAGCCATTGCCAACATAGAGAATGCTTTTGCATCTAGCTCAAGTTTTAGGAAATCATCATCTGTGTAGTCTTTTGGTTCTTTAGGAACCTCAACTTTAGTTTCAAGATTTATGTTTACTGGTTTGTGAGGACCATATATCACAGATCTCCAACAACCTGTGTTGGTTTGTGACAAGGTATGTGCCATTCTCTTTTGCCATATGTTGTATTCATTTCTTACAAGCATGGCAGGTTTAGTAGCAGAACCAGTATTATGTGGATCCATTTTAAAGAGTATTGATTTGTCAGATGACTCTTTTAAGTGATGGATGTTGATAAAAAGTGAACTTTTGATCTTTTATTGAGTATCAATAAGAGCTTTGTGTCTGATTCTCAATTTGTTAGATTGATATGTGATCAGATAAACCAATGCTCTGATACCAATTGTTGGATCAGTATGCTCTTTGTTCAAGTAAGAACTTGCTATCTTTAACACTTAAGTGTTTAGCAAGCTCTTGTATATCAGATTGTAAGCACAGCGGAATGTATAAGTTAAAGCAACACTTTTTATACTTAAGAGGAGTTATTACTCCCCCTTGATGATTGAAACTAATAATGACAAGTATTTATTATGAATCTAAGCAGTAAATGAGAATTAGATACTTAGACAGATTCACAATAAATACTGAAATGGAATAGAACAGTGAAAGTGTTTGAAGGATTTTTCTAATAAAATCAATGTCTAAAATAGAAGGTTGAAGCCTCCTATTTATAGACGTTTACATACATGTATCTTGCCAATAAAGCAAGTACAGAAACATCAGAAACAAGTTGCACAAGTTGCAACATTGAAACTAACAATTACAGCTAAAAGTAATAATAAACAATAAACTACTGATACAAAAGGCGGTGGAAAATGTCTGATGCTAAGTGCTGATGAATGACAAACTACTGATGAGTAGTTTGTCTTCAGTACTTCTGAAGTGAACTTGTCTGGTTTGGACTTCAGAACTTCTGATGAAGTTTTTTCTTCAGCACTTCTCATATCTTCTCTTCAGCAGTTTCTTGTCTTCTCTTCAGTACTTCTATACTTAGCCAAAATGACAGAAGTGAATTAGACTAAGGTTTCCAAAAGTGGTTTCACCAATCCTCTTTGTCCTAACAGCTACTTAAATAACATGCTCTAGCTTTGGCTATACGCTATTCATTTAAGTATTAAATTGCCGACAGTGAATGTAACCCATCACCTTTGGGCAGAAGTGAGACATTCAAAGTCCTAATGCAATACAATCAGTTCACCAACATAATCTGTTACACATCACCTTTGGGCAGAAGTGAAACCTTATGGCACTTATGTGAACGAGCTACAATGCTTAACGAGATCTTTATAACCACCTAATGTGACACATCACCTTTGGGCAGAAGTAACACCTCAAATGTTATTGCAAGTTAAGCAAGGTTTAAGTAATGTTTTGATAAAATTGATACGTTATGTTTCGTCAAAACCTTTAAAAAATTAAATGAGATATCCCACGAGAAAATAATGGGTTGCGAAAAAAATAATGTTTTACGAATATCATGGGGTTCTCAAAACTTTAGAAGGTTCTAAAAAAATAATGGTTCTTGAAATATTTAAGTGTTCTCGGAATAATTATTCGTAAGATACCCGAGAACAAGTTAGATTCGTGAACCTGATTTGAACCTAAACTGAGAACTAATTTATTCGGTAAAACCTGATGACCTAGAAACGACCTTTTAAGTTCGGAAACTGTGATGGTCGGAAACATCATTATGGGTCGGAAACCCTCTCATGGGTTCGGAAACACACTAATGCTCGGAAACAACCCTCTAGTCGGAAACGGTTATAAGGGTCGGACACTTAGATACGAAAATAGTTTTATGAGGTCGGACACAGTTATAAGTGTCGGACATTCTAATGTTTCTTTGTGAACAAGTTTCTTGACGAGCTATTTTTGGAACCGATTATATCTCTAATTTTATTAAGATTCTTTTAATCCGGAAACAAGTTATGGGTTAGGAAACCCTTAATTGTTTATTAATCCGGAAATCTTATCATTAAATTTTAAAATTTGATTAGTAAAATTATGGATTATCAATAAAGTTGTTTCCTTATTTTAAGGGATAATCATAAGGTTGTTACATCCCTTGATTTTAGGAAACAACAAATCAATCCTAAACTAGCCAAAATATAAGGAATTTTCGGTTTCTCTAATGAAGTTCTTGAAGAACATCACCTGAAAAAATTAGCTTAAACATCAAAAACATAATATATTATCTGGAATCGAAATCTGATAACATTAAAACTTATTACAGATTTCGAAAAAATAATCATAAACTATGAACTCGGTTAAAATAGAAAAATTATTAACCGAGGATTTTTAATTATTAACCGAAAATTATAGGAGCCCGTAAACACCATTATCAGGTTTTAACATAATTGTTTTCCGATTTTAATTCCAGATCTTAATGGAAAACTATCAAAACTGATTGAGCAACATTGCTCTGATACCACATGTTGATCAGTTTTGACTGTATGTAAAGAAAAACATAATAATAATAGTAATACCTGATAGATCCATGAGACCTGCTACAAATGTCGCAAGAGACTTGAGGTTGACATGCTTGTCAGTGGATTCGGGTTCCCTTTAGGGTATGCAGTTCTGATGGTTTATGTGTTCTTAAGTTATGAACACATTAAGAGAGAGAGAGAGAGAGAGAGAGAGAGAGAGAGAGAGAGAGAGAGAGAGATAGGGGACTGCTAATGGTGTTATGTTGTTATGATTATGTGTCAACCCTAATTTCATAATAACCTCTCTATTTATACATACCCAGGGGACACCCTAATAAGGCCCATCTAATGATAGTCCGCCCATCAAAGACATATCTGTTAGAGTTTTTTTGTCAAAATGGTAGGTTTTTTTTAGAAAGTTTGTGTCATTGGTAGTTGTCAGAAGGGAATTGGTGAAAGTAGGAGACCCGCAATCTAAGATTGCCGTGTGACTTGGCAGACGTGGACAATGGCTCATGGATACCTGATGATGTGCACGAGGAACTTGCCAAGGTGGAGGACCCGCAATCTTAGATTGCGGGTGTGGGCTTCAAAACTGCAGACTTAGATTGCGGGTGTGGGACGATTTTTTGACTTTTAACTATTACACCATCTTACACACATGCACATGCAAAATGTAAATGTGATAGAGCTAAAGCAAATTGTCTGAATTGTAATAGTATTATGCAGAGTAACATCTAATCAATTGCATGGAATCAAATTCATGCATTTGAATATATATATGGATGAACGGTTCTTCATTTGAATATAGACATACATACATACATACTAAGCATTTACACTCACTCTTCTAAAGAAGATATACTAACCATTCTAAAGAAGATAATTTTACAAGCCATATTATCTAAAAAAATGGCACATTTACACCCGGGCCCAAGAAACAATGAGCTTCTATGGCTGCAGCCACAACATCGTTCGGCTTATCTGTTAGAAGATGATGCTGGCCATGCCACAGAGCTTGATATTAGGCGGGGCGACCAGGCATTATTTTCTGCCATTAAAAAAAATCCGTTAAACCCCAATGTTGAAGAGATGGTTAGAATGGCAGGCTTTGGTGGGGTTCTTGATGTTGGATACTTGCTTTATGACCGTGGTTTGATAACCGCGTTGGTAGAAAGATGGCGTCCAGAAACTCACACATTTCACCTATCGTTTGGTGAAACGACGGTGACTTTAGAGGACGTGAACGTGCTCTTGGGATTGCGAGTCAACGGTCCCCCATTGGGAGGACTAGAGGAAAAATGGTCATCCCAAGATAGAATACAGCTAGTTGGGGGTTTGATGGGCGTAGATGCGGAGGCGGGAATGTTGAGTGGAAATAATATTAAAACAAAATACCTTATAAACAAAGTAAAAGAAGTTATGCCTAAAGGGGCAGATATGAATCAGATTACACAACATGTTACACAACAAGCATGTAATCTGGAGACACGGAAGGAACTATCGTCCGTTCCCCGTCCACCCTATTGGCTCTGCGATTATCCCAGGAAGAGATATAGTCGGCATGTTCATGTGTCCAGTTTGTAAGTCTTCTCCCGGTACAGATCATTTCATGCAATTTTTGGTGGACTTCAGGGTAAGGGGAGGATCCTGAGGTCTCAATTGACAGAACCCGAACTGTCTAAGGACCCTCGATGGTGAGTGGTATTCAACTATATGCATCCACACAATGTATGACTCACAGCACCATGAATCCACCCCGTCTTTGCAGTAATCCGGCAAAGACGCAAACGCTTCTTCATATGGTCGCCAAATAAACTTGTTCACAAAAAAATATTATTATTAACACATGGTACCAATTTAACCAGTAACATAATGTAGATTAACTCTTACCGACTCCTCATGAAGATTTTGTAACTCCGAACGAATTTGGCGTAAGGAGTGTGACGCGGTCTCCCTAAAGTCGTGTTTGACACGCCAACTATAAATATAATTATAAAAACAATAATTAGTTAAATTAACAAGTTTTACTAAATATGCATCCACACAGACTACTTACAGGGCACCAAATGGAACTCCAGCTGGGAACTGGGGTTTAATTCTGGGGGATAACACCCGAATTCTGGTCCAGGCCCATAGTTGTAACAAAAACATAGGACCTGCCAGCGTGGTTGTGGTCCTTACTGCTGCTTTGCATAAGTTGCGATACAACCATGCTAACACATCACTCCCCCAACTCAACCTGCCACATTCATGAAGATTCAACAAATGTGGTAAAAATGACAACGACACAAAACTTTGGCTTGTGTCAGGAAACAGACAAAATGACAATATAATTAAGATCACACATCGTGCGCGTCGTGTGATCTCGCCCTCATCGGCGTCAGCGGGTAACGGAGCCTTTATTTTTCTACAATTATGTTGGATTGCAAAGTGTTTCCGCGGAAATTGCGGGGCTCACTTTCTACACCCAACATTTCTTCAACATACTCTACCCGTTCCGCATGATTTCTCATGCTGAATTGGGGTCCTGAGACCGCTGCACCATTAACCCGCAGACCCATTAGGACGTTAACGTCACCGTGGCCTCACCAATTCTTAGGTGAAACGTGTGGGTCTCAGGACGCCATCTTTCAACAAGGGCAGATATTAGCCCCCGGTCAACTTTACGGTATCCGCACTCAAGAACTCCACTAAAACCAGCGATCCGCACCAATTCTTGAATGCGTGGATCTAACGGATGCTCGCTAATGGCATGCCAAAATGGTTGGTCACCCCGTCTGAAATCCAATAAACCATCTTCGCCATTTCCTTCAAACAGCTTCGCTGTACAATGTTGTGGTTGAGCCCAAAGAAGTGGATTATTACAAGGACTGGGGTTTAGAGATGCCATATTAACTAATAGGATAAATGACTTAGCAATATTCAAATTAAGATTGTAAGAAGATTGAATTTTGACTTCTAAACGAAATAAGTAAACTTCGATTACATTGCGGTTGAATGTGAGTTAGAATATATATAATATACCTATTGAATGTGAGTTAAAAAAAAACCAGGACGACCTCCGCAATCTTAGATTGCGGTTGTCTTCATGGCCCACCAAAATACTACCAAACACACATGCCATCTCATCTCGCCACATCCTTGTCGTCCAAGCAAGCAACCGAGTCAGCATCCAACTCACCACACCCGCAATCTTAGATTGCGGGTCTCCCAAAATCAGAAACATCCCTCTGACATCTACCAAAGACACAAAATCTATTAAAAATTACACTATTTCAGCAAAAAACTCTATCTGTTATTGGGCTTAGGATAATATTAATAATTGATCATCATAATATAAATGATTATAATGGCTATCAATAAATATACAAACGTTACGTATATTTATTCCAACATAGATAATTTCTACCCTATCTTTGTAGGTTACTAAATCACTAGTATAACCACAAATGAACATCAGAATGGGTTGACTTAAGTATAATTACACAAAATTGAAGTAGAACAAACTAAAATATGAGAAGCGGAAGGCGAAAAGGCGACTCTAAGCAAGTTCAACAACCATCTCAAGCTAGTAAGGATTATCTATAGTTGAAGAAAAGGAAGGTTGAAGAGCAAGAGAAGCTGAAGAGGAGGGGTGCTGACAGTGGTGAAAGGTGGATTCCGGTAGTCAGTAAGAGGGCGGCCAGGATGGAGAAGAAGTTTCAGAGCAAAGTCGAGATGTTTCGTAATACGACATCTTTCTTTGTTTCCAACTTACCCTCTAGGTGCACTGGTGAAAAACTTTGGGACGCCTTCAAAAGTTTCGATAATCTGGAGGACGCGTTTGTTCCTTCCAAGAAAGATGGAGCAGGTAATTCTTTTGGCTTCCTTAGATTCTCTGGTATAAGGGATGCCATGGAATAGGCGAATGTACTCTCTGATACGGTTTTGGATGGAGCGTTGTTGGGGATTAACGTGGCGAGATTTAATAGAGATGGGAGCAAGAACTTGGTTTCCGGTTCTAGGGGAAAAATCCGTTTTTTCTAGGTTGGGGCCGGCTCCAAATTCTGATGTTCCCCCTCCGGAAGCTTTTCCTAGGCTGTCCAAATCTGGTGGGGTTTCTAGCGGTTTGAAGTTGGGTGGAGGCTTTGGTCCACAGAGAAGCAAGATCGATTTACCTCCTATGAAGACTCCAGCCAAGTCTAAGTGGGAGTTTAAATCTCTAATTGGGGAGGCAAAGGATCTTGAAGTGCTTAAGAAGTTGGGAGAATTGGTGTCCGAAGAACTGGAGTTGGGTGTTGTCATCAGATACTTGGGGGGGCATGAAGATCCTGTTCACGTTTGAATCATGTCAGGAAGCAGAAGATTTTCTCAAGGATCAATACGATCTTTGGTCTAGGTGGTTTTCTAGACTCTATGTTTGGGAAGGGATTCCACCGACTTTTGAGCGGCTGGCCTGGGTTAAAGTTGTCGGGGTTCCGGTAGGTCTTTGGGATAGACAAGTTTTCAACAAAATTGGTGAAAGGTGTGGGAGGTTGGCCGTTAGGTCTGAAGTTTCTATGGATGACGATGACTTGTCAGAAGGTACCTTGGTTGTCGTTGTTAACTCTGGCAAGGTTGTTTCGGAAGAATTTCAAGTGTCCTGGATGGGACATTCCTTTACCGTGTGGGTTAATGAAATCGATCCTATCTGGAAACCATCCTTTCTGGTTCCGACACCGTCGTCCTCTATTCCGGTGGTGGCTCCGGCGTTAAAATCCGTTGTCAGGAAGGTAGAAAGTCGTCAGGAAGATGTTGAGACAGTCTTTTCGAAGACACCTAAGTGCATGGGAAAAGTAAAAGGGGAGCTGCCCATTACTGTTGATACGGGTCTCGAGGTCGATGTGGACAAGTGTGGTACCCCTCCATCTGCTAACTCTGCTAAAGGTGCTCCTTTTTCTCCTGTTAAGGCTGGGCCCATTGGTGCTTTGGGTACTGAGTTACTTTCGGAAGATGGGCTGTCTCCAGAGGCCCAGCTTGGGGTTAAGTCCAACGGGCTAAGTTTTGTGACTATTAGAGCCAAAGACAAAAAAAGGTTGAAATCCAACGGGGCCCGTTTATTCCAAACTCCAGACCTTAATCATCCAGCTGACTCGGATCCTTTCAGCTTGGAGGATATCATTGTCAAAGATGCAGTTGAAACCATGGCAGCCAAGAAAATTCAGAAGACTACCTCCCCTAAAAGCTCCTCTTTTCAGCCTTTGGAGGAACCGTTGATGTCTGAGTGCGAAGACCAGGAGGAGGTCGAAGAGATGTTAGATGAAGAGATGGAACTTAAAGACACGATGATCTACGGGGCAGGTTTAGGGATTGAAGTCGATGGCTTTGATAACCAGGTCAGAAGACTAATTAAGGGGGAAAAGGAGAATGGTTTGTCATCATGAATTTTTTATCCGTTAATTCTAGGGGGGTGTCCGGTGTTGTCAAACCGGGATGGATTAGAAGGTTGAAACGGGAGGGTCAGATTTCTTTTTTATGTATCCAGGAAACTCATTTGAGTTCAGCTCCAGATTCCTTTTGGGGCCGTTTTTGGGACAGGTCCTAGTTCCGGTTTTCCGCTGCCCTTGCGGTGGGTAGGTCTGGGGGTCTCGTTTCTATATGGGATCCGTCGATATTTAGCTTCGAGTCTTCTCTCGTTGATCAGCATTTTGTGGTGGTTTCGGGTAGGATAACGGGTATGAACAAGAAGGTCAATATCCTGAACATACACGCTTCGAACGACGTTTACTTGAGGAGAAGCTTTTGGGTTAAGTTATTATCTCTTCGCCAGCAGTTGGATGGAATGTGGGTGGCGTTAGGAGACTTTAACGAAGTTAGACACGAAGCCGAGAGACTTAATTCAGTTTTCGATCCAAATGCGGCTGCTTGTTTTAATGATTTCATCAGTAAAGTGGGATGGCTTGAGTACAATATGTCTGGGGGCGTTTTACTTATTTTTCTGACAATATGGAGATGAAATGTAGCAAGCTGGATCGGATTTTGGTGTGTGACGATTTCATGAAAGCTTGGCCGTGTGCTAAGGTGGCCGTTCTTCAAAAGGGCTGCTGTAACACCCCAACCGATGGTGGAAACATCGGGATGTCACGTATTGATGATTGTTCAGTAGCTCATGGTAAATAATAAATTTCAATAATTGAATTAAATACATTACATACAATTGTTCTACAAGATTTTGTACATCAACATGTAAAATACTAAATACACATCTTCAAGCATTAACTCTAATCTTCAAGCAAGCTATAACCTGAAACATGTTAAGTTTAAAAATATTTTGGGTCAACAAAAGTTGGTGAGAATTACATAGGTTTTGATAATTGAATAAAACTTGTACAATTCAAGTGTCATGGCAAGTCTAGTCCATATGTGAAAACATACTAGCAGGTAAATCGAGTGCATAATCAACCCTTGTGACTAGAATATTATGGTCCATCCCAGACGCTCATGGTTCACTTGATTATGTTATGCGATAACAATCACCCACGCTACCTATGTAGGAGGTACACGTATCCGGGTGGGATTGTCAGTCCAATAGATCTATCATTGTATACCGTCGGCTGATCAATGTTAATGATTATGCTAGAATATTGTGCTTACCCTAGTCATGTTTAAGACATAATGCAACATAGAATAACACATAGACACTTTATGATTGAATTGTAGATAGAATGTTGTAACATGTTTCACCCCAAAAATAGTGAAATAGAAAAGGGGCTATGTAAAACTCACCTTAGTGTTAGAATGGAGACCCTTGTTATAAGTAAATGTGGCTCGTGTGTATCCAAATATCACCCTATTTCAAGGTAATAAATAAGTGTTGGGGAAAACTTAATAAATCTAAGTTTTCTAGTCTAAATTATGCTAGGGTTCCTAATTTGGGAATTAATAATTGATTTATGATTAAATTTTGAATAATTTAAATAAATAAGGAAATAATTAATGAAAATGTTTTCTGATCAAAATTAACTAAAAGTAGTTGAATTACAATGTAATAAATGTGAAAATAATTTTTATAAAATTATTTTCTTAATTCATGAATATTTAAATATTAATATTTATTTGACAAAATATAGACTTAATATTTAAAAATATTAAAATTTATAAATTTTGAATCAAAAATTTTATATTTCAGATCTAAATGATTAATAATAATTTATGTGAAATTTTGATGCAAAAATAATGAAAAATGAATTTATTAAGATTTATTTATGATTAAAATAACAAAAATTGATTAAAAATATTAAATAAATGATTTTTCAGAGATAAAAATTATTTCTGGAATGTTTATTGTTTATAAACTTAGAATAATTTTTGTGGAATTTTATAAAGTCGTTTTCATATTTTTATAGAATTTTATAATTATAATTGAATAAATTTGTGATATTTATTATATATAATAAATAAATGATTTTTGAAAAACTAAAAGTTGGGTATTAAACTTTATCATAAGACTGACTTAAAATAATTTTGTAGAATTTATAAATCATGTTTAGTATTTAAAATCTGTTTTTAAAAATAATTGTAGATTATATAGTATAAGGAAAATCAAATAAAAAGGTTGTATGTGCCACGGATCGAACCGGGCCAGTGGCCGGTTCGTGTTTCTGAGCCCTCGTGCATAACCAACTGATCTATGGAACAGTTGGTTAATATTCTTGTTTCCTATTTTATATAAAGGATGACTGCAGATAGTCATCATCCCCAAATCGTTTACCTATGAACCCTAGTTTTCTAATCCAAACAAATAACGATCAATACCCACAGAAAACATAGGGCTTTTGTTTGGATTATGTCGACTAACAAAAACATATGATTAATTGAAACTTACAGACAGAAATGGATGATGGATCGTTCGGTCAACAAAAATGTCAAACCGAGCTTCAATTGCGAATTAGAGAAAAAGAAAGAGAAAATTTGGAGTGAGGGTATGTTTATCGGTTGTCTTTGATCAAAACCACGAGTTCAATTTATACTATGGTTACCGAATTGGAAGATTTTGAATGCTTGACCATCTCACGGTCAAGCTTATTAATGCCGAGTCAAATTAGGTTCAATTAGGACTTGATTGAGCGAAATTTAAGGTTGTAATTGACGCGGGATGATGTGTTGGTCAAAACCGAGCTATGTAATTCAAGAATGGTTTCCATTTCTGACTTAATTTTCGTGGTCAAAGGTAGAGGATGCAGCAGTTGACTTTTTTGTTTATTGATTGAACAAAATAGGAAAGGTTTAAATTTATATGGGTTAGGATATGTTCAACAAGGAAACAGGTAGCTCAACTGGTTGTGTGGCTGTGTCTTAAGGTCGGACCGCCACCAGACTCGGGTTCGAGTCTGGTTGGCATACATTTTTTTTTTTGTTTCATTGCTGTGCAGGGGAGAAGAAAAGGAAGGTGGGCCGGGCTCTTTATTGGGTTTGGGCTTAGGCTGACTTGGGCTCAGGGGTTTAGGCCAAAGTAGTTAGGTTTGGGCTTTAGTTATAAGTTTTGGTTAAAAAAAATGACAATATACTAGAAAAATAAATCTGATTATTATTATTATTATTATTATTATTATGTATATATACATTTATATATATATATATATATATATATATATATGAGTTGTGAGTTAGGAAAATAAAGACTTAGGCACATTTGTATAAAATTAATGATAAAGATGTATAAAATAAGGGCTTTTACGTATTAAAATTTGGGGAAAAATTTTGCGATGTTACAGTCTCCCCTACTTTTGGAAACTTCGTCCCGAGGTTTATTGAAAACACAGGGTTGAAGGTGATTGGTTAGAAATTAGGACAAGTGTGGTTTGGGAAGTTTCGAGTTAAGGCACGACATAAATTTATAGGTAACAGAATAATCTGTTTCGAATAATTTGGGATAAGAGGTTTGATATGTGTGAGTTGTAAGGGTTGGATTAGGTGTGTCTTGAAATCGCAAGGAGAATAAGAGTCTTAAGTTTTAGGAATCCTAAAAGAAATGCATGAGCTGATAGACTATAGAAAGACTAAATGAACTACCAGGTAACTAGAATTTATAATTGGTTATTTACCGAAAACCTTGATAGAATTTCACACTACCTTAACGTACCTGTAAATTCGTGATTACGTTCCGAGCCGCAATCACCAATTTACCTTACATTAGGGTTTTGTGTCCTTCTATTACTCTAGACACACATGTAAGTAATGCAGAAATAATCATGTGGTTGAACCTTTGTATTTAATGAGTCCAACTGTTGAGCAGGAAAAAGACTCCTACCAGTTAGTGAGTAGGAACCTCTACCGATTGTTGAGCAGGTTCGATAGCCTCCACCAGTCGTTGAGCAGGTTGTAGGGCCTCTCCCGACTGTTGAAAAGGCATGATGACCTCTACCAATAGTTGAGTAGGTGTTGGGTCTGCTGACCTGGAGAAGAACAGATGATTGAAAAGTCAAAACATGCTAACAGTTGATCCACACAATAAATAGTCCTTACAACATACTTCTCCCAAAAGACTGCTGACTCTAACAACTGTTCCATCCAAACAACTGGTATGACAACTGCTGATACAAAGGACTGCTGAATAAACACTGATGAAGAACAACTGCTGATCCAAGTACTGAAGACTAAAGCACTGCTGGAGCCAACAGCACTTAGGCTCTAGCAGAGGATACAAGACCATCAGAGTTTTCCTACAACAGTAGTTTACCTTCAGTGTTTTCAATATAACAGTAGTTTGTAATAGGCAGATGTTTTATGTTTGTTATTCCGTTAGAGGTCACTGTCTTAAGGTGACGTCTGTGGCAACCGGAAAATTTTTCTTCTCTTTCGTCTCTTCCTTTTGGCCTTGGGCAATTTTCGGGACGAAAATTCTTTCAACAGGGGGATGATGTGACACCCGGCAAACTCAGGTTAGTAACGTTGACTAAACTAGTAAGTCTACCTTAGCGAGTCATGCATATTACGTCCTTAACGGGGTCAGTCGAGTCGGTACGATGATTCGAGGGAATCATCGGGAGTCGTTATGATGATCCGCGGGGTCATCGGGAGTCGGTCCACATCTATGGGTACAAGGACCGGCGATTCGGGGAATCGCCGGGTTTAATGCACACACGAGTCTCGAGTCCCGGGAATTGGTGAACGGATGTAAACGTGTTGGATATCATGCATTATATGTTTGGAATCATTATGTGACTTATCGGTATGTGAATACGTGTTTAAATATGTTAAAATAGCGTTTAACGCGCCAAAAACCCATTCCAGCACCTTATAGGCGATTAGGAGCCTGGGGGGACTCCTAATCGCATGAACAGTGCACGAGTACAAGGGGAATGGGGCGAGTAGGTGGCCAATCGCATGAATAGTAGCGATTAGGACCCCTACTCGCGAGTAGGTGGCTAATCGCGTGAGCATAGAGGCGATTAGGCCCCTACTCGCCTGATCTGGGTCCCTAATCGCGTGTACTGCAGGGCTCGGGTCAAAACACCTATAAATAGAACCCTTAACTCCCCAAACACCTCTAGAACAACCCTAGCTGCTCCCAAGTCGCCCACACACCTTAGAACACCTCTGGAACTCATTTTGCTACAAAAATCACCATCCTCAAGCTTATACACCTTTCTTTAGCAAAATCCAAGGTGTGTTCTTCATCCCTAACCTTTGTAAAGTTGTTATTTGAGTTCCCCTAAAGTTCCAGACCTTGTTTTACCAAAATGTGTCTTTAAAAACCTTTCAAAAGAGTCTTAAACCAAGTTTACACCTTAATGCTTGTTATATGTGAAGTTTACTTGCATATGTTGGTCTTATTGGTGATTTTAACATGAATGTTTTCAAGATATGGTTGTACTTATGATATGTAGAGGTCATTAGGGAGGTTGTCTTAGAATCTTAGCCATTATTATGGTGTTTTGAAGAAAATGCACATTTTGACCCATTTGTATGTTCTTGAGGATTTAGGGTGATTATGGTGTGATTGTTGATGCAATGTTGTTAGAATTCACACTAGGAAGATGTTAGATCAGAGATTTTATGAGTTACATGTTGTAGAGCTTGAAATCTGATTATTTCCATTTAAGGAAAGATAAGGTTGGTAGAAGAAACCTAGTACTTTGCCATTTTAGGAAATAATTGCATAGAACATGCTAGATCAGTGATATGTCGGGGGTTTTTGCTTGAAAAGGGTTGGTAAATGATTTAGGTTTGATATTGGGTGTTGTTGCATGTTTCGGATCTGATTTGGAGGGTTTAACGCGCGAAAACTCGTTGTACAGCAGCTGCAGGCGATTAGGCATCCTAATCGCCTGAGCTATAGGCGATTATGCAGGCTTTGGGGGCGATTGGGACCCTAATCGCCTATACTTCATGCGATTAGGCCCCCTAATCGCCTATAGGCTATTGCCTACTCGCGTGTAACCTTCCTAATCGCATGTACTGCTGTCGTGAACGCGTTTTGACATCCCGGAACACGATTTGACACCTAGGAACATGTTAGGAACCCCGGGATACACCCAATGACTTAGTAAGACGTGTTCGGACCTGTTTATGCGTTAATTGGACATTATGCTAGACTAGGTGAATTGTTGCGCGTGCTAAGTGTTTAATTGCATATGTTACATGATGTCTTGCATTTATCTAACACGTGGGATGTCGGGTCACCAATGGGATGTCGGGTCTTGTCTGGCACGGTCGGTCTAACGGTTAAAGGTGTTTTCAAACGTTTATGGTCACGGTCTGGACATACGGGGACTAGTTAGCCTGCGGGTTATTAGTCCAATACTTATACACATCTTATGATAGGTCGCCGCTATTTGGGACTATCGTAACATAACTACTTAACTATTTTCAAGTAACGCAAACCGAGGTGAGTGTCACAGCCCCACTTTTACCGTTTTACTTTCGGGGGAGAAACATGCTACTTATTTGGTTACTTATCATAGATCATGTTATACTATGGTTACTTTATGTACTATGCGGCTTTTACAGAAAGTCCCAGGGGGAACCATGAATGTGCGGGGATGCACAACGGGGGAAATGTGGATAGATCTATTGGGCCTTACAAACCCCACCCGACGGCTGGGAGCCGGGCGGGTGCATATTGTCTCTAATACTTTGGGGGTTACCGAGGCATCGGTAATCCCGTCCGTCTGGGCTGGCTTCAACACTTATACCGGTTTAGTAATGGATTCCCAACCGCAGTAGTAGCAACACTTAACGTCTAGCTAACGTTCTCATAACATAGTAGTAACGGGAAATGATCTTACCGAACTTATAACAACACTTTTATGAAAGAAAACCGGTGAACTCACCAGCATTATATGTTGACATTTTTGGCATGTTTTCTCAGGTCGCTAAGGTAGCGGTTGTCGGACTAGGCGCACGAGGTCATGCACGGCGTCTATTATTTTGGAAACATATTAAACAATGTCTTTGTAAACAATGATATGTCTTTTGGTTGTAAACAAGAATGCTTCCGCTGCTGGTTTACAGCTCAAAGCATTATATTTTGGTTTTAAATATAATCTTGAATGCATGTTTGTTGTATGTTTATTGTGATCGTTGACTGAGATCCTGGTGTGTCACGCGCCTCGCGGTAAAACCCCGCATGTGGAATTTGAGGGTGTGACAGATTGGTATCAGAGCCAACGGTTATAGTGAACTAGGACTGCATGTAGAGTCTAGTCTATAACTGAGTCGCACACACTAGACGGTCACAATTAGTCGAGTCTTAGCAAGTGGGTAACAATATGACTTGTCGGGGTGTCGGTGTCATCATCTGCTACGCTACATCATCTATTTACTTCTTATCATCCTGTTTCTTGACTCATCTTTACTTTGATCCGATGGCGAACGATATACTATTGAACTCTCTTGACGGCAGTGTGCATTGGGGTAGCTTCGGCGTACTCTTGAGATCTGTCCAGAGATTTGGACATCTCCCCTCTATGCCCTAATGAACACGCCCGTTCTTATGCATATTATATTGTACTTATACTTACGATAATATCATGATTGGGCGCTAGTGTTCGGTGACTTGAACTTCAAACTCAAAGCGCGCCTGGAGGACCATGCGGAACAGTTTATCATGTCGGGTGCACACGAGATCATAAACTGTGATGCATGGAATCCCTGGCGGACTTCGGGCTTGAACGGATGGACCCGAGCTGGGCTCGGTCTAATTTCTCGAAATTCCTAATGGGTTATACCACGGGCAAGCCTAAATCTTTTGTTTCATGTTGTGACAGAAGATGTCGGGAGCTCGTGGAGGTCGCAGGGGCGGCCGTGCTGGCGGTCGTGGTGGCGGCCGTGGTGGCGGCGGTGGCCGCGGGAACATTAATATGACCCAAGCTGAGCTGGATAATCTGACGCAGCAGCACGTGAATATTGCTTTGGCTGCATTCCAAGCCGCTCATAATGCTATGGGTGGTACGTCGATTCTCATCTATTCTACCTCGTTCTGGGGTACTTTACCTTTTCTTGATACTCACCTGTGTGTCTGTTCCAGGTGGTGCTGTCCATCCTCCTCCATCCCAGTGTTCCTATAAAAAGTTTATGGACTGTAAGCCCCACAACTTTAGCGGCACTGAAGGGGCAGTGGGACTGCTCCGATGGTTGGAGAAGCTCGAATCTGTTTTCTCGATGTGCAGCTGCCCGGAAGGCGACCGGGTGAAGTATGCTTCTGCGACCCTGGAGGGTCAAGCCTTGACTTGGTGGAACTCCACCACCCAGACTATGGGCATTGGGGAAGCCCACGCTATGCCCTGGACAGAATTCATTCAGTTGCTGAAGAATGAGTACTGCCCGAGGGATGAAATCCAGAAGCTTGAGCATGAAGTCTGGAATCATAAGATGGTGGGTTCTGAGATTGAAGCTTATACTGCTAGGCACAATGAATTGGCGGTGTTGTGCCCCGATTTGCACACACCGGAATACCGAAGAATTGAGCATTATGTTGCTGGGTTGGTACCGGAGATTGCTGGGTTAGTTGTTGCGGGTAATCTCACTGTTTATTCTGAGGTAGTTCGGTCAGCTCACAGGCTGACCAACATGAAGGTGACTGAAGGGGTCTTGCCTCCTCGAGGCGCTACTGTGAAGGCTTCTGATGGTAACAAACGGAAGTGGGAAACTGTGGGGAAAGGCTCGAGCTCGGCTCAGCCTCAACAGGTGAAGAAGACTGATGCAGGGGGATCGTCGTCTGAACGACAACCGGGGGTTTATGCTGGGAAGTTGCCAAAGTGTGATCGGTGCAACTATCATCACACCGGTTCTTGCGATGATAAGGACCGTTGCCGTCGGTGCCATAAGATTGGGCACCAAGCCAAGGATTGTAGGTCCAACCCTTTGGGAAACCGAAACCCATCGGTCACACCAGCCCCGGCCCCTCAAGTCGCTGCTCCTCAGGGAAATCAGGGGAAACAAGGGTGCTATAACTGTGGTGAGCTTGGTCACTACAAGCGTAACTGCCCCAAGTTGAAGCAGGGCGAAGCTGGGAAGAATGGGTCGGGCAATGGAAACAATGGGGGCGGAGGAAGGAATGCTCGCGCCTTCGTGATCGGTTCAAGTGGTGCTCGACAGGATCCCGACACTGTTACTGGTACGTTTCTCCTCGATAATCGCTATGCTACGGTTTTATTCGATTCTGGCGCCGATAAGAGTTTTATATCTCTTGGGTTTAGTCAATTGCTTGATAGGGTACCTACACCTTTAGAGGCTAAGTACTTGATAGAATTGGCCGATGGTAAGAAAGTCGAGGCGACGCACGTCCTTAGGGAGTGTCACCTTGAGTTGTCGGGTTATTCCTTCCCTATTGATCTTATGCCGGTGTCCTTGGGTAGTTTCGATGTTGTCGTGGGAATGGATTGGTTGTCCCTGTATCATGCCGAGATTGTTTGTTTTGATAAAGTTATTCGACTTCCCCTCCCTGACGGTGAAATTTTGTTGGTGCACGGTGAGAAGAGCGGGGTCCCGTTGAGTATCATTTCGTGTATGAAAGCCTATAAGTACCTTCGGAAGGGGTACTCTGCCATTCTGGCACTTGTTTCGGTTTCGTCTGAAGAGGAGAAGAAGATTGAAGATATTCCTGTTGTCCGTGACTTTCCCGATGTATTTCCTGAAGACTTACCTGGTCTTCCTCCTTATCGCCAGGTCGAATTTGGTATTGAACTTGCTCCGGGTGCGGCCCCTATTGCCCGTGCCCCTTATCGTCTTGCACCTCCCGAGATGCAGGAATTATCAAACCAGTTGCAGGAGCTGTTAGAGAAGGGTTTCATTCGACCTAGTTCGTCCCCGTGGGGAGCCCCTATTTTGTTCGTCAAGAAGAAGGACGGAAGCCTACGGATGTGTATCGACTACCGGGAGCTGAATAAGGTTACCATCAAGAATCGCTATCCTCTTCCTCGCATCGATGACTTATTTGACCAGCTTCAGGGTTCCAGTTTCTATTCGAAGATCGATTTGAGGTCGGGGTACCATCAGTTAAGGGTTCAAGAAGCTGACATTCCGAAGACCGCCTTTCGAACTCGCTATGGCCACTTTGAATTCCTGGTCATGCCTTTTGGTCTCACCAACGCACCTGCCATTTTTATGGATCTGATGAACCGTGTTTGCAAGCCTTATCTTGACAAGTTCGTGATTGTCTTCATCGATGATATTCTAGTCTATTCTAAGAACGAGGTGGACCACCAGGAACACCTACGTCTTGTTTTGGAACTTCTGAGACGGGAACAGCTGTACGCTAAGTTTTCTAAGTGTAGCTTCTGGTTGCGTGAAGTCCAATTCCTTGGTCATGTTGTTAATGAGAAAGGAATTCATGTTGACCCAGCTAAGATTGAAGCCATTAAAGACTGGGAAGCACCAAAGACGCCATCTGAGGTGCGGCAATTCCTAGGCCTTGCAGGTTATTACCGTCGTTTTATTGAGGGATTTTCGAAGATCGCTCAACCCCTCACCTCGCTTACCCAGAAGGACCGGAAGTTCGACTGGGGTGATTCGCAGGAGTCGGCCTTCCAGTTGTTAAAGGCTAAACTCTGTTCTGCTCCTATCTTGTCCTTGCCTGAGGGTACGGACGATTTTGTGGTTTATTGTGACGCTTCTATCCGGGGTCTTGGTTGTGTACTGATGCAGCGCGAGAAGGTCATCGCCTACGCTTCTCGTCAGCTTAAGGTTCATGAGAAAAACTATCCCACCCATGATCTGGAGTTGGGAGCGGTGGTCTTTGCTCTAAAGATTTGGAGGCATTACTTGTACGGTACCAAATGCACTATTTACACCGATCACAAGAGCCTCCAGCATATCTTTGATCAGAAGGTGTTAAATATAAGACAGCGTCGTTGGGTCGAGCTTCTTAATGATTACGAGTGCGCCATCAAATACCATCCTGGCAAGGCGAATGTGGTCGCAGACGCCTTGAGCAGGAAGGAAACGGCTAAACCTCGTCGTGTTCGAGCTCTTCAGCTCACTATCCATTCCGGCTTACCTGATCGAATCCGTTCAGCGCAGCAAGAGGCCTTGAAGGAGGAAAACCTTAAGGCTGAAACCATGCATGGTGCTGATAGCCACCTTGAACTCAGATCCGATGGGTTACACTATTTCGCTGAACGTATTTGGGTTCCTTTATTTGGGGGCTTGCGGGAGCTTGTTCTCGATGAAGCTCACAAGTCCCGGTACTCTATTCACCCTGGCTCCGATAAGATGTATCAAGACCTGAAGATACTTTATTGGTGGCCGAACATGAAGGCGGACGTGGCTTCGTACGTAAGCAAGTGCTTGACCTGTGCCAAGGTCAAGGTTGAGTATCAAAAGCCATCCGGCCTTCTGCAACAGCCTGAAATCCCCGAGTGGAAGTGGGAGCGGATTACGATGGACTTTGTGACCAAACTCCCGAGATCGCCCAGTGGTTGCGACATGATCTGGGTAATTGTCGATAGGTTGACAAAGTCCGCGCACTTCCTCGCTATCAAAGAGACCGATGGTCTCGAGCGTTTGGCACGGTTATATCTCAAGGAAGTGGTCTCTCGACACGGGGTGCCTGTCTCTATTATTTCTGATCGTGATCCTCGGTTCGCCTCTAACTTTTGGAAGTCTTTGCATAAGGCTCTGGGTACTCAGTTAGACATGAGCACAGCATACCATCCGCAAACTGACGGTCAAAGTGAGCGGACAATCCAAACGCTAGAAGACATGCTTCGGGCATGTGTGATCGATTTTGGCAAGGGGTGGGAGAGTCATTTACCGTTGGTGGAATTCTCCTACAACAACAGTTACCATTCTAGCATCAAGGCAGCTCCGTTCGAGGCTCTTTACGGGCGGAAATGCCGGTCTCCTCTTTGTTGGGCCGAGGTGGGTGAGAGTCAACTCACCGGCCCGGAACTTGTGTACGAGACTTCCGAAAAGATCGTACAAATCCGTAACCGCATGGCAGTAGCTCGGGATCGTCAAAAGAGCTATGCCGATCGTCGTCGCAAGCCTTTGGAGTTTGAGGTTGGCGACAGGGTTTTGTTGAAGGTATCTCCATGGAAGGGCGTTATACGTTTTGGGAAACGGGGCAAATTGAATCCTCGGTATGTGGGACCGTTCGCAATCCTGGAACGGATTGGACCGGTAGCATACAGGCTTGATCTGCCGGCTGAGCTCAGTAATGTTCATAACGTCTTCCACGTTTCTAATTTGAAGAAGTGTTTGACGGATGAATCTTTGGTTGTTCCTCTCGAAGAGATCAAGGTGGATGATCGCCTACGTATCGTGGAGGAACCGGTTGAAATTCTTGACTATAAAATCCGTAGCCTTCGCCGGAGTAAAATCCGCATTGTTAAAGTCCGTTGGAACTCTAATCGTGGACCGGAGTTCACGTGGGAACGGGAAGATCAAATGAAGGCTAAGTATCCCCATTTATTTCCTAAGCGCGCGTTCGAATCAAGACATGTCCCTGCTGAAGCTGAATGAATCTCGGGTCGAGATTCCTTTCAACAGGGGGATGATGTGGCAACCGGAAAATTTTTCTTCTCTTTCGTCTCTTCCTTTTGGCCTTGGGCAATTTTCGGGACGAAAATTCTTTCAACAGGGGGATGATGTGACACCCGGCAAACTCAGGTTAGTAACGTTGACTAAACTAGTAAGTCTACCTTAGCGAGTCATGCATATTACGTCCTTAACGGGGTCAGTCGAGTCGGTACGATGATTCGAGGGAATCATCGGGAGTCGTTATGATGATCCGCGGGGTCATCGGGAGTCGGTCCACATCTATGGGTACAAGGACCGGCGATTCGGGGAATCGCCGGGTTTAATGCACACACGAGTCTCGAGTCCCGGGAATTGGTGAACGGATGTAAACGTGTTGGATATCATGCATTATATGTTTGGAATCATTATGTGACTTATCGGTATGTGAATACGTGTTTAAATATGTTAAAATAGCGTTTAACGCGCCAAAAACCCATTCCAGCACCTTATAGGCGATTAGGAGCCTGGGGGGACTCCTAATCGCATGAACAGTGCACGAGTACAAGGGGAATGGGGCGAGTAGGTGGCCAATCGCATGAATAGTAGCGATTAGGACCCCTACTCGCGAGTAGGTGGCTAATCGCGTGAGCATAGAGGCGATTAGGCCCCTACTCGCCTGATCTGGGTCCCTAATCGCGTGTACTGCAGGGCTCGGGTCAAAACACCTATAAATAGAACCCTTAACTCCCCAAACACCTCTAGAACAACCCTAGCTGCTCCCAAGTCGCCCACACACCCTAGAACACCTCTGGAACTCATTTTGCTACAAAAATCACCATCCTCAAGCTTATACACCTTTCTTTAGCAAAATCCAAGGTGTGTTCTTCATCCCTAACCTTTGTAAAGTTGTTATTTGAGTTCCCCTAAAGTTCCAGACCTTGTTTTACCAAAATGTGTCTTTAAAAACCTTTCAAAAGAGTCTTAAACCAAGTTTACACCTTAATGCTTGTTATATGTGAAGTTTACTTGCATATGTTGGTCTTATTGGTGATTTTAACATGAATGTTTTCAAGATATGGTTGTACTTATGATATGTAGAGGTCATTAGGGAGGTTGTCTTAGAATCTTAGCCATTATTATGGTGTTTTGAAGAAAATGCACATTTTGACCCATTTGTATGTTCTTGAGGATTTAGGGTGATTATGGTGTGATTGTTGATGCAATGTTGTTAGAATTCACACTAGGAAGATGTTAGATCAGAGATTTTATGAGTTACATGTTGTAGAGCTTGAAATCTGATTATTTCCATTTAAGGAAAGATAAGGTTGGTAGAAGAAACCTAGTACTTTGCCATTTTAGGAAATAATTGCATAGAACATGCTAGATCAGTGATATGTCGGGGGTTTTTGCTTGAAAAGGGTTGGTAAATGATTTAGGTTTGATATTGGGTGTTGTTGCATGTTTCGGATCTGATTTGGAGGGTTTAACGCGCGAAAACTCGTTGTACAGCAGCTGCAGGCGATTAGGCATCCTAATCGCCTGAGCTATAGGCGATTATGCAGGCTTTGGGGGCGATTGGGACCCTAATCGCCTATACTTCATGCGATTAGGCCCCCTAATCGCCTATAGGCTATTGCCTACTCGCGTGTAACCTTCCTAATCGCATGTACTGCTGTCGTGAACGCGTTTTGACATCCCGGAACACGATTTGACACCTAGGAACATGTTAGGAACCCCGGGATACACCCAATGACTTAGTAAGACGTGTTCGGACCTGTTTATGCGTTAATTGGACATTATGCTAGACTAGGTGAATTGTTGCGCGTGCTAAGTGTTTAATTGCATATGTTACATGATGTCTTGCATTTATCTAACACGTGGGATGTCGGGTCACCAATGGGATGTCGGGTCTTGTCTGGCACGGTCGGTCTAACGGTTAAAGGTGTTTTCAAACGTTTATGGTCACGGTCTGGACATACGGGGACTAGTTAGCCTGCGGGTTATTAGTCCAATACTTATACACATCTTATGATAGGTCGCCGCTATTTGGGACTATCGTAACATAACTACTTAACTATTTTCAAGTAACGCAAACCGAGGTGAGTGTCACAGCCCCACTTTTACCGTTTTACTTTCGGGGGAGAAACATGCTACTTATTTGGTTACTTATCATAGATCATGTTATACTATGGTTACTTTATGTACTATGCGGCTTTTACAGAAAGTCCCAGGGGGAACCATGAATGTGCGGGGATGCACAACGGGGGAAATGTGGATAGATCTATTGGGCCTTACAAACCCCACCCGACGGCTGGGAGCCGGGCGGGTGCATATTGTCTCTAATACTTTGGGGGTTACCGAGGCATCGGTAATCCCGTCCGTCTGGGCTGGCTTCAACACTTATACCGGTTTAGTAATGGATTCCCAACCGCAGTAGTAGCAACACTTAACGTCTAGCTAACGTTCTCATAACATAGTAGTAACGGGAAATGATCTTACCGAACTTATAACAACACTTTTATGAAAGAAAACCTGTGAACTCACCAGCATTATATGTTGACATTTTTGGCATGTTTTCTCAGGTCGCTAAGGTAGCGGTTGTCGGACTAGTCGCACGAGGTCATGCACGGCGTCTATTATTTTGGAAACATATTAAACAATGTCTTTGTAAACAATGATATGTCTTTTGGTTGTAAACAAGAATGCTTCCGCTGCAGGTTTACAGCTCAAAGCATTATATTTTGGTTTTAAATATAATCTTGAATGCATGTTTGTTGTATGTTTATTGTGATCGTTGACTGAGATCCTGGTGTGTCACGCGCCTCGCGGTAAAACCCCGCATGTGGAATTTGAGGGTGTGACAACGTCAGCCTAGGTCATCAGTGGTTTAGGTTTGTCTATAAATAGAACAGTGCTTGTACTGTTCTATTGCATCACACACACAAACATTCTCTCAGAAAAACAATCACTGTGTGATCAGGCTGAGGGGGAGTACTTGTATGATTGTAATCTTTTAGATAAATGAAAGCATTCGATCAGAAAACATTTACTCTCATGTTTTGATTAAAAGTTTATCATTCCGCTGCACTTTCCATCTATATTCATATCACTCTTATCATTCTTAGTTAAACATAATCAAAACAATCAAACTCAGATCCTAACAGTAGGTTATTTGGTACTCAACTAACTGTTGAACAAGTACTTCATCCTCTATCAGTGTGGCATTTATTGCAAATTGATAGTATGTTTATTTAAACAAGTTTATAAGTCTAACGAGTATAGTATGTGAGTTGTAGTTGTATAGATTTAGATATAGTAATTAGTTCACATTCAAATAAGCATGCATCCAAGTGTTATGATCATACTAGATAAACAACTCTCATGTAAAAGAAAATTTTTAATACTGGAATCAAAAGCGTCAATACATTAAATTTTTAAAAGCAAAATAACATTCAGATGGTGGAGCTTGTTGTTAAGTAGCTGGAGGGTCCCTAGCAGGATTATTCTGAGCAGTAGGGGCATTAGCAGGAGGAATTCGACAAACATTCACGAGATGCCCATACTTTTGACAATTAGTACAATGACGACAAGGCACATGAGTTGGGTGGTGATACTTGCAGGTGTTACACAAGGGATGGGGTCCAGTATATGGTTTCTTGGTGGGTGGAGGAGGGGTATCTATTGGGAAATTCCTGGCCTTGCGCCTTCCATTGGTTGAGGACTCAGTTTCAATTTCGATAGCAGGTTGAGGGGTATCCTTCACAACAGTTTTCTTTTCCCCTTTCCGAGTCAGGGTTCCTGCTTTCACATGGTTATCTGTTAGGGTGGCCGCCAAACGCTTTGCTTCCTCGAGAGTAGCAGGGTTCCTTCCCCACACCGTGTCCTGTATCTGCATGGGTAAGCCACCAATGTATTTTTCGATCGCAATAGGCAAGGGGGTGACCTTATGTGGTAGCAGTAGACTAAGTTCGTGGAAACGAGTGTTGTAGGCAAGGTTTTCTCCACTGTCTTGCGCAAGATCATGAAACTCATCTTCCATTTTCTTGATTTCATTACGAGGGCAGAACTCCGCCTTCATAACGTCTTTAGCTTGTTCCCAAGTTAAGGCCAGTGCGACTTCAGCTCCACGGGTACGCTTTTCCTCATTCCACCACGTGAGTGCTCGTTTTTGAAGAACACTCATAGCATAACGAACCTTAAGGTTATCGGGACACTCACTATTTATGAACGTATTCTCGATACCCTCGAACCATTGAAGGAGACCAGTAGCTCCTTCGTCCCCGCTAAAATTAGGAGGATTGCAGGTATTAAAGTGTTTGAGGGTGCAGACTGGGTGACCATTCCCATTTCCATTTCCATTCCCATTGTGATTCCCATTGCCATTTCCATTCATTTGGATGACTTGAGCCAGCAAATTAGGAACCAGAGTTGCTATTTGTTGCGCCATTTGTTGGGAAATGATTGCAGCCAGTTAGGCATCACTTCCATTGTTGTGGTTAGTGTTGTGGTTGTGGTTGTGGTTGTGGTTGTGGTTGTGGTTGTGGTTATGGTTGCTGCTCCCTTCATCATGATTGTCGCCACTGTTAAGGCGAGTGCTGCGACGTGGAGGCATGATCTGTAAGAGACACAATGAAGGTTCAATGAGACATGAAATGAATGAGGTAATATAAGAAATGTAATCATTTATCCATTAATTAAAACGAATAAACGAAAACGTTGACTTATCAAAGATTCTAGATTCTAATAACATAGTGAAGACATGCTTTAGCCTATAAGTGAACACTCATCCCAAGAATTCCCAGGTAGGCATCCGGGTCCCTCGTCTGATTGGGATATATGCGCAATGCCAGCCTAGACAGAAAACTCAGAATACAGGCGTTCACCCTTCCAGATTGCACGTGTTCGTTATTAAAATCTAGAGCTTCGACGGGATCTTCAAGGTGGTTCAGGCTAAACCTAAGGATTTGTCCTATTAGTCTAAGAGTAGATCTTGTGATGGAGAGCAATCTTCTTGTAGGGCTAAAGTAGAGATAAGAAGTAGGAGGGAGATAGAGAATAGCAAGTAAAAGGAGCAAATACTGGTTATAATCCTATTGTTATAGACTAGATTATTTTTCTAATAACCTAATTCCCTATAACCATGGCTCTGATACCAATCTGTAACACCCCAACCGATGGCGGAAACATCGGGATGTCACGTATTGATAATTGTTCAGTAGCTCATGGTAAATAATAAATTTCCATAATTGAATTAAATACATTACATACAATTGTTCTACAAGATTTTGTACATCAACATGTAAAATACTAAATACACATCTTCAAGCATTGACTCTAATCTTCAAGCAAGCTATAACCTGAAACATGTTAAGTTTGAAAATATTTTGGGTCAACAAAAGTTGGTGAGAATTACATAGGTTTTGATAATTGAATAAAACTTGTACAATTCAAGTGTCATGGCAAGTCTAGTCCATATGTGAAAACATACTAGTAGGTAAATCGAGTGCATAATCAACCCTTGTGACTAGAATATTGTGGTCCATCCCATACGCTCATGGTTCACCCGATTATGTTATGCGATAACAATCACCCACGCTACCTATGTAGGAGGTACACGTATCCGGGTGGGATTGTCAGTCCAATAGATCTATCATTGTATACCGTCGGCTGATCAATGTTAATGATTATGCTAGAATATTGTGCTTACCCTAGTCATGTTTAAGACATAATGCAACATAGAATAACACATAGACACTTTATGATTGAATTGTAGATAGAATGTTGTAACATGTTTCACCCCAAAAATAGTGAAATAGAAAAGGGGCTATGTAAAACTCACCTTAGTGTTAGAATGGAGACCCTTGTTATAAGTAAATGTGGCTCGTGTGTATCCAAATATCACCCTATATCAAGGTAATAAATAAGTGTTGGGGAAAACTTAATAAATCTAAGTTTTCTAGTCTAAATTATGCTAGGGTTCCTAATTTGGGAATTAATAATTGATTTATGATTAAATTTTGAATAATTTAAATAAATAAGGAAATAATTAATGAACATGTTTTCTGATCAAAATTAACTAAAAGTGGTTGAATTATAATGTAATAAATGTGAAGATAATTTTTATAAAATTATTTTCTTAATTCATGAATATTTAAATATTAATATTTATTTGACAAAATATAGACTTAATATTTAAAAATATTAAAATTTATAAATTTCGATTCAAAAATTTTATATTTCAGATCTAAATGATTATTAATAATTTATGTGAAATTTTGATTAAAAAATAATAAAAAATGAATTTAGTAAGATTTATTTATGATTAAAATAACAAAAATCGATTAAAAATATTAAATAAATGATTTTTCAGAGATAAAAATCATTTCTGGAATGTTTATTGTTTTATAAACTTAGAATAATTTTTGGGGAATTTTATAAAGTCGTTTTGATATTTTTATAGAATTTTATAATTATAATTGAATAAATTTGTGATATTTATTATATATAATAAATAAATGATTTTTGAAAAACTAAAAGTTGGGTATTAAACTTTATCATAAGACTAACTTAAAATAAATTTTGTAGAATTTATAAATCATGTTTAGTATTTAAAATCTATTTTTAAAAATAATTGTAGATTATATAGTATAAGGAAAATCAAATAAAAAGGTTGTATGTGCCACGGATCGAACCCGGGCCAGTGGCCGGTTCGTGTTTCTGAGCCCTCGTGCATAACCAACTGATCTATGGAACAGTTGGTTAATATTCTTGTTTCGTATTTTATATAAAGGATGACTGCAGATAGTCATCATCCCCAAATCGTTTACCTATGAACCCTAGTTTTCTAATCCAAACAAATAATGATCAATACCCACAGAAAACATAGGGCTTTTGTTTGGATTATGTCGACTAACAAAAACATATGATTAATTGAAACTTACAGACAGAAATGGATGATGGATCGTTCGGTCAACAAAAATGTCAAACCGAGCTTCAATTGCGAATTAGAGAAAAAGAAAGAGAAAATTTGGAGTGAGGGTATGTTTATCGGTTGTCTTTGATCAAAACCACAAGTTCAATTTATACCATGGTTACCGAATTGGAAGGTTTTGAATGCTTGACCATCTCACGGTCAAGCTTGTTAATGCCGAGTCAAATTAGGTTCAATTAGGACTTCATTGAGCGAAATTTAAGGTTGTAATTGACGCGGGATGATGTGTTGGTCAAAATCGAGCTATGTAATTCAAGAATGGTTTCCATTTCTGACACAATTTACGTGGTCAAAGGTAGAGGATGCAGCAGTTGACTTTTTTGTTTATTGATTGAACAAAATAGGAAAGGTTTAAATTTATATGGGTTAGGATATGTTCAACAAGGAAATAGGTAGCTCAGCTGGTTATGTGGCTGTGTCTTAAGGTTGGACCGCCACCAGACTCGGGTTCGAGTCTGGTTGGCATAATTTTTTTTTTGTTTCATTGATGTGCAGGGGAGAAGAAAAGGAAGGTGGGCCGGGCTCTTTATTGGGTTTGGGCTTAGGTTGACCTGGGCTCAGGGGTTTAGGCCAAAGTAGTTAGGTTTGGGCTTTAGTTATAAGTTTTGGTTAAAAAAATGACAATATACTAGAAAAATAAATCTGATTATTATTATTATGTATATATACATTTATACATATATATATATATATATGAGTTGTGAGTTAGGAAAATAAAGACTTAGGCACATTTGTATAAAATTAATGATAAAGATGTATATAATAAGGGCTTTTACGTATTAAAATTTGGGGAAAAATTTTGCGATGTTACAGCAGCTCCGACCATTGTCCGGTATCTCTTGTGTGTATTAATTCGGACTTCGGTCCGACCCCGTTTAGATTTTTTAATTCCTGGCTTAATTCGCCAGAGTTGGAGTTTTTTGTTAAATCTCGGGTTGGGAGTGGTTTGGTAGTGGGTAAGCCCGACTCCTACTTGGCCACAGTTCTAAGAGATATCAAATTGGACATAAAATGCTGGAGAAGCAAGGCTAAAATCACTGAAGAAAAGGAATGTATAGCCCTTCGAAGGGCTGTCTTGTTGTTTGATCAGTTGGCGGAAAATGCTAAGCTTAATGGGGATGAGAAGCGATTAAGGGCTGAATATAATCTGAAAATTAAAAGGTTTTAGCTGAATAAAGTTAAAGATTTGCAGCAAAAGGCGAGGATCAATTGGGTTAAATTCGGCGACGAAAATTCTACGTTCTTTCACGGCATTCTTAATGCTAATATCGCTTCCCGTAGAATTCATGGGTTGAAGATTAACGGGGTATGGTCGTCTGATCCTTCTAAGATTATGGAGGAAGCGCGGCGTTGGTTTCAAAAGCAGTTTGCCGAACCGATTAGAAGAAGGCCTATTTTCGCGAATAGTGGTTTGCCTCGTCTGTCTGATGTACAGGCTGCCCTCCTGGTTCAGCCATTTAATTCTGAAGAGATTTGGAATGCCGTATGTTCTTGCGACGGTAATAAAGCCCCCGGCCCCGATGGCTTTTCGCCAAAGTTCTTCAAGAAGTTCTGGAACGTTCTAAAGCCCTCAGTTTGCAGCGTGATGGATGATTTTCACAGAAATGGTCGCATTTCGACAGGGTGCAATGCGTCTTTTATCGCCCTTATCCCTAAGAATTCGGACCCTCAAGCTTTGGATGACTTTAGGCCCATCTCTCTTGTCGGGTCGATGTACAAGATCCTAGCTAAAACCTTGATGTTGCGTTTAAAGAAGATGATGCCGTTTTTAATATCCTCAACTCAATCGGCCTTCGTTGAAGGTAGATATATATTGGACAGCCCGCTTATCATCAGCGAGACTGTGTCTTGGGCCAAGAAATCTAAACGCCGGCTCCTCATTCTTAAGATTGACTTCCGTAAAGCGTACGATTCGTTGAATTGGAAGTTTTTGATTCGGGTCATGGGTTTTATGGGGTTCCCGGAAGCATGGATTGCCTGGGTTAAAGGGTGCCTTAGTTCGGGCAAGGGTTCGGTTCTAGTCAATGGTGCTCCATCAGGGGAATTTTCTATTAAAAGGGGACTTCGGCAGGGTGATCCCCTCTCGCCTTTCCTCTTTATTATTGCGATGGAGGTGCTCTCGATGTTTATGAATAGAGCTGTGAATTTAGGCCTCTTCCATGGTTTTAAACTTCCTAATAATGGACCTGTTCTCTCCCATTTGTGCTACGCGGACGACGTGTTGTTTTTTGGTGAATGGTCCGAATTCAATGTCAAGAGCCTTAACCGTTTTCTTAGGTGGTTCAGCCCTGTTTCTGGCCTAAGTATTAACCGTAAAAAGTGCAAGTTGATGGGAGTTGGTGTTTGTGATGAGGAGGTGAATCGTATGGCCGGGATCTTGAACTGTGAAGCGGGTTTTCTTCCTTTTGTTCACCTCGGAGTGCTTATCGGGGCAAACATGAAGAGAGTTAAAGCATGGCAGCCCGTGGTGG
Source organism: Ambrosia trifida (assembly GCA_028751855.1). Taxonomy (NCBI): domain Eukaryota; kingdom Viridiplantae; phylum Streptophyta; class Magnoliopsida; order Asterales; family Asteraceae; genus Ambrosia; species Ambrosia trifida. The sequence goes on along the minus strand of CM054122.1, from coordinate 91,005,768 downwards.
ATAAGTTCGCGCGTAAGTTGTCAACCTGGAAGGCGCGACATTTATCTTTGGCGGGTAGGGCGTTGCTTGCAAAGGTGGTTCTTGGTTCCCTCCCCTCTTATTACTTATCCATCTTTGCAGCCCCTAAAGCAGTCATAAAGAATCTCGAAGGTATTAGACGTGACTTCGTATGGGGCATTTCAAACCGCTGCAGGAAGATCCGATGGATAAAATGGAGTAAACTTGCTAGACCGAAAAGTCGCGGGGGGCTTGGTATGGGGAGCATTGAAGATTTCAATATTGCGATGCGGTCTAAATGGTGGTGGCGGATGCGCAACGACCCGAGTCAATTATGGGTTAAAGTTATTATCTCTATTCATGGTTCTTCCTCTAAAAATAAAATTGTCCCGGTGAAACAAACCATTACCGGCCTCTGGAAAGATATTGGTAGTGTGGAAGGGGATCTTCACAAAGTTGGGATGTCTATGAATGATAATCTCAAGGTAGCCGTGGGGGAAGGCAATCTTACCAGGTTTTGGAAGGACCGTTGGTTGTCGAACGACCCGATTTCGGTTTTGTTCCCTGAATTGTTCTCCTTGGCGGTTGATAAAGACGCTTCTGTGGCGTCTACTTTTGTTAAGGATAGGGGCAACATCCATTGGGTTGGGGCCTGGAAACGTGCAGTTTCTTCCAGCAGGGAGCGTTCAAGTTTTGCGGATCTTTTAGAGCGAATCTCTCAAGTTCCGGTTCGTAGTGGTAACAATTCCTGGTACTGGGCTGGTTCTGCCAAAGTAGGTTTTTCGGTTAAAGAAATCAGATTTCAGCTTGATGGGGTTCGAAACGCTGATGCTGGGATTCAGAAGGGTATTTGGGATCCTTGGGTTCCGTCTAAAGTCAACGTCCTACTGTGGAGAGTTCGAGAGGGCAGAATTCCGGTTAATGTAGAGCTGCAGAAAAGAGGGATACAACTTCTGAATGATTGCTGTGCTCGTTGCGGATACGAGGTTGAGGATGTTGACCATGCGTTTTGGAATTGCATTATGGCGAAGGCTATATGGTGGCATGTGCTTGTGTGGGTTCGTATCCCCTTCCCGGTGTATGTAAATTGCTTTTCGGATTTGTTGAAGATGTTTGAAGAATGCCCAGGAGCAAAAAGATGGAAGCGTATGATAAACGCCATTGTTTGCGCCACGGTTTGGCGTATTTGGATGGCTAGAAACACGAAGATCTTCGAAGGCAAGTTTATTCCGGTCGTCAAAGTGGTTGATCTAATCAAGGAAGATGCGTTTATTTGGGTATGTAATCGGGCTAAGTTTATAAAGCTCTCGTGGGGGAACTGGCTTAGTTTCGATGTCTCTGCTAGCTTGTAGGGGACGCTCTAGTCGGTTGTTTTTGGTTTGTTTGGCTGGTTGTTTTGTGTTTTCCTTTTTCTCTTTTGTTCCCCAGCCGCTTGCTGGCTCTTTATATTTATATATAAAGTGTTTCGCCTTTCAAAAAAAAGAATGGGTTGACTTAAAACACGAAATGATATTAAGCGGACTTGACTCAACCCCAATAAAATATACGTTGGTCTAGGGTCAAAGAATTTATTTAGCCTCCCCGTTAACTATTACGACAAGCCGACAACTTGAAAATGCAAAAACAAAAACAAGATTTGCAAACAACTTTTAGCACCAACTATCAAACTCATTAAACCCCATACAAAACTGCATTAAATCTTCTACTTCTGAGTTAAGCAAGACAAGTTATGCTACAAAGATATCCATTTGTTACTAAAACATCATTAAACAGAAAATCACAAACATCATTCCCATAACCAACAATCTCGACACCGAAGACCTTGAAATAGCTTTGGAAGGAGGAGAGTTGTCCAACGCAGGCGCCATGCCTGCAGGAGTCAATGCTCCTCCATTCGTGAAGTTCATACCCGGCGGTGGTGTTAATATGCCTCCGCTCCCGTCTAGTGGTGCGCTATTTAGTGGTGGAGGCAGTGCAGTGTCTAACGGCGGATTATTCTTCCCTCCGGCAATGCTGCAAATTATAGTGCATATGGTCCATACATATTAGTAACATGCATACATATATAAATAATGGTTAATTTCATAACATGAGAATTTTTTTTTGGCATAAAAACTTGATTTTTTTTGTCATAAAAACTTGATTTTTTTTACTTATGTTAAACAATAAATTGATTAATACCAATAAATAAAGGGAAAACACTAAACATGTTATCAAAATAGTCGTTTTGATTAAATTAGGGAGGAAGGGGTACGTTTGGGTAGGTACCCAAATCGTACACCACCCAACTATTTGGGTGCCTCAAATTAGGTAATGAGTCCGTGTTGTAGTTACCGAGTTGGGTAGGATAAAAAGAGAGCGAGTAGTGTGTAGAAAGAGAAAGTAGCGTAAAAGAGTGGGAATCAGAGTTTTATGGTAGCGTTGCCACCTATTAAGGTGTTTTGTGACAATGTAGGGTAAATGTGCGTTGGCAATGCGTGATTAGTGGAATCTAAGGTTGTTTATTGTTGCACCATTCCTCCCTAACTACCATGGGCGGCCCTTATGATGGTGTGATAGATGCTTTTTTTTTAAATAGAAAACTCATTTAACACTTAAATTTGGGTTCACTAAAACTCAAATCTTGTTAAGTTGTTAAATAACATATAACACATTTATAGGATCAATACTCATTTGCTCGTCAAAACTAATTCTAATTCTAATACTGTAATTTTGCTAATTGATATGTTTACTGTTATAACTTTGATTGTCGCCAATAAAATTTAGTTTAAATTATCTATTTCATTAAAACTTAAGGGACATATTTTTTCTAACAGCTCGGATAGGGCACACAAATCCTCAAGGACGCTGCTGCTAACTACTGTGATCTAATTACAACTAATTATGTTACAGGGTAATTGTGTGCATAGGTCGGTTTTAGCCCAAAATCATAACCGATATGCCGGTTAATGGATATCCATAACCATAACCAATCGATTACGATAATTTTGATTAATCAGTTACAAAACTTATAGCAGGTGATTATGGGTCAATTAACCATGAAATTTGGCCTAACTAAAAATAGCTCAAAATAATAAAATTGTGCATTATTTGTGTTTAAAAGTTTGGGTTTGAATTTTTTTGAAGTACTAAATTATTAGTGCACATTTTATATATCAGTAAATATACTATTAAAAAGAACATATAATCTATACAATTAACATTCATTATTATCGAATATTCAAACACAATGATATGATATAATTTATAAATTCAAACAAACGCTCAACCAAAATGATACGATATAACCTATAAGTTTAAACAAACGTTCATTGTGAAATGTCAAACATCCGACAAAGATTTTACTACATGTCGGTTCGGTTATGCTAGGTATGGAAACCTAAGTGAAACATTGAGAACCATAACCGACCCGTCACTTGCCGTTTTTAGAAAAACAACTAACCGACCCACCGCTTTTTTGGTTCGTTTTTTCAGTTTAATTTTGTTGGTTAATTTGGTTATGGTTTGATTAATTCGGTTTTTCTCACCCCTGTTAAATGAATGATACCGGATGAATCACTAAAATCGAAGAAGTCATGGGTTTTTTTTTTTACGGCAAATTTCACTCATTGTGGTAATTGAACCCATGACCTCCCCCTTAGGTGTTCATAGAAGATTTGGTTCTACCATTGGCCACCAACCCCGATGGCAAGCAAGTCATGCGTTAATCTCTTTTTCACGATTGATATATGGTTGCATCGATGTATGATTTTTTTCATTTTTCAATAGATGTATATATATATGTAGATGGGACTGGTCAAAGAGTATGTTGACCGAACACAGTAATCTAAGGGTTGTAAATTGATCCAAAAACAATAACCTCCCATGATAAGGACACGTGTCCAAGCTCACAAACCAAAAATTACACCCTCTTGCACGCGAAACCCGACAGGGACATGTCCTCCCACACTGTATAAACTCCCAGCAATAATTTCAAAAGATTTCAAATTATTTTTCTGTTTATTCTTTCAATAAAATGACAAAAAAAGCATTGATGAAAAATTCAATACTAATTATTTTACGTTAATTATTTAATATAGAGGTTGCTATTTTTTTAACGATTAATTTTCTCCCCTATTTTTACACCATTTTTATTACACCTGTTACACCCCTTTGGATTTAAACTTCTAGTCTCTCAACCGCTATAGAGGTTTTGCTTATTTGTGTCTATAGACTATACACACACGTGTTGGATCCTTTTTGTAAAAATGCAACTTACGAGAATGGTAGGTTTGCGTAAAGTTTTCTTTCTATAAAGTCTCGAGAACATTAGTGCTTTCTTTCAGTGGGTTGAGCGCGTCGCAAGGCGCATGAGAATAATACTAGTTCAATATCATAAAAAACAAACATATTATCATATCTTAAAAAAAAAAAAAATCTTACTATGTAATTTTAACATGTTAAAATTTCTAGTCTTAATGTATGAAAAATCATAAACATGTGAAAAATCACATGAAAGTCTCTCAATCCAACATATGTTAATGTAGCTCTAGAACACAAATCCTAACTATTTCCTTTGCTCGGGTCTAAACTTGTGACCTGTGCTCTAAAAATGCATATATTTGTTACAATGTTGTAAAACAAAAAAGAAGAAGAAAGTGTAATGTATCCAATTCTGCTATAAGATACTCACATGTACCGCAAACCTAAAAATGGTTTTTTGTAATATTTGCTATAAAAATAAAAAATATTATTTAAATTAATGTCCCGTTCCTTTTAGATTTGTCACACTTTCATGAAGTGAAATTCAACTCTTTTACACACAAAATTTCATATATTCTTGTATTCCCTTTCCCATAAAAATAGAAAAACAAATTATTTATTCATAATATTAACCATTTTCCAAATATTTTAGCACGATTTCAAAAGTTTCAACTAATTTCATTCTAATTAATATTTTTTTTTTTCTTATACGTACGGTGAAACAACATTTCTTTTTTTAAATCTCAACTTTAATGCATAAAAAGTGGCATATAAAAATAATCCGACGTGGAAAAGGTGTTGGGACATACCTCGGAGAAGCCGGATAAACACAAGATCCATAACCTGGGATGACAAAAATACCATAAAAAGAACAAAAAAAAAGTTACAAGTCCCATAACAATGTTTATGTTTAATAAAACAAAACTGTTATTTACTTATTTCTACTAACTTGGATCTGTTTTAGCAATGGTGGCGGTTCCAGCGAAGTCACATGCGGCGGGGTTCATGGACGAGTGCATGTAATAGCTGTTGAACGCGTACGACGCGTGCGCCTGTACAGTGTCAGGAGCGAAACACGCGCCTGATTCTTGTACCGGCGTGCAGTCAGCTCCTGCACCGCAGGCGTAGTCAAGCGCATTCTGAAGCGCTTCTTCTGTTGCGTCAGTTCTGGCGACGCACCATGTCGCTGCCATTGGGCTGGCGGCGATGAGCAGGTGCATCGCCAGAACGAGTGCTACATTGGGGAATGTTAACATTTGGAGAGTATTGTGACTTGTGTGACTAGGGAGGTTTGAAAAGCTAGATACTAGACACACGTTTTGTGAGTGTTTGTATTGCTAGAGAGAGAAGGGTTTAAGATTGTTCTAGATTGAGAGTATATATTAGCAGTTTTACTATATTTGAGTTGTTCTTTTTATTGGTTTTTTTTTTGCTTAATATATCAAATAAAAAAACATTTTAATTTTTAATATCATATTTTATTTTATATTTCAAGTATACTATGATATTATATTATTTATGTTATATTTGGTTATGATATTATGATGTATCACATCAGTGGCTCACATCACTTACGGATCTCTAGAAAAAACAAAAAACATTCTCAGTAGTATCCTAAATTATTTTTTCACTGTACATCATACAATGAAAATGAGACATAAAACACGATAATAAACCAGACCATCTCTGATAAACCTTGAGAATTCGGGGCCCTGCGCCACTAGATAAAATAGGCCCAAAATATATAAACTTAAAATTTCATAACGTATAATTTTAAAACTTATTATAATATCTTTTACTATGTTAAAAAATAGTAAATCAAAAAAGAAAAAGAAAACAACTTTATTAAATAACTAAAATTCTATATACATTGCTATGTCATTGATACACACATCATATTGTATTTATTTTTACCAATTTTAGTTTGAGCTCGATTTTAGAGTTTTTTTTTCTCGAGAAAGTATACGGTACAAAGATTATTAATGTAAAAAGTGTAAGAAACAACCAAATCATGCCACCTGTCAACTATGGTTAAGTTTAATTAACCTAATCCTGGTTGATTAAAATGGTAAATTAGTCCATCTACGTTCGTTCAATCACGTTCCAATCAACGTTTCAATTAATACGATCGAATTCAATTGATCAGTTTCAATTCATGATTCGAACGAACATCTAATCAAATGAGGATTCAATCAAACCCAATTTTAATTTTTGATTACAATGATGCTTTGTTTTTTTATCAAACCAGGTGTTGATTTTATCGAAATAATATGTCTGATTATCATATGGTTTTGATAGTTTCAGATCGTTGATTATAAGTTTAGAGAGTTTGTTATTTAAAATCATTCAAGGTGTGGATGTGTTTTTGTCATACTTAAGTTTGGAGTGTTTGTTAATTGTAGAAGTAAACATTAGGGTTAACACATGTGGAAGATGATGATAATAGAGTGCGTTTGAAGGTTTGGAAAATTGATATAACGTGCGTTTGTTTTAGATGGTTTAGTTTTTTCTTTTGTTGTTTTAATTAGTGCGTCTAAAGCTTTGATGAGTGCGTCTATATATATCAGTTTGAATTATTATGCATGTGCTTTTACAGATCAATTATTGGAACCAAACAATAACAGTAATTCTTGTGAATGATTATTTGTCACCTTGTTATTATTGGAACCACGTACTTGAACCGCAATGCATCCAATTGTGTCTGTTGAAAAGCCGATTCACTTGCAAAACCACAGTTCCAAAATGCACACCATTTAAAGGTTTCGATGTGTCTCATAACGAATATGCCACAATCTACATGTTTTTTGTAGTCCTCCATGGCATTTCTCTTCTTATAATAGGACACGTTAGAAGTTTCTCAATCGCCAGGGTTGTAGGACATGTGCTCTTCCACAACCGGTACAAAGTGTGTCTCTACAAACAGTTTTTTTACAAAACCATTAGGTTACTATCATAATATTTTCCAGCAATATAATTTTTTCTTGTTTTTTTGTGTTAAATAAGTACATACCAATATTTCGGGCACGCCTTTATATCTTTTTTCTTGGCCATCTCCCTCGTTAGAGTTGTCAAGCAACTCTGATATCCCATTCTTCACATCATAAGCTAAGACATAGAAATGCCTGTCCATCCACACTGGCTGAAGAATCATGTCGAACTCATCTAAAGATGCTGCGTTGATCTTTTTGAAGATATCCTGAAGATTGCTAAGGAAAACCTTTTCTCTTGCTGTCCAAGTAACATCTTTTTCATAGAAGTTTGGAGTCTGTAAAAAATAAAAATATCAGTAAAAAATGATGAGTGCGTCCAAATATATGTGTGAGTGCGTTTGAATTATTACATTTTTCAAACAGAGCGCGTCTGAATGTTAATTAATGTGCGTCTAATTTTAAATTTTTTCATACCATCGTGTTGGAACAAAGAAATAGCCTTCGTAAAGACCCTTCCTTCCTTTTCTCCCTTTCTTCATAGTTTAGAATGTCGGTCCATACATTTAATGCATTTGTACAAAGCCATATCCCAGGATGGAAACTTTCAAAAATTACTTTCATGATCTCATTTCCAGCTAGATCCTAGTAACAGATTTTCTAAAATTTCAATATGTTAAAAAGAATCAGTAAACAGTCAATAATATTTTATAATCAACAGGAAAAAAGACACATATATTTTTATCTCTAATTGGTGCAAACATGTATTCTGTTATCCTCACTTCATCTTTTGTTAATTTTTCAACAGTGCACACTTGTTTTTCGGTGTATGGTGATCTTAAGGCCCATGAAGGGTTTTTGTCCCTAACTGGCTTTTCATAACCAACCACTGCTTTCCCCTTGTCTCCCCCTTTTGCTTCTTCTGCTTCTTTTTCTGGTGTTTTGTCTATTTCAGCCAGTTTTTTTGTGTTGCTTGTTCATCCCGAATTGCATACATACCTGGTTCTATTGTTTGCAGCTTAATGAATTCTGCGTCAGTTATTTCTTGTGATTCTAAAGACACACCACCATCATTCAGTGTTTCTGCTCTTTCTTTCTCCACTTCTATCTTAGGTTCTTTGTTCGTTGTCTCAATCACATCTCTTACCCTATATACACCTGGTTCAACTATTTGCAGCAAGTTAATTGCTGTGTCAGTTACTTCATAGTCTTCATTTTGATTTTCCAGGTTTGTATCAACAACCCAATCATCCATTACCACCTCATATCCCCCTGATTCATATTTAAGTTTCAGTCACTTCAACATTTTGGTTTTGAGCTTCAACATCGTCTTTGAAACCTTCATCATCCTTGTCCACCTCAGCTTCAACATTTTCATCATCCTTACCTTTATTGTTCAATTCGTTTCACTTGTCGCACAACTTCATCAACTCTGGAATCCACAAGTATTTGGTTTGTGCCTCGTTAACCATTTCCCCCATCTCCTTTTGTATTGATTCATATTTTTTTTTATGTTCCTCTCCATGGTTTTATCCAAACCTGTGGAAAACATTAGTGCATCCAAAAAAGAGACATTAGTGCGTCCAAAGAAACATTAGTGCATCCAAAAGAACCATTTGTTGGGTCTGCTGACCTGAAGAAGAACAGATGATTGAAAAGCCAAAATATACTAACAGTTGATCCACACAAATAAACAGTCTTTACAACATACTCTTCCCAAAATACTGTTGACCCTAACAACTGTTCCATCCAAACAACTGCTATGACAACTGTTGATACAAAGGACTGCTAGATAACAACTGATAGAGAACAACTGCTGACCAAAGGTCTGATGAAGAACAACTGCTGTTGGAGTCAACAGCACTTAGACTCCAACAGATGTTGCAAGACCATCAGAGTTTTCCCTCAACAGTAGTTTACCTTATAGTGTTTTGTAATACAACAGTAGTTTGTATAGGGCAGATGTTTTATGTTGTTATTCTGTTAGAGGTCACTATCTTAGGTGACGTCAGCACAGGTCACCAGTGGTTTAGATTTGTCTATAAATAGAACAGTGCTTGTACTGTTCTATTGTATCACACACACAAACATTCTCTCAGACAAACAATCACTGTGTGATCAGGCTGAGGGGGAGTACTTGTATTTGATTGTAATCTTTCAATTAATGAAAGCTTTCGATTGAAGAAAACATTTATTCCTATTGTTTTGATTATTGTTTATCATTTCACTGCACTTTCCATATATACTTACATCATTCAATTCTCATCTTCTTCTAAACATATCAAAACAATCAAACTCAGATCCTAACAATTGGTATCAGAGCTTGGTCAATTAAATTCGATCTAATCAATCAATTTAATATAAACAGATCAGCTCACAATTATTGACATCGTTTGTTTGTCGGATTGAAAACAGAGTAATAGTTTATTTTCGATTCAACCGTTTATAAACAGACTTTGTCTTTGAAAAATCAGAGAATGGCTTCAATCAATCACGATCCACATAACACTGGCACGGACAACAAGCCACCGATGCTTGTCAGATCTGAATACAATATCTGGCAACGTCGGATGAGCCATGTTCTAGCTCAACAGAACACTGGGTGTTGGAAGTCGGTTATCTTCGGACCACATGTTCCGATGGTGCCGAGTACCGAAGATCCCAAGGTTCAGGAGCCTAAGAAACTTGAAAACTACTCCGACCAGGATTTTCAGAAAATTGAGTTAGATGCTAAGGCCTTCAGTATTGTGGCCATGGCTCTACCCAATGATATATATGCTGGGCTGTTACACTGTAACAGTGCAAAGAAGTTGTGGGATGCACTAAAAGAACAATTTGGTGGGACTGAAGAGGTTATTGAAAACAACCATGAAATACTTAACCAACAATATGAAACATTCAGTCATGTTAAGGGAGAGTCATTAACTCAACAATTTGAGAGGTTTAACTGTCTCATTAGTGAACTAAAACTGGTTGGTCTAACTTACCCTCATTCAACTTTGAACCATAGGTTTTTAAGATCATTACCAGACAAATGAGACACTATTGCTATAGTTATGAGAAACTCAATTGGATTTAAGGACCTATCACTGACCTAGCTTCATGGTAAGCTCTTGACCTATGAGAGAGAGCTTAACCAGAAAAAGAAGCTCCAGGACTCTGGAAAAGTGTCTGAGGATTATGTATTTGGTAATACAGCACTTTTGGGTCATGATGAGGTGCCTGGAAATACTAAGGACCAGAGTTATGATCACTTCATTGACATAACTTCAGGTTTTAACTCTGATTCTTATTCACCAAACTACGCTTTCACAGCAAGTGGTGGTGATATCAGGCATCTGATAACATATCCTTTGAGTATGATGACCTAAAATACTTTGACCCTGATGATTTGGAAGAAATGGACATTATGCACCTATTGGCCCTTCTTAGTGTAAGAACTAACAATTTTTACAAGAAAACTGGGAGAAGGTATCTAGGGTTAACTGGCAGATCAAAGGTTGGGTTGGATAAATCAAAGATAAAGTGTTATAAATGTCATAGACTTGGTCATTTTGCTAGGGAATGTAGGAGTCAACATGGTACACCTATAATCACCTATCCAAATCAAAGACCTCAGACCAACACTTATCAAAATTCCTATAATACCCCTGGACCAAATGTGCAAAACACTGCTCATTTTGCACAGTCCTCAAACACTGTTCCTGTCCAGTATGTCCAAACCACTGTTCCTCGGATCCACTATGTGCAAACACCTGTTGCTCAGGCACCTGTGCAAATGACTGCTGCTCTATCCTCTGCTCCTGCAGAGACCAGTCAACAGAGCTTCTTCACACAAGGCTTTGTTGATTGGAGCAGTCTACCAGATGAGTTAACATATGAAAATTTTGCACTAGTTTCCAAAGCTGAAAATGAACCAGAAAATTTTTGTTTCATGGCTATGGTAGAAGAAGTTGAATCTGAGGAGGTGGTGACTGAATCTAAAGTTGTGACTGATGATGTTGTTGATGAAGTAGTTGCAGGTGAAAAACCTGAAGAAGAGGCTGTGAATCTCTCAGATCCCTAGGGTGCATCTGATGATTGTGAGTGCAAGTGTGATTGTGCATTGATGGCTGCTGCTAAGGTATCTCCTCAAATTCTTAAGGATTTATGTTCTGACAGATGTGTGATAGCATTTGCTAACATCAAAGAGGTGAATGAAAACCTTAGAAAGAAAATTTTAGATGATGAAGTTAAATTTGAGAAACTTTCAAAAGAATTAAAAACAAGTTTAACTGAAAAAGAATCTGAAATAAGCAGCTTAAAACATGAAGCAACCATAACCAAAGACCAGCTCCAAACTATGATAAGAAAATATCAGAGTTGTAAAAGTGAGCTTGAGTCCACCCAAGTTGAATGTCAGAAATGGGTGGAATCATGTAGAGGTTTTGAAATGCTACTCAACAAACAAACCAAAAGTCATGTGAAGTTTGGTTTTGGTTTTGAAACCACTGCTCCAGCTTTTGAAAACACTGACAAAAGGGATCAAAAGTTAGTTGAGATAGTACCAACAAATTTGAAGGGTCAAGAGATTAAAATCACTGAACCCAATGGTAAGAAAATTGTTCTAGAAAAACCAGAAGGTTCCTCATCATTCACTAAACTTGAAAATTATGAATTTAAACCTACTTGGTCTGATGAGTGTGATACTCTTGAGAATTTTAAACCTGTTGATTTCAAAACTCCTGAAGGAAAGACAGCACCTCAGGCAAAGATCATTCCCTTGAAAAACCTTCCAGCAGATGCTCAAACATCTGCTGAAAAGAAGGTTGAAAAAGGGAAGAATAAAAAGACTGTCCACTTGTTCTGTGATTTCTGTGAAAAGAAGAATCATGTCACTAAAAACTGTTTTCTTCTAAAAGCATATGATATTAACAAAGGAACAAGTGCATGTGATTCCAAAGCCACATGTTCAATATGTGGGAAAAAGAATCACAAAACCAAAGAGTGCTTGTATCTCAAAAATTTTGATGTAAAAATACAAGAGTACAAAGCTAAAACTCTTGCAAGTCAGGTGGTGAGTACTTCAAAAGGAAAGCCCAAACAGACTTTCACTCCTGTCCAAACATCTGTTACTAAAAGTCTTGAAACATCTGCTCCCAGCGATGTCCAAGTAACAGATGCTCCACCCACAAGCAAGTACTCAAGAGGAGCCAAAAAGACCTTCTAAACCAAGAGTGAACAGGAATCCCTATGGGTATTATCATTTGTCTGGAAGTGATCAAACAACTGTTGCCCCAAGTGTTGACATTCAAGCACTTGCAAATGGTCAGCAACAGTTGTTGAACTTGATTCAAAAACTAGTTCAAACCACTGATCATCTTCCAAAGCTTGTGTCTAAAAAGTCTGAGGACCCATCCAAAGCCAACCTGGCTTTGGACACTCACCAAAACTAGTTCATTACTGCTGTGCAGGGAGCTTCTACTTGTTTAGATAGTCTTTGGTATGTAGATAGTGGAGGCTCCAGGCACATGACGGGATGTAGAGCCCTTCTTTTGGACTTCTTAGCTCATGGAGGGGGTGATATATCCTTTGGTAATGATTCAAAAGGTAAGGTGTTGGGTTCAGGGACTGTTCAAGCTGGGAAACTCAAGTTTGAAAATGTCAATCTTATTGATAATCTCAAGTTTAATCTCCTTAGTGTTTCACAAATGAGTGATAAAGGTTATGGGTCATTCTTCACTAAGAATACTTGTAAGATTATTGGGCCAGAAGTGGTGAAAAAGATTGATACCATCATTGCTGAGAGCAAAGCACAACTTGTTGCTCATAGAAGTGGCAATGTGTATGTTGTTGATATGTTAAAGGACAATCCTATGGCACATGTCTATTTGTGTTCTGCTGCCTCCACAAAGGAGACAGAATTGTGGCATAGGAGACTGGGTCATACCAACCTTTAAACTATCAACACACTCTCCAAACAAAGTCTTGTCAGAGGCTTACCATCAAAAGAATTCAAATGTGATGAGCATTGTGTTTCCTGTTTAAAAGGAAAACAACATAAAAGCTCTTACAAATCCATTGATGAGTCCAAAACAAGTCAATGTCTACAATTGTTGCACATGGACTTGTTTGGCCCTGTTAAAATCATGAGTCTAAGAAGAAAAAGATTTTGTCTTGTCATAGTTGATGATTTTTCTAGGTTTACATGGACTTACTTTTTACATTCTAAGGATGAGACTGCAGGTATTTTGAAGGACTTTGTCACCAAAGTTGAAAAACAATATGACTTGCCAGTAAAAGTCTTTAGAAGTGACAATGGAACAGAGTTTAAAAATAAGGAGTTGGATGACTTCTGTGTGTCAAAAGGGATTGTGAGGTAGTACAGCATCCCAAGAACACCAGAGCAAAATGGGGTGGTTGAGAGGAAAAATAGAACTCTTATAGAAGTTGCAAGAACCATGTTAGCAGACTCTGGTTTGCCACTGTCCTTCTGGGCAGAAGCTGTAAACACTGCTTGCTATGTTCAAAACAGAGTTTTGATCAACCCAAGACATCAAAAAACTGCTTATGAAATTTTGTTCAAAATCAAACCATTAATTTCATTTTTCAAAATCTTTGGCTGCCCATGTTTCATCTTAAATCTCAAAGATTCCATTTCAAAATTTGCAGCCAAAGTAGATTGTGGTTATTTTCTGGGATATTCTTCTACTGCCAAGGCCTATAAAGTGTTTAACACAAAGACCAAGACAATAGAAGAAACTCTGAATGTAAAATTCAATGAACTTTCATCCCTAAAAATCCCAACAAATCCTACTGAATTGTTTGATTTAGATAAATTCAAATTTGAAGATATCACTATTAAAACTAACAATGCAGGTAGTCCACAGTCTCCACAACAAGATTACAGAACAGATGTTGTGATCTCCAGTCACTATAAAATCTATTCTGCATCAGAGGAAGCAGCTGTTCAAAACAACTGTCAAACCTCTGTCACAGTTGAGTCAACCACTGTTGGTCAGTCATACCCTCAAACCACTGCTTCACCTCTCACAACCACTGTACAATCATCTGTTGACAAAAGTCAAACATCAGTTGACAAAAGTCAGTCCAGTTTTACACCACTTGGACCCATTCCCCCACTTCCATTTCAAACATCTGATGGCACTACAGAAGTGCAAACAGATGTTACAACAACAGAGTCACCAAACCTCCGTCCTTCACCTCAAAATGCCATCATACCATATCAGGGAGATCTAATCTACCTAAGAGCTCATCCACCAGACCAGATCATTGGCAACATCAGAGAGGGTGTGCTAACAAGAAGTCAATCCTCCAATATCTGTCTTTTTGCAGGGTTCCTATCTCTCACACAACCTGTCAAGTACCAAGAGGCACTAAAAGACAACAGTTGGGTAGAAGCTATGCAAGAAGAGCTCCTTCAGTTCAAAAGACAACAAGTATGGGAACTTGTACCACTGCCTAAGGATGTTTGTCCAATAGGTACAAAGTGGGTCTTCAAAAACAAACCTGACGAAAGGGGTATTGTTGTCAAGAATAAAGCCAGATTCGTGGTTCAAGGCTTCAGACAAGAAGAAGGAATAGACTATGATGAAACCTTTGCTCCTGTAGCAAGGTTAGAAGCTATTCGACTCTTTCTGGCCTTTGCTGTCAACCACAACATCAAGGTGTATCAGATGGATATCAAATGTGCCTTCCTATATGGCAAAATTCAGGAGGAAATCTATGTATGTCAACCACCTGTTTTTGAAGACACATTCCATCCCGATCATGTCTACAAGCTTAATAAAGCTTTGTATGGACTCAAGCAAGCACCAAGGGCCTGGTATGAAACTCTTTCCACTTTTCTCTTATCCATTGGTTTCACAAGAGGTAAAATTGATAAAACCTTATTTTTGAAATGGAGAGGGAAAGACTTAATGATTGTTCAAATATATGTGGATGACATCATTTTTGGATCCACATGTAACAAAATATGTGAAGAGTTCAGGGAACTCATGACAGCAGAGTTTGAAATGAGTGTTATGGGTGAACTTCAGTGTTTCCTTGGTCTCCAAGTGAAACAACTGCAAAATGGCACATTCATTCATCAAAATAAATATGTAAAGAATTTGTTAACTAGATTTGAGATGAATGACTGTAAGCCATGTAGTACACCCATGAGTACAGTCAAGCTACTCACTATTGATAACAAGGATGAACTGGTTGACCAAACACATTACAGATGCATGATTGGGTCTTTATTGTACTTAACTGCATCTAGGCCAGACATTATGTTTGCCACTTGTGTTTGTGCAAGATTCCAGGCTTCACCTAAAAAGTCAAACCTTATTGCTGTGAAAGGGATATTCAGATACCTAAAAGGTGCTCCCACACTTGGTATCTGGTATCCTGCTAATGGAAACATTGAGCTTTCAGGTTATTCAGATAGTGATTTTGCTGGCTGTCACACCACAAGAAAGTCTACATCAGGAGGGTGCCAGTTTCTAGGGAATGCCTTAGTCTCTTGGCAAAGCAAAAAGCAGGCAGCTGTTTCCATCTCAACAGCTGAGGCTGAATACATTGCTGCTGCAAGCTGTACAGCCCAACTCATGTGGCTTCAAAATCAATTGCTGGATTTTGGGATAACTGCATTACAGACGCCACTCATGTTGGATAGTCAAGCTGCTGAAAATATCATCAAAAATCCAGTCTCTCACTCCACTACCAAACACATTGACATCAGACATCATTTTGTCAGAGATAGCTATGAAAAAGGTTTGATTTCTCTGCACCATGTTCCAACAGAGGATCAGTTGGCAGATGTGTTGACAAAAGCTTTAGACACATCTACCTTTACAAATCTGATTTCTAGAATTGGTATGCTAAACATGGATTAAACAACACAAATGTTTTTAATAAAAGCATTAAAATGTTTCAGAAAATCAAATTCATCCTTAAAAATAGCTTTTTGGTTGAAAAATCTGTTAAAGATAAAACAACCACTGTTTCATCCATTCTATCCACTGTTAGGTTGAAAAATCTGTTTCAAACCTCTGATCAAATAAAACAACTGTTTTATTATCCATATCTATATATATATATATATATTTACAGATATCTATAATAATGATAATAGTAAAAAAAACAGTTGTTTGCATCAGCTGTTTGCCAAAACAGCTGTCCACCACCAGATGTTTAACCATCAGATGTTTGCCACGTCTGCTCCTACAAGCAGAGTTTTGGCCACATCAGCGGTTTCACTAGAGCCTATAAAAACCCTGTTTTATCACAACAGTCGTTACACTGTCTCATTGTATTCAAAATACTGAAACCGCCTTCTTCATTCTTAAACCCTTAATCAAATTCCACTCACTCTCACCTTCGGAATCCATTACAATGGATCTTCAAGCTAAAGCCACCCACAATTATCTCCCATATCTGGTAAAAACAGATGAAAATACTCCATTCCATTCCACCATCGACATCATCTTAAAATCCAAATACCTGACAATCCTAACCGCTGACGCCCCTATCTATCTTGATACTCTCCAAGAATTCTGGTTGAATGCTGTTTTTCTACTTCAAGAAAAAAAGCCTACTTCCATTATCTCAAAAATTGGTGAGACAAGTATCGTCATTACCCCTCAACTCATATCCACAACCTTCTCACTTAATGACCTGTCAGGTAAAGACTCTTTCCCTAAGGCAGAGCCTCACACAGAGTTTCAGGAAAGAGGGTATGATGCTCAGATGACTGGGTCAACACTTTTCAAAAAGTTTTTCCCACCAGTCATGAAATTTTCTTCCATACCCTCCTTCTCTGTGTCTCCGCTAAGTCCACTTCCTTTAATGAAATCCCATTGAGGATTCAGTACTTGGGCTATGCTATGTTGTCAGATTCTGACTTCAATCTATCCCAGGGACTGTTTATGGACTTAGTGTCAAATGTGAAAGCCATAAAGTCTGGGTCTAATAATGCTTTTCTAATTTACCCAAGAATTTTAAGTGTAATCCTTCAAAAGGTTTTACCTGAAAAAGTTTTTAAAAAGGGCGAGTCTATGCAAATGAAGAGTCTAACTGATGAAACTTTCACAAGAATGCTGGGTTCAAACACCCAAGAAAAGGTATCAAAAGTGTCAAAAGTTTCCAAAACACAAACAAAGAGGACTAAGACAACAACTGTTGTCCAAACCTCTGTTGTTGAGCCCACTGCTCCTGGTGATCATGGCACTACATCCAGTGCTGTGAAACCCACACCAGCCATCTCCAAAAGAAAACGTCCATCCACAAAAACCACCACTCAACCACAAAAGAGACTTCTGGAAGATGAGATACCAGAAGATAACTCTGTTGCAACACAAAAGCAACTAGAAACCACTGTTGTTACTTCCTCACAACAGTTGGAAATATCTCAACCTGTCCAAACTCCTCATGCATCCTCACAAAAGGATCATGTTGTAAGCCAAGGGGAACCACATCATGATACATTTGAGTCACTTGGCCATATGTTCACAAGCCCCTCTCCCAGGGCTAATTCTCTTTTTACTCCTCCACCTTCACCATCACATGTTCAACAGACCATGCAACCTCTGTTTGAGGCTATTGATAAAACTCAGGAAAATCCCAGTTCCTCTCTTTCACCTATCAATGAGAGTATACCTCCACAAGTGACTGGGACTGAGGAAATTCAATCAGCCATCCTACAAGCAAAAGAGGAGGTTACACCCCTCGAGTTAAATGCAACTCTAGGTGAGTTTTCAATAGGAGCAACCACTACTGATGTAGAGACCATTGTCTCACACCAGGACAGTGGTTACATAACTAAGACTCCCTTAAAGGCAACAACTGATGAGGCCACTATAGTATCCCCAAAATCAGTTGGAAGTCCCCAAAACCAAGAAAAAGGGGCATCTGGTTCTCATCCTTTGGATTCACCTCCTAGGACTGAATCAGTTAAAACTACCGCTGGTAGGAATTCAGATGATCCTATTAACTTAGGTGATGAGTTAAAATACCAAGAATTGACGGCTAGAGTCCAAACCATTGAAACCTCTGTTGCTGATATCAAATCTGATGTCAAGTCAATATTGGAATCCTTGACTACTCTCACCAAGAGTCAACCATCCACAACTGATATTGCTAGTGAGCTATGGAAATCTGTTTCTCCCATCATCATAGCTCACAGAAAACTAGCAAATCAGACTCATGAAACTTACATGGCTGAAATCCAAAACATGGTAGATGCTAGGTACAAAGATACCCATGCAGACATTCAGGCCATTAAAGACCATCTGCTGAAGACCACTGGCTCTACCCCTACCACCATTCTCAGAGATGAAGATGATGATGAATTCACAGCTGATGATGCCAAAAAGGGGGAGAGTGGCTAAGATAGATTGCCAAAGCTAGATCCCTTTGGTTGTCCACCTTCACAAAAAGGTCAATCAAAGTCTGCCAACAAACCAGGGTCTACTCAAACAGCACCACAACACCAACAACAAACTAGCAAAGCTAAAGAAGTGGACAACTCTGCTAATGAAGAAGCTGAAAAAGCTACTGAAGATAAGCAAAAGAGGGCTGACACTATGGAAGTCAAGGCAGAGTTTTTGCTAAAACAGAAAAGGGAACAACAGCAGGAAGTTGAAGATGTGGGTTTCTCTAAAAGGAAGAAAATGCATGCCAAACATGTCAGACAACCACCATCCAAACTGGCTGTTAAAACCACTGCTGCTACTCAAACCACTGATACCACCACAACATCTGAGCCTGTCATCACTATCACCAAACCTACATCTGAACCTACAACCACATCACCACCTAAATCCCAAAACTCTGCTGGTCCTACTAAGGTGCCAACAGATGTTAACACCACCACTGCTTCTACACCACCATCACCAAAAATCTTGTACAAAAGGAAGAGGAAATCAACCTTTGTTGTACAGGATGAAAACATACACACATCACCACTCACCACTTCAACTACACAATCCACACCTATATCAGCCATTCCACTTTCATCATTTTCACCACACACTTCACAACTCACATCCCATAGACCACCACCAACCATTACACCATTGGCTGTTCAGTATCCCCTTGAACTTGATCTACTCAAGGGGGAAATGCAATCCTTCTATAATACTGAACAACCATTTGAAAGATCTTTCCCTTCTCTTCCACATTTTCCTGTTCCCCTAAATATAGACACATATCTAAAATACAAGGATAAACAGGCAGATGCCATCATTAAAGAGAAATGCAAAGGAAAGGATGACAGGACTGCTCAGGGCATTCATTCAGCAGAGCTTAGCAAATTGAGAAGGATTGAAGATTTTGCTAAGACCCTAAGCAACTCCATGTCTGCCATGCCTCTCAGCAGTGACATGGAAAGGGAGGTTAGGGAATCACTTCTTGAACAGATCTTGGCAACCATGCCTTATAAAGCAAACAAGAAACAGTTTGCAGGCTGGACCACTCATGCTCTCAGAGAAGAACTCCTAAGAATTGAAGAGTTGGCCAAGAATCCCCCAGCTAAAGTCTCTGCCCCTGATTTTAGTAAAGGCAGAGATCCAGCCAGAGCCTTGAAGTTTAAGAGAATGAGACAAGAAATTGTGGCTGCTGACTCTGGGGAGATGAGGTCAGTTGCAAGATGGTCTGAGTTGAGGTTGGTTGAAACATACAAGAGACTGGAAGAAAACAGGAAGAAAGATCCTAACTTACCCAGAAAACCTGTCTACTCTGATGAACCACTGATGAAGAGACCTCAACAGGCTTTTACATTAGACAGCTTACTGGATACTTTTGATCTATCAGCTGCTGCTAGAATACAATTCAAGAAACAGAAAGAAATGTCTGAAGAAGATCAGAAGAAGTTTGCTGATACTTATATAAAGGAGGGCCTCTTCAATCAAGTACACTTTTTCTCAGATCCCACTACTGATAAGCTCAGAGAACTCATTGGGAGACCTCCATCACTAAACTCATCAAGAATAAAAGTGCACCTCAGCAAATCCTCTGACTCAAAAATTCTAAAATGGAAGGTCAATAAAGACACCCATGAATTGACTTTGCTCAGGTCAGATGGAAAAGCTCAAAAGCTAAGCATGGATGATGCATATAGCATGTGTGCAGATGACCTCCAAACACTGCTGAACCTTGAGCTTGAAAGAGATGCAGAAGACCTATTTGCTTTGAACTTTGAGCTACAATTCAAAGGTCAAATCAGAGAAAATCTGATGAGAAATAAAGATCAAGAATAAAGCTTAGTTTTGGCATCATCTGTTCTAGGGGGAGATTGTTGGGTCTGCTGACCTGAAGAAGAACAGATGATTGAAAAGCCAAAATATACTAACAGTTGATCCACACAAATAAACAGTCTTTACAACATACTCTTCCCAAAAGACTGTTGACCCTAACAACTGTTCCATCCAAACAACTGCTATAACAACTGCTGATACAAAGGACTGCTAGATAACAACTGCTGACCAAAGCTCTGATGAAGAACAACTGCTGTTGGAGTCAACAGCTCTTAGACTCCAACAGATATTGTAAGACCATCAGAGTTTTCCCTCAACAGTAGTTTACCTTACAGTGTTTTGTAATATAGCAGTAGTTTGTATAGGGCAAATGTTTTATGTTGTTATTCTGTTAGAGGTCACTATCTTAGGTGACGTCAGCACAGGTCACCAGTGGTTTAGATTTGTCTACAAATAGAACGGTGCTTGTACTGTTCTATTGTATCACACACACAAACATTCTCTCAGACAAACAATCACTGTGTGATCAAGCTGAGGGGGAGTACTTGTATTTGATTGTAATTTTTCAATTAATGAAAGCTTTCGATTGAAGAAAACATTTATTCCTATTGTTTTGATTATTGTTTATCATTCCGCTACACTTTCCATATATACTTTCATCATTCAATTCTCATCTTCTTCTAAACATATCAAAACAATCAAACTCAGATCCTAACACCATTAGTGCGTCCAAAGTTACAGTACAGATGTTCCAAATATACAGATTAGAAAATATATAAGTACGTCCAAATTTTCAATATAAGTGCGTCTGAATCATAATTTTTCACAGTGTTTTAAAATATTAATTGTTTACCTTCTTGGCCTTCATTGTTGCTTCATTTTCTTCCCTTCTAACACCCTGATTATAACTCAGATCTGGTTGAGTGTTGCAATATTCAAACATTTGTTGAGTTTGTGTACTCATTTCATAATCTCTCCAATCTGCATTCTCATATTCTTGATTGTCATCATCATCATCATCAACAACTTGGATCCGTCTTGGTGGACTCGGTCCCATATTCAGACTGTAATCATCACCATCCAAAGCTGTTCTATCACCACCCTTTTCACCTTGCATTCTGTTGGACCAGTATGCTCTTTAACAGTTTACTTGCTTATGAACACTTATGTGTTTTGCAAGTATAATCAGTTTTGCATATCGGAATAAGTTATAAAGTTTCACTATCAACAGGAGTTATTACTCCCCCTGGATGTTTGCAAACTAAAGACAAGTTTAATGAGAATCTAAGTATTGAATGTAAATGATAATAAATAAGCAAATAGATTCTCAGTTAATGAAATGGAATAACAAGCATAAGCTGTGAAGAATTTCAGTTTTCAATTAAAATCAATATTTAAAACAGAGGGATGAACCCATCTATTTATAGACTTACAAATGCATGAACCTTGTTACAAAAGCAAGTCTGCAACAAGTTGCAGTCATGGAACTTGTACAAAATGATAAAGTAATAATAAACAATTAAACTACTGAAACATAAGGGCGGTGGAAAGATTCTATTACAAGTGCTGATGAATGACAAACTACTGATGAGTAGTTTGTCTTCAGTAGTTCTTCAGTAGACTTGTCTGGTTTGACTTCAGAACTTCTGATCTTTCTTCTTCAGTACTTGTTGAATCCTTCTTCAGTACTTGTGTCTTCTTTCTTCAGTAGTTCTATACTTAGAATAATTTGGCAGAAGTATGAATTAGACAAAGGTTGGCAAAAGTGGTTTCTTTACTCCTTTCTGTCCTTACAATCTCCCCTGGATTGATGAAGCCAAAACCTTATCTAATTCCTTATTGTCTTCTTCTGTCTTCAACTATCTTCCATATTTCTTTGAACATGGAATTCTTTAGTTGATTCAGCTGCTCATTTGTGAGAGATCCTTGTTCAGGTTCAAGATGTTGAATTGTAAGCAAGTCTTGTGTAGATAGATTCTTCAGTTCATTCATGGATTTGAAGGCCTTGCTTGAACGATCTCTCCTTGTCACCAATACTGAGTTGGAATCAGTAAAGGACCACTTTATGATCAGAACTTTAGATTTGTCAAAATCTGAAGTATAAGGGACCATGCTGGATCCTTGGGATGTTCCTGAGTGTTGGATATTTTCAACTTCAGTGACTCTCAGGTGGGATTCTCTTCTGTCTTATGTTTGCACCATATTAGGTATTTTATATGTAGGTAAGTGATGTTCAGTAATTACCTTTGTGTGCAGTCTATCAGTTATAGTCTTCTGGATTTGGTAAGCAAATGTTGAAGGATCCCTGAATTGTGTTATCAGAGGCTTTTCTTCAATATCAAAGTCTCCTTGTACAACTCTATTGCCTTCCAGCAATACCATCTTGAAGTCAGTCTTTGTATTGTCCTCTAGCTTTCTTTTGGTAGTAGGTCTTGAATGTTTAACACCAGAAGTTCTAACTACTGAAGTTGACACTTCAGAAGTTTTGTACTTCTCTGGATTTGCAGCCTTAAATCTTTTATATAGGTCCAATAGTTTGTCTTCTCTCCACTTTGACACTGAGGCTTTTGAAACATAGTCATTGGCTACCAACTCATCAATTATCTCTACTCTCTTTGCTTTTCTGTTGCAATCTTGTCAGCAACAAGTTGAGCTCTTCTTGTTAGCTCATCTATTGAGAGCCCTTTGAGTGAATAGGCTTTTGTCTTGCTGTTCTTTGTAATAAAAGACACCAGTTGTTGTCTTTTGTCTTCTTTAGCAACTCTTTCAATCTTGGCTTGTCTATTCAGCTCTGCTTCATAAGCTTGAAGCTTTTCATTGTAGCTCATGTCTTCCCTTGCTTCCAGACTATTCCAGATCTCATCTTCCTTAGCCTTTCTTTGGGCTGCAAGTAAACTCTTCTCCAGTAGTTCTTTGGACATTGAAATGGGAGAAGGGTTCAGTACAGCCATTAAAGTGGTTGTAGGCCTTGGAATGTGTAACCCTCCGTATTTTCCAATTAATTCCAATTATTTATAATTTCCATTATTTATTTAATAAAATTTCAAGATTGATTATTGATTACTTAATTTTCCTTTGGCAATCTATGTATTACTTTGTATTTGAACCTGCCCCTATATATATTAAAATCCATAAAATTTTGGCAAATAAAAGATTTGAAGTGGCCGTAACTAAAGTTTTTTCTTTGATTTAAAAATTTATCACAATTAAAGTTTTTTTTAGTAAACTATTTAATATATAAGGTTTATAAATAATTTTTAGTTGGTTTGGTTATCATCGCATGTAAAGGTCATGTTCACAGTTCTAAACCATCATAAGGCTCAATATCAAACATGGCAGATTCTTTCACCACCACAAGTCAACTCATGAGTTGACCATGAACAAGTTATATATAGCACAACAAACTAGAGAGAACAAGTCATGTGTAGTTCTAGATGATATAAAGATTGCATAATCTTTAACATATTAAAATCTATCTCCCTGTTTAATCGTGATATCGTTGTTTATCCCGGGTAGTTTGAAAGCTTTTAAAACCGACTCAAGCCTATCTCTTATCTTTTTAATCAATCCTCTAATCGATCGTTCACCTATAAATTGAACCACCCACAGCTCTTTGACTTCCATTGAAAACCGAATCCCCGTCTTAATTAATCCTCCGATCGTCGCCTCCTAATCGTCGAGCCGGACCTGTCTCTTCTTTCTATTCTTCGCTGATAATTGTGTGTCCGGGTACGTTTTATTTCAATTTAAATGTTGAGCTTGGTCGATTATCAATAGGCATAAAAACCCTTGAGTTAATTCTTTAAATGGTTTTTGTAATGTGATTTAATTGATGCTGGGATCGATGGATCATTGGGGTTGTATCTGTTTGGGGAAGATGACCATATAGGGGATTGTTTTTTTTTTTTTTAATTTAATTGGTTGAACAATAATCAAATCTCATTGTAGCTCAGGTGGCTGTCTTGTCGTTTGATAAGCCATAAACACAAGTTCGAACCTGGGTCACAATCATTTTTTTAATCTATTATTCTTTTACCTAAACGTAATATATATTATATCAACTACCATATATACACTTTATTTTTCATATTATGTATTCTATAACTTTAATTAATCTTATTTGACATAATTATAAAACCCCAAATCTTAGGAAACCTAAATCAATCGATACACTAAACTATGGACTTGGTAAACTTGTTATTCTTAGACTTTGTGATGCTTAATGTAGGTTGATTTCTTTGGGAATTAAT
Organism: Ambrosia trifida; assembly: GCA_028751855.1. Classification (NCBI taxonomy): domain Eukaryota; kingdom Viridiplantae; phylum Streptophyta; class Magnoliopsida; order Asterales; family Asteraceae; genus Ambrosia; species Ambrosia trifida. The sequence goes on along the minus strand of CM054122.1, from coordinate 90,981,114 downwards.
ATACTTGCTATTTGCATACTTGGGATTCTTACTTGCTTGTTAAGGTGAGTTTACATATCCCCACTCTTTTACAGTTTTTCATTGCTTTTCGGGGTGAAACATGTTAAACTTTATTCTTTAAATTAATGCAATTCAACTATGTGTCTTGTGTGATTCTTTGTGCTACGTGTCTTAAACTTGCTAAGTAAACTCAAATAATACTTGCATAATCATTAACTTTGATCAAGCCAACGGTAACAATGATAGATCTATTGGATTGACAACCCCACCTAGATTCGTTGACCATGTTTATGGGGAGCGCGGGTGATTGGAACTGCAACTTAAACTTAGGTGAACCATGTCTATGGGATGGACCTTTACACTTTGTCAACAAAGGGTTGATTATGCCCCAGTTTGCTGTAGTTTTGTTTTCACATGTATGCCCTAGTTGTTACATATTGACACATAATTGTATGCTTACATTTTTTTATACTATACTACGTTTTGACAAAAACTTATGTATTCTCACCAACTTTATAGTTGACCCCCTCCATTTTCCAAAACTTAACATGTTTCAGGTATTCAGTTTTACTTGGAAGTTAAAATTGTTTGTGGATCACATAGGAGCTGAAGCCTTAGATTCAATTAAATTAAACTTGTTATTGTTGTTTAGACCTATTTGAGTTGTATGTAAATGATTGTAATTTAATTAATTAATCTATCGAAACTTTATCTAGTTGCCATGAGCTATTGAACAATCGTCACTACGTGGCACCCCGATGTTTCCGCCATCGGTTGGGGTGTTACAGAATGGGAGTTGGTTGTTGTTCAGTTACCTTGGAAGGTTCTTCAGTTTATATGTTGGAAGTGTTAACTGCTGAAGTGTTGATAGAAGTATCAACTACTGAAGGATTGTCTTCAGTACTTTCTGAGTCTTCAGCAGTTTCTTCATTATGGCCTTGGGAAGGTTCAGCTTCAACTTCAGTTGTAGAAATGAGCCTATCTTGATCTTCTTTTTCTTTTTGGGCTTTTTCTATCAGTTGTTGTTGTTGTAGAGCCTTGTTGTTGTAGAGTCACTCTTTCCTTTATCCTGGCTTCCAGTGACTCCCTTGGTTCCTTACTCTTCTCCCCCTTTATGGCTTCATCCACTTCTGGAAGCCTGCTAGGTTGAGAAGTTCTACCAGATAACTCAGCAAGCTGTCTTGAATTGTTGTCAATTTTGTTGGACATCTCACCTAGTTTCTTGTTTATCACCTCAAATTGAGTTGTGGTTTTCAACTTCTAAGAAGTTGTGAAAGATTTGAGGTGATTGGCTATTAGGGTGTTCATCATCTGGTATAGGGGAACATCTGGGCTGTATAGGTGGTTCGGGTCTATGCTTGATGACCCAGGGAATTGGGTAGGCATTTTTAGTGAGGGGGTGTTTTTGGGTGATCTTCAGGATGTACTAAAGATGCCACTTTAGGGGAATCAGGGATCAAGTGGACTTTAACCTGATCTGGTGTGACCAGCTCTTTGAGCTTAGAGACACCAGATTCAGGACCTTCACTAGCAGCCGTCAATTCATGTTTTGTGGATGTGAATCATCATCCAAATTAATGGGATCATCTGAATCCTTGATGACATCCGCAATGAGGACATTATCAGTTGTATCATGAGCTGGGCCCAACCCAGTTGTCTCATGAACCTCTTTTTCTTGGTTCTGAGGATTTCCTACCTCAGGCATAAAGCCTTCATCAGTAGTTGCCACAAGTGAGGTTGATGTGTCGTAAAACACATCTATTCTCCTATGTATTTTGAGTTATAATTTAGTCTTTTGTATTTAGTTTTTATTAGTTTTAGGCGTTTATTCGTTTGTTTATCTATTTTTATCATTGTATAGTTTTTATTAGTTTTTAGTACTTATATTATTATTTATAGGTGTTCGTGGAAAATGAGCTCAAAACGAAAGAATTTTAATTGAGACACGAACACTTAAGAACATGTGTTCATGGACGTCGGAGCGTAAACGAGTAACTTTGGTCGAGCGAAGAACACCCGAGTCAAAAGCACGGAGCTAAATAATAATAATAATAATAATAATAATAATAATAATAATAATAAAGTAAAAAAAAAAAAGAAATTGCTTGGGCTCGCGGCCCAAGCCTAAACACAAATAACAAAAGTAGGTCAACAATAGGAGATATGGATATGTATATGTTTTATTCAACAACGTCAACATTCGGAGAAATATTGAAAGAAGCAAAACTTCAATCGCACGAAGAATCGAGGAAGAACAAGAAGCTGCTGGAACAACGAGAAGGGTAGTGAAGGAGAGAAGGTCTCGGGCACGTTAAAGATTAATATTCAAGGAGCCTTGGGTTTGACTTAGTTTTCATTTATTTTCTTTATAGGCATGGTTAAAACTATTTTTATTTACTTTGTGATGATGTTTTTAAATACTATGAGCTAAATCTTTTATTGGTAAATTGGGATGATGAACTAGATTATGGTTTTTAATTAAAGACTTATGTTTTCTTTTTTGGATGTGTTGGGTTACATGATTTAGTTTTTATGTTTGATTTTGAATATTTGTGTACTGGCGCTTTGTGATTTGATTACTTGTTTGTTGGTTTTGATGTTATAGGCATATAGGAATATCCCCTAGATCTAGAAATCATTCTAGTTTGCTTAACTTTTGTTGTCGAGCTAGTTCTTGCAGTTAGGAATATCGCAAGTTTGACAAGTTTTTAAAATCAATTAGCTAAGGTGTGCAATCCCTTCCCGAAGGTTAGGAATATAATTCGGGATTGCTAGGTTGACTAACTAGGCATTGTTTGGTAGTTTGATTATCGCCGGGGTGAGACCGGTTACTTATTCGTGCTTAGAGTTTTCTTAGGATTTCATTCGTTTTAATTAAGTCTGCTTCACAGTTGGGAGTTTTCGATCCAAGAGTGGTTGATTAAAGGATTACTGTGGGATTTTGTTTCGCTGGGGCGATCCACTTTCATTTTAGCATCTTAATACTTGTCCCGCCTTGAGTCTAGTCGACTATCCTTGACAGGAGGTTTATTAGATGAGAACAGGGTCTTTAACCGGATTACATAGGTCAGCTTTTATAACCAGAGTCTAGGGATTCTACCCAGGTTACGAGCCTTTTTCCTATCTGATTTCTCTAAGTTCCTAGTTTCGTATAAGCAGTTGAGGTTATTTTATTTATATTTAGTTTCTTCTAAGCTTATAATTATTAGTTTAACCCCCATATAAGTATCTATTTATTTAGGCTAGCATTCGGTATACGTTGTGATCTAGAGTTGCATTCACATCTTTGGGTTTGATACTCGGTCTTATCTGTTTACTGCTTTGCGACCGGTACACTTGCCGTGCGTGTGTAGTTTTTAGGTGAGTCGGTTTAATTAGAACTTATGTTATTTATATATATACATTTACACACATCAGAGGTCTTAACTATGTTACTTCTGTCTTCAGGTCCACCACTGGGTGGTAAATGAGTAGTAGCAGCCTCAAATGTACCTAAAGTCTCTAAGTTTGGGCTTAGAAACCCTGGTTCATCCTCATCTCTTGGGTTAGGGCTAAAGACATCCACATTCATGTCAAAGTCTGAAGGTATGTCCCCTGTTTGATGTGGTTGTTGGGGACTGATATGTTCTAATGGGATAGTCTCTTTTAGCCCAGAGAGAAGTTTGGCAATTTCTATGGTTGATGGTTCTGGTTCAGTAGTTTGGGGTAAAGGTTCAACAGTTTCAAAAGAAGGGTGAGTAGTTATGGTTTTCTTGAATTTCTTTCCTTTGAAAAGAATGGTAATAGGGGCTCTTGTGGGGGTTTGAGATGGATGAGACTGAGAGGATGTTTCAGTCACATCTTTAACAAGTGCAGATTGCACATCAGCAATTTCAGGCATCTCAACTTCCTGAACTGCCTTTCTTTTAAGGTTGGTGGATTTAGGTTTTTGTTGTTTGGTTTTCTTGGCCTTTTTGGGTGAGGGTTTGGAAGATGATGATTCCATGGGGACTGTTTCTTGTTCCCCTTGGTCATCTTCTGGCCAGGCAGCCGATTTATTATGCCTTGAGTATGCTTGTGAGGTCAATGGGTTTAAAACAGTTGTTTTTCCCACAAGCACCTCATCACCAAGTTCTATAATTATGCAATGCATTAGGAACATTGGATACAACAAAAACTTCTTTTTAGAATTTAGGTGATGTAACAACTCATTGAAGAAAAGTGATGATGCCCTGAATTTTGTTTCATTCACAATGGAATGAAAAATTGGTTGAAAAGTAGAGGGCATCTGATCATAAAATCCAGTTTTTGGAGTCAGGCACATGATTATATAATGAAACAAAAGTTGGTATTTTGGTTCAAAGTATTTCTTAAAAATGGTTGCATGTGGGAGAGTACCTTGGTAACCACACTCTGTCATGGTTAAATGAATTTCAGAGTTGGGAAAATTATCTGGTGCATCCACATCATCCAGACCTAGTCTAATTCCCAAAGTAGCCGGTGTGATTGCCATTACTTTCCCTTGGATAGTTGATTTGAGGGAAATAACTTTATCATTCACTGTCACCTCTCTGCGTTTGCCCAGAACTCATTAAGAGTTCAGTATGGATTGGAGGATGAATGGTGAGGGCAGTGAAGTATTGGGATTTGACGACTAAATCAATGATTTCGTCGTATTAGGACCAGGCTTCATGTTTCTTAAAGTAGCCTCTTTGATTGTGTCCTTGTTTTAGTATAAGAGCCATGTGGTTTGTGTGTGGGTGGATCAAACAGTGTTTTTGTTTGCAGGTTAAGGGTTTGAGAGTGTTTTGTTAGAGATCAGGAGGGAATTTTGCTTTTTGAAAGGATAAGTGTTGGAAAATGTGTTTATTAGAAGTTTATAACCGCCCTAGGTCAAACTTCTGAAGTGGGAAATGTTTGATTTACCCTTAATGACAAAACTGCTGATGAAGAACAACTATCATCAGTAGTTCCCATTTTCTCTTCAGTAGTTTGTTAACAATTGATGAGAATGTTTATAAACACTTTATTCATAACTTCTATAGTTTATTTTATCAGAAGTTAATCATTTTCAGAAAATATTCCCATACTGATGTTTTGTACATCAGTAGTTTCTCTCATTTTGCTTTTCAGAAGTTTTAAAACAGACAGATGTAAATGAAAATAAAAATATATGCAGAAAAATAAAAAACACTTACAAATTTAGCATCCCAAGCATGGATACTAACTTCTGAAATGTTGATGTGTCAAGGGGTTTTGTGAGTATGTCAGCTATTTGATTAGCTGTTGTCACATGCTTCACTTCAATCTTGCCTTTTTCATAGCAATCCCTTATGAAATGATACCTGATCTCAATATGTTTAGTTTTTTGAGAACTGAACAGGATTTTGAATGATGCTAATGGTAGATTTACTGTCTACAAGCAATGGTGTCTTGGTCTCTTTGATTCCATAATCAAGAAGTTGATATTGGAGCCATTGTATCTGTGATGTAAACTTGCAGCTGCAATGTATTCAGCTTCAGCAGTTGAAGTTGCAACAGATGTTTGCTTCTTTGATTTCCAGGACACTAGACAGTTTCCCAAGAATTGACAACCACCGGATATTGATTTTCTTGACATTTTGCACCCTACACCCTGCATAGTCACTATTTGAAAAAGCTGATAACTTGGTATTGCTAGAAGCAGGATACCAAATTCCAAGTGTAGGAGTTCCTTTCAGATATCTGAAGATTCTTTTGACTGCAATGAGGTGTGATTCCCTAGGAGCTGATTGATATCTAGCACAGACACATGTTGAAAACATAATATCTGGTCTAGAAGCAGTTAGATATAAAAGGGAACCTATCATACATCTATACATGGTTTGATCAACCTGTTTTCCTTGATCATCTGGTTCAACTTGTGTGGTTGGTGTCATGGGAGTGGAACATGATTTACAGTCTTGTAAAGAAAATTTGTTCAATAATTCTTTAACATATTTAGATTGATGTATAAAAGTTCCATTTGTTTGTTGTTTAATCTGCAGTCCTAAAAAGTATTGCATCTCTCCCATTGTACTCATCTCAAATTTTGATTGCATGAGTTTCTTGAATTCATCAGACAGTTTTGTGTTTGTTGAACCTATATGATATCATCAACATAAATTTGAACAAGTAAGACATGATTTCCAACATGTTTTATGAAAAGTGTTTTATCAATGGAGCCTCTTGTAAAGTTATTTTTGAGCAAGAAGTTTGAAAGTGTTTCATACCAGGCTCTAGGAGCCTGTTTTATCCCATAAAGAGCTTTGTCAAGTTTGTACATCCACTCAGGATAAGAAGGATCCTCAAACCTAGGTGGCTGACAGACATACACTTCCTCTTTGATTTTCCCATACAAAAATGCACTTTTAACATCCATTTGAAAAACTTTAATTTTGTTGGAAATAGGATAAGCCAGAAATAACCTGATGGCTTCAAGTCTTGCAACTGGAGCAAAGGTTTCATCATAGTCAATTACCTCTTCTTGAGAATAACCTTGTACCACCAGTCTTTCCTTGTTCTTAATAATCATACCAGCCTTATCTTGTTTATTCTTAAAAACCCATCTTGTGCCAATTGGTAGCTTGTTTGTTGGTAAGGGACAGATTTCCGAGACATGTTGCTTCCTGAACTGGAGCAACTCATCTTGCATAGCCTGCACCCAATTGTTGTCTTTGAGGGCTTCTTGGTACTTCTTAGGTTCCAACTGAGAAATGAATGCTGAGAAGAAGCAAAAGTTGGAAAGCTGGTTTCTAGTGAGAACACCCGATGCAATATCACCCATGATTCGATCCAATGGATGATCCTTGTGTTCAATCAGTTATTGTAAACCACTGACAGGTGTAGGTGGCTCTTGTACTTGTTCAAACAAACCACTGAGGTTAATAATATCTGCTTCAGATGTTTGAACATCTTCAGTAGTTGTAGGAGCTGACACAGATGTCTGAGTTTGTACATCAGCTGTTGTTGAATCAGAAGTTTCACAAACTTCTGATGGTTTGAAAGTTGACTTAATGACTATATTAGGAGTCCATGGTGTTGGATCCTCATCATCAAACCTTTGATCACCATAATAAGTAGGTTTAGGATGTGTGCTGGAATTTGAGTGTGTTTTGACTCATTGAACTTGGCATTCAGTGTTTCTTCTACTATCTTGGTTCTTGAGTTAAAAACCTTGTAGGTTTTTCTAGTGGAAGAGTAACCAAGAAAATAACCTGAATCAACTTTAGCAGCAAACTTTAAAATAGAGTCTTTAATGTTTAGAATGAAACATTGACATCCAAAAGCCCTAAAAAAGGAGATACGTGGCTTAATGCCATGAAGAACTTCATAGGCAGTTTTGGAGTGTCTCTTGTTGACAAGGACTCTATTCTGAACATAACATGCAGTGTTGACTACTTCAGCCCAGAAATACAATGGTAGGCCTGAATCAGCTAACATGGTTCTTGCTGCTTCAATTAATGTCCTGTTCTTCCTTTCTACCACACCATTTTGTTCAGGAGTTCTGGGAACACTGAATTGTCTAATAATCCCTTTAGACAAACAGAATTCATCCAGAGTTTTGTTCCAGAACTCTGTCCCATCATCACTTCTAATGGCTTTGACAGATAGAGAATATTATTTCTCTACTTTTAGAATGAAGAACTTGATGATTGCAGCTGCCTCATCCTTGGAAAATAAGAAGAATACCCATGTGAATCTTGAATAGTCATCAATGATGACTAAGCAGTACTTCTTCTTACCAAGGCTCATGATTTTTACTAGCCCAAATAAGTCCATATGGAGTAGTTGAAGACATGAAGTTGTTTTAGATTCTTCAATATACTTATAAGAGGACCTATGCTGCTTTCCCTTTAAACAGGATACACAGTGTTCTTGACATTGGTATACTTTCAAGGGTAGACCTCTGACCAAGCCCATTTTTGTGACTTTATTTATGGTTTTAAAGTTCACATGGCCAAGTCTCCTGTTCCAGAGATCAGTCTCTGAAGTTGATTCCCTTGAGAAGAAATAGGCAGTGTTGTTCAGTACTTTTTCCTTTTCAATGTCCACTGCATAGACATTGCCACATCTTTTGGCTATCAACAAAGTACGATCTTCAATGATCTTCTCTATCAACTTCTGGCCTTCTGGTGATATGATCTTGCATGTTGTCTTTGTGAAAAAGGAAGAATATCCTTTATCACACATTTGTGACACACTCAGCAAGTTGTACTCAAGGTTTTCAACCAGATTGACCTTGTCAAACTGTATTTTGCCTGAAGAGACATTGCCATGTCCTAGCACATATCCCTTGGCATTGTTCCCAACGGATACAGATCCTTCTCTTTGACTAATGAAATTGTTTATCAGGTATCTGCATCCTGTCATGTGCATTGAGCCTCCACTGTCAACATACCAAATGCTATTTAAGCCTCTAGAGACCCTCTGCACAAAGTAGAAATTTAGTTAGATTTGGAACCCTAGCCAGTTTGGCTTTAGGTTTGCTCTTGAGAACATTAACAGTTTGTTCTTGACCAGGCTGAGAAATCCATGTCTTTTTGGCAATGAATTTTTCATTAAGAGAAATGGTGGTATCCTTTTGAGGACCACCATTAACCTTGGTCATCAGTAGTTGTACCATATTCATGAGATCTTTAATCTCAGCAGTTTGTGAAACTGCTGATGATTTAGGTCTAACTACTGAAGGAGAATTTTGAGAAAAAGACTGTTGTTGAGATTTCATCTTTTTCTGAGAAAAGGTGTTGCCTGGTTGTTGTTTATTGGGAAGGAAAGTTTCTTCAAAATTATTTTTGAGTTGTTTTCCCACAACCAGTTGTGAAATTTTCTTGTTATACTGAATTCTTTTTCTGTATCTACAAAATTCTGTTTTGTGGTTAAACAAACCACAAATTTCACATTCTTTTGCCTTTTCTTTGTCATTTAAAGGCAGATTTCTGACTGTCTTGATTTGATTTAGGTCATCAGTAGTTTTCAGGTTCTCAACTCCTGATGTAGATGAAACTACTGATGGCTTAAAGTCAGATTTTATCACTACTTCTGAAGAACTTTCTTTTTGAATTTTTAGAAAGTTTTCATGAATAGATGTGCATTCTTTCTCTTCAGAAGTTTCATTTTGAACAATTTTTCTCCCATCTTCAGTAGTTTTGGGAGAAAAATCAGTTGGTGTTTCAGTGTGATTGTACCCTATGCCAAACCTAACATTTGATGCACTTTGTTTGTTAAACAGCAGTTGGTACCCTTTACATGACTCAACCCATTTTTCACAGTCAACCTTGGTGTCAGCAAGCTCTTTTCTGACATTTCCTAGGTCTTCTATCATGATTTTAACTTGTACTTGGGTTTCAATAGAGTTGTTAGTTAATTTAGAATTTCTTTTGATTTAGCAGCAAGCTTTCTATCTAAATCACATTTCATTTGAGTAAATTTTATCTCAGAGTCATTGGCTTTGCGTTGTAAATGCACATTAGTCTATCTTATGAGAGCAAAAGATTCTTTACATGATTTTGAACAAAGTTATGTTAAAGATTCTTTTGATACCTGAGACAGGGCAGATTTTGAGGTGCATCCGTCAAATGCCATTAAGGCAAAGTTCTTTCTGCCATTGTCAGGTTCTCCCCAGTTGATGTCAAACATTTTGTTGTCTGCATCAGGATTACACTCTGTTGTGTCAAAAGGAAGACTGCTCCAGTCAACATACCATGAAGTGAACAAACTTTGTTGTGAGGGTTGCTGAGTTTGTGGAGGTTCTTGAGCAGCTGGAATGGAAGGGATTGATTGTTGGCTCTGCATTTGTTGAGCAGGCATCTGTACATTTTGTATCTGTGGCACATATTGGATATGTGGAGCTTGTGCCTGTACAAAATGTGCACTTCCTTGTGTTCCATTATTCCTATTATAACTAGGGTTAAACTGATTTCCAGACTGTGCTTGGTTGTAGCTAGAGCTTCTACACTCTCTAGCAAAGTGTCCCAACTTCTGACACTTATGACATCTAAGCTTAGATTTGTCAAAACCAACTTTTGTTGAACTGTTCAGTCCTGGAAATTTCCTTCCTGACCTTTTATAAAATTTGTTAGTTTTTATACTTAACATGGCTAGTTGGTGTAAAATGTCCATTTCTTCTAAGTCATCCCTGCTAAAATTTTTCAAATCATCCATGATAGAACACATGTTATCAGCAGTTTGACTATATTCATCATTGTCATAAGCTGGATATGATCTTTCTGATGAGATCCCAGCAGTTATGTCAATGTGGTCAAAAGATCCAAAGTTATTTGGACAAGAAGGTGAGTCTTGTCCCAACAGTGTTGTACTACCTGGTACATAGTCATCAGCTGTTTTACCAGAACTTTGCACTTTTTTATTTTGATTAATTTCTCTTTCAAAAGTTAGCAATCTCCCATGTAATTTTGTAAGAGTGAGGGAGTTAAAGTCTGGTGAAGATCTGAGAACAATAGAGTAAGTTTCCCATTTTTCTGGTAAAAACCTTAAAAATCTATGAAGCATAGATACATTTGTATAGGCCTGACCATTTAATTTCAACTCAGATATTAATGAGGAGAATCTTTCAAATTGTTGTGTCAAAGTTTCCCCATTAATATGAGTAAATGTTTCATATTGTTGAGCCATGATTTCTCTGGTGTTGGCAACCACCTTTTCAGTTCCTCCAAACTGTTCTTTTAGGCAGTCCCAAAGTTCTTTGGCACTATCACAATGTAATAGTCCAAAGTAGATTTCATTTGGGAGTGCCATTGCCAGCATAGAGAAAGCTTTAGCATCAAGCTCAAGTTTTAGGAAATCATCTTCTGTATAGTCCTTTGGGTCTTTTGGTATTTCTACTTTAGTTTCAAGATTAATATTTACTGGTTTGTGAGGACCATATATCACAGATTTCCAGCAACCGGTGTTGGTCTGTGCTAAAGTATGTGCCATTCTCCTTCGCCAGATATTGTCTTCATTTCTAACTAGCATAGCAGGTTTATTGGCAGAACTAGTATTATGTGGATCCATTTTAAAGAGTATTGATTTGTCAAATATCTCTTTATAGTGATGGATGTTGAAAGAAGTGAACTTTTAATCATTTATTGAATATCAATAAGAGCCTGTGTCTGATTCTCAATGTGTTAAATTGATATGTGATCAGATAAACCAGTGCTCTGATACCAATTGTTGGATCAGTAATGCCCTTGAAGTTTTGCTTGCTAGTGAACACTTATATGTTTAGCAAGTTCAATCAGATTTGCACAGCGGAATAAGTAAGTAAAGTTACACTATCAACAGGAGTTATTACTCCCCCTGGATGTTTGAAAACTAAAGACAAGTTTAATGAGAATCTAAGTATTGAATGTGAATAATAATAAATACTCAAACAGATTCTCAGTAAATGAAATGGAAATAACAATAATAAGCTTTGAAGGATTTCAGTTTCAATTAAAATCAATGTCTAAAACAGAGGGATGAACCCATCTATTTATAGACTTACAAATTTATGAACCTTGCCAAAAAGCAAGTCTGCAACAAGTTGCATTCTTGGAACTTTGCAGAAAAAGAAAAAGTAATAATAAACAAATAAACTTCTGAAACATAAGGGCGGTGGAAAGATTCTATTACAAGTGCTGATGAATGACAAACTACTGATGAGTAACTTGTCTGGTTTGACTTTAGAACTTCTGATCTATCTTCTTCAGTACTTGTTGAATCCTTCTTCAGTACTTTAGTCTTCTTTCTTCAGGATGAAGGTATCAAAATTCATTATTATAGACAATATTTTGTATAGAAAATCCCTTGCAGGTCCATATTTGAGGTGTCTCAACAAGGAAGAAGCAAATGAAGTTCTTAAGGACATTCATGAAGGAGATTGTGGAAACCACACAGGTGGAAGATCTCTCTATTCGAAGACATTAAGGACAGGATACTATTGGCCAACCATGAAGAAGGATGCCATGTCGTATTCTCAAAAGTGTGATCCATGTCAAAGACCTAGTAACATTCTTCATCAGCCTGCTGAATCTCTACACCATATTATCTCACCATGGCCCTTCATGAAATGGGGGATGTATATAGTAGGAAAACTACCCATAGCTCCTGGTGGAAAGGTGTTCATGTTGGTTGTTTTGGTCAAAAATTACTTGCTAGAAATAATCTTGTTTTCCAAATTAGTAAAAGTAAGGTAGAGTGCTAGTACGATAAAAACTTTATGTTATTTTCAGGATAGTGACTTATAAGTGTAAATGAACAATAATATGACAACTACGCTTAGGATGGTTAAGGTAAGGTCGAGGATGGACAGTTGTATCCTGAGGATGCAACAATCAACAGTTGAAGTAAAGTAAACAATCAAACACAATGAACAACACTCGATGTACGAGGAAAGCCTTTGATCAGTTGTTGATCGCCGGCATAAAACCTCGGGAGGAGTCTAGGCCCCTGCCTTGTTTGTTAATATTAATAAGGCAAAAATGATACAACTTTGGATGAATGAGTGATGAGTGTTCTACGATTACAATGATTTGTGCTAAGTGTGTGTGAGTTTTTCTATAAGCAGCAGAGTATTCGTGTAGTACATGAACGTAAACAAGAGATCCCGTATGATCCGCTAGTTAGATAAGTTCTTTGAAGACTTCTTGTGACCGTTGTGGTAGTTTCACCTCAGCTATACGTTGTAGCAACGGTTTCCATCTTCTTCGCATGTTTTTAATACTTGTCGGTTACAACTTTGACACCTTCCTCGAGCTTGGACCTTGGCTTGCAAGTGTAACTCTTCCATCTTTAACTCCTTTGACCGAGTATTATAATATAGACGTTGGAGAACAGTTACAAGTCCATATTATAACTTAGTTGTACCTGCAATCATGTCATTAAATGATAATTTTGTTAGTCCGTCCTCAGGATGTGCACATGCTGAAATATAGTTACATCCTGAAGTCTGTCAGGTCCTTTAGCATCCTGAGGATGATACACTAAGGATATGAGGTAAAATCATCCTGAGGTTTTTCACCACCAACAATTGTCCCCAAACATATGTTACCGTTAATATCTCAACGGTATAAATATTTTTCTTAATCGAAGAGTCTCTTGGATAAGCATGCTTTGACTTTCTTCAAGGTTGCAAAGGCTATTTTTTAGGATGAATCCTCGTGATGACCGTTACACCTCATCATATCCTCTCGCCTATAACTAGTTTTTTTTTCCTTCTTTATAATCAAACAAGATTATTAAAAAGGTAATCATTTTCTCTTCTATCTTGCTTTCTTCTTTTCTTTGATCCTGCAAAGTTTTTCTAAAACAAAAATTTTAAGAATGAGTAAGAAGCTATCAATAGCGTCTGGAAGTGTTGGAATCCCTAAGGATTTCACACCTCAGAACTTGCTCAAAGAACCTGATCAAGAGGTCTGCACTTTTAATGATAGGGATATTCAAGCCCTTTAGAACTATGGGGCCTTCCCTAGTTCGGCTATTTTCCGTCCCTATGATTCGAGTGTGAAATCTGATTTCACCTCTTCTGTTTGGGTTTGCTTCTTCTATCTTCCCTTCCAAATTGGTCTCAGGTATCCATTTCCAGAGTTCATCAAAGAATTCTTTAATACAACAGGAATGGCTTTTGCCCAGGCCATGCCTGAGATCTGGAGGATTTTAATGGTCTGCAACAAGATCGTTAAAAATCATGGCTTACAAATAGAGATTGGGGATTTGTCATATATTTATAAGTTGAAAACACACGGGTCAAGCCGTTATGTTCTTCAACTTATCAATAAGCAACCTCCTCTCCTGTATAATGTCATAAGATCTGACAGGACTTGGAAGTCTAAGTTCTTCTTTGTGAGAAGAGACTCTATTCCTTATGGGAATGACATCCCTATATCTTGGTTAAAAAGTGGTAAATACTTTCCTGGGTAAAAAGAAAAACAATAAGAGCATCCTGAGGATGTTATTAATATTCTGATTTTTGTTTCGCATGTGCTTGCTTTGCAAAACTTGTCCATCCCTTAGACACTGCTTTTATCAAACGTAAGGAAATAATAGAGTTACCTCCCTCAGCAAGGACTTTTGAAATAGAAGACAGTTTTACCACAAGCCAAGCTACTGAGATGTCTGGTTAGTCTTACTTGTTACATACTGAGGATGTTTATGCTTTGATTCCTATATGAACCTGTGTTTTTTTATCTTTTTCAGCAAAGAAACCCGCCTTCTTTGATCTTGATGAGATCGATAGTTTTAACGTCAAAGCTCCACAGATCACTTCACCCTCCAGTTCCAGGATGACAAGCCCTCCCCCTGCAGCTAAGCCTAAGGCTCATACTCCTTCCAAGAAAAGGAAGGCAGCCAGCTCCTTTGCTCAAGATGCTTCTCCTTTTGAAGGTCTTAGCTGTGATGCTGTTTTGGGCAAGATCTCACAGTTTATCCTCCATGTATGCTGTTATCCTGAGGATGGCCACAATAATTTTTTAGTGTATAATAAGGTTAAATACTTACCTGTTCTTGTTTATATTTGCAGGGGCATGAATATCTTCTGAAGTCTCTAGGTGACGTCAATAAAGAGTTCGTTGATACTAAGGCCAGGCTTGAGGATGCGAAGAAGTCTGCCCTTGACAAGAGTAAAAAGCTTGAGAAGAAATTGGCCAAGGTAGAAACTGAACTGAAGTTGGTGAAGTCTGCTTAGGCTAAGAGCATGCAGGACCATCAAAAGGAGATGGAGGAATACAAGCAGGGTTTGATGCAGTCTGCCACGATCTCAGTCTTCCAGGCTAGGGTGAGGATGGCTTTGCAGGCTAAGGACCCCAATTTCAAGCTGGAGGATTGGGATGTTAGAGCTTAGCAAGAAAAGATCCTTAGTCTGGGTGGATAAGAGGTGGCGCCTGAACCTTCCCCTTCTGTTGATCTTGAAGGTGCAGCAAAGGAGCTTGAGGTGACAGAGGTTGAGGTGGCTAAGGAATTTCAGGTTGAGGAACTAGTGGGCAATGAAGGATGTGATGACTAGGCCAAAGCCCATTTTTTTTAAATATTGTATGGTGGTTTTTAGGATGGTTGGTTTGTGAACAATTCAAACAATTTTATTTTATGTTTGTATAAACAATGAAAGTTTTTGGGGTGGAGGGATCTTGATTTTCATGACGAAACCCCAAAATCTTTCCCTGACCTGGCCTGAAGACGTTGACCCCTGATGGATGGGTCCTGGTTTTGGACGAAGCCAGGGGTTGACATCAGTTTTGATTATGATGCATAAATAATATGGTAACTACTTTTTGACGCTACATCCTTGTGTTCTTTTCTTTTGATGTTCTACAAACACTAGCAAATGTTAGGTATAAAGAAATGTTATGAATTATACCTTCATTCTCTTCCATAAAAACACTCTTCTTATATCAATGTTCTTACAGATGTCCTTAATCCCTTGTCGTCATTCTCAGGATGATACTTATTATCTTGAGGATGTCCCCAATTCTTCTTCCTTTGTCATTCTCAGGATGGTTTTAGTTATTCTGAGGATGTCCCCAGTATAATATCTTCAAGATAAACTTTGAGATTTTTTCCTTTTTCAAGGAAAGTTTAACAATAACCTGTATAAAGGCAAACATTGTTATTATACTGGCGATTAGGCCTTTAAGTGAACTGGGGTTAAACCCATTTAGATTAACTTGGTGACAAGACCAATATGTAGCATCTTGAGGATAACTGGCGACAAGGCCTATAACATCTTAGGAATAGCTGGCGACAAGGCCTTGGTGACTAGGCCAAATACGTAAGAGACATTGAAAAATGTCTAAACCTTAAGAGTTCAATATATATCTCAAAAATGATGAAATTGTCAGCCACTTGTACATGGACTAGTCCCACCATCCTGAAAATATACATGAACAACGTGCGCACTAGGCGGGGTTGCTAATCCAATGAGAAAGGTGAAAACCTTTAAACCTTAGGAAGGTGTTGGACACCTTAACGGAGGAGAGGGTGGCCAGCCCCTAGTCTTCAAAGCGTTCCATCTTCAGGATGATAATATGGAGATGATTCATCTCTATCAGCTTTCACCTTCATCCTACCAGTAATCCGAACCATGGTTTCTCTTCCAGAGAGATCAGTCACATGAAACCTTATACGTGGTAATATTTCAAATGAATTGCATTCCAAGATCTTGGTAAAACTTCTCCTTCCATCGTCGATAGCCAATATGGTCCCTTGCCAACTTCGGAATCTATTAAGTATGGCCCTTTCCATTTAGGAGCTAGCTTGCCGTCACTTGATTTTGTTGTATTTTGGAAGGCTTTCCTTAGTACCAAATCTCCTTATCCTTATATTTTTGTTGTAGGATTTAGCAATCCTTTGTTGATGAGCTGCCATCCTTAATTTAGCAGCATCCCTGAGTTCATCCACAGTTTCCAAATCCTGCAATAGTGCTTCAGAGTTTGTAGTTGCATCCTGAAGATGTCTTCTGGCTGTTGACCATCTATGTTGGTAGCATTGCTTCCGTTCCAAAGACCAAGGAAAAGGGTGTTTGACGTATTGCATTCTTGGAGGTAGTCCTATCAGCCCAAAGTACAAATGGAAGTTCTTCTGCCCATTTCCCTTTCTTTTCCCCAAGCTTCTTTTTTCAAGTTGTTGACAATGATTTTGTTTGAGGATTCTGCTTGTCCATTAGCCCGAGGATGAACTGGTGTTGAAGTAATCATCTTGATTCCCTAGCTTTCACAAAAGTCAGTCGTCCTTTTGCTGATGAATTGAGAACTGTTGTCACAAATGATTTCAGCTGGCACTCCAAATCTTGTCAGGATATTCCTCTTGATGAATGACACCACTTCTTTGTCTCTGACTTGTACGAATGCTTCAGCTTCGATCCATTTTGAGAAGTAATCAGTCATTACCAACATGAACACCTTTCCACCAGGAGCTATGGGTAATTTCCCTACTATATCCATTCCCCATTTCATAAAAGGCCATGGTGAAATAATAGGATGTAATGGTTCAGCAGGCTGGTGGAGGATGTTACCATGCCTTTGACACGGGTCACACTTTTGAGAATATGACATGGCATCCTTCTTCATGGTTGGCCAATAGTATCCTGTCCTTAGTGTTTTCGAGTAAAGAGATCTTCCTCCTATGTGGTTTCCACAATCTCCTTCATGGATGTCTTTAAGAACTTCATTTTCTTCTTCCTTGTTGAGACATCTCAAATATGGACCTACAAGTGATATTTTATACAAAATACTGTCTATAATAGTAAATTTTGATACCTTCATCCTGAAAGCTTTTGCATTTTCTTCATCAGGGATGACATCTTATTGTAAATATTTTATTATAGGAGTCATCTAGGATGAATTGTCATGAACCTGAGTAGTTAGAACAGTGTTATCCTTAGGATGCACCATCTTATCTTCAGGTTGTTCAGTGTTATCCTCAGGATGTGTCTTGTCATCCTCAGGATTCCGCTCTTCAATTGCTGGCTTTAGGATGTGGATAATGGGAATCTTGGATTCTTCTAGTAAATTTAAAGAAGATCCTAGATTTGCCAAGGCATCAGCTTTAGCATTTTCTTCCCTAGGTACATGTGTTAGTGTGAATTATACAAAAGAAGTTGATAATTTTTTTGACTATTTCAAGATATATAGCTAACTTTCGACCTTTTACTGCATAAGATCCATTAAAATCATTAGTAATCAATAAAGAATCAATAAATACTTCTAACTTTGAGATATGCATATCTTTTTCAAGTTGTAAACCAACAACGAGAGCTTCATTGTAACATCCAAAAATTTTCATATATTATTATTATTATTATTATTATTATTATTATTATTATTATTATTATTATTATTATTTAAGTTGCACAACGAAATTTTCTTTGAAGTATTATGTTATTCATGATAATAATGATATTATTTTTCCTTTCAGAATTTATAAAAAAAATAATAATAATCGATATTTTAATTTGTTAGGACTAATAAATAGGATCATCTGGATAATGTATATACATAAGTTCAACTATGTTTACAACACATGTTTATCTGAGCCACGTAAAAAGTGTTTTTTTATACCATAACAAATTATGATATTAACATATATCTTGGTTCCTTTATATACATATAAGTATTTAAAAAAAATCAAATGTTAAATCGATATTATCAAGGTCATTCAAATACATATTAGTCAAAGTCAATCAGTTACAAATTTAAAGGAGTAAATATAGATAGTCAAATATTCTATTTCCTAATTATTCTCCTTAATTCATCCTTGTAGTGCTATACATTAGCAGCCCCTCATTGTCTTTGGTGGGAAAACATACATAAACATCATCTTTTTTTTATTTCCTTGAGTTCGTACAATTATCTATATCTAACGAATCGGCCATTTATTTGGGATGCGCTACTTGATACCGCCAATCGTCAAACCTTATAAAAAAACATGCGGCCTCAATCCTCACTATCCCTGTTCGGTTCGAACCTCCAAGCCGGTGCAGCTTTGGCTCTGTAACCATTCACCGTACCCAGTTTTGTGACCGGCGCGTCGTAACCATCCAGCCATAAGCCACACCATGTACTAGCTCCTCCGTCAAACAAACAGCCTCGCCACTCGTTGTTCGAAACCACAGGGTAACTCTTGGAATTCTCCTCACAACATAAACACCAACTTTTGTGTGAACTTTTCCTAGCTTATCAAGGTGAGTTTACATAGCCTCTTTTTCCATTCACTATTTTGGGGTGAAACATGTTACAACATTCAATTTACAATTCAATCATAAGTGTCTATGTGTTATTCTATGTTGCATTATGTCTTAAACATTACCAGGGTAAGCACATTATTCTTGCATAATCATTAACATTGATCAGCCGACGGTATACAATGATAGATCTATTGGATTGACAATCCCACCCGGATACGTGTACCTTCTACATAGGTAGCGTGGGTGATTTTTATTGAACACATAACATAATCGAGTGAACCATATGCGTATGGGATGGACCACAGTATTCTGGTCTCAAGGGTTGATTATGCACTCGATTTACCTGATAGTTTTGTTTTCACATATGGACTAGACTAGCCATGACACTCGAATTGTACAACATTTTTATTCAAACCTATGTAATTCTCACCAACATTTTTGTTGACCCAAAAACATTTTCAAAATTAACATAATGAAGCTGAAGTTTAGAGCATGCTTGAAGAGTTTTTATGAAGTTGTTTGAAGTTACTTGCTTTATTTCATGATTGTACTAGATGTTTGAATTTTTAGACAATGTTTCATTTGGTTATTTTGTTATGGATAAAGTATTTAAAATTCAATAAATACCATGTGCTACTGAAACAATCATCACTACGTGACACCCCGATGTTTCCGCCATCGGTTGGGGTGTTACATTCATATTCTTCTTCATTATTGGTAGTTTGAAATGCACATCTAATAGCATGGGGTATTATGTCCCCTTGTGACGATTTTAGTAGTAATCCTAACCCTGTACCTCTTGCATTTGAAGCACCATCAGTGTATAGAGTCCATTTTCTAAGTTTTCATTTAATTGTTGAACCTCAAACTCTACTTCACTTAGGATGTCACTACTGAAATCAGCCACAAAATCCGCTAGAGCCTATGATTTGATTGCATTTCTAGGCTCATATACCAAGTCAAAAGCACTTAATTTTACTGACCATTTTGCCATTCTTCCTTGACATTTCAGGTTTTTTAAGTACATTTTTAATTGGATAATTAGTTTGAACATGCATCTTATGTGTTTCAAAATAGTGCCTTAACTTGGTAGATGCCATTATTAAAGCTAAAATGAGTTTTTCAAGATGTGAATACCTGGTTTCAGCATCTAATAGGCTTTTACTTACATAGTAAACATGATGTTGTTGCCCTTCATAGTCTTTTACCAAGACAACACCTATTGCATTTCCAGAAACTGCAAGGTATAGCTTAAGAGGTTCACCATCCTCAGGTTTCATCAGGAGTGGAGCTGCTGCAAGATATTCCTTCAGCTTCTTCAATGCATCCTCATGCTTCTGTCCCCAGTCAAATTTGTTGTTATTTTTCAGGATGTCGTAGAACTCCTTGCATTTTTCGGAGGACTTGGAGATGAATCTGTTTAGGGCTGCTATCCTGCCGGTTAATCTTTGTACATCCTTGACATTCGTTGGGGATTTGAGGTCAATGATGGCCTTTATTTGTTCAGGACCGGCTTCTATTCCTCTCTTAGTCACTAAATATCTAAGGAATTTCCCAGCAACGACTCCAGAATGACATTTGGCTGGATTTAATTTCATATTGTATGCATCCAGGATGTCAAAGGCTTCTTTGAGATCCTGAAGATGGTTTTTTGCCTTCTTAGATTGAACCACCATGTCGTCAATGTAAACTTCCATTGTGTCCCCAATCTTTTCCTTAAACGTCATATTCACTAGCCTCTGGTATGTTGCACCTGCATTTTTAGTCCAAATGGCATAGCTATATAACAATATATACCTGATGGAGTCATGAATGTTGTATCCTCTTGGTCATCCGGCTCCATTTGGATAGGTTGAAATCCTTAGGATGCATCCATGAATGTCAGCATCTCATGGCCTGTTGTAGCATCTACCATCGAATCTATGTGTGGTAATGGGAATGGGTCTTTTGTACAGGCTTTGTTGAGGTCCGTGTAGTCTACAAATACTCTCCATTTCCCATTTTTCTTCTGTACCACTACCACGTTTGCTAGCCATCTTGGGAAATTTACTTCCCTTATCATCTTGGATTTCAATAATCTATCCACCTCCTCTTGTATGATGGTATTCCTTTCTGGTGCAAACTTTCTTCGTTTCCGTTGGATGGGTTTGAAGCTTTTATCAATCCCAAGTTTGTGGGTAATGACATCCTTGAAGATACCAGTCATATCTTCATGCTTCCATGCAAATGTTGACATCCTGCATTTTAGAAATGAAATTAGTGATTGTTCAATGTCAGGAGGAATATTCTTATCAATCTGCACAATGATATCCTTGTTGTTGTCGTCGAGGCAAATAGCCTTTACATCCTGGTCAGGATGTGCCTTGACATCTTGAGGATGGCACTGTGCATCTTTCTGTAATTTCTATGCTTGTCTTGACGAAGCCTTCATTGATGTAGTATAGCAATCCTTAGCTTCTTGTTGATTGTTGTTGACTCTAACAACTCCCCATGGTGTTGGTAGTTTTACACACTGGTGATATGTTGAAGGGACTGCCTTCATGTCATGTATCCAAGGTCTCCCCAGGATGACATTATAGCAGGATAGAGAATTTATCACACAGAATCTCTGGATATAATTCACTCCCTTTACATATACCGGTAGCTTTATATCACCCACTATACTCATAGTCTCTCCACTAATGCCAACCAGGACTAACGATATGGAAACTATTTCATATTCCGGGATGTTCATTCTCTTGAGGGCTTCTAGCTGAATTATATTGACTGAGCTTCCACCATCTACAAGAATCCTGCGAACAAAGTGATTAGCAATATATAAAGTTATAACTGAACCATCATGATGAGGGTCAAGGATATTTTCTCTGTCTTCTTCTTCAAAACTGATCACTTTAGAAGTTTTCAGGATGGTAGTCTTTGTGGGTCTTTAGAAATACTAGCGGTTAGGACCCCGTCAACCTGGATGAGGAGCCCGACGGCTATGAATCTGAAGACGAAGTACAACATGATTCCAACCATAAGCAACGCTCTAAATCGGTTGCAACCACTTTGACACCAAAAGATGACGATCTCTACAGGCCCTACAGGCCAAAGACCTTTGCAGAAAGGTCAAAATTTTGTGCGCAAAGAGCTTTGGAACCAATGCCTCAAGAATGCAAGCTCCTAAGTACGATTAGGAAATATGATGGCTTACGTGATCTAGATGATCACTTGCATGCTTTCAACTGCGCAGGCAGCTCTAAACCTTGGCCCATGCAAGCCTGGTGTCACTTGTTTGTTCAAACACTGACAGGGGCAGCTAGAGTTTGGTATGAAAGTTTGCCTGTCGGAAGCCTGGTGGACTTCGATGATCTTATCCGGAAATTCAAAAATCACTTTTCACACTTACGCAAGCATAAGAAGGACAAAGCACACATTCTGTTGTGCACACGTCATGAGAACGAGTCGTTAGAAGACTACATAGTGCGATGCAACAAAGAGGCTCTCGAATTAGGTTGCGGAGAAGAACTTACCCGTGCAGCATTCATTCACGGGCTAAGAAACGACGATCTAATGAAATGCCTTATCGGAAAAGATGGTGTACCCACTGCTTGGGACGAAGTAATTGAAGCCGCAAAAGTGTACGCGTCTTCAGAGCGTTCTTTTCATCGAAACAAAGGCACGCATCAGAACAACAATCACCACGTGGGTTCCAACAACAAGGGGAAAGGAGAACAGTGACCAGGATCTCTGGTGCAGCAGACGAAGGGAAATACTCCTCCGCGCAAAACGCGTGAAATAATCTTACCTTAAGGGCCCCGCGTGATCAGAAAGGGCATCACAAAAAGATTTTTGATTGGACTCCATTGTCTAAAACACCTTCCGAGGTCTTGAAGACAGAAGAGATACTGTTCCCAAAGCCACGAGAGCTTAAAAGTGATAGACGGAATGTTGGCAACTCCATGTATTGTGAATATCACGAAGACTATGGGCACCTAATAGATAATTGCTACAAGCTTAAAATGGAAATCGAAAATGCAATTAAGCCATGGCAGTAAACGCATCTAGTAAAACATATGCTGAGGAAACAACAAGATCATATGGAAGAAGGCAAGCCTTCACAAAAGAGAATCCGCAATCTGAACTAGCATCATGTTTATCACACTTCACACTACAACTGCAGCATGACTCACAAAGGAGCCAGTCATAAACGCACATTCGATGTCATCGACGATGACTCATGGAAAGAGGAACAAGTCATAATGCCGAAAGTAAAGGGGGGAGTTTCTTCAACAGCTTCATTGATTATCATAGGAGTTGTGGGACATTACCGTACGAGGCACATGTTCCTAGACAAGGGGAGTAGCGCTAATATCATATATCAGCAACGCTTCAAACAACTGGACGAGGATGATAAGGAAAGATTAGTTCCCGTGACAGAGCCTATTTCAGGCTTCATACATGAAATGATATTCCCATTGGGAATGATCACTTTTCCAGTCACGCTTTCTGATGGAAGACACTCGCGCACAGAAGTGTGTGACTTCATAGTACTTCCCGTTAATTCATCACCCGACATCTTATTGGGACGGGAAGGCATAGCAAGATTCAATTGTAACGCATCCACACCACACCAGATGGCAGGTTTTCCCACTCGGACGGGGGTTAGCCTTTATACGCGGGAACAAGAACTGTCATACCACAGATGTACAGAAACCCACAAAACAATTGAAACCAACTGTCAGAACCAAACCGGAAAAATGGGTTATTAACCCTAAATTCCCAGAACAGACAGTTGTCATCGGCCATGCAATCTCCGACTCCATCCGCATGCATTTAAAACAATTTCTGGAAGGCTAGCCAAATGGACCATAGAGTTGGGTGAGCATTCCATCACATACAAAGCCAGAACTTCATTCAAAGGACAAATCTTAGCAGACTTCGTCACAGAAGTCCCAACAGACAAGATCCAAGAATGCCTGAATGAAGCATCTTCAAGCTCGATTCCACCAGATGAATCACAAAAATGGGAGCTTTTCACTGATGATGCATGCAATGACGAAGGTGCTGGTGCGGTATTATGCTTAATAACCCTGGAAGGCAAAGAGTACACCTATGCTATAAGACTCGGCTTTCCGACCACTAACAACGAGGCGGAATATGAAGCCTTCTTGGCTGGACTACGCATAGCCAAAAAGATGGGGGCTCAACACATCGAGGCTTATGTTGACTCTATGTTGGTAGCAAATCATATAGATGGCTCGTACGAAGCAAGAGAACCATCCATGATCTTATACCTGGAGCACATAAAGGAGCTAATGCGCAACTTTCGCCATTGCAAAGTGACACATGTGCGACGTAGCCAGAATAAGCCAGTAGACGCATTAAGCAAGATGGCCTCAACAGTGTTCGATCACATGGCCAAAGATGTACGAGTAGAGGTGTTAAAACATCCATTCGTGCCGCAACGACAATTGAACATAATCCAAATGGGTAAAGATTCTTGGATGGCCCCCATAATGGCATACCTGAACAAGGGGATTCTCCCATCTGGCAGGGCAGAAGCCCGAAAACTCCAACACAAAGCCCTGCATTACGAAGTCATCGACGGCATCTTATACCGATGCTCTTACCTCGGTCCGTTATTACGATGTGTAGACTCCGTAGAAGCTACATACTTATAAAAGACATCCATGAAGGATCTTGCGGATTACATGCAGGCCCAAGAATGGTTGTCGCCAAACTCATGAATGCAAGCTATTATTGGCCCGAAATGAACCTTGACGTCGTCATTGAGCTACGAAAATGTGACGCCTGTCAGCGGCATGCACTGGGTACGCTCATGCCAAAAAACAACTTGATAACAGTAACAGCGGCGTGGCCCTTCCAAAAATGGGCCATTGATCTAGTGGGACCCTTTCCCACAGCACCAGGCAATGTCGAATATCTGGTGGTCGCAATCGATTACTTCACCAAATGGGTGGAAGCCAAAACTTTGGCCTCGATAGATGGACGGAGCGTCAAAAAGTTTATATGGGAGTTCATCATGTGCAGATTCAGCTTACCACTAGATCTCGTGAGCGATAATGGTACGCAGTTTGCGGATTCACACTTACAAGAATGGCTCGTGTCTATGAATGTCAAACGGATATTCACTTCGGTTGCGCACCCTCAGGGCAATGGCCAAGTCGAGCGCGCCAACCGAAGTATTGTCGAGGGCATCAAAGCCTGATTGGGAACAAAGCGCAGCGACTGGGTCGATGAGCTTCCTCATGGTTTATGGGCTCATCGTACATTATCTAAGACTAGCAATGGGGAGACACCGTTCAGCCTAACATATGGAACCGAAGCTGTGATACCCGCGGAGGTCAGGTGTCCGTCCCTAAGGGTGTTGTTCGCACAAAACACTGACAATGATAAAGAACTACGAATTAACTTAGATCTCTTATAATATCGCCGAGACACGGCCTCCATCCGCGAAGCCACTTACAAGCGACAGCTAGAGAAATACTATAATGCGCGCATCAAATAACATCTTTTCCGTGTAGGAGACTATGTATTCCGTAGCAATGAAGCATCAAACGCCGAAAACCCCGGTAAGCTTGCTCCCAACTGGGTAGGACCTTACAAAATACAAGATGTTCTAAGAAATGGTGCGTACGCTTTGGAACGCCTGGATGGTACGCCCGTTCCACGCACCTGGAATGCAGCGCAGTTGCGTATTTGCTACATTTGATTTATCATTTTACACTTGTAATAAAGCCTATGCCCCAGTTCGTTTTATAAAAGGATGTTTTCATATATCATTCCATCATATCAGAAACCATAAAATGAACGAGCACACTGTAACACCCCAACCGATTGCGGAAACATCGAGGTGTCACGTAGTGACGATTGCTCAATAGCTCATGGTACTAAAGTGTAAATTTGAATAAATTGAATTGAATAGTTTATTACATGGAAAGAAATACAACGATTAAAACGAACAATCTAAACTGAAATACAATAAATCTCAATCTAAGTCTAAGTTCCAAAAGCTTAAAAGTGATCTCATAACAACCTGAAACATGTACGAAAATAATTTTGTCAATACAAAATGTATTGGTGAGCATACCCTGTTTTGAATACATATAGTAGATAAAGAGTTTCGCAATTTACGTGTTATACTGTCTACAATTCAGTGTTCAAGTTATGTACAAATGTCACCCAAAATCAAAAATTAGAGTAGAAATGATATCCAAGAATAATGGGATATCTAGTATATATGTATAGTAGTCGCCCAATAGTATGATTATATATAGTATGCGACAAAGCAAGTAGTTTACACATAACAATAGTCAAGTACTATTTATTGTTATGCTAGGCCCACACCAGGTTAATGATTAAGGTCATAAGTACACACTATCAGCGATCAACAAGTAAAACACATTCAAGAATTGCGATTGTGAATATAGACTAAAACATGATTAAGTGAGTGAAGTAATAATCGTACATGAGTCACCCCAAAAGTGTAAACATGATAAAGGGGAAAGATATACTCACAGTTTGCTAAAGCGATCAAAATCCAACTTAAGCGGTCGTGAGCTAAGTAATGGGAATTCCGAGGAATTCAACCTACAAACCTTAATTTATAATTATTTCTACTAAAAACGTATAGATTGATGGTTGCTTTAATGAACACCGGTTACACAAAAGTTTCACCATAATTGACGATTTTCACACGATTGAAACGTATGTTTAATGTTCCAATGGTTCGCAATGATGGAGAAGTTTAAAGTTCGCATTAAAACTGGATTTAATGTATAAGAATTGAAGTTTTGTGGGTGGCCGGAAAACAAGTTGCCGCCGGCGACTGTTGCCAGAAAAACGGCCAGAGAGACAGAGAGGAGAGTTTGGTTTTAAATGTTTGAAACATTGACAGATTTAGTCCCTCACTTTGTAACTAGGTTAGTGTATTATAGTTTAGGTTAGTTTTTCCTTTATAAAAAACTTAACCAAGTTAACTAAGCTAACCAAAAAATGTTTTTAAAACTTTATAAAACTTGAAAATTTTATAATATCCATTCCGGACGATGGTTCAACATACACATTTGATAAAACGTATACCCGATCCATAACAAATATTAATGATAAATTTTTAGTTTACTCTAAAATGAATTTTGAAAACGATGAAACTTATAGGGATTATAATGGAAATATTTGAAGGGCTATTATTGTCAATTAGATGAAAGATGAGGGTGACGGATGTCACAGTCTCCCTACTTTAGAAAATTTCGTCTCGAAATTTCTTTTAAGTGGAGGTTACTATGATACAAAAAGCGTTGTAAAAGTCAAGTAGGTTTTAAAAAAATATCACATAATTCAGGTTTTGATAAATTTTAAAGTAGTTGTCTAATATCCAAGGTAAAAGTTTCAAAATCTTAGATAGTTGACCCGAGGTTAGGAAGTTGAGAGTTTACAATGAGTAAGGTTTGGGAAAATATGAAACTGGTGAGGGTATACGTACAATATATGCGTTCAAAATATACGTCCGAAATATACGTTCAAAGTATGCGTTCGTGAAAAGTATATAAGTATAGCATAAACATTCGAAAGAAAAATATAGCATAAATCGAGTAATCGCACAATTGCACAAAATGAAAGTAAACGAGTTGAATAAATGCTCAAAATTAGCGTTGTAAGAATATCTACTAATAATTAATGCGAGAATAATTGAAAATAATGTGTGAGAATAACCACCACTAAAAGAATAATACGTGAATAAGATAATGTGCGAACATAACTATTATTAAAATGGTGTAAGAGATAAATAATAAAATTTACTGCAAATGAGAGTGCACGGAACAGGTGTATAGCCTACTGGCATGCGAGTTAAAATTTATTAATTTTGCATATCTGCACCATACGATGAAAGACATTTAGCAACATTCCGATGAGGATATGTCCATTGTTTTTTTGTTAGACCAAAAGTTTTGCGACTGAGAGTGTGCAAGTGTTAAAAGAGAAAGTTTCGTTTATAAAAATGTGATTTACTCGAACTTTGTGATATAGTTGAAAGAATAGCAGTAATGCATGAGAATAACTTTTTAGGAATCAAAGAATGTTTTAGATTCAAAACGGGTTCACATAAAAAGAATTCGTAAGTACACACTTTCATGTGTTTACGAGAAGTCGTGTTGAAAATTGTTATAAGGTTTATTATCAGTCGCAAGTTTCTTTTCCCGAAACATATATTGGGTTCGTTATATGAAAACATGTAGATTTACATTTGACTTGTAAAATATGCAATACAAGTTTATAAAATGCAAGATGAAACCATTTCATGAAGTATGTGTAAATCTAATGTGTTTCAAAAGACCAAGATTTAAAATGGCGTGAAGGTTGTGAATGATCCTAGATGCCTTGACAAATTTTGGAAAATAGAATTTTCTGTATTTAAACATTTCTTTAACTGGTGGGTTGAAAAGTCGGAAATATTTAATTGTTATGAAATGTTGAGAAAACCTAAGTGTTACCCGTAGGATTGGCTAAACTTGAAACCTTTTAATTGTCATACTTTTACGAAATTTATACATTGAAAGATCGTTTGTTTATAAAGATCGTTAAGGCA
Source organism: Ambrosia trifida (assembly GCA_028751855.1). Classification (NCBI taxonomy): domain Eukaryota; kingdom Viridiplantae; phylum Streptophyta; class Magnoliopsida; order Asterales; family Asteraceae; genus Ambrosia; species Ambrosia trifida. The sequence continues at coordinate 90,952,870 of CM054122.1, read as the reverse complement.
TCTCTTTGGGCTCATAGCGGGCTACTTGTTTCAAGGCACAAGGTGTATATAAAGTGTGTACTAATCTGGCGAATAGGCTTTGTGAAAAGACATACAGGATAAGTTTCCAAGTTAATCGTTTTAGAGAGTAGTGTACTAGTGCGTATCGTGTAGATAGGCATTTATGTATGAGTTCAGTCTAACTAAGAAATGCTAACTAATAGTAGTTGGCTATGGCATAGGCGACTGGGTGTAGCTATATTAGTATTAGTTATATCAGAATATATTGTGTTGAGAGTATTGTGAGTGCATAAATGGATACAAAAGTCATAATTTTAGGGATATATTACGACTTCGATCAAGTAAGTTTGTAAACATTGTAACATTATGTAATTTTACTATATTTTTTTTATAAGATCCACGTTTATTTCATTTCCACGCTTATTTTACGACCTTATACTAACCACTTATCATTCCCACGAATTTTAGACATGTCAAAGTTAATAACTTCTTATAATACAAAACATTTCTCAATAAAGCTATATATATTTTTAACCCTTTTTAGTAATGATTTATTTTGAAATAATAATAATAATAATAATAATTTTCTGATTTGAGAATTTTATAAACTACAAAATTTTTAAGGCATTTTATAAAACATAATATACCCAAACCCAAGTTCCCTAACCCTTACTAAGCCCAATATTATTAATCTTTTTTTTTTGTCTCTTCTGGCTCGTAATCAGGCCCAAACCTAGCCCATCTATGCTGTCCCTATCCTCGTCTGGCTATTGGGAATCCGACGACAAATCCGGTAAGTCCCGGATTTTCCGGCGACTTACCAAACTTATCATACGCGTCCCTTGATTGATATTAAATGACCACAATGCATAACCGACACACCCTATACAATTGATAACCCACAATCATCCCTGAATCACCTGCTTTAGCAAGCCAAAAAAATCCGGTCATTACACCAAGTTTCCAAATCGACGCTCTGGTGTGTTTTTGTATATATAGAACCCATAAGAGAGCTCTAAACCACTACGAACACCTGTTCACACTTCTAATTCCTTTACAAAAATACTCGTGCCGTGTTAGTGTAGCTCGCCGGAGTAACAACTTCCGGCCACGTCTTTTTGAACCTCGTCTAAGCATGAACACTGTGAGTTTTTAATAAAGTTTCATTCTTTTTGATCTATAGTTCAATAGCCCCATGATTATTGGGGCTAACAGGACCTCAATCAGGTTGTTTATGATTAGGGCTACTAGGGTTTAGTTTGGGGAAGATGATTCAAATCACTTAAGGTATAAAAACATTTGTTTCTGTATCTAATTCGTTCTCATGGGTCAGCTCAGGTGGTGTTGGCTTGTTATTTAAACCTTTGAACCGCCTCTAGCGCGGGTTCGATCCTCACAACCACCATATTTTTTTTTAGCAAAAAGCCTATTTCTAATAGATTTAAACATATATTTTAAAAATAAACCTTTATTATACATTTAAAATACCAAAACTACTTTATAAATTCTATAAAATTTATCTCATGTATTACAAACGATAAACTTTATTATAGAATTTTTATTTTTACAAAAGTCATTTATTTAATATATATATAATATATATTACAAGTTTATTCATAAATAAATTATAAATTCTATAAAAATATCTAAACAGTTTTATAAAATTCCATAAAAATTATTTTAAACTTATAAACTAATAAACTTATCAAAACTAAATTTTATTTTTGGAAAAACATCTATTAATTATTTTTAATTAATTTATGTTATTTTAATCATAATAAATTCACATTAAATCCATTTTTCATTAGTTTTGCATCAAAATTTCACATAAATTATTTTTATTCATTTAGATCATAAATATAGTTTTATTATCTGAAATTTATGAATTTTAATATTTTTAGATATTAATACTATATTTTGACAAATAAATTATAATGTATTATATATTCATTAATTAAGAAAATAATTTTATAAAAATTATTTTCACATTTCAACATTTTAATATAACTACCTTTAATCAAGATCTTACAAAAATTCTTTTTACTTATTTATTTTCTAAATTTTTCTATTTATTATTTCATTAACTATTATTCTAAATTAACTATTAAACAATTGTCGATATCTAAATTAGGAACCCTAGAATATTTTTAGACTAGAAAACTTAGACTTTTTAGTTTTCCCAACACTTAGGTATTGCCTTAAAATAGGGTGATACTTGGATACGCACGAGCCACATTTATTCTATATCAGGGGATTCAATACTATCATTAAGGTGAGTTTACATAAACTCGTTTATGCAACTTTTATTCTTGAAACTTTATACTTAAGCAATTCTTTATACATGTCTAGTTGTAATCTTTGATGCTACATGTCTTAGACAAAAACTATTAGACTTAAACTTAAACTTGCATAATCATTAACGCTGATGAAGCCGGCGGTATACAATGATAGATCTATTGGATTGACAACCCCACCCAGATTCGTTGAGCATTTCTATGGGGAGCGCTGGTGATTGTTATTGGTCCAAACTTTATATTAAGGAGAACCGTGGATGCGGGATGGACCTAAACTTTGTAGGAGGATTGATTATGGACCTAAACTTTGTCGGGTGATTATGTTTTCGCATGTAGACTTAGATATACATTAGACATATGAATTGCTAAACTTTGAAACTTTTAAAACTTATTGCTAAACTTGGCTTATGTATTCTCACCAATTTTTAGTTGACCCCCCATCTTTTCCAAACTTAACAGGAAATACTGATGCTTGAAGTCTAAAGCTAGCATGAGGAGTTATTTGAAGTTTTAAGTTTCGTTTGTTTGTTTGATGTACTATATTTCATTCTAGACTTTGTTATGAATATCAATTTGGATATTTTTATTGGAATAAATACTTATTTAAAACTTGATTACCATGTGCTACTGATCAATCATCAATACGTGACATCCCGATGTTTCTGCCCTCGGTTGGGGTGTTACAAACATGAAGATATAAGAACGGTTGAATAATAAGTTTGGGAAACTGTAGGGTCAAAGAGGATTGACAAGCCAGTTGCAAACCTTAGTCTTATATCCTCTTCAACATTTTTGACAAACTGCTGAAGTAACAGATATGCAAAAGTTCTGAAGAATAAAAGTATCAAATGTTCTGAAGATAAACTAGACAAATAGCTGAAGAACAAACTACTGAAGGCAAACTTCTGAAGATCTTTTTATGTATCAACACTTGTATTAAACCAACCTTAAACTCAGCAGTTTAGTATTATATTAGTTTTGTTAAAGTCTTGGTTCAAGTTTCGATAAACTACAGCCTGTTGTAGAAATATCTTTAGATTACTTTAAGCTTTTGATTTACTTAGTCTGTAGGTTATCTCTTCTATAAATAGAGGGATTACTACCCCTATTTATGTATGTAGTTCAATCACTCTTAAATCCAATAGACTTGAACATTTTTCCTTCATATTACTGTGTAGTTAACCATTTCAAATATAGTTGAGAATCATTCTGCATTTACTGTTTTATTCATTTACTATTGATTATCATCTTTAAACTTCCTAGTTCATTGATTGAGGGGGAGTCATAACTCCTGGTTTAAAGTGATGCTTTAACTTGAACACTTTAATATTCTGATGTGCAATTTACTTTGATATATTTATAAACACACAAGGGTTCATAAGCAAGAATTGCTTAAGTTGAGCCACTGATCCAACAATTGGTATCAGAGCACTGGTTTATCTGATCAAATATCAATCTAATAAATTGATAATCAGACACAGGCTCTAATTGATATTCAATAAAGGATAAAAGTTCACTTTTGTTCATCCATCACTTTGAGAAGAAATTGACAAATCAAAATTCTCAAAAATTGATCCTCATAATACTGGATCTGCCATTAAACCTGCTATGCTGGTTAGAAGTGAGTATAATATCTGGCAAAAAAGATTGGCACATACTCTGTCACAGACCAACACTGGTTGTTGGAAATCTGTCATGTATGGACCTCATAAACCAATAAATATAAATCTTGAAACTAAGGAAGCAATTCCAAAAGACCCAAAAGAATATACTGATGATGATTTCCTAAAACTTGAGCTTGATGCTAAGGCATTCTCTATGTTGGCAATGCCTCTCCAAATGATATCTACTCTGGACTTTTAAATTGTGAAAGTGCCAAAGAGCTTTGGGACTGCCTAAAAGAACAGTTTGGAGGAACTGAAGAGGTGATTGTCAACACCAGAGAAATTCTTGCTCAACAATATGAAACATTTACTCATATTAATGGAGAAACTTTGACACAACAATTTGAAAGATTTTCCTCATTAATCTCTGAGTTGAAGTTAAATGGTCAGACCTATACAACAGTATCTATGCCTCATAGATTTTTAAGGTCTTTACCAGAAAAATGGGAAACTTACTCAATAGTTCTTAGATCTAGACTAGATTTTAACTCCCTCACTCTTACAAAATTACATGGGAGATTGTTAACTTTTGAAAGAGAAATAAATCAAAAGAAAAAGTTACAAATTTCTGGCAAAACTGCTGATGACTATGTTCCAGGTAGTACAACACTTTTAGGACAAGACTCACCTTCTTGTCCAAATGATTTTGGATCTTTTAACCACATTGACATAACCACTGGGATCTCATCAGAGAGGTCATATCCAGGTTATGACAATGATGAAGACAGTCAAACTACTAATAACATGTGTTTTATAATGGATGATTTAAAAAGTTTCAGTAGTGATGACTTAAAAGAAATGGACATACTACATCAACTGGCCATGTTAAGTATAAAAACAAATAAATTTTATAAAAGGCCAGGAAGGAAATTTCCATGACTGAACAATTCTACAAAAGTTGGTTTTGACAAATCTAAACTTAGATGTCATAAGTGTCAGAAGTTGGGACACTTTGCTAGAGAGTGTAGAAGCTCTAGTTTTAACCAACCACAGTCTGGAAATCAGTTTAACTCTAGTTTATAATAGGAATAATGGAACTCAAGGGAGTGCTCATTTTGTACAGGCACAAGCTCCACAAATTCAATATGTGCCTCAAATACAATATGTTTAGATGCCTATTCAACAACAGGGTCAACAACAAACACCTCCTGTTCCAGCTGCTCAACATCCTCCATAAACTCAACAACCCTCTCAACAAAGTCTTTTTACATTAGGGTATGTTGATTGGAGCAGTCTTCCTTTTGATACATCTGAATGCAGTCCAGATGCAGATAATAAAGTCTAGTACATCAACTGGGGAGAACCTGATAATGGCAGAAAGAATTTTTCCTTAATGGCATTTGAAGGTTGCACCTCCAAATCTGCCTTGTCTCAGGTATCAAAAAAATCTTTGTTAAAACTTTGTTCACATTCTTGCAAGGAATCTTTTGCTCTCATAAGAGAGACCAAAGTGCATCTACATGACAAAGCAAATGACTTTGAAAGAAAATATACTTAGATAAAATATGATTTAGAAAGAAAACTTGCTGCAAAATCTAAGGAAATTTCTAAATTAACAAATATTGTCATTGAAAATTAAGCACAAATTAAAATTATGATAAAAGACCTAGGAAATGTCAGAAAAGAGCTTGCTGACACCAAGGTTGTTTGTGAAAAATTGGTTGAGTCATGTAGAGGTTACCAAATGCTGCTTAACAAACAAACTGCATTTGGCATAGGGTACCACCATACTGAAACACCAACTGATTTTACTCCCAAAACTGCTAATGATGGGAGTAGAATAATTGTTAATCAAACTTCCAATATGAAAGAATGCACATCCTTTCATCAGGAGTTTCTCAAAATTGAAAAAGAAAGTCCTACAGAAGTTTTATATACTGACTTTAAGTCACCAGTAGTTTCATCTACATCAAGAGTTGAGAATCTGAAAACCACTGATGACCTAACTCATATCTCTAAAACTGTCAATAATTTGCCTTCCACATCTCATGATGAATTCAAAAAGAAGGAGAAGGTAAGGAGAAGGAAACAAAATTTTGTAGATACAGAAAAGAAAATCAGTACAAAAAGAAAATTTTACAACTGGTTGTGGGAAAACAAATCAAACAAGATTTTGAGAAAACTTTTTGTCCCAATAAACAACAACCATGTAACACCTTTTCTCATAAAAAGACTAAATCTCAACAAAGGCCTTTTTCTCAAAATTCTTCTTCAATAGTTGACCCTAAATCTTCAGCAATCTCACAAACTGCTGAGATTGAAAACCTCACAAATTTGGTAAAATTATTGATGACCAAATTTGATGGTAATCCTCAAAAGGACTACACCATTGGAATAAATGACAAATTCATTGCCAAAAAGACATGGATTTCTAAAAATGGTCCAAAACAAACTGTTCATGTTCTCAAGAGAAAACCCAAAGCCAAATTGGCTTGGGTTGCAAAATCTAACTAATTTGCTATATGGTGCAGAGGGTCTCCAGAGGCTTGAATAGCATTTGGTATGTTGATAGTGGAGGCTCGATGCACATGACAGGACGCAGATACCTAATAAGCAATTTTATCAGTCAAAGAGAAGGATCTGTGTCCTTTGGAAACAATGCCAAGGGATATGTGCTAGGACATGGCAATGTATCCTCTGGTAAAATACAGTTTAACAAGGTCAATCTGGTTGAAAACTTGGAATACAACTTGCTTAGCCTATCTCAAATGTGTGACAAGGGATATTCTTCCTTTTTCACCAAAACAACATGCAAGATCATATCACCAGAAGGCCAAAAGTTGATAGAGAAGATTATTGAAGATCATACTTTGCTGATAGCCAAAAGATGTGGCAATGTCTATGCAGTGGACATTGAAAAAGACAAAGTATTGAACAACACTGCTTGTTTCTTCTCAAGAGCATCAACTTCTGAAACTGATCTCTGGCATAGGAGACTTGGCCATGTGAACTTTAAAACCATAAATAAAGTCACAAAAATGGGCTTGGTCAGAGGTCTACCTTTGAAGGAATAGCAGTGTAAAGAAAACTGTGTTTCCTGTCATAAAGGTAAACAACATAAGTCCTCCTATAAGTCTATTGAAGAATCAAAAACAAATGCATGTCTTCAACTACTCCATATGGACTTATTTGGACCAGTCAAGATTATGAGCCTTGGTAAGAAGAAGTACTGGTTGGTCATCATTGACGACTACTCAAGATTTACATGGGTCTTCTTCTTATACTCCAAGGATGAGGCAGCTGATATTATCAAGTTCTTCATTCTACAAGTAGAGAAACAATTATCTCTCTCTCTCTGTCAAAGTCATCAGGAGTGACAATGGGACAGAGTTCAGGAACAAAACTCTGAATGAATTCTGTTTGTCTAAAGGGATTGTTAGACATTTCAACATTCCTAGAACTCCTGAACAAAATGGTGTTGTAGAAAGAAAGAACAGAACATTAATTGAAGCAGCTAGAACCATGTTAGCTGATTCAGGCCTACCATTGTATTTTTGGGTTGAAGCAGTCAACACAGCTTGTTATGTTCAAAACAGAGTCCTTGTCAATAAAAGACATTCCAAAACTGCTTATGAAGTTCTTCATGGCATAAAGCCTCTTATCTCCTTTTTCAGGGCTTTTGGATGTCAATGTTTCATTCTAAACATCAAAGACTCTATTTCAAAGTTTGCTGCAAAAGTTGATTTAGGTTATTTTCTTGGTTATTCTTCCACTAGAAAAGCCTACAAGGTTTTTAATTCAAGAACCAAGATAGTAAAAGAAACACTGAATGTCAAGTTTAATGAGTCAAAACAAACTCTCATTCCAGCACAACCTGCTGAACTCTTTAACCTTGATAGTTTTCATTTCGGACTTGAAAAGACTGTTAAATCATCTAAGCCCACTTATTATGGTGATCAAGGGTTCTATGATGATAGTCCTTCACCATGGACTCCAAACACGGTCATTAATCAACTTTTAAACCATTAGAAGTTTTAAAAACTTCTACTTCAACAACTGTTGATGAACAAATCCAAACTACTGATTCAGCTCCACAAACTCCTGAACCACAACATACAGCTGAACCAAATATCATCAACCTCAGTGGTTTGTTTGAAGAAGTTCAAGAGCCATCACAAAGTACAAGGCTACAACAACTAACTGAGCACAGAGATCATCCATTGGATCAAATCATGGGTGATATTGCTTCAGGGGTACTCACACGAAACCAGCTTTCCAACTTCTGCTTTTTCTCAGCATTTATATCTTAGTTGGAACCAAAGAAATATCAAGAAGCCCTCAAAGATAACAATTGGGTTCAAGCTATGCAAGAAGAATTGCTTCAATTCAAGAAGCAACAAGTCTGGGAAATATATCCCTTACCTCCAAACAAGCTACCAATTGGCACAAGATGGGTCTTCAGAAACAAACAAGATGAAGCTGATATGATTATCAAGAACAAGGCAAGACTGGTAGTACAAGGTTATTCACAAGAAGAAGGAATTGACTATGTTGAGACCTTTGCTCCAGTTGCAAGACTTGAAGCCATCAGGTTTTTTTTTGCTTATGCAATTTCTAACAAAATTAAAGTTTTTCAAATGGATGTCAAGAGTTCATTTTTATATGGAAAAATAAAAGAGGAAGTCTATGTTTGTCAGCCACCTGGGTTTGAAGATCCTTCTCATCCCAATTGGGTGTACAAACTTGACAAAGCTCTTTACGGGCTAAGGCAAGCTCCTAGAGCTTGGTATGAAACACTTTCTAATTTTTTACTCAAAAATCACTTCACAAGAGGCTCCATAGATAAAACACTTTTTATAAAGCATGTTGGAAATCATGTCTTACTTGTTCAAATTTATGTTGATGACATCATTTTGGTTCAACAAACACAAAACTATGTGATGAATTTAAGAAACTCATGCAATCAAAATTTGAGACGAGTACAATGGGAGAATTGCAGTACTTTTTGGGACTGCAAATCAAACAACAAACAAATGGAACTTTTATACATCAATCTAAATATGTTAAAGAATTACTAAATTAGTTTTCTTTACAAGACAGTAAATCATGTTCCACTCCCATGACACCTACCACACAAGTTGAACCAGATGATCAAGGAAAGCAGGTTGATCAAACCATGTATAGATGTATGATAGGTTCCCTTCTGTATTTAACTACTTCTAGACCAGATCTTATGTTCTCAACTTGTGTCTGTGCTAGATATCAATCTACACCAAGGGAATCACACCTAACTATTGTGAAAAGAATTTTCAGATATCTGAAAGGAACTCCTACATTAGGAATTTGGTATCCTGCTTCAAGCAATACCAAGTTAACAGCTTTTTCAGATAATGACTATGCAGGGTGAAAAATGTCAAGAAAATCTACATCTGGTGGTTGTCAATTCTTGGGAAACTGTCTAGTGTCCTGGCAATCAAAGAAATAAACATCTGTGGCAACTTCAACAGCTGAAGCTAAATACATTGCTGTTGCAAGTTGTACATCACAGATTCAATGGCCCCAACATCAACTTCTTGATTATGGAATCAAAGAGACCAAGACTCTACTCTTAGTAGACCGTAAATCTACCATTAGCATCATTCAAAACCCTGTTCAGTTTACAAAGATAAAACATATAGAAATAAGGTATCATTTCATCAGGGATTGCTATGAAAAAGGCAAGATTGAGGTGAAACATGTCACAACAGCTAATCAAATAGTTGATATATTCACCAAACCCCTTGACACATCAACATTCCAGAGGTTAGTTTCCATGCTTGGAATGCGAAACATTGAGTAAACTGTGTAAGTGTTTTTCATTCTTTTCTGTACAAATTTTACTTTCACTTGCTTGTTGCTCACTCTGACTCAAACCTCTGATTATAAACAAAAAGAGAGAAAACTACTGATGTACAAAAACATCTGTAAAGGGAAATATTTCTGAAAAGGAAAATCTGCTGATGAAAATAAAATCATCAAAAAAATGATTTTAGGGGTAATTTTTCTCAGTAGTTTAATACTTCTGAAGAACAAAATAGGAAACTTCTGATGAATAAATATTCATCAGAGGTTCTAGACAAAAAGGGCAAAACAGTATTTTCCTATCATTTTCAGAAGTTTGACCTAAACGGACTATTAAACTTTTAAAAACCCTCTATTCATTATTATCGTTTCAAAAACAAAAACTTCCCTCTCTCAAAAACAAAACCTCTCTGAATCTTTCAACTGTTCTATAAAAGACAATGGCTCTAGTTCTTAAACAGGGACACAATCAAAGAGGCTACTTCAAAAAAGCTGAAGCCTGGTCCCAATACGATGAAATCATTGATTTGATCGTAAAATCTCAATATTACACGGCGTTCACCATTGACCCACTAATTCGTATTGACACTCTGAATGAGTTTTGGGCAAATGTTGAGACTGTTACCAAATATGGTGAAGTCCTTTCCTTGAAGACGAAGATCAAAGGGAAAGAAATGGCGATCACACCTGCTAGCATGGGAGAAATATTAGGTCTTGATGATGCTAAAGCTCCTATTCAAATTCCCAGTGGAACAATTCAGTCAACCATAATTGAGTGTGGTTACCAAGGTACATTATCACATGCTACTATATGCAATAAATATTTTGATGCAAAATATAAACTTTTGTTTCACTACATAATCATGTGTTTAAGTCCAAAGACTGGATCTTCTGATCAAATGTCCTCTACCATGCAACCAATTTTTCATTCAATAATAAATGAAACTAAGTTTAGGGCATCTTCAGTCTTTTTCAATGAGTTGGTGTTGCATCAACAAAATGATAAAAAGAAATTTTTGTTGTATCCAAGGTTCATCATGCAATGTATTATCAAAGAACTTGGACAAGAGGTGCTTGTTAGTAAAACAACTCTTTTAAACCCTTTAACCCCACAAGCATACTCAAGGCATAACAAACCGGCAGTCCTGCCAGAGGATGACCAAGGGGAACATGTCACAGTCCTTAAGGAACCAACATCCTCAAAACCAAATTCCAAAAAGCCAAAATTACCCAAACAACAAAAATACAAACCCACCAACCCCAAAAGAAAAGCAATTCAGGAAGTTGAGATGCCTGAAGCTGTAAATGTGCAATCTGCACTTTCAAAAGATGTGACTGAAACATCCTCCCAGTCTCATTCATCTCAAATACCCGAAAGAGCACCAATATCCATTTTGTTTAAAAGAAAGAAACTCAAAAAGACCATAACTACTGACCCTTCTTTCAATACACCTGAATCAACTGAACAAAACTCAACTGCTGATCCCTTAACTACTGACCCACAGATATCACCAGCAGTTGAAATAGCTAACATTCTCTCTAGGCTGAAACAACACAATCCATCTGAAAATGTTAATCCCTAAACAACACATAAATCAGGGGATGAAAACACATAAATGAACATTGATGAAAATGTGTTCAGCCCTAACCAAAGAGATGAGGATGATCCAGGGTCTCTAAGCCTGAACTTAGATTCCTTCGGTATATTTGAGGCTGCTACTACTTTTATACCATCCAGTGATGGATTTGAGGATAGTAGTACCATAGCTAAGACCTCAAATATGGCAACTACTAATGAAGGCCCTGTGCCTGAAGTAGGAAAACCTCAGTACCAAGAAAAAGAGGTTCATGAGACAACTAGGTCAGGCCTAGCTCATGAAATAACTGAAACTGTTCTCATTGAGGACTGTGCCAGTGATTCAGATGATTCCATTTATTTGGATGATGGATCAAAACTTCCACAAAATGAATTGACGGCTGACTGTGAAGGTCCTGATTCTAATGTATCTGTACTCAAAGAGACAGTCACATAAGAACAGGTTAAAGACCACTTACACCCCAATTCCCCAAAAGTGGCATCCCCAGTTCACACTGAGGATCAACCAAAAACATACCCTCCACAATAAAAAAGCCTACCCAATTCTCTGGGTCATCAAGCATAGACCAGAACCAACTATGCAGCCCATATGGTCCCCTATACCAGATGGTACATCAACTTATCTCTAGTCATCTCAAAGACTTTGTAACTGCTATGGAGTTATAGAACAACACTCAAATTGTGATGATTAACAATGCTATTGACCATAAGCTTGGTGAATTGTCAAGGAAGATGGAAGACAACAGAAGACAATTAGCCCATCTATCTGGTGTAACACCTCCACCTCCATGGTTTCCAGAAGTGGATGAAGCCAAAAAAAAAGGGGGAGATGTCAAAGGAACCTGAAACTGTGTCTCTTGAAGCCTCAAAAAGAGCTAGAGAAGCACAAAATCTCAAAGAGTCTCAAAAATTGACAAGCACGACCAGACAAGAAAAAGCTCTGAAAGAAAGAGAAGACTGGTATCAAAAGAATGAAAGAGACCTTAGAGAAAAGGCTAAAAAGGCCTCCCAAGACGAAAGTGAAGCTGCTGCTGAAGTCAATACCAAAAGTACTGAAGACAATCCTTCAGTAGTTGATGCTGCTCATATCAACACATCAGTAGTTGACATTTCTAGCACTGAAACAGAACAGCCTTCTATAGCAACAGAAACAAACCAATCTGATATTCCAAAGCATGTTACCATTTCTTCTATACCAGTTACAAAAGATCAAACTGAAGAAAAAGAACTGACAGAAGAAGAAAGAATAAAAGCTGAAGCAAAGGCAAAGGAAAATAAGATATGGGAAAGGTTAGAAGCAAGGGATGACTTAAGCCTTGATGAAAAATGCAAAGTATATGAACAAAAATTGAAAGAGTTAGAAGAAGAAGAATGACTTACTGAGCAGACTGTCCTTGCTGCTGAAGAAGATTAAAGACAACAGCTGATGACTTATATCAGCAAGAACAACAAGACAAAGAAATTCTCACTCAAGGGACTCTCAACTGAAGAACTAATAAGACATGCAGAGCTTACTTCAGAAAGGCTAGCCAAAGAAAAAGAAAGAAAGTTGAAAAGAGCCCAAACAATTCAAGAATTGGTAAAGAACAATTATGGTTCAAAGGCTCAAATAAGTAAGTGGAAAGATGATGTACTTTATAAGACTTACAAAAGGTTCAAGGCTGACAGACTTGCACATCCGGAGAAATAAAAACCCATACAGCCTGCTACCAAGAAGCCAGGGGAAGCTACAACAACTACCTTCAAAATGGCTTTGCTTGAGAAGAACACCATTGTTGAAGATGATTTCGTTGTTGAGGAAAAACCTCTGTTGACACAATATAGGGATCCTGCAACATTTGTCTATCAACTGCAACAGACCATTAAAGAGCAAAAACAACCAAGGTTATCACTGAACATCACATGCCTATTTCAAAAGGTGATTTACCTAATACTGTTCTAGTTGAAAAGAGGAGGAGATCTAATCAGATCAATGCTGAAAAACAAAAACCTCCAACAGCAGACTTATATTCAATCCTTCAAATAGTGCCATACAAAGACTTCTTCAAATCCAAATCTCCAATTGTAAGATGGTACTTCTCCCACAAGTCCAATTCCGTGATTTTAACAAGACAAGACTTCTCATCAAAAGTCTTTCATAACTTGACTGAATTGGAAAAATTATCTGATCAAGATCTGATGACCATTCAGGATATGAAACCAGAACAAGGACTGCTTTTAGAATTAGTGGTCAGAGAATTCAGACATCAAACAGTCAAAAAAATCCGGAGAGTTCTTGACTTAAGGAAGAGAGGATCGTATAAATAAAGATAGACAAAGGTTTTTGCTTTATTAATCCAGGGGGAGATTGTAGGGTTAAAGAGGATTGATAAGCCAGTTACAAACCTTAGTCTTATATCCTCTTCAACATTTTTGACAAACTATAAATAGAGGGATTACTACCCCTATTTATGTATGTAGTTCAATCACTCTTAAATCCAATAGACTTGAACATTCTTCCTTCATATTACTGTGTAGTTAACCATTTCATATATAGTTGAGAATCATTCTGCATTTACTGTTTTATTCATTTACTATTGATTATCATCTTTAAACTTCCTAGTTCATTGATTGAGGGGGAGTCATAACTCCTAGTATAAAGTGATGCTTTAACTTGAACACTTTAATATTCCGCTGTGCAATTTACTTTGATATATTTATAAACACACAAGTGTTCATAAGCAAGAACTGCTTAAGTTGAGCCACTAATCCAACAGAAAACGTGTTCATTTTTAACTGTATGATGACGCAACATTCTTAAAATTAGGATGTGGTCAAAGTTATGCATAGAGTATAAAACTTAAGTCGTGGGTAAAAATGTTTTAACGCAAAAGGAGTAATACCTTATAGTGTAAAAGTCACAAAGCATAAGTGAAATAGTGTAAGCTTTACTGCGATAATATAACGAACAAAAAGTTTAAATAATGATGATAAGGAATTCAAAAGCGAATGATCGATGAATAATGGCATATGAAACATCAAGTGATTAAATTGAATCGTTAAATGATAGAGAAGTATAAATATCAATGATATAAAACATTGGAATTGTTTCCATAGGAAACTTTGACTAACTCAAGTATTTGAAATTTTTCTAGTGACTTGTGGGAGCGTACTTTAGCCTATAAGTGGCTCAACCAGTAACCAATGGCGAAAACTAAAAAATCCATCCCAAGAGTTCCCAGGTAGGTACACGGGTCCCTCCTCTGATTGGGATTTATACGAAATATCAGGCCTAGACAGAAAACTCAGGATACAGGCGCTCACCCTTCCAAATTGCACGTGCCGCATCACTAGTAAATTTCCAAAACTTTAGCGGAATTAAAAACGAGATGCAGAAATAGATCATTAAGATGTGGATTTCACTCCTAACTCAAAGATGTATTTCAAAATTGAAAACTATTGTGGAATGAAACCAATCACTAAGTTAAGGATATCACTCCCAGCTTAGTGGTTAAGTTTCTTTTTGAAGGAAATACTCTTTGAGGTGTGGATGTCACTCCTATCACAAAGATATATTCCAAAGATAAATAACATATAGAGGAGTGAAACTAATCACCAAGGTATGGATGTCACTCCTAACTTGGCGATATCGTTTCGTTTGTGAAATACGAGTGTCGTCTACTCCAAGCAAAATACTAAAAGAATAACGAGAAATAATCATAGCGAAAATATCTTGAAAGAAAATATAAGAATAAGAGAAATATACACGAGAGGACTCGTGAAAGTAAGCTTAGTTATAGACTAGGCTAAAAGGCATTCTAATAACCTAATTCCCTATAACCATGGCTATGATACCAATCTGTAACACCCCAACCGATGGCGGAAACATTGTGGTGTCATGTAGTGACGATTGCTCAATAGCTTATGGTACTAAAGTGTAAATTTGAATACATTGAATTGAATATTTTATTATATGGAAAGAAATACAACGATTAAAATGAACAATCTAAACTGAAATACAATAAATCTAAATCTAAGTCTAAGTTCCAAAAGCTTAAAAGTGATCTCATAACAACCTGAAACATGTACGAAAATAATTTTGTCAATACAAAATGTATTGGTGAGCATACCCTGTTTTGAATACATATAGTAGATAAAGAGTTTCGCAATTCACATGTTATACTGTCTACAATTTAGTGTTCAAGTTATGTACAAATGTCACCCAAAATCAAACCTTTATAGTAGAAATGATATCCAAGAATAATGGGATATCTAGTATATATGTATAGTAGTCGCCCAATAGTATGATTATATATAGTATGCGACAAAGCAAGTAGTTTACACATAACAATAGTCAAGTACTGTTTATTGCTATGCTAGACCCACACCGGGTTAATGATTAAGGTCATAAGTACACATAAGGTTGTAAAAATCCCGATTAATCACCGACTAATCGGTGATTAATCGCTAGTCCTCGCTTTACTGATTAATTTTGGGCTAAGCACTCAATTAATCAGTGCGCAATTAATCGGACCAAATTGGTCCTAGTCGGACCTAAAAAAACTCAAAATTAGGTTAAAATGAATTCGAACGGGTCAAAACCAGAGCAAATCGATCAAATAAAACAAGTTATTAACTCAAAATTAAATGATACTCCATGTTTTAGAAGCAAAATCGATAAAACTCCATGAACCCTAGCTGTGTGTGATGGTTCCTTACGATGAAAGAAGGAACGGGGAGGAAAAAACAGGATATGGTGAATGATGGAGGTGATTTGGGTTATTTAAGTTTGGGTAATTTAATATTTAACCCCCCTTCCATATTCTCTAGTTTATATTTGGCCCCTAAACTTCTAAATTTATACATATAAGGCATAAAATTAGCATTATATATGCATAAATTTGGAAAAAAATATATGAAAATCCAATCCGATTAATCCCGATTAATTCTGACTAATCCCGATTAATCCCTAGTTGGTACCCCACCGGTCGACTAGCGCCTAGCGAGTTCTACAACACTGAGTACACACTATCAGCGATCAACAAGTAAAACACATTTAAGAATTGTGATTGTGAATATAGACTAAAACTTGATTAAGTGAGTGAAGTAATAAGCGTACACGAGTCACCTCAAAAGTATAAACATGAAAAAGGGGAATGATATATTCACAGTTTACGAAAGCGATCAAAATCCAACTTAAGCGGTCGTGAGCTAAATAATGGGAATTCTGATAAATTCAACCTATAATGTATAAGAATACTAATAAGGAAATGTCTACAAAGTCTAAGGTATCTAGGGTCTAAGGCATTGGGGTTTGCTATGTCGATTTGGGGAATTAGAGTTTTTTTTTTGATAAATCGCATTAATGTGAAAGTTGTATGTCAAAAATAATATATCAAAGTTTGTAAATGTGGTTTAGGTAATATAATTATTACCAATTGAATATTTAGATAAAAATATGTTTTGAACAATTAAGGCAAAATAATTTAGTTAATTATTTTAACTAATTATTGTAAATAAATACAATAATCATAAATATTGAAATAAATAATTATGAGTTACACAATGATCCAAAAAATGATAATAAAAACTTTCAAACATAAGAATATTTCTATTTTATAAGAAAAGTATTTATAAAATAGATGTTTAAATCGTATAAATAAATAAATGTTTAATTATGTCTAATTAAACATAAATAAGACTAAACATACAAGACATGATCCAAAAATATTATTTTTATAGAAAATGAATACTTTCTGATGTAAATAAATGAAAATAATTTTTCCATAATTTTTCTAAACTTATTTATATTTAAAACTGATTTAATGAATTTAAATCATGTTTAAATGATTAAAAATAGGAAAATCAATAAAAATAAATTTTATCTAAACCAATAATTTTTATTTCAGTTCATGATGATGAGAAATAATTCCCCAAAAAGTTTGAGATTAAAATCATTAAAAATAAATTTTTAATCAATTAAATATGATTAAAAAGAAATTAAATCAATAAAATATAAAAATAAGACATTTTCCAGAAAATAAAAGTGTGGTAATTTTATTTATGCTGTCAAGATACTACTGCTATTTTTTTATAATTTTTGGAGCAAAAAGGAATTTAATATGAATATTCTAAGTTTATTTGTATTATATATATTAATACATAACAAAATAAATTATCAAATTTTTTTTAATAATCATGTTTATATATATATATAAAAACAAGTTACATTTTATATGGTGGGTAAGTGGGCAACAAGCTGCGCCGCTATCCCCTTTTGAATCGCAAAACCTATCCTGCTAAACACAAACCCTTGGTTCTTAGGGCAAGAACACATGTTGATTCTCTAAGCAGGCTGCTCCGTACTTAGCGACCTTCTTAGCTTCTGCCCTCAAAACTGCCTGCCCCGGTACAAAGCCGCTGTCTCGCAAACCTACCAAGGGGGAAACCCCTGTCAGGTCAACACAAACATGTTTGCCCCCAACCCATCCAAACACAAAAACATCTGTCAGGCGCAAGGTAGATCTCCCCTCCCACGGATCAGTCAGAAAATTGACCGGTGCTTCTTTCTTGGCTGAGACCCCCGCACTTCGAAGCACATCCCATAGAACATCTCTGCCAAATCATGGCGGTACTTGAACCCCGACAATTCCTTGCAGTGGAGCATGCTCGCCAAATTTATCCAGACATGCTCTTTTGCAAATGGGGCATGGTTCATCCATGGGGAACAGAGGTATCATGAGTCGGTATTTGAGAATTGCCCTGTATTCGATCGCCGACATCCACTACCCAAGCCCTTCAATAGGCACGACAGTTAGAAAATCTTGAGCCTGAGCCTCTTGAAGACATGCACACATTGCCTTTGTCGCGGAGTCATATCAAACTGCCCTTCCATAGTCTGCACGTGTTTACCATAAAGAGCACTCGCCAAGGTTTGTTGAGGTTTCTTGGGGGCGGTCTCCTTATCTATATAACGGCCTAGATCAATTTCCAGAAGAACTGTTTTAATATTACCAAGTGCGAGGGTGTAGTCAGAATCCATCCCCATCACTCCAGCATTTCGCAGGATGTGGTCCTGTAATTCCCACGACTGGCCCTTGACGCTACAAAGGCATATGTTGACACATCCCCTTCGGGAGGCGGTTGAAAGCATTGTTGTCTGTGGAGGGGCACATTTTGGATGGAAACAAAAGGAAGAAATGCTGAAAAAAATAGAAAGAAATGGTAGTGCTTGGGTTCGAACTCGAGCACCTTCATTAGCACCATGCAGACACAACCATTGGACAAAGCCACCAAGTTGCTTAATATTTGAAACAATTATAGTTTTATTCAATATGATAATTGTCATATTCTTCCCCAATTAACTAAGCAAGAACCCTAACCCTAGATTATATAATCGAACACCAATACGTTACTGTTAATAATCACAAATATAGGGCTATTTTTGAAGATCGAAAACGAAGCATATTGGTATGAAAATTTTGTACTCACAGGTTCGGATTTCGGTCCGAATGGGGAAAGAGATGACCGAACTTATTGCACCAATTAACAAGATCTTGGAGCGATTTTCAGATAGTTTGAGAGAGGGTTATGATGCAGAGAGGGTGTCTGCACTTGCTACAAACCTTAATTTATAATTATTTCTACTAAAAACGTATAGATTGATGGTTGCTTTAATGAATGCCGGTTACACATAAGTTTCACCATAATTGACGATTTTCACATGATTGAAACGTATGTTTAATGTTCCAACGGTTCGCAATGATGGAGAAGTTTAAAGTTCGCATTAAAACCGGATTTAACATAAAAGGATTGAAGTTTTGTGGGTGGCCGGAAAACAAGTCGCTGCAGGCGACTGTTGTCGGAAAAACGGCCCAAGAGACAAAGAGGAGAGTTTAGTTTTAAAAGTTTGAAACCTTGACAGATTTACTCCCTCACTTTGTAACTAGGTTAGTGTACAATAGTTTAGGTTAGTTTTTCCTTTATAAAAAACTTAACCAAGTTAACTAAACTAACCAAAAAATGTTTTTAAAACTTTATAAAACTTGAAATTTTTATAATATCCATTCCGGATGACAGTTCAACATACATATTTGATAAAACGTATACCCGATCCATAACAAATATTAATGATAAATTTTTAGTTTACTCTAAAATGAATTATGAAAATGACGAAACTTATAGGGAGTATAATGGAAATATTTGAAGGGCTATTATTGTCAATTAGATGAAAGATGAGGGTGATGGATGTCACACATACAAACACGCATATGATAGCATTATATAATCATTCCATGACCTGATTCTTAAACATACAAAAAAAGTACATCATGGATTACATCATCATTGTATCGCATGCAACATATCTCCATTCACCAACTTACCAAGACAGAACTACGAAGCATGCTTAGATTTCTTCCCAACTTGGCAAGGTTTAATCTTCGAAGTTCTGGGTAAGTCCCCTAGTTCTAACAGCTTCTTCATCTTCAAAGGCTGGCCATCAAAGTTCCATTGATCATCTAAATCGTCGAGCCTCATACTTTCCTGAGACAGCAAGTAACCATAATTTTCAGCTATCCTATCTAAGGCATCAGCAGGCATCCCAATATGAACTGGATGATGAGATAACTTTATCATCCCTTTCACAGCCACCTTTTCGTGATGATGAAGAGTTTTCAACGAGATATGGTTTGACATTATTTGTAGAAGAAATGAAGAGTTTTTCATAAATGATAATATGAGGAAATGATACTCATATACTTGCTATATATAGAAATGGAAGTACAAATATTTAATTCCTATTAATGGAAAGTACTCGATTATCTTCGGGAAGTGTGACAGAAGCCAAGTTAGAAACTGACAACATCTGGCAAAACTGTCACTTCTGCTTTTAATCGTGTCAGACATAGACTGACACAACTTCCTGTCACTTTAGATGACATCACCTAATGATTGGATCGTGGACAAAGAGGAAAACAAGCATAACAGTGCCACATTATAAAAGCAACTAAAAAGATGTTCGCGAACATTACAAGTCAAAAACAATAATAAAGATGTTCAAAATGCAAGAAGACGAGCTAATCAACATTCAAGCATTGAGATACATCATCAGTACACGGTGCTCCCTCTTGCATACCACCGGTTGCGGACGAAGTACCAGCTCTGCTTGCCATAGCAGCTTTCTTTGATTCTTCTTCTCTGCAAGCCTTCTCTTCAAGTTCTGTTCCAAGCTGGTCCGAATCTTCAAAATATCCACGGAGTTCTCCAACTGGATCATCTGTCTTCAGGCACGCATTGACCACATCAAAAACATCAAATGTAAAGGCTTCAAAATCCGCTTGAGCCTGCAGCATCTCCGCTTCATATGGTTTGTTATAGTACGAACCTTCCTCAATCTTCTTTCCATAGGCGTGATGATAAAAGCCTTCATTAAATCCCAGATTGAGACCCTGCTTCAAAGAAAAGCTGGCAACCCTGGCAATTACATCTCCCAACTTTGGCTCGTTCAATACACGCTTGAATATCTGCGCAAAAGTCATGGATTCAAGTACGTACTAAAAAGTAGAAAACAAATTTATTAGTAAAAGTATGAACAACTTACCCCTGCTACACCATCCTGCATCAACCAATTAACCCGATCCCGGGTAGCAACAGCAATATTGGACGCATCTTGCAACGCTACGCGCGTTTGGTCCAATTCTGCTTGAACTTGGGAACGTGAGGATTCAACCAGAGCTTTCTCTTCCTCCAATTTACCTTTCTCCTGACCAAATGTTTGTATTTTCAGCTCTGCTTCTGACAACGCGGATGTGGCCTTCAAAAGGTCTTCGTACTGACGATTATATTTATCAATTATGTCAGCTAGCTCCTTCTGTTTAGCATCAATAACCTTTTGCTTCTCCTCGGCTTCCATGGCAAGTCGGGCATTATCATTCTTCATTTTCTCAACAGTTGAGCGCAAACGCTCCATCTCTTGGTTAGTCCGCTTGCAGGACTCTTTCCATTGTTGGGAAGCTTCTGCCTTCTCATTCTTCAACTTCTTCGCCTCTGCACCTGCTTCGTGTGCCTCTCTCTTATATGAATCAATCTCTGATTTGATATCAGCACGAGCGAGTTGGAATTCCCCCTCACGCTGCAACAATGCGTGCTTAGAATCCTTCAAATCTTGCCAATCACGCATAAATTCATTTTCACGACGGATAAGTGATCCAAGACCACTCATTTGCAAGGCAAGGTTCATGGTTATATCAGTAAACAAAGATCTGCGATCCACACTATCCTGATAGTCACGCTCAGTAGGAGGAACGGACAGCATCACAAACTCTTCAGCATCAAGAGGATTTGTAAAACGGGTTGTATCCAATATATCCCAACGCGGTTGGTAAGGTCTAGGCTGATCAGGATCGCGCGAGGAAAACCTACCTCGTCCACGTCCAGCCTGACTGGATCCATGAGATCTCCAGTTACCTTCAGAGTTGGCATTCCTGTACAACACCGTTGAACCTTCAACGGTCCTCAGAAGATCAGTTGGATTGCTTCTCGAGGTATCCACCGCATCAAGATTCAACAACTCAAAAAGATTTTAGGTGTGTTTTAGCATAAATTTCAGAAAAAACCAAAAGATTTTATATTTCTGTGTTATTTTTTATAACCGATGGTGGTTGATGGTTATTTTCTGAAACTTGATGAACCAATTTGAGTTTTATATCTATCAAATGTGAAATAATGAATGTCTGAAGCTTAAAATGTGTGAACATGATTGAACGGGATTCGATTTTGAGATTTGGTAAAATTTTCAAAAATTCCAATTTTTCATTCGTCCCTTCGTTGGGTCGAATGTGGAATTTTTCTTACATTCGAGCCTTTAGCATTGGTCGAATGTAGACATAGTTTCTCATTCGCCCTATCCTAGTGGTCAAATGTGAGTGCCTATATATATACAATCCCACATTCAAACCCTCATTCAAACTTTTTCAAATTTTTCTGAGATAACAAAACCTTGTTGCCCTTGTTTGTTTGACCACTGATTCTTGTTACCTACTTGATTCTGATCAGTTTGATACCAATTTTACAGGTATTGATCCATAAACGAAGAAAGATTAAGGGTTTTTGTTATCTAACCCTTGAACATGCCTCATGGACAATTTTTAGATTGTTTTAATCCAAATTGTTGATAGGATTTTAGTTTTCGATAGTTTTAGGGGGGAATAAACAAAAAATCTAGGGTAATAACGACTGATTAAGTGTTTTGATCATTCAAACTTGGTATAACCTAGATTTTACTTGAAAACTATCTAAAACTGAATGTTTGTAACAATTGATGGTTAAGAAAGCTTAGTCGGCCATATTAGATGCTAAACAAATGAATTGGTCATATGAACAGACAGGTTCGACCAAAAATAAAGGGTCGAATGTGGCTTAAACGGTCGAATGAGACTCTTTTGGTCGAATGTGACTTGTTCATAGGGGCGAATGTGGATCAAAGGGTCGAATGTGGAGTTTTGTTGATATTCTTTCACATTCGAACTCAAAAACTACATTCGTACCACATAAATTCTTCATTCGTACCCCCGATGGGTCGAATGTGGGATTTTCAAAATCAAATTTCAATTTTGCAAATTTTGTCCGTTTCTAATGAATTTTTATGTTTCGTTTTTGCATAATTCTAAATTGCTGAACCACAAAACACTGGATCTTCTAGCAAAGCCACTATAAGCAAAAAGAAGAGGAATTGCCATTCGAAGAAGCTCATAACTGTTGTGAATTTCTTGGAGAGGTCAAGAAACACACAGAATTCTCTGGCATTGTTGACTTTTTGAGGAGAAGTAGAGTTGTTGATGCATTAGCTACACCGGCAATTATCTACAAAGATCATCAAGTGGATTTCTGGAAGAATGCGAAGATGGATTACTGGGATAATCGAACAGCAATAGTAAGCAACATTCAGGGACAGCTTGCTATTGTTACTGAAAATGATATTCGGGAAGCATTGAGATTGCAAGATGAACCGACAAATCCCAAAAGCTTATCTTGGATTGAACAGAGGTTGTGTTTTCTACGCATGAAGTACAACGGACCAATTACAGATGGAGCTTTGAACAAAGGAAAGCGGTGTCCGCGGTTTAAGTATCTAGCGCATGTTATTATACATGTCTTTGGATCCGTTAGCAGTTGATATGATGTTATGAGGAAGAGCATCAGTTCATTGATGGTTGCTTTGGTGCTGAACAAGCCGTTTAATGTTTCGGGAATGATCTTTGATCACATGCTTAACCTCTGAAAGGTTTGAAGACGAAGAAATTCTTGATGTATCCCAGATTCTTACAAATGATTTTTGATTTGAAGTATTCTAATCTGAAGAAAGATCCTACTCAGATTTTAGTTCAAGATCACATGAATCTGAATACGTTGATAAGGATGAAACGTAATAAAGGGGTTCCCGAGAATGAAAGACCACCACACAAGAACATGTTTGGACACTTAATTAATCCAGGTTATGAGGATCCGGGTGAGGACAAAGCTAGAAATGCTGACAATAATTCAGACAACGATGATCCTTTGTTTCATGTCAATCTAGAAGCAAAGAGAAAACGTCAAGTGGTGAATGTTGGTGCAAAAAGTGGCAAAGGGAAGGGTAAAGCAAAGGTCATTGAAGTTGAACAACCAAAGAAAACATCAATGAGAAAGAAAAGCATGGCAAGAAAAGGAACGATGTTGGTTGATGAGGAGTCTGCTGATTCTGAGGAGACTCAAGAAGATGAGAGATGGGATTCAGGTGAAGAGACAGTCAAACAAACTAAGCCTAAGGCCACTGTGGCTGGTGAGTCTGAAAGTCTGAACAAAACCATAGAAGAACAAAGACTAAAGAGTCCAATTGCAGTTGATGAGATAGATCTGGATCTTGGTATTGGTGAGCAAGATTTTAGTGGATCTCCTATGGTTGGTGAGAAACAGAAGAAGCCCAAGTACAAGACAATGTCAAAAAAAGAGGAAAAGAAAATCCTAAGAAAATACGTGCTAAAGAAGTTGAGATTCTACTTGCAGGAAAGAAAGTTCCTAAAGTTAGTAGTTCGAAAGCTACGACACCCGTGACATCCCCGGTAGCAAAGAAACTGAAGAAATCAGCTGCAGAAAAGACTGCTGATTCTATTGCAGATTTTGACGCTACTTTGGAGAGAGTGATTAATAAGTTCAAGAAGAAAACTCTTGTTGCTAAGGCTTCTGCACCTCAGGTTACTGTATCTAGCAATGTAATGGATGCAGTAAATCAAAAGCTTGCTGACATGATGAAACTGATTAACCAACAACAGCAGGAGATTGAAAAGTTAAGAGAGAATGATAAAAAGATGTTAGATGTTGTTTCTTCTCAAGAGAGTCAATGAGAATTGGAAGCAAAGATAAGACAACTTCAGGAAGAAAATCATAAGTTGTTAAAGCATGAACAGAGAAACACAAGAAGATACATTGCTTTGAGACTTGAGAACAAACAGGTGAAGAAGGACAATAAGAGTCTAAGGAAGCTCATTGATGATCTATATGAGAAAGCTCCAAAGTTGAAAGCTGGAGAGGAAGATAAAGAACCTGAAGAAGAACAAGTTGATTTCAAACCATCTGAGTCTGAAGAAGAAGAAGAAGAAGAAGAGGATGATGATGAAGATTTGGATCAGGATGCCGGTGATGCTCCTGAGAAGAAGAAAAATGATGATAAAGATGGTTTTGGAGAAGGTTCTGGAGATGAAAGTTCTGCTGCTGCTGATGATGATGATACGGAAAAGTATCGATGTGAAAAGAGAGATTCTGATAAAGATGCAGGAGAATCTAGCTCGAAAGCACCTGGTGGAAATACTGATGATGACAGTATTTTCTGGACTGACAAGATAAGAGCTTTATCAGATGATGATAAGAAGTTGTATCGTCAGATGTTGACAAAGAAAGTTTGGACGATCGAGCTAACGGGAAAATTTCCAGAGATTTTTGAATCAGATGATATGAGATATGAGCTTGAATATAATGATCCTGATCTAGAAGATGGGGAAGTTTCTGCAGCCGTAGCCAAAGAAATTCTTGAAGGTTTGGCGAAACAGGTTGGTAAATCTCTTGAAGAGTTGATAAGTGATAATCAAATTCCAAACATTCCTGAAAAAGAAGCTGGAAATCACTCTGATGATAGAGATACTCCGGTATTTGAAGATATAGAGATTGAAGATATTACAAGTGAAGAATATCTAGAGTACTTCAAAGATAAACAGTATGATGCATTTCCTGAATTTACTAATGAGGTATTAAGAGAGGCTGAGAAACTTGCACAAAAGAAGAGCAAAACATTCGTTAGTAAAGTATTCAAGAATGCAGAGAATCAGAAACCGAATGTTGAACAATCTGATGATCTGAAGAGCTTGTTAAGGAAATTGAAAGAAAAAGAAGCCAACCGACCCAAGACTGAAGTTCAGGGTGGTTTCTACAAGTATCACAACGAATTGTTCAAATGGAGAGCTCTTGGTTGGAAGTATTTGAGACAGCTAAGGTGTTTTGCTGTGAAGTGGGAAAAGGGGATTCTGTATTTCAACAGATTCCATGATATTAAAACATTACCTTGCTGGCTTGTGCGAGATATCTGCCGACATACTTTGTCTGGAGCAACTGTGAACAATAATGCAGTTGGCTATTTTGCAGATCGTATGGCAAGAGAAAGCAGAACTAGATGGGATGTGTTCACGCCATAGTATCCTAAAAGAATTGTTCACAAAGAGATTGATTAGATAATTGGGCTGAACAAGGTGATGTTAAAGTATAAACCACAAATTGTATTGAAACATATTCCTTTGATGCCGATTCCACAACACTTTTCAAAAGAATTCATGTGGTGGTATTATGATTGGAAGACCGCATAAGCTGTTATCTTACTGAAGGACAAGAGAGATGAGTTTAAAAAGATTCACATTTTTTATCCAATGTGGTTGATTAACTGTTCTCATGAGGATATCATAATGATGTATTACAATCTGATATATTGTGAGGAGAAGGATAGCGAACAAGCACTAAAATACCAACATGTGGTATGCTTGTGTTTTGCATGGGATGTCAATACGGGATGTGACTATGATAAGAAACTGGGAAAGTTTGTAAAGATTCAGAAAGAAAAGAAGAAATCAAAACCAACTTTCGAGCCAGTTATGACTAAAGAGCAGAAGACTATCTTGCGTATCAAGCTGATGAATAAGCATATGGATGAAGCACGTAGGCAATCCAAGCAATAGTCGAGGGGGAGTTTGTTGATGCACGTTTTGCGACTAATGCTTTTGGATTGTACATACAAAGTTGTTTAAGTGTAATCGTGGGGGCGAACGTGGAATTAAGGAAGGTCGAATGTAGATATTAAGGTCGAAGCTAGAGAGAAACGGGCGAATGTGGAAGATTGATTTACATGTGCTGATTCGAACTATATTTAGGGGCGAACCTGCACATTCGACCCTTACGAGGGACGAATGTGCAGTCCTATAAATAGTTGAAATTTTGTTTTAAGTTTAACTTTTTGCCATTTTTGTCAGTGTGTTCGGTCTGTATTCTCTCTAGATTTTCAGGAAGTGTCTATAATGTGATTATTTCATCTTAAACACTAATTGTAAGGTTTATATCAATTGTTTATGAATGAAATGAATGTTGAAAAGGTGAATTTGCGTGTTTAATTCATTTACTATCATTTTGTAACTGATCTAGGGATTCTGCACCTGGATTAGTAGACTTGTATGATCAACTAAACTTGTTTTTGTAAAAACGATCCTCCACGTCTATATCTATATCTATACTATATTATAAAGCATTTGACAAGGACTTCTTAAATTTTAAGAGGTACAAATTTAATGCTTACGAAACAACACCCAATGCATAAAATAATTACATTTTAGGGGCAATTTTGTCTTTGAAACACCATATATATCTATATAATAAATCAATACATTCGGGTTGAATCCTAGCCTTAGAGAGTGTCTACTTGGATCCAATTGAGAAATGGAGCTCCAACTTTTACACTATATAAACCGTTTTTATATTTTTTTCATTCTCCAAAACACAACTCTCCAATTCTTTCTAAGAAAGTTTTCTATCATCCTCCTTCATTTTGCATAATCTTTTGATTCTCCAAAACCGATTCAACATCTTCAATCGGATTTCGTCATTCAATTTTATCAAGGTAATGATCGATCCTATTGTTCTAACGTTGATTCATTATTATGTTTCACTTCATTTTTATTCTTAACGTTATTATTGTTATGTCAACATCCGGATGTTTTCATAATACTTTGTATTTGGCCGAAGATAAACAACAATTCTGGGTTAGTATTCGATTTGGGTATAAAAATGAGAAATAATCCTAAAGATGTGTTTCTTTAGGATTATCTGGGTTAGTATTCGATTAGGGATAAACAACACTTCTGTTTTCATAATACTTTGTATTTACCCAGAATTGTTATTGGGTATAAAAATGAGTAATAATCCTAATTTCTTTCCAATAATAATGATTTAATATTCGTTTAAAAAATAATCGGATGTTGACCGATTTTAAATATCAATTTTTTTATTGCAATCAAGCTCCTCGATCGCGTGAAGAAAGTTATGCAAAGTAATTCCCCAGCTGCTAAGGGCCAATGTTTTATTTTCAATAGAGTAGGTTTTGCAATACAAAAAGGGGTAGCGGCGCAACTTGTGGCCCATTTTGTGACACCCGGCAAATTCTGGTTAACAACGTTGTCTAGATGAAAGTCTACCTTAGTGAGTCGCGCGTATATTGTACTTAACTGGGTTAGTTAAGTCGGGTTATGGTTCGGGAACTATCGGTTTAGTCTAGAAGATCATTGGATGTTGGTCTAGAGGTTCATTAGATGTCGGTCCTTAACCAAGTGTACAAACGGTGACGATTTGTAGGATCGTCAGGGCATACGGAACATACAAGTCTCGAGTCCCGAGA
Source organism: Ambrosia trifida (assembly GCA_028751855.1). Taxonomy (NCBI): domain Eukaryota; kingdom Viridiplantae; phylum Streptophyta; class Magnoliopsida; order Asterales; family Asteraceae; genus Ambrosia; species Ambrosia trifida. The sequence continues at coordinate 90,924,592 of CM054122.1, read as the reverse complement.
ATTGGTGAACAAGTGTGAATATGTGTATTTACAAGTGTTATGTGTTTACAATCATTATGTGACTTGTCGGTATGTGAATATGTGTTAACATATGTTAAAACGGGGTTTAACGCGCAAAACACACGGAACAGGCCCCTATAGGCGATTAGGATAGCCCAATCGCCTATAGGAGGGGCGAGTGGGCATTCATACAGGCGAGTAGGGCCCAAATGCATGACTGTTCATGCAATTAGGCCCCAAATTCATGAACTTACATGCGATTAGGACCCCTAATCGCGTGTAAAGCTGCACAATCGCGTGTTACGGGCTGGACGACTAAAAACGACTATAAATACCATACTTGACCTCCTAAACTTCATTATACAAACCCTAGTCGTCCCATAACCCGCCCCAACACACACACAACCTCTGGAACGCGATTTTTGATCAAAACACAAGGTTTCAAGCTTAATCCATCATTCTTTTACAAATCTAAGGTTTGGTTTCCATCCATGCAATCTTATAAACGTTTTTATTCAATCCCTAATAGTCCAGACCTGTTCTAAAACGGAAAAGCTTTCTGAAAATCGTTAATAAGTGTTGTTAACCGGATTTTAACTAGTATACATGTGTTATGTGTGTTTATGATTAGAAAGCTAGGGTTTTTATGATTGAAGATGAAGGATTAACATGTTATTAGGTTAATTCAGAATACTAATGATATTATGATGATAAAATCTGAGAATTAAGTATTAGGGTTATAGTTACGCATGTTAGTGTGATGTTGCATGCTATATGAATGGTGTTTGGATTACGTGATTGCATGCAGGGCTGATAATGTCACACCCTCAAAATCCACTTGCGGAGTTTTACCGCGAGGCGCATGACAAACCAGGATCCAAACCAACGATCACAATAAACAAGTCTAAATGAATATAAATGCAATTTCAAAACATAGTTTAAAATCCCGTTTACAGCGGAAGCTTATTCAAAAACAGTATTCAACAATGAAATAATAGTTCAATGTTCAAAAGACCATGCAACCCTAGTATGACGCCATGCAGACGCGTGCGCCCTAGTCCAGTCGTGCTACCTTAGCGACCTGAGAAAACATGTAAAAGTTTACGTCAGCACAAAAATGCTGGTGAGTTTACAGGTTTTGTATCCAAGTACCAAGTCCACCTGTCCATACTATAACAAATAGAAAACCAGTATACGCTAGCTAGGCGTACGTTTTGTTACTACCACGATTGGAAAACCATTACTAACGCGAATACCAAAAGTATGCCCGATGTATGTTCCTGTTGTTCCTGTTGTTCCTGTTTGAGACAATATGCACCCGCCGACCCTCCAAGTCGACGAGCGGGGTTGGTCACTCTCAATAGCGCTATTCACATTTCCCCGTTGTGCAAACCCGCACATTCATGGTTCCCCCCGGGACTTCCAAAGATCGTGTAGTACACAGTGTAAACCCATAGTATGACAGTAATTACCAAATAATCGTTTTAACACATGTTTTCTCCCCCGAAAAGTGTAAACCAGTTTAAAAGAGGGGCCGTAAACTCACCTTAAGTTCCGTTACTCCTTAACCCGAGTAAACTCAGCTGCTATGCTAGTCCCGTAAAGCGGCGACCTAACATACGACAGTTACAAGTACTTAGACTAATAACCCGCAGGTTAATTAGTCCCTAGATGTCCAGACCATAACCAAGTTCGTTTGAAAACACCGTGACTGTTTAACCGACCCAAAGTACAAGACTCGACATCCCATTGGTGACCCGAGACTCCCCGTGTTATGTTCACGCTCCAAAACATACAATAACGCAAGTACACTTAACCTACGTTAACGCACAACAAGTTATAGCACATAGTTCACGTATCACCGAAATACATCCAAATATATGTTACCAAGTTATTAGACATGTTACGGTGTTCCTAGCATGTTACTACATGTTAAATCGGGTCTCGGAATGCTAATTTACACTTACAGCAGCAGTACACGCGATTAGGAAAAGTCAACTAGTGATTAGGAAAGTCAACTAGTGATTAGGAGTCCTATTCGCCCCTACTATAGGCGATTAGGGGCTACTCCCCTTTATTTCATGCGATTAGGGGCTACTCCCCTGAACTTACTAGTGATTAGGGCTAATCACCTGAACTTACTAGTGATTAGGGCTACTCGCCTGAACTTACTAGTGATTAGCCTTCTACTCGCCACTTTATAGGCGATTAGCACCTCCATTCGCATGACTATGGGCGATTAGCATTGCTACTCGCCTGTAGTCATGCTGTTCCGGTTTTTCGCGCGTTTAACGCTCCAAATCAGATCCAGAGCGTGTGTAACTACCCAATATCATCCCAAACACTATCCTAAACATGTTTAACCCAAAACCCTTCGTTCAACCTCGTAAAATCAGTCCTGCATGCAACCAAAGCAATCCAAACACCATTCACATAGCATGCAACATTCAATTAACGCATGTAATCATAACCCTATTATCCAATTACTGAGATTTCTATCATCATACTAACAATATTAATTCTGACCTAGCATGATAACACATCAAAACATCATCAAGATTCATAAAAATCCTATCTTTCTAATCATACATACCCATAACGCATGTTTATTAGTTATAATCCGATTAACAACCCTTATTGACGATTTTCAGAAAGCTTTTTCGTTTATGAACAGGTCTGGACCATTAGGGATTGATTAAAAACGTTTACAAAGTGTTATGGATGAGAATCAAACCTTGGAATTGTAAAAGAATGATGGTTAGACCTTGAAACCTTGTGTTTTTGATCAAAATCGCCTTCCAGAGGTTGTTTAAGTGTTTGGGGCGGTTATGGGACGACTAGGGTTGATATTAGGGAGTTTAGGAGGTTAAGTACTGTATTTATAGGCGTTTCTAGTCGTTCCAGCACGTTACATGCGATTGTGCAGCAGTTCATGCGATTAGGGCTGCTAATCGCATGAATGAGCATGCGATTGGGCCTACTCGCCCCTAACATCACACGAGTAGGGGCCTAATCGCCCCTATGTCCCTCTACTCGCCTCCCCTACAGGTGATTAGGCTTCCTAATCGCCTGTAGGGGTTGGTTTGGTGCGTTTTGCGCGTTAAACCCCGTTTTAACATATGTTAACACATATTAACATACCGACAAGTCACCTAATGATTGTAAACACATAACACAAGTAAATACACACATTTACACTCGTTCACCAATTTCCGGGACTCGAGACTCGTACGTTCCGTATGTCCTGACGATCCTACAAATCGTCACCGTTTGTACACTTGGTTAAGGACTGACATCTAACGAACCTCTAGACCAACATCCAATGATCTTCTAGACTAACCAATAGTTCCAGAACCATAACCCGACTTAACTAACCCAGTTAAGTACAATATACGCGTGACTCGCTAAGGTAGACTTTCATCTAGACAACGTTGTTAACCAGAATTTGCCGGGTGTCACATCATCCCCACGTTAAAAGAATTTTCGTCCCGAAAATTGCTCAAGTACCAAAAGAACAAAAGAAATAACGAAGGAACAAACAAAAGATAGAAACCAAAAGAGAGAGATTTACCCGAGTTGTCACATCATCCCCACGTTAAAAGGAATCTCGACCCGAGATTCATTCAGCTGCCGAAGAGACATGTCTCGACTCGAACGCTTCTTTAGGAAAGAGATGAGGATACTTAGACTTCATCTGATCCTCCCGTTCCCACGTATATTCCGGTCCCCGGTTCGAGTTCCACCGAACCTTAACGATACGAATCTTGCTGTGACGCAGGCTGCGAATCTTGTAATCAAGGATCTCTACAGGTTCTTCCACAATCCGAAGACGATCATCAACTTTGATCTCTTCCAGTGGAACGATGAGAGACTCGTCAGCCAGACACTTCTTCAAGTTTGACACGTGAAAGACGTTATGTACGTTACCGAGCTCCGTCGGTAGATCAAGTCGATATGCCACCGGCCCAATCCGTTCCAGGATCGTAAATGGGCCGACATATCGCGGATTGAGTTTGCCACGCTTCCCAAAGCGTATGACGCCCTTCCACGGTGAGACTTTTAGAAGTACCTTGTCATTGACTTGGAACTCCAGTGGTTTGCGACGCTGATCAGCATAACTCTTTTGCCGGTCCCGTGCTGCCGCCAACCGATTACGAATCTGTACGATCTTTTCCGAAGTTTCGTACACTAGTTCGGGCCCAGTGAGTTGACTCTCACCCACTTCCGCCCAACAAAGAGGAGAACGGCATTTCCGTCCGTACAGTGCTTCGAACGGAGCAGCCTTGATGCTTGTGTGATAACTGTTATTATACGAGAATTCTACTAACGGCAGATGAGCTTCCCAACCCTTTCCAAAATCGATCACACATGCCCGCAGCATGTCTTCTAAAGTTTGAATCGTACGCTCACTCTGACCGTCAGTCTGTGGATGGTAAGCCGTACTCATGTCTAGTTGGGTACCCAAAGCCTTGTGCAAAGACTTCCAAAAGTGAGAAGTAAAATGGGAGTCACGATCCGAGATAATAGAAACTGGTACCCCGTGCTTAGAAACAACTTCTTTCAAGTAAAGACGAGCCAAACGATCCATGGTGTCGGTCTCCTTAATAGCAAGAAAATGAGCTGATTTCGTCAACCGATCGACAATCACCCATATCTTGTCGTTCCCGCTTGGTGACTTAGGAAGTTGTGTGACAAAATCCATAGTAATCCGTTCCCATTTCCATTCTGGAATTTCAGGTTGTTGCAGGAGACCCGACGGTTTCTGGTATTCCACCTTGACCTTAGCACAGGTCAAGCATTTGCTCACGTATGAGGCTATGTCTGACCTCATGTTTGGCCACCAGTAAAGCACCTTCAGATCTTGGTACATCTTATCTGAACCAGGATGAATAGAATACCGGGACTTATGAGCCTCATCAAGAACAAGCTCCCGTAGTCCCCCGAATAAAGGAACCCATATGCGTTCTGCGAAATAGTGCAGGCCATCAGGCCTTCGCTCTAGGTGCTTGTCGGCACCGTGCATAGTTTCAGCTTTAAGGTTTTCCTCCTTCAAAGCTTCTATCTGGGCAGAACGGAGTTGATCAGGTAACGACGAATGGATAGTGAGTTGCAACGCCCGAACGCGACGAGGTTTAGTAGATTCCTTCCTGCTCAAGGCGTCTGCTACAACATTCGCCTTGCCAGGATGGTACTTAATAGCACAATCATAGTCGTTCAAAAGTTCGATCCAACGGCGTTGCCGTATGTTCAAGTGTTGTTGGTCGAAAATGTGTTGGAGACTCTTGTGATCGGTGTAGATGGTGCATTTGGTACCGTACAAGTAATGTCTCCAAATTTTCAACGCGAATACCACAGCACCCAACTCCAAGTCATGAGTTGTGTAGTTCTTCTCGTGCACTTTGAGTTGACGAGAAGCATACGCAATCACTTTCTCGCGTTGCATCAACACGCAACCGAGTCCATGAATGGAAGCATCACAGTAAACAACAAAGTCATCAGGACCCTCAGGTAAAGACAAAATAGGAGCAGAACACAGTTTAGACTTCAGTTCTTCAAACGCGGACTCTTGTGGTTCACCCCAGTCGAACTTCCTATCCTTCTGAGTGAGAGCGGTGAGGGGTTGAGCAATCTTCGAGAACCCCTGAATGAAACGACGATAGTAGCCTGCAAGGCCTAGGAATTGCCGCACCTCAGTTGGCGTCTTTGGTGCTCCCCAGTCCTTGATTGCTTCGATTTTAGCTGGATCGACATGAATCCCTAGTTCATTAACCACATGTCCTAGGAATTGAACTTCACGTAACCAAAAGTCACACTTTGAGAACTTGGCGTAAAGTTGTTCCCGTCGCAAGAGTTCCAAAACTAACCGCAGATGTTCCCCGTGTTCGGTCTCGTTCTTGGAGTAGATCAGAATGTCATCAATAAACACAATGACGAACTTGTCCAGATATGGTTTACAGACGCGGTTCATCAAGTCCATGAAAACCGCTGGTGCGTTCGTGAGACCGAAAGGCATGACCAAGAATTCGAAATGGCCATAACGTGTTCGAAAAGCAGTCTTCGCAACGTCAGCCTCCCTGACGCGCAGCTGGTGATAACCGGACCTCAAATCGATCTTGGAATAATAACTAGAACCCTGAAGCTGGTCGAATAGATCATCAATACGTGGAAGAGGATAACGGTTCTTGACGGTCAATTTGTTCAGTTCTCTGTAGTCTACGCATAATCGGAAACTCCCATCCTTCTTCTTAACAAATAAAATCGGGGCTCCCCAAGGGGAAGAACTTGGCCGGATGAAACCCTTGTCCAAGAGTTCCTGTAACTGACTAGACAACTCCTGCATCTCGGGAGGTGCAAGACGATAGGGGGCCCGAGCAATAGGAGCAGCCCCTGGTACAAGATCAATACCGAACTCGACTTGACGATGAGGAGGAAGACCAGATAAATCATCGGGAAAAACATCAGGAAACTCGCGTACCACCGGAATGTCGTCGATCTTCTTTTCATCACCAGAGGAAACAGATAAAAGCGCCAATACGGCTGGATAACCCTTTCGAAGACACTTAAGGGCTTTCATGCTAGAGATGATGTTTAGCGGGACACCACCCTTGATACCGTACACAGAAAGAAATTCTCCATCAGGGAGAGGAATCCGAATAACCTTATCGTAACAGACAATTTCCGCGCGATACAAAGATAACCAATCCATTCCTACCACAACGTCAAAACTACCCAAAGGTACCGGCATAAGGTCGATGGGAAACGATAAACCCGACAACTCTAACTGACACTCCCGAAGAACACTAGTAGCTTCAATCGTTTTACCGTCAGCCAACTCAATAATATACTTGGTCTCTAATGGTACAGGTACTACATCTAGCAGTCGACTAACATCCATGGATACAAAACTCTTGTCGGCACCATAATCAAATAACACGCTAACAGAATGATTATTCAGAAGAAACGTACCGGTGACTGTATCAGGGTCCTGCCTAGCCTCAGCAGCTCCAATGACGAAGGCACGTGCATTTCTGCCGCCGCCCCCGTTGTTACCATTCCCGTTGTTCCCACCCTGTTTCAGTTTTGGGCAATCCTTCTTGTAATGCCCAGTGTCACCACAGTTGTAGCATCCTTGTTTCCCTGTAGTCCCCTGAGTAGTCGGAGCTGAGCTGTTAGTCGGAGCCTGAGTCGATGGAAGTGTAGCCCGACAATCCTTAGCATAGTGCCCAGTTCGCTGGCAGCGGTGACAACGGTTACTGTCGCAGTTCCCTTGGTGATGGCGTCCACACTTGTTGCACTTGGGCAGTTTTCCCGCATAACCACCCTGCTTGTTACCCGAAGAAGATGAACCCCCATTATCAAACCTTTTACCCTGCTGTGCAGACCCAGACCCTTTCCCGTCATTTTCCCACTTGCGCTTGTTGTTCTCTGGGGCCTTAACAGTCGATCCCTTCGCAGGCAAAATCCTTTCATTCACCTTTAAGTTAGTCATCCTATGGGCCGATCGAACTACCTCCGCATAAGTAGGATGATTCCCAGCAGCCACTAGCCCTGCAATTTCCGGTACTAACCCTGAAACATAGTGTTCAATCTTAAGATACTCTGGCACGTGCAGGTCGGGACACAGCACTGCCAACTCATTCCTCCTCACAGTATACTTCTCGATTTCCGATCCAGTCATCTTGAGGTTCCACACCTCATGCTCCAGCTTCTGTACCTCTTCCCTCGGGCAATACTCCCGCTTCAGCAACTGCACAAAGTTCTCCCATGGCATAGCATATGCCTCCCCAATACCCATGTTCTGGGTGATACCATTCCACCAAGTCAATGCCACGTCCTGAAATAACGCAGCAGAATACTTCACCCGATCTTCTGGGAGACAGTTACACATCAGAAATACCGACTCCACTTTCTCCAACCACCTAAGCAAGCTAACCGCACCCTCAGTGCCAGAGAATTCCTGGGGCTTGCAGTCCCGGAACATCTTGTAGGTGCACATGGGTGGGGGTGGATCAACAGGACCACCTGAAATGAAACGTATGAGAAACCACGAATAACGTAAACAAGGCTCACCAATGAGGCAAAGAGAATGAATAAAACAACTTACCACCACCGTTGTGCCCTAACTGGAAGGCAGCTTGGAGTAAGTTGTTCAGATCAGCCTGTGATAGGTTAATACCTCCACCACGACCACCAGCACCACCGCGACCACCACCACGTCCACCATTGCGACCACCTCCACGTCCTCCACGCACTCCAGACATGATTCTGGCAGAAAGAACGAGAAGATTTAGTTTCGCAGTTAAAGATAACCATTAATGTTCACAAGATCAAAGCCAGATCCAATCCAGGACTATCCCCTCAAACCCAGAGCTCACTAGGGCTTCCATGCATTTCGTTTTATGATTTTGTGTGCACCCAAAATGATAAAACGCTCTACATGGTCCTCCCAGTGTTCTCCTAGTTCAAAGATCAATTCACCGAACATAGACTCTTAGCTACACACCGTAATACTACGGTAGTTCATGACGAGTGTTTCTATTGGAGTGCGAAAGGGAGATGTCCGAGCCTTGGACAAATCTCAAGAGCACACGAGTTACTCCAACAGACCACACTGCCTAGAAAACAGGTAACCCAACCTAAGATAGAACGGATGATGTAACGTAGAAAGGCCAATGATTTAGAGACACCCCGACAAAACCATACGTAAATCACCATAATGTTTAGTACCATGTGATCGTCTAGTGTGTGCGACTCGGCTATAGACTAGACTCTACATGCAGTCCTAGTTCACTATAACCATTGGCTCTGATACCAATCTATCACACCCTCAAAATCCACTTGCGGAGTTTTACCGCGAGGCGCATGACAAACCAGGATCCAAACCAACGATCACAATAAACAAGTCTAAATGAATATAAATGCAATTTCAAAACATAGTTTAAAATCCCGTTTACAGCGGAAGCTTATTCAAAAACAGTATTCAACAATGAAATAATAGTTCAATGTTCAAAAGACCATGCAACCCTAGTATGACGCCGTGCAGACGCGTGCGCCCTAGTCCAGTCGTGCTACCTTAGCGACCTGAGAAAACATGTAAAAGTTTACGTCAGCACAAAAATGCTGGTGAGTTTACAGGTTTTGTATCCAAGTACCAAGTCCACCTGTCCATACTATAACAAATAGAAAACCAGTATACGCTAGCTAGGCGTACGTTTTGTTACTACCACGATTGGAAAACCATTACTAACGCGAATACCAAAAGTATGCCCGATGTATGTTCCTGTTATTCCTGTTTGAGACAATATGCACCCGCCGACCCTCCAAGTCGACGAGCGGGGTTGGTCACTCCCAATAGCGCTATTCACATTTCCCCGTTGTGCAAACCCGCACATTCATGGTTCCCCCCGGGACTTCCAAAGATCGTGTAGTACACAGTGTAAACCCATAGTATGACAGTAATTACCAAATAATCGTTTTAACACATGTTTTCTCCCCCGAAAAGTGTAAACCAGTTTAAAAGAGGGGCCGTAAACTCACCTTAAGTTCCGTTACTCCTTAACCCGAGTAAACTCAGCTGCTATGCTAGTCCCGTAAAGCGGCGACCTAACATACGACAGTTACAAGTACTTAGACTAATAACCCGCAGGTTAATTAGTCCCTAGATGTCCAGACCATAACCAAGTTCGTTTGAAAACACCGTGACTGTTTAACCGACCCAAAGTACAAGACTCGACATCCCATTGGTGACCCGAGACTCCCCGTGTTATGTTCACGCTCCAAAACATACAATAACGCAAGTACACTTAACCTACGTTAACGCACAACAAGTTATAGCACATAGTTCACGTATCACCGAAATACATCCAAATATATGTTACCAAGTTATTAGACATGTTACGGTGTTCCTAGCATGTTACTACATGTTAAATCGGGTCTCGGAATGCTAATTTACACTTACAGCAGCAGTACACGCGATTAGGAAAAGTCAACTAGTGATTAGGAAAGTCAACTAGTGATTAGGAGTCCTATTCGCCCCTACTATAGGCGATTAGGGGCTACTCCCCTTTATTTCATGCGATTAGGGGCTACTCCCCTGAACTTACTAGTGATTAGGGCTAATCACCTGAACTTACTAGTGATTAGGGCTACTCGCCTGAACTTACTAGTGATTAGCCTTCTACTCGCCACTTTATAGGCGATTAGCACCTCCATTCGCATGACTATGGGCGATTAGCATTGCTACTCGCCTGTAGTCATGCTGTTCCGGTTTTTCGCGCGTTTAACGCTCCAAATCAGATCCAGAGCGTGTGTAACTACCCAATATCATCCCAAACACTATCCTAAACATGTTTAACCCAAAACCCTTCGTTCAACCTCGTAAAATCAGTCCTGCATGCAACCAAAGCAATCCAAACACCATTCACATAGCATGCAACATTCAATTAACGCATGTAATCATAACCCTATTATCCAATTACTGAGATTTCTATCATCATACTAACAATATTAATTCTGACCTAGCATGATAACACATCAAAACATCATCAAGATTCATAAAAATCCTATCTTTCTAATCATACATACCCATAACGCATGTTTATTAGTTATAATCCGATTAACAACCCTTATTGACGATTTTCAGAAAGCTTTTTCGTTTATGAACAGGTCTGGACCATTAGGGATTGATTAAAAACGTTTACAAAGTGTTATGGATGAGAATCAAACCTTGGAATTGTAAAAGAATGATGGTTAGACCTTGAAACCTTGTGTTTTTGATCAAAATCGCCTTCCAGAGGTTGTTTAAGTGTTTGGGGCGGTTATGGGACGACTAGGGTTGATATTAGGGAGTTTAGGAGGTTAAGTACTGTATTTATAGGCGTTTCTAGTCGTTCCAGCACGTTACATGCGATTGTGCAGCAGTTCATGCGATTAGGGCTGCTAATCGCATGAATGAGCATGCGATTGGGCCTACTCGCCCCTAACATCACACGAGTAGGGGCCTAATCGCCCCTATGTCCCTCTACTCGCCTCCCCTACAGGTGATTAGGCTTCCTAATCGCCTGTAGGGGTTGGTTTGGTGCGTTTTGCGCGTTAAACCCCGTTTTAACATATGTTAACACATATTAACATACCGACAAGTCACCTAATGATTGTAAACACATAACACAAGTAAATACACACATTTACACTCGTTCACCAATTTCCGGGACTCGAGACTCGTACGTTCCGTATGTCCTGACGATCCTACAAATCGTCACCGTTTGTACACTTGGTTAAGGACTGACATCTAACGAACCTCTAGACCAACATCCAATGATCTTCTAGACTAACCAATAGTTCCCGAACCATAACCCGACTTAACTAACCCAGTTAAGTACAATATACGCGTGACTCGCTAAGGTAGACTTTCATCTAGACAACGTTGTTAACCAGAATTTGCCGGGTGTCACAGATAATACGAGGCAAAACGAAGGGTTTTAGTTGAAACATGTTTAGGATAGTGTTTGGGATGATATTGGATGGTTACACACGTTCTGGATCTGATTTGGAGCGTTAAACGCGCGAAAAACCGGAACAGCAAGGTTACAGGCGATTAGCAATCCTAATCGCCTATGTTAGAGGCGATTAGGAGGCCAATCGCCTATGATACATGCGATTAGGGCCTAATTGCTAGTAGATACATGCGATTAGCCCTAAATGCTAGTAGTTAAATGTGGTATAGCCTAAATGCTAGTAGTTACATGTGGTATAGCCCTAAATGCTAGTAGTTACATGCGATTAGCCCTAAATGCTAGTAGTTACATGCGATTAGCCTTCCTAAATGCCAGTTGACCAACCTAAATGCTAGTTGACTTTTCCTAATCGCGTGTACTGCTGCTGTAAGTGTAAATTAGCATTCCGAGACCCGATTTGACATGTAGGAACATGCTAGGAACCCCGTAACATATCTAATAACTTGGTAACATATGTTTGGATGTAATTCGGTGATACGTGAGCTATGTGCTATAACTTGTTGTGTGTTAACGTATGTTAAGTATGATTGCATGATTGCATGTTTGAGAGCGTAAACATAACACGGGAAGTCTCGGGTCACCAATGGGATGTCGAGTCTTGTACTTTGGGTCAGTTAAACAGTCACGGTGTTTTCAAACGAACTTGGTTATGGTCTGGACATCTAGGGACTAATTAACATGCGGGTTATTAGTCTAAGTGCTTGTAACTGTCATATGTTAGGTCGCCGCTTTACGGGACTAGCATAGCTGCTGAGTTATTCGTATTACGAAGTAACGCAACTTAAGGTGAGTTTACGGCCCCTCTTTTAAATTGGTTTCACATTTTCGGGGGAGAAAACATGTGTTAAAACGATTATTTGGTAACTACTGTCATACTATGGGTTTCTATTGTGTACTACACGATCTTTGGAAGTCCCGGCGGGAACCATGAATGTGCGGGTTTGCACAACGGGGAAATGTGAATAGCGCTATTGGGAGTGACCAACCCCGCTCGTCGACTTGGAGGGTCGGCGGGTGCATATTGTCTCAAACAGGAACAACATGAACAACAGGGTTACTACATCGGGCATACATTTGGTTTGCGAGTTAGTAATGGTTTTCCAATCGTGGTAGTAACAAAACATACGCCTAGCTAGCGTACACTGGTTTTCGATTTGTTATAGTATGGACAGGTTGACTTGGTACTTGGATTACAAAACCTGTAAACTCACCAGCATTTTTGTGCTGACGTAAACTTTTACATGTTTTCTCAGGTCGCTAAGGTAGCACTACTGGACTAGGGCGCACGCGTCTGCACGGCGTCTAGTTAGAGTCGCATGGTTTCATATGTTAAACATTTGGTTTACTTTTGAGATACTGTTTTGAATAAGCTTCCGCTGTAAACGGGGATTTTAAACTATGTTTTGAAATTGCATTATATTCATTTAGACTTGTTTATTGTGATCGTTGGTTTGGATCCTGGTTTGTCATGCGCCTCGTGGTAAAACTCCGCAAGTGGATTTTGAGGGTGTGACACGTTTACCTACATATCACTTGTAATTGGTTGTCTTTGGTTTAATGAAATAATAATTGATAATGAAAAAAAAAATTTCGAAACTTTTTTTTTCATGTTCCAAAAAACAGGATTTTTATCCAAACACACAAACGCTTATCACAATGGATCTCAATTCTTCAAGGTTTTGCATGACCCTTCGTCAACAGTTTTGGTATGTTTGATTTTTTTTTTTTTTTTTTTTTTTTGTGTTCATATGCCTTTTTAATTTAAAAAAATGGTTCTTTCATTTTTAATGTTGTTTTTTAAGTGCCTTTCCAAATCGTGCCGAAGGCCATGAATAAATTTAAATTGTCTAAAAACATACATAACAGTGATGTTACGGTAGCGACATATGAAGGAAAGTAAAAGTTTTTACATTTATCGGTCAACAATATTAAAATGAAAGTCGTAATATTATTAATATCTATGAAAATTATTTTGAATATATTATATAATTTAGGAAACTGTTAAATAGATTTAAATTATATTTATTATTAAAAAATAAATTTAAATTATATTTATTAAATGCATTTAAATGAGATTCAATTTAAAAGAATAGATTCATGTTTTCAAATTTTTATTTACCAAAATTATTGCATGATTTATTCTGTTATCATTAATTAAGTTTTTTATAATTTATGAATAATTTTTGAATATTCTGTTATCATGATTTATTAAGATTTTTATTTAAATTTTGTTATTGACATTAAAATTATTCCTTTTTTAAATTTACGATATATAGTAAATGATGCTACTTATTCGCAGAAATGAATGTAATCATTTCAGTTGACCATCATTAAATTGTTAATAAATGCTAGGCAAAATAATCATTTAATTGGCAGTAAAATAGTAAATGGTAATGAAATTAATCATTCGATTGGCAATAAAATGTTAATTTGTAGATATTAATGTACTCATTCACATTAATTCTCATTCTATTGTCAATAAATGCATACTAGCGAAAACATTAATTTATTTAGTCAACAAATTAGTAATGATTTAATTTTTTTAATTTAAATTTTGTCAACATTTTCATACGATAAAGTCGAAAAGTTTGTTAATGATTAATATAACTTAAATTTGGTCTCTAAAAACATACACAACAATGTCGTTACAGTGGCCACATACAAAGGACAATCTTGGTTGCTTTTATTAGAATTGATAGATGATGTATTTTGTTGTTTTACATATACATTAGTATTCAATCCTACATTCCATATTCGGAGCATAATATTAGACCAATTTAAATTTCATTAATTCTGAATTATTGTTATTTATTTACATTAATAAAGTTGACCGAATTTAATGTTATTTAATTTGAAATTTGAATTTTAATGATTGTTATCAATTTACATTAATAATATTTTGACCCAATTTAATATTATTTATTACTATCTTTTAATAATTGACCGAATTTATAGTAACATTAATACGAATTTAAGTTTACCATTATAAGCCTTATTTATTATATAGATGTTAGTTATATTATTTTTGTAAAGTGTGTATAAAAAAATAAATGAATATTTTCGGTAATCAGTTAAACATACTTACAAAAATATATTTCAGGATAAATGTAAGCATAACGTTGACAAATCTAGTGACAATTACCTATGTTTTTAAATTTGATTGAAATAAAGTTAGCAATTACCTAATATACAAACCATATGTAAATTAATAGTAAATTAAATTTGTCAACAATATATATCGTATTTAAATTAATAATAATAACATTGTTAATTTCAATTAAAGATATTTAATAACCTTAAACACAATTTTGTTATACATTGTTTATATAAATACAAAAAAAAATAACAAATTAAAACCATAATTATTATTAATATGAAATTGATTAAATTAATACGAGATTTTTTAATCTCGTATTCGTCTAATTGATTAAATTATACGAATGATAATATTGATTAAATTATAATTGATTTCGTAAAATTGATCAAATTTATAGTTTACCATAATAAAACATATTAATTCTTTTGTATAAATGATTGATTATGAATTAATTTGACCAGAACTTTAGGATTACCATAATTGACTGAATTTAATGTTATTTATTACGATTTTTTAATCTCATTAATTTATATTACTATTAATACGAAATTGATTAAATTGATTAAATTATACAAATTGATTAAAATAATACGAGTTTTTCTAATCTCTGCTTTTGTATAATTAATTAAATTATACGAATGATAATATTGATTAAATTATAATTGATTAAATTGATTTCGTATAATTGATCAAATTTATGGTTTACCATAATAAAACGTATTAATTTTTTTGTGTGAATTATTGATTTATTATCAATCATTCCCGAATTTTAGGATTACCATAATTGACCAAATTTAATGTTATTTATTACCATTTTTTAATCTCATTAATTTATATTACTATTAATACGAAATTGATTAAATTATACGAATGATGATATTGATTAAATTATAATTGATTAAATTGATTTCGTATAATTGATCAAATTTATGGTTACCATAATAGCTCTCATTTATTTTTATTTTTTTCTTATTTAATTCTTATTACTATGCAGATAATTTCTAATACGATTGTTGAATTGGCAAACTTAAATTAATCAATGAAGATCAAGATTAAATTTACAGTTGGGTACGCGTGGTTTGTGTCAGTGCGTGTTGAAATTTCTGCTCAAGTCGCTAGGTTTGTTATTCAATTATTAAACATTATGTTTACAATATTCTTATTTTATAATTAGGTAGACATTCTAAATTTACTATACACAATGCTTTTGTAAAGGTTTACTGTGATTGGATGGCCTGATTTGCTTCAATCAGAAGATATTTCCATTGGCGAATATTGTGTCTTTAAATGGTATTCAATCCAACACAGGCTATTTGTTACTAAGATTGCACCACAAAAAGTCATTGATTTTAAAATTTAAACTACGATTTTTTATGTTTTTAATGTAATTTATTTGAATTATTGATTACAATTTTGAAGTTATTTACAAGGATTTATAATCTTAATAAGATTATGATTAGTCTTGCAATTAATAAGATTTATAATCTTACTATATTTACGAATTATGATTAGTATTAATTGCAATTAATAAGATTTATTAAGTTTAAATGTTATTTATTAAGATGTTTAATATTATTTATTGACATTAATAATAATTGACCGAATTTAATGTTATTTATTAAATATTTTAATCTCATTTATTTATATTACTTTTTTGAATATATGTTTAGTACAATTGACCGAATTTAATTTTTTATATTATGACTTTTCTTTAATCAATTCTCATTAAATGATAATAATCAAAATCATTTCCTTTATATTATGACTTTTTCTTTAATTATTCTTAATATATTTTTATTATGTTATATTTACTGTTATTTATGGACATTAATAATAATTGACCGAATTTAATTTTATTTATTACGATTTTTAACCTCATTTATTTATATTACTATTCATACTAAATTATGCTTTATCTATTTTTACGAAATTACGTTTAATATTATTTATTGACATTAATAATAATTGACCAAATTTAATTTTATTTATTAAAAAATTTAATCTCATTTATTTATATTATTTTTTTACTTTATGTTTAGTATTATTGACTGAATTTATTTTTTTGTATTATGACTTTATTTTAATCAATTCTCATTAAATGATAATCATCAAAATCATTTCCTTTATATTATGACTTTCATTTAATTATTCTTAATATATTTTTATTATGTTAGAATTAATTTTATTTATGGACATTAATAATAATTGACAGAATTTAATGTTATTTATTATGATTTTTTAACCTCATTTATTTATATTACTATTAATACGAAAGTATGTTTAATCTATTTTTACAAAATTATGTTTAATACTATTTATTGACATTAATAATAATTGACCGAATTTAATGTTATTTATTAAAATTTTTAAGCCTTTTTATTTATATTACTTTTTTTTTTTTATGTTTAATATTATTGACCGAATTTGATTTTTTATATTATGACTTTCCTTTAATCAATTCTCATTAAACGATAATCATTAAATTCATTTCAATAATAATTTTTCCCTTATTAATGTTATTTATTTTGATTTTTTAATCTCATTTATTTATATTATTATTTTACGAAATTATTTTTAATCTAGTTATTTCTTATCTACCGAATTAAATTACGAATATATTACTAATACTAAAACTAATATTACGATTTTTAATTTTATTTTTAATCTCATTTATTTCTTATCTACCGAATTAAAATTTTCTTTTACGATTTTTATGAATATATTACTAAAATATATACTATTTTCAAAATAATTTTCAATTATATTAATAAATAAGTAAATAATTTTAATTGGTAAGTTAACTTTTGTCATTCATTTATTACTATTAATAGTAATAATTATTACAATTTTTAACATAAAGAATAAACGTAACATCAATATAAAAAATCCTCATTTGTCATGAAACCCTCGACCATTAACAACGTTCAAATTATTTCAAAAATTATAAAAAAAAACTCAATTAATGATAACAGAAAGATTCAAGCGATAATTTTGGTAAACAAAATGTATTTAATAAATACAATTTAAATCTATTTAACAATTTCCTAAAATATATAATATATTCAAAATAATTTTAAATGATATTACTAATAACGACTTTCATTTTAATATTGTTGATCGATAAACATAAAAACTTTTTACGTTTTTGTTACTTTGAGGATATCAATTCTTTGACTTTATTTATTTTTCATGTCTTAAAATACACTTATTAGTAATTAGTAACAAAATTAGTAATGAAATATCATTTTACGTTATCAGTAACAACATTAATTAAAAGGCGATTCAAAACATTAAAAAACCTCATTTGTCATGAAATCCTCCATCATTGACTACATTAACTAAATATCGTTTCAGTGATACTAAGAATAAGAATATTACGTCTTTCATTTAAATATCTTTGACAGATTAACATTATCATATTATGTTTACAAAGAAATTTCCTTTAATCAATTGTCATGAAACGCTGACCATTATCATGATTGCAATAATTGTGCTAATTTTAAGCGTCGTTGACCAAATCACGTAAATTACCAATCCTTCCATTTTTATAATTCAACTATATAAATAAATCCGGCTGATTCGATCAGAATTGTTCGAGTTCCTCATGTGGGTTTAGTATTGATTTTCACCATGGTTTTAGCTTGATTTTTAGGTTATTGGTTATGAGTCAAACCGTCAAAACAGTTCAGGGTCTTCTGGATATATTTACCTTAAATTCTTGATGATAATATAGTTAAAATGCCAAATGTCTTTCTTTTCCTCACCAGAGTTTTTTTTTTGGACAAATTTTACTGTTTTGTTATTCAAATGGTTCAATAATCCTATATGTGGACATAAATTCTTTTCAAAGTTCCAAATCGTCTTGCCATATCAAACCGTTTTATAGAAGCTAAATGTAACACCCCGACCCGACTAGGGCTGACGTGTCACTATTACAGATATCAATAACCAAACACATTCCATTAAAAGGCAGAGTCGAAGACAAAATATCAAGTCTCAAACACAAAATCCCAAGAAAAACCTAAGTCAAATTATTAATTACTGAAATAAATAAAAGTCTTTATTCTTGAATTCCATTTTACTCTCATCATCACTAAGTCCCTTGATTTCCCGGATTACCTGTCAAACAAATAAGACAAACACAACAAAGAAAAACACGGCTGAGCCAAAGGTTGCTCAGTAACGGAGAAATCAATAGTAAAAGTAAAGGTATTGAAATATGAAGCGATACTGATATTAAAACCGAAATGAGTGATGAAACGAAAAATGGATGGTGATACTATTTGAATCTCAAAACTTATATAACACCAATGTTAATTCAACCAGAAACATAACGAATATGAAGTCAGAACATAATCAGGTTTATAATCAAAACATATCACATATATCAAAAATGAACTGAACTGAACAGACACTAAGTTACGCGACTATAAGTATCAATAAATAAGTGACGTAATACAAAAGCACCCACGGGCCTAAACGGAGGGGTACACAGCTAGCTAGTCCATGTACCGAGACGGTGCATGTAGGCGTACATACATTATTCCATCTCATCAGGATTCAGGATACAAGATTCAGGAGTCTGAGCTAAGATCGATCTATTCGCCTCTAAGTGGCCAAGGTACTACATAAGTACAGTTAGAGACGCCGTGATTTTGTTTACGCACTGTCACGATAAGTGCCATGTCGTTGACGCCCCAACGACAAGCCAGAGATACTCGGGTGACAGAGTACAAAAGTCATATCATAAATAAAAGTACTAATATAAGTCCAAGGGAACATGCAACAATGATTACAATACTAAGAAATATTGCATGCTAAAATGACTTATCAAAAGAATTATACGAATATGAGATAATTAACGAAAAAGACAAAATCCGCACTCCAAAGTAACGGATATGGTAAGAAGAAACACTATGATGTCAGAAAGGGGAATCCGTACCTTATTAGCAAGCAGAGTAAGACAAAGCGTCTTCAACGAATACACGGACCTATAATTTAATTATAGTTTAAATAAGATATATCGAACTTAAATTACATAATCGCTGATTTAGTGACACCCGGCGACGGTCTCTTTAAGAATTGTTATAATTGTAACTTATATTTTAATGTTATGAAATCATGATTGAGAAATTCATAATATGGATTAACTATTTGCCTAAACATAACAGTATGCTTTCAAATCTTCGTATGAGTTTCAAAGGAGATTTTAGATTGAACCATTTCTTACACAAATTAATACATTTATGTATACCAGTTCATGAAAAGTACGTGTGTTAATATATACACTAAGCATACATCGTTAAAAAGAAATAGAAAACTATTAATTCTTCATGTTGTGCTAACTAGAATTATAAACCTAAACAGTTCTTATGGTCATATTTATACTAACACTCAATTAACATAAAGAGTTTCATATGGCTAGAATAATTAAGAAAGTCTTAGATATGTATACGTATTTACGTTTCTAAGTCGCCGGACGCATGATCATATAAAATAGATGAGTAATAATTGTTCAAAGTTAATACCTTAATAGTAGAATCAAAACAAATTGGAAAGTGCGGCAAGAGCGATGAAAACGAATGCGTCGCGGTGGATGTGCCGGAAAGAAACGGAATGGTGGTGGTGGTCGTGAAGTGCCTGCTTATTTTAGTGGGTGTGTGTTTCGTACTGCCAGAATCCGTCGGTGATACAGAGGTAGCCGAGAGGGGTATCGAAGTTGTTCAACAGTGTGGTTTGGGTTATATGCTTATGCGGACGATTATGGTTAAAAGAATGATATATACCTTCGGTTTCGTTATTCTATTTAATCAGTTTAATGGTCATTTATTATTCCAATAATATAGTAATTGTTCCTTATGGTTGTTACAAAGAAAACGGTCAGCCACTGGACAAAGTTCCATCGGTTACGAACAGGGAAAAATTAACATGAAGCTCAACTTCAAGTTATAAAGGAAACCTTCAACCCCAGTTCGAATCCAGGCCAAACGCGGGTGTTAATTTCTCACCCCTTAGTGCGAGTGGGGGGACTCGAACCTGAGACCAAGCCCGGGCGGGAACCTCCCTAAGGAGTAAACCCTCCACCTACGACCAGCTGGGCTGGACATCATTGGCTATTATGGTTATTATTATTTATTTATTTTCATTTATAAAACAAAATACAAAAATAATCAGTAGTCTTTAGTAAATAAAATGTTTCATTAATGCCACTAATAATTAATCGGTTATACGACGCATTAACTTCGCTTAAGATTTAATAGTAATAATAAATTGCTATTTATTACTCTAGGGTTTCCGAATTTTTGGGTATTACAATTCTATCCCACTAAATAAAAATTTTGTCCTCAAAATTGCTACGTACTGGTAGTAAGTAAATATATACATATAATATATACGAAAGATATTCTCAAAATTGCTATGTACGGATACTTTATATATAATATATACAAAAGATATTTCAGATATCATAGATGCATATTGACATCAATTACTAAACGGATTACTGTTTATCATAATGACAAGTAAGCGATAACTAAAACGTACTAAAATTCATAAGAAATCAGACATATCAAACATATCGAATATGAGAGTGCTAGGACATAAATGGATTCAAATAATGAGGACAGAGGCAAGTCATCCTAAATGATATGAAACGGATAATGGACTTGATTCGAGAGGCCATTTTATGGACATTAGAGACAATAGTTGCATCACTCAAAGAAGTAGATATTATCAAAGAGTACTCTCAAGCAGTAGGCATAATCAAGAGCTTACATATCACATTCAAAGTATTGTAATTAACTGGAAACTGTACCTGGGGTATTAGCGGAATCATTAGCTGAGAGTGCAAACACCCTTCATGGTGCAGTAGGTTTGGCGTTTCCCCTAGTATCAGTCCTATTGTCACGCCGTGGACAATCTTGAATCTTGTGGTGTGGGTCTCCACATCTGAAGCATCGTCCTTCTGCACGACGACAAGCACCACCATGACGTTTTCCACAAGAAGCACAAAGAGGAATATCGGTATGGTTTTGCTGCGGTTCTTGCTGATTCGGTGGGTGGGCTCTAATTGGGGCCTGATGTTGTTGTGTCTGGTTCTGTGTAGGCTTATGATTCTGATTGTTGTGATCCCTATCAGAACGGTGCCTACGGTTTCGAGATTGATCATTGCCATCAAGAGTAGAAGAATTATCGTAGTTGTTTTCTTTTGATCGTTTACGACTATCATCAAGAGCCTTTTGTCGATGCTTCTTATCGTTATCTAAGTTCTTGACCGCATCCACAATCTCATTAATGTCAGTAAAGCGAAGATTTAGGATAAATGTCCTATCCCTATCACAAATGGCCCACTTAAATCTGTTGGTTTGTTGCTCAACCGTACCCGCCATCGGGCCTAGAAAACTAACCAAACGACTAAAACGGTTCTTAAACTCCATGATAGGCTCATCATCGCTCTGCATGATAGTAGAATACTCCCTCAAATATTCATCGCGATCAGCATCAGTGAAATATTGCTGATAAAACAGTGTACGAAAGTCATCCCAAGGGAGTGTGGCAGCATAGTTATCACCACCACGAGCATTCTTCAAATTTTTCCACCACCTATGAGCATCGTCCTCCAGTTTATAAGTAGCGAGCCTAACTTTGAACACATCATCAACATCCAACACTTCAAACAACTTCTCAATATGGGAGATCCAGTTTTCTGCTTCAACTGGAGATGTAGCAGTACTAAATGATTTTGGCTTCTGCTTTTGAAAGCGTTCGAGCCAAACATGAATTCCAACAGGAGTGGTGTCATTTCCTCCGGGAGGTGGTCCATCGTTGCTACCTGCGGGTGGTGGTCCGTTGTTGTTACCTCCAGAAGGTGGTCCATTATTGTTGCTACCAGCCTGTAACTGCTAAAGTAAGTTAGGAACTAACTCCGCAAGAGCTGTATTGACAACGTTACCAACAAGGGTCTCAATACGAGCGTCGGTCGAAGCGTTAGTCCTGCTTCGGCGAGATCTCACACGTCGTCTAGGAAGCATCTGAAAGTAAGATACGGGTGAGCTAAAAGATAAAGAGCTTCGAATTACACGCGCGGAAGAGAAATCCTAACCCGACGTCTACCCCTTAACTCACATGTTTAATTTTTTTTTTTTTTTTTTTTTAGTGTTTAAGTTTTCTACAGGAAAGAGCCTGGGCTCTGATACCATAATTGTAACACCCCGACCCGACTAGGGCTGACGTGTCACTATTACAGATATCAATAACCAAACACATTCCATTAAAAGGCAGAGTCGAAGACAAAATATCAAGTCTCAAACACAAAATCCCAAGAAAAACCTAAGTCAAATTATTAATTACTGAAATAAATAAAAGTCTTTATTCTTGAATTCCATTTTACTCTCATCATCACTAAGTCCCTTGATTTCCCGGATTACCTGTCAAACAAATAAGACAAACACAACGAAGAAAAACACGGCTGAGCCAAAGGTTGCTCAGTAACGGAGAAATCAATAGTAAAAGTAAAGGTATTGAAATATGAAGCGATACTGATATTAAAACCGAAATGAGTGATGAAACGAAAAATGGATGGTGATACTATTTGAATCTCAAAACTTATATAACACCAATGTTAATTCAACCAGAAACATAACGAATATGAAGTCAGAACATAATCAGGTTTATAATCAAAACATATCACATATATCAAAAATGAACTGAACTGAACAGACACTAAGTTACGCGACTATAAGTATCAATAAATAAGTGACGTAATACAAAAGCACCCACGGGCCTAAACGGAGGGGTACACAGCTAGCTAGTCCATGTACCGAGACGGTGCATGTAGGCGTACATACATTATTCCATCTCATCAGGATTCAGGATACAAGATTCAGGAGTCTGAGCTAAGATCGATCTATTCGCCTCTAAGTGGCCAAGGTACTACATAAGTACAGTTAGAGACGCCGTGATTTTGTTTACGCACTGTCACGATAAGTGCCATGTCGTTGACGCCCCAACGACAAGCCAGAGATACTCGGGTGACAGAGTACAAAAGTCATATCATAAATAAAAGTACTAATATAAGTCCAAGGGAACATGCAACAATGATTACAATACTAAGAAATATTGCATGCTAAAATGACTTATCAAAAGAATTATACGAATATGAGATAATTAACGAAAAAGACAAAATCCGCACTCCAAAGTAACGGATATGGTAAGAAGAAACACTATGATGTCAGAAAGGGGAATCCGTACCTTATTAGCAAGCAGAGTAAGACAAAGCGTCTTCAACGAATACACGGACCTATAATTTAATTATAGTTTAAATAAGATATATCGAACTTAAATTACATAATCGCTGATTTAGTGACACCCGGCGACGGTCTCTTTAAGAATTGTTATAATTGTAACTTATATTTTAATGTTATGAAATCATGATTGAGAAATTCATAATATGGATTAACTATTTGCCTAAACATAACAGTATGCTTTCAAATCTTCGTATGAGTTTCAAAGGAGATTTTAGATTGAACCATTTCTTACACAAATTAATACATTTATGTATACCAGTTCATGAAAAGTACGTGTGTTAATATATACACTAAGCATACATCGTTAAAAAGAAATAGAAAACTATTAATTCTTCATGTTGTGCTAACTAGAATTATAAACCTAAACAGTTCTTATGGTCATATTTATACTAACACTCAATTAACATAAAGAGTTTCATATGGCTAGAATAATTAAGAAAGTCTTAGATATGTATACGTATTTACGTTTCTAAGTCGCCGGACGCATGATCATATAAAATAGATGAGTAATAATTGTTCAAAGTTAATACCTTAATAGTAGAATCAAAACAAATTGGAAAGTGCGGCAAGAGCGATGAAAACGAATGCGTCGCGGTGGCTGTGCCGGAAAGAAACGGAATGGTGGTGGTGGTCGTGAAGTGCCTGCTTATTTTAGTGGGTGTGTGTTTCGTACTGCCAGAATCCGTCGGTGATACAGAGGTAGCCGAGAGGGGTATCGAAGTTGTTCAACAGTGTGGTTTGGGTTATATGCTTATGCGGACGATTATGGTTAAAAGAATGATATATACCTTCGGTTTCGTTATTCTATTTAATCAGTTTAATGGTCATTTATTATTCCAATAATATAGTAATTGTTCCTTATGGTTGTTACAAAGAAAACGGTCAGCCACTGGACAAAGTTCCATCGGTTACGAACAGGGAAAAATTAACATGAAGCTCAACTTCAAGTTATAAAGGAAACCTTCAACCCCAGTTCGAATCCAGGCCAAACGCGGGTGTTAATTTCTCACCCCTTAGTGCGAGTGGGGGGACTCGAACCTGAGACCAAGCCCGGGCGGGAACCTCCCTAAGGAGTAAACCCTCCACCTACGACCAGCTGGGCTGGACATCATTGGCTATTATGGTTATTATTATTTATTTATTTTCATTTATAAAACAAAATACAAAAATAATCAGTAGTCTTTAGTAAATAAAATGTTTCATTAATGCCACTAATAATTAATCGGTTATACGACGCATTAACTTCGCTTAAGATTTAATAGTAATAATAAATTGCTATTTATTACTCTAGGGTTTCCGAATTTTTGGGTATTACAATTCTATCCCACTAAATAAAAATTTTGTCCTCAAAATTGCTACGTACTGGTAGTAAGTAAATATATACATATAATATATACGAAAGATATTCTCAAAATTGCTATGTACGGATACTTTATATATAATATATACAAAAGATATTTCAGATATCATAGATGCATATTGACATCAATTACTAAACGGATTACTGTTTATCATAATGACAAGTAAGCGATAACTAAAACGTACTAAAATTCATAAGAAATCAGACATATCAAACATATCGAATATGAGAGTGCTAGGACATAAATGGATTCAAATAATGAGGACAGAGGCAAGTCATCCTAAATGATATGAAACGGATAATGGACTTGATTCGAGAGGCCATTTTATGGACATTAGAGACAATAGTTGCATCACTCAAAGAAGTAGATATTATCAAAGAGTACTCTCAAGCAGTAGGCATAATCAAGAGCTTACATATCACATTCAAAGTATTGTAATTAACCGGAAACTGTACCTGGGGTATTAGCGGAATCATTAGCTGAGAGTGCAAACACCCTTCATGGTGCAGTAGGTTTGGCGTTTCCCCTAGTATCAGTCCTATTGTCACGCCGTGGACAATCTTGAATCTTGTGGTGTGGGTCTCCACATCTGAAGCATCGTCCTTCTGCACGACGACAAGCACCACCATGACGTTTTCCACAAGAAGCACAAAGAGGAATATCGGTATGGTTTTGCTGCGGTTCTTGCTGATTCGGTGGGTGGGCTCTAATTGGGGCCTGATGTTGTTGTGTCTGGTTCTGTGTAGGCTTATGATTCTGATTGTTGTGATCCCTATCAGAACGGTGCCTACGGTTTCGAGATTGATCATTGCCATCAAGAGTAGAAGAATTATCGTAGTTGTTTTCTTTTGATCGTTTACGACTATCATCAAGAGCCTTTTGTCGATGCTTCTTATCGTTATCTAAGTTCTTGACCGCATCCACAATCTCATTAATGTCAGTAAAGCGAAGATTTAGGATAAATGTCCTATCCCTATCACAAATGGCCCACTTAAATCTGTTGGTTTGTTGCTCAACCGTACCCGCCATCGGGCCTAGAAAACTAACCAAACGACTAAAACGGTTCTTAAACTCCATGATAGGCTCATCATCGCTCTGCATGATAGTAGAATACTCCCTCAAATATTCATCGCGATCAGCATCAGTGAAATATTGCTGATAAAACAGTGTACGAAAGTCATCCCAAGGGAGTGTGGCAGCATAGTTATCACCACCACGAGCATTCTTCAAATTTTTCCACCACCTATGAGCATCGTCCTCCAGTTTATAAGTAGCGAGCCTAACTTTGAACACATCATCAACATCCAACACTTCAAACAACTTCTCAATATGGGAGATCCAGTTTTCTGCTTCAACTGGAGATGTAGCAGTACTAAATGATTTTGGCTTCTGCTTTTGAAAGCGTTCGAGCCAAACATGAATTCCAACAGGAGTGGTGTCATTTCCTCCGGGAGGTGGTCCATCGTTGCTACCTGCGGGTGGTGGTCCGTTGTTGTTACCTCCAGAAGGTGGTCCATTATTGTTGCTACCAGCCTGTAACTGCTAAAGTAAGTTAGGAACTAACTCCGCAAGAGCTGTATTGACAACGTTACCAACAAGGGTCTCAATACGAGCGTCGGTCGAAGCGTTAGTCCTGCTTCGGCGAGATCTCACACGTCGTCTAGGAAGCATCTGAAAGTAAGATACGGGTGAGCTAAAAGATAAAGAGCTTCGAATTACACGCGCGGAAGAGAAATCCTAACCCGACGTCTACCCCTTAACTCACATGTTTAATTTTTTTTTTTTTTTTTTTTTAGTGTTTAAGTTTTCTACAGGAAAGAGCCTGGGCTCTGATACCATAATTGTAACACCCCGACCCGACTAGGGCTGACGTGTCACTATTACAGATATCAATAACCAAACACATTCCATTAAAAGGCAGAGTCGAAGACAAAATATCAAGTCTCAAACACAAAATCCCAAGAAAAACCTAAGTCAAATTATTAATTACTGAAATAAATAAAAGTCTTTATTCTTGAATTCCATTTTACTCTCATCATCACTAAGTCCCTTGATTTCCCGGATTACCTGTCAAACAAATAAGACAAACACAACAAAGAAAAACACGGCTGAGCCAAAGGTTGCTCAGTAACGGAGAAATCAATAGTAAAAGTAAAGGTATTGAAATATGAAGCGATACTGATATTAAAACCGAAATGAGTGATGAAACGAAAAATGGATGGTGATACTATTTGAATCTCAAAACTTATATAACACCAATGTTAATTCAACCAGAAACATAACGAATATGAAGTCAGAACATAATCAGGTTTATAATCAAAACATATCACATATATCAAAAATGAACTGAACTGAACAGACACTAAGTTACGCGACTATAAGTATCAATAAATAAGTGACGTAATACAAAAGCACCCACGGGCCTAAACGGAGGGGTACACAGCTAGCTAGTCCATGTACCGAGACGGTGCATGTAGGCGTACATACATTATTCCATCTCATCAGGATTCAGGATACAAGATTCAGGAGTCTGAGCTAAGATCGATCTATTCGCCTCTAAGTGGCCAAGGTACTACATAAGTACAGTTAGAGATGCCGTGATTTTGTTTACGCACTGTCACGATAAGTGCCATGTCGTTGACGCCCCAACGACAAGCCAGAGATACTCGGGTGACAGAGTACAAAAGTCATATCATAAATAAAAGTACTAATATAAGTCCAAGGGAACATGCAACAATGATTACAATACTAAGAAATATTGCATGCTAAAATGACTTATCAAAAGAATTATACGAATATGAGATAATTAACGAAAAAGACAAAATCCGCACTCCAAAGTAACGGATATGGTAAGAAGAAACACTATGATGTCAGAAAGGGGAATCCGTACCTTATTAGCAAGCAGAGTAAGACAAAGCGTCTTCAACGAATACACGGACCTATAATTTAATTATAGTTTAAATAAGATATATCGAACTTAAATTACATAATCGCTGATTTAGTGACACCCGGCGACGGTCTCTTTAAGAATTGTTATAATTGTAACTTATATTTTAATGTTATGAAATCATGATTGAGAAATTCATAATATGGATTAACTATTTGCCTAAACATAACAGTATGCTTTCAAATCTTCGTATGAGTTTCAAAGGAGATTTTAGATTGAACCATTTCTTACACAAATTAATACATTTATGTATACCAGTTCATGAAAAGTACGTGTGTTAATATATACACTAAGCATACATCGTTAAAAAGAAATAGAAAACTATTAATTCTTCATGTTGTGCTAACTAGAATTATAAACCTAAACAGTTCTTATGGTCATATTTATACTAACACTCAATTAACATAAAGAGTTTCATATGGCTAGAATAATTAAGAAAGTCTTAGATATGTATACGTATTTACGTTTCTAAGTCGCCGGACGCATGATCATATAAAATAGATGAGTAATAATTGTTCAAAGTTAATACCTTAATAGTAGAATCAAAACAAATTGGAAAGTGCGGCAAGAGCGATGAAAACGAATGCGTCGCGGTGGCTGTGCCGGAAAGAAACGGAATGGTGGTGGTGGTCGTGAAGTGCCTGCTTATTTTAGTGGGTGTGTGTTTCGTACTGCCAGAATCCGTCGGTGATACAGAGGTAGCCGAGAGGGGTATCGAAGTTGTTCAACAGTGTGGTTTGGGTTATATGCTTATGCGGACGATTATGGTTAAAAGAATGATATATACCTTCGGTTTCGTTATTCTATTTAATCAGTTTAATGGTCATTTATTATTCCAATAATATAGTAATTGTTCCTTATGGTTGTTACAAAGAAAACGGTCAGCCACTGGACAAAGTTCCATCGGTTACGAACAGGGAAAAATTAACATGAAGCTCAACTTCAAGTTATAAAGGAAACCTTCAACCCCAGTTCGAATCCAGGCCAAACGCGGGTGTTAATTTCTCACCCCTTAGTGCGAGTGGGGGGACTCGAACCTGAGACCAAGCCCGGGCGGGAACCTCCCTAAGGAGTAAACCCTCCACCTACGACCAGCTGGGCTGGACATCATTGGCTATTATGGTTATTATTATTTATTTATTTTCATTTATAAAACAAAATACAAAAATAATCAGTAGTCTTTAGTAAATAAAATGTTTCATTAATGCCACTAATAATTAATCGGTTATACGACGCATTAACTTCGCTTAAGATTTAATAGTAATAATAAATTGCTATTTATTACTCTAGGGTTTCCGAATTTTTGGGTATTACACTAAAATAATTTCAGAGAGTAACATTGGAATGCAAACTTTTATCCAAAGAATTAGGTTGTCCCCATTTGATAAGAAGTGTCCTTTCAGATTTAACAGAAGACAATTCCCTTTTACTTTATGTTTCGCAATGACAATAAATAAAAGTCAAGGACAAACCCTATTTAGGATAGGTATGTATTTGAAAGATCATATTTTTACACATGGGCAGTTGTATGTCGCTGCCAAGTGACAAGAGTAGAGATGGCCTGAACATACTAATATTGGATAAAGATGACAACGTTAATAAGAAATAAAAAATGTTGTCTATAAAAAAATATTTTGAAGTTTGTGAATAAGTATGCGATCATATTTTGCATAAATCGTTTTTTTTTTTTATAATTTTTTGGTTGTGTGATCTGCTAAACTACATTTATTTACTTTGAATTTAATCTTCATTTGCATGCCGTTACAATAAATATATGTTTATTCATTTCATTATTTGTTTTTAAATCACGTCTATTCAAACATTTGTCGATTCATATATCTGTTATTGGGTAACATTAAACTTTTTTTATGATAATTTACAATCAACAAAAATTCATACGAATTGTATTACGTAACTTTCAATAAATAAAATTTGCATACTGCGATCTTTATAGAATTTTTTTTTCATTTGCCATGAACATGTACCACGTGTACACGCGGGGCTCAAACCTAGTTTAATTAAAATGAAGTCAAGAGTTAAGTGATATTAATGAAAACACATGACACTTAATTATACAATTTTTTTTTTTTGAAAGGTAAATTTCATTCAAAACGCCACGAACGGTCCTCAAAGCAAGACCCCCGGGCAAAACCAAACGGGTTACATCACATCTAGAGGATAATTACACCAAACATTCCAATCTATGTTTTTTTTAATTTTGACCTATTTTTGAACCAAAAATACGATGTCATCTTAATGTTTTCCAAAACTTGAACCGGACGCCGACGAATGTCTTTGAAGATATAAAAAAATATACAATTAGAAATCGATAAAAACATAATTCATTATGCTACATGTTTTGTTATAATATTTTATGAAAGTTAAACTTTTATAAACTTGATAATACTATAAGAAATCGATAAATCAATAAGGAAAACCGTGTTTTTAATCATCAGGTAATGATTTGCATTTTGAAATTATTACCTTAGGGGGACGGGGCGCCTACCTATTTGGTCACAGGTACCCACTACCAGCACGGTAACACCGTATTATTGTTGGGTAAAGAATTAGTAGAGTGTTGCCTCTAAAAAACGGTTTCAGTTAAGTGAATCAATGAAGTGATGTGACAGTGCAGGATTAGTAGAAATCAGTGAAGTTGAAAATGTTTAGGGGTAGTGCCCCTCCCCCTTACATTGATACACCTAAACATGCCTAATCTTACCTAAAACAATACGTCACCGGATTCAATGACCGGGGAAGAAAGTTTTCGTTTATAATGAATTTCAAACAAAGGTTTCCCGTAATTATGGTCAATTGATCATGATTAAATTAGATGGAAGTGAATTTTCTTTTACAAAAGGTATTTGACATATTGTAATATGCGAAAATTTGATATCAAAATGTATGATGATTTTAATATGTTGTAAATTTGGTTGAATGACTATTAATAAAAAAGAAAAGTATGGAGTTTGATAGATAAGTGTTCCTAATACTCTAGGGAGAGAGGATTGAAAATGAAAATTTATGTTATAATGAAAAGTTGTCTCATCCTTAAATCCTTTTATATGAAATACGTCAAACTTATTGTTTTTATAATATTATCTTGTGTTTATAAGAAAGACAAATGAGAAGTTTCTATATTGGTTCCATTTATATATACTTTTCAATATAAGTTCCATTTAAACATAATTCTGTATGATAATATACCAGTCATCTAAGTATAGGCAAATAAGTCATGAAATTTTTCTTTTTAGTTTTGTTTTATTTCTTTTTTATGTAGTTATGTTACGGTTTCGACTTAGGTTTTTCTATGATAATTTTTACCATTTTTTAGTATGGCAAGTTAACTTGCTGCCACGCCTGTGTGTGTGATTTGATATTTTTTCGCTTATTTCTTGTTCGGTTTCAGTCCATCGCAATGTGCACCATTTTGAATAGGCATAGAAATTATGTAATCTGTTATATTTAGTCATTTGTATACATGCTTTGATTTTATATAATAGTTATTTCTGTTTTTTTTTTTTTTTTTTTTTTTTGCATGTATTCAATTAAGAAGAAATATGAGATTGTGAGAGTTGCCAAGGCTAATCCTTAAGCTACTGTCAACGTATTATTTTTTTCTGGTTGAGTTTGATTTTTGATTTTGTGTCGAACAAGTATTATAACAAGGGTCTTATTATATTTCAATTTGTATATTGGTGCATTAGTTTAAGTTTTCTTTATGTTTCGATAGAAACTTTTAACTTTGAATTGAATGATTATTAGGAGGTTTTATGCATTATAGATATAGTTGACTTTTTGGGTCATAGTTTACTTTTTAGTTTAGTTAGAGATGACAATGTTATGTATAAAACATCTAATGTTGTGTTTGAAAAAAACATATTTAAATAAAATTCGAAAATCTAATAGCTTAACTTTTTAGATGTGTCACTTGGATTTGAAGAATCATGTTTTTTTCACATAGGCAGTTGTATGTAGCGTTATCAAGAGTCGAGATGGATTGAAAAAATTACTGTTGGATAAAGATGGCAGCGTTAATAAATAATAACCAAATCTCAAATGTTGTCTAAAAAGAAATATTTGGAGGTTTGTGAATAAGTACTTTATGATATTTGTCATGAATCTTTTAATTTTTTTTTCTAAACTTTATATCTTGATAGGCTATATTTAATTATTAGAATGTTAATGTTCATTTGCATTTGCATTCTATTACAATAAATAAGTTATTATCCATTTTTTTTATTTGTTTTTAAATAACGTCAAATCAAATATTTGTTGATTCATATATATATATATATATATATATATATATATATATATATATTATTGGGTAACATTAAACTTTTTTATGATATTTTGCATGCAACCAAAATTCATACGAATTGTAGTACGTAACTTTAAATAAGTAAAACTTGTATACCACAATCTTTATAGAATTTTTTTCATTTAATCTGGGAATGTACCGTGTGTCAACACGGGTCTCTAACCTAGTCTATACATTAAAAAACGGGGGTCTCAAAAAATTGGGGGTTAAAGCGCTAACTTATTTCCAATATTCTTTTAAATTATATACACATATATACATACTTTTGTTTTTATACTACTTATGACGTTGTTTAGTTCTTAAATCCGGTCCAACCGGTCTGGCCAGTGAATCGATAAGACAACCAATTTGTTGTCCGGTCCAGTAATAAAACATTGATAAAACGTAGTTAATTGACTTGGCTTGTGGTTAACTATGTTAAAAAGCTGAAAACATATGTTAAAAGCTTTGTTACATAGGTTAAAAAGCTGAAAACATATGTTAACAGCACAAACTTTGTTTTTTTTTTTTTTAATATCCCATCGGCGCTTTTTTATTTTTTGGCCCAAAACGCTTAAAAACATGTATGTTACCTTGCGTATTTTTTTAAAAACAATTAGATGATTTTTACATGGGTTTTCAATTTATCCTTCCCCGTTGTTATAATATTACATCATATTATTAAATTCTGTAATAAATGTAATTGTAAAAATTGGATGTACTTTGATCTCATCTCCTATATAAAAAGTATCACAATATATTATTTAACTCGAATGCCTTCCAAAAAAATTTAACTCGAATATTGTCAAGGATGATTAAGGCATTGGTTATCTTCACATTTCTTGCGTTTCTCTTGAGCCCAAGTAATTAAACTTCTATTTGATTAAAAGTTTTTATAATATACAAATCCATTTGAGTCATCGTTGGATATTATTGGAAACATTTTTTGCGATCTGATTATGGTTGTAAATGGTCCGGTCCGTTCATAAGTTGTTCGAGAACGCCTAGCTAAAAGTTCAATTAAGGTGATCTTAAGAAGGTTCGAGCCCATATTGTTGCTCTAAAACAAATAGGCCCGGGCATTTGATATAACGAACTTATTAGGCTTGCGAGCATAAACTAGTTGAAAGTGCAGATTATGAGTTTCGTTGGTCACATTGTCAGTATGATTTATTATTGGTTAATTAATATTAGTTTATATTGTTAGAATCCAATTTGCCAAAATATTATTTTACCTAACTGTGTTAAATATAATCAAATAATATATATTATGCTATATACTTGTATATAGTTATAAATAAATAAATAAATAAATATGTGTAAGGTTCATTGAAAAACTCTCATTCCTGTGAAAACTAAAAAACTTCATACTACATATACGTAGTACCGGTATCATATATTTAGTATGATATATTGCATCTGCATAGCATACAAGATTTTGGTGTTCTCATTATCCTTCCCCGACCATTGCATATAGACTATTTCCTAAAGATCACCGTGCAGAAAAGTGTTCTTGACATTCAATTGCTAGATGAACCAAGAACAAGAAACAATACTAGACAATACCTCGAATGGTTACTGGTTTTACCATCAGGTTAAAAGTATGTATAAAGTTAATGCCCACTCTCTGAGATTCCCCATTGACCACTTGACATGCCTTACACTGTTTCAAAGAGGTGTCATATAAATGCACATGATATAAAATAATAAATTAACAATAACAAGATTAACACGGCCTTTAAAAATTACACATAAGCTGAGCTCTCGAGATTTAAACTTAGAACTCAAATCAATACTAGAGTAAAATTGCGTGTTTTCTAAATATGCAGGTACCGGATTGGTCATCCTAAATCGTGATTGTCACAGTGATGAATTTATGGTACCATGTGTAGAAGATCAATGTCAATATTTATGTTACAAGAAGTATGGATATAGAGAAGGGTCATGTGCTATCCCACTATATTGTCGTTGTTATAGGCATAATTGCCCTATTGTAACTTAAGTTTCAATTATATCTATGATTAATGTTAAGACTACTTAATAATGTTGTTAGTTATTGTCACCAATGAGTTGGTTTAACATAATTTTTTTATGACTATGATGAGTGAATGAATGGTCATTTTGTTGTTTCCCTTGAGGATTTTGAATGCTAGCCTAGTCGGCCATTGGCCTATAATTAGAACATTGCGTTGGTTTATTTATTTGTAGAAATGGGTCAAAGAATTATGTTGTATCGCACGAGGCTCAAAACTTCTATTAGAAATTAGATAACATTGTTTGTTATGTTAATTACGAGCATGTTTAGCTCTCCTTATTTCCACCTCCTTATAATTTATTACTTTTTTGAAAAGTTGATAAGTTAAAAAAAAATATGTTTAGCAAATGATGAGGACTTAATGTTTTAACTTTTCATTTGCCTATAATAAGTTGTTTTGAAAAAGTAAGAAATGTGTGACTTTTTAAACCTCCTTATAACTTATTGATTAATATTTACCTACATGTCATCCTTATATCCTTATACCTACTGTAACAAGCAAAACTCTCTAATAATTGATAGAGAGATATTGACTAACATTTATATTACAAATCATACAAGGAAATGAAATAAAAAGAATTGACTACATAATGATACAATAATAATGGTAATGACTTGGTCAATGGTCAAGGATGTTAATGACTCGGTCAATGGTCAAGAGGAGGATTATGACAATGATTGAGATATTATCTTTTACCTACCCTCCTTATATCTTTTTTGGTCATTTTAGTATTTTACCTTAATAAGTTAAACCAAACATCTTTTATAAAATACCTTATTGGACTTATTGTTTTTCCCCACCACATAAGCTAATCAAAAAAACTTTTCTCAAAACTCTTTTTAAAAAGTCATAAGTTAATAAGTTCTTTTAACTAAAAGTCCTTTTGGACTCAAATAAGTTTATCCAAACATGATGTATAAAGTAAAAAATACAAGCATTATAATCGACTAGTAGTATAAACGGACATCATATCAACTTGATAAAGTCCTCTTCTTTACTAATCCTTTTGTTTCTCACAACCGTTAACAAATTCTATTTTGATTATTGGGTAACCCGCATGTTGCGGCAGAATTAAAGATTGCATCAATTCATTAGGACACGGTAAAATTCATTCAAAACCTTTTATATAAATGATATATCAAATAAAGAATACTCGTAAGAACATGATACAAGTATTTTAAGACAATGAGATGCGCTCATGATTTATGCCGATCCAGGAGACAAAATATAATAAAACAATAGCCTACGTAAAAAATGTAAAATGTATAAGGATGTCGAGGTGGAAAACAAACACCCTTTCAATTGGGAAGGATGAGTTCTTATTTCTTCGATTCTTAGATTTATTGGTATCTACTTGCTTTTCTTGTTTTTATTTCTTTTCAAGTTCTCTTCGTTTACATTTCTTGCTCTGATATTACATCATATTATAAAGTCTGCACTATGATATTGCATCATATTACAAGGTCAGCAATAAATGCAATTATAACAAATGGATGAACGTTGATCCCAAATCCTATATATGAAGTTTGTATCAACATATTATTTAACTCCAACATCAACGATGACTAAGGCATTGGTTATCTTCACATTTCTTGCGTTTCTCCTGAGCCAGGGTAATTTATAATTTCGTCTTGTTTCATCTAAAAGTTTTGAAACATAAAAATCCATTAAATTATCTTTGCGTATACATAAAAACATTTTTCGCGATCCATTTAGGGTTATAGATGACCCGAATCGCACATGACCTAGTCTATACCAACTTGTTAAAAGAGTAAACGAGCCCGACTTTTATATATAACGGGCTTAATTGAGCCCATGAGCATACACGAGTTTATTAGCTATATAAATAAAACAATTTTTTTTGCAATACTTTTGTGTATATATAGCTATAAATATATTATATATGTACAAGCTGGTTGCAAAAGTCGTTAAACAGTGGCAACTCGATTAACTGGGGAGTTGTGAGTACCCGACCATAGTCGGAGAGTACTCAGAGATGCCTCGCGAAGTATTCGGTCTAGTCGGGAATTACTCGTTGAGTAATTTGTGCCTAAACGAGATTTTTACAACCATAAGTACAAGCATTTATGTATGTACATAAACTAAAATAATTAATTTGAATGAGTTTAACATGTGCTGTAAATATCATTTATGGACCAAACTCGAATTTTGGATGTAGTGCTTGAACTAACAATAAGGTAAATGTGTGTGTATGTTCGAATTACGCAGGTACCGGATTGGTCATGCCCGAAGGTAATTGTGTTGTTGATCATCCAATGTTACCATGCGTCAAAACAGATTGTGGTTATTTTTGTTATTGGAAGTTTAGAACTACGGAATCGAAATGCGTAGATCCACTCCTTTGTCGTTGTTATATGCATAATTGTGCACCTATTGTAAATTAAGTTTTTGGATCTATGATTGATGTTAAGACTAATTAATTTAGTTATTAGTTATTGCCATTAATTAGTTGTTTTAACATATATTTTTTATTATAAGATTAAATGAATGCTTGGAAATTAATTTCCTAAGGGGTTCCCATTTTAGGGGTAGGTCACAGGTTCCATTCATGCACATCACAAAAAAATTCACCGTGACGGTTTGAGCTTAGGCAAGGAAGACACCGGTGTGTGGGTAGGAATTCAAACTTAGGACCTCTAGGTTAGGGTTGTACAAGGATTTTCACTAAACTAAAATGAATGCTTGTATGGTTGTATCTATTGAGGATTTTGAATGCTGGTTGGACATAAAAGATATTGCTTTGGGCTTATTTGTTTGCCTATTTGCTTGGTACTCTAATTACACTACTAATAAGTCATAGTGTCATTTTTCTTCCCTTCGAACTAAAAAATAGTCGTTCTCCTAACACTTCATGTTAGCTCTCATATAAAATAATGTTTGTGTATGCCCCATGCCCAGCGAAATTTCCAAGCTTCTTGCCCTACGCCATCTCACATGCCGTCATGGGCCGGTGTTAGTGGCGTGGAGGGTTTTACAACCCCGTTCTCACGTCTCATACTGCACAACCTAGTGGTGTGGGTTTTAAAGGCTTATCTGTCTACGTAACACATATACGTCGCTTTAAAAGCATGGAGACTTTATT
This sequence comes from Ambrosia trifida, assembly GCA_028751855.1. Lineage (NCBI taxonomy): Eukaryota > Viridiplantae > Streptophyta > Magnoliopsida > Asterales > Asteraceae > Ambrosia > Ambrosia trifida. The sequence goes on along the minus strand of CM054122.1, from coordinate 90,886,927 downwards.
TCATATCCACATCTGTCCTTACTATTATTTATTTTAGTTTTAGCGCCAGTGATTTTCATTTTTTTGCCATTTCAGTCGATGACCTAACGCATTTGTTTGTTCTTTTAAATGAAATGGTATTTTTGTATTTTAACACCCAAAGAACCATCATGTAATATATCAAGATAGTTAAATAGTTTGAGGACTATTTGTGTAATTATTTACTTAAAAAATACTAAAATAAAGAAAAAAACAAATTAAACTAGTGTTTTTTCACGGGCGCGCGTTGCGCGTCTTGTGATATGGTCGCACCTAAAACGCAAGGGTTAACAAATAAACTTAATAAATGGTATAGGTTAAGACGCGTCGTGTTAACTACCATCTATTTATTAAATTCAACCAACATACAAACCACCACCACCACCACACTACGCCACAGCTTTCACCACACCATAGCTGCCACCATTTTAAAAAAAGGTTGATTCCAAAGTTGGCTCCATTCAGTATGTCCATATATGGTTAATATTTGCATTGAAATCTGGATAATGAATTGATGTCTATTAACGTGACGAACGGATCAAAACCAACAACCAAGCCTGATTCTGACCCATCAGAACTTGCCTCCTGTAGTTCTCTTTAAACCAATACCAACCCGAATCGACTATATCTGAGGACAACCTCTATAACATCCATCTCTAAAAGATAACAGTCAGATTATCTGCCTATGAAAAAAAAGTAGATAAAGCAAAAGATAACATAAAGATTATCACCTTTAAAAAAAATAATAACAAACCTTGGGAGTTTAAGATACTTAGAGTAGTTTAGCAGTGATCCCAAGGTGGTCTTAATATTCAATGGAATTCAAAAACGAAGTTATTGTTTAGGTAGGGACTCAGATCCCTTGCCTTCGTACGTTTTCTAATATTTGTTTCTTTCTAAAGTGTGCTACTATGCGCTTTAAATTCAAACATAATAACTTACGGTTCAGATAAAGCAAATTACTTCTCTTCCACATATCATTTGTTGGTACCTGGATCATAATAACAAACCTTGGGAGTTTAAGATACTTAGAGTAGTTTAGCAGTGATCCCAAGGTGGTCTTAATATTCAATGGAGTTCAAAAACGAAGTTATTGTTTAGGTAGGGACTCAGATTCCTTGCCTGCGTACGTTTTCTAATATTTGTTTCTTTCTAAAGTGTGCTACTATGCGCTTTAAATTCAAACATAATAACTTATGGTTCAGATAAAGCAAATTACTTCTCTTCCACATATCATTTGTTGGTACCCGGATCGCGATGATGTCAATATAATTTCTTCCTTTCATTAAAAAAATAGCAGTAACTTAAAAACAAACAAAGCAAATATAAACAAAATTGAACGTTGACGAACCTTATTTATGAACATCAACCTTTTGTTTGCAGTCAGCACGATCATCTTCCTTATGTTGTTCCTGTTTGATTCAAATTATCTTTCTTATGTTCATTCCCACGACTGCCTAATGGGCCAAAAGTTTTTTTTTAAAGCAAGAATTCAAATCAATAAATAAACATAAACATAACTGAAGGTTAGAAGTTAGAACAAACGACCTACATGTTCTGAAATATCATACTCAAAGTAGTAAACTACATTACTATAAACATAATAACAAAGGATATGGTTATTGACCAAGATATGTATTAACAATAAACATCTTACACGAACTGAGCGAAAGCAGAAATTCAATCACAATGATAGTATCAAATTGAGTCATTACCTATAAAACAAATTGGATGTATGGATCGGCTGCAAGAATTGGTAAAACCAATTGGATATTAGGATCGTCTGCAAGAACCAATTTGAATTGTTTCATTTGAATAATTTACTCAAGTTCTTTTGCTATATATATAGCTGATTTGTCGAAAACAATAATGTTACTTATCGAAATCTTCACATTTCCACTACTTTCCTCTTGAACCATACCTATCATCTGCTCCATCTTATTGTTGTATTTCTGCTGCTATCAAAATGAAGAAACTTTATGTGGAGCAGAAGGGTGGGAAAAAATGAAGGAAAAAAAATCGTTTGTATGGCTCGAACCCGGGCCCATTGTCAAACACAGCAAGAACCGTACCCACTGAACCAGCAACATTTTTGTTATAATATCTGTCTATCGCGATATATATATATATATATATATATATATATATATATATATAGGGTAAGTATCATATGGAAACCTTGTTGAGTTGTGCAAACTCTAGAAACTCATCCAATGGCTATCATGCTTCCACATCTCCATTCTTATCCTTTAGCAAAAGGGCAAGATGGTAACTTTTACCCCTCTCATTTGTCTGACCACCTTTAAATAAACATCACACTCTCTATCTCACACACACTCATGTCTCTCTCTCTCTCTATCAGACTTCTATCTCTCACACACACTCCCCTCTATCTCTCTCTCTCTCTCTCTCTCTCTCTCTCTCTCTCTCTCTTTCTCTCTCTCTATTGTGGGTTTAGATTTGCAAACACAATGTTTCATCTTATCGATTCAAGAAATTCATTCAAGGTGGGGGGTTATGGATCTGGAGAAGTCGATTCATGGTGGGGGGGGGGGGGGGTATGGATCTGGAGATCGTAGAGAGAGAGAGAGATCCAGCTTTATACTTCCAGATCTGAAAACGGCTTGTTAATCTTGGTATGCAGATCTATATTTTTATTATTATTATGTTCCTGCTTAGATCGCACTCTGTTCTTCCTCATTCAGCATCCTTCGATCAATTCATGGATTTATATAGAAGGAAAGGGTGATTGTGGGTCAACTATGAGGGCTGGGGAATATACTATATTATATTAGTCTTGACATTATTGAAACTCTTTTGCATGTAGGCTCGGGGAATTATTGAAGCACTTGAAACCAAGAACAAGATTAGAACAAATTGGTCCAATGGTAACGATATATTGTACTCGCTTGAAGACCTAAAAATAGGAGTTAATGGGGATCTATCAGAGCTTAGACTTGGTCTTCGTGTTCAACTCAATTTGGGTGGACCCGGGCAGTCTCGCTTCTGCTACAAAACTGTACTTCTTGATGCTCAGCAAAATGCAAATGAGTTTTTATATCATTGTGGGGTGTTGTTGGAGAAGATGGTTGAATGGGGTTATTCTTATTATTATTATTATTATTATTATTATTATTATTATTATTATTATTATTATTATTATTATTATTATTATTATTATTATTATTATTATTGTTTTTAGGTTTCAGATCTTAGGATATTTGTGTTGAATGAAAAAGATGTTTGAAAATATGTGTTGTTGGGTGCAGAGAAATGGATACAGAGTCTATTTTATAAAGAGAGATGTGGTGACTTGCACTGATTTGGTGTCGATGGTTCGTTTGAAGAACAAAACAGTGTGGTGAAGGTTTGATGCTTAATTTGAGGTGGCTCGTTCGAAGAACAAAACAGGGGAGGTACGAGGTAGAGTTTGAGACGAGCTTACGGGTCTATAGTATCATTTTTTTTGTTATGAAGGTTCGGGTTTTATTTATGTTGAAGTTTGAAATTGTTGGTTTGTTTGTATATATATGTTAAAAGTTTGAATTTTTTTGCGTATGAATGTAACGTATAGTATGTTTGTGATTTTTTACATGTTTATGAAATAAAATTCCAAATCTCTTTTTACTGGTTTAAATAGTTACATAAGCACCGTTAACTACGATACGTATGTTTGACACCCGGCATGTTTGGCTTAAACATATTAGTAACATCTAAGTCTACCTTAGCGAGAAACGTTTATAAACAAACTTAATTGGGTTAGTTGAGTCGGGTCAAGTTAGGATTGTCCAGGGTACAATGATCTGGAGGATCATTGGGAGTCGTTTTGGTAATACACTAGAACCGGGTTCCATTGTTGGTGACATTACATGAACTAATTAAGTATATGTGTAGATTATGGGTCGTGTGGTGAATTATATACATATATGTGTTTAAATGATGTGTAAATGATTATCTGTGCTTAAATGTGTTAAATATAGACTAAGGATGCATGCTTATGTGTTAAGAGGTGTTAGAATGCGTTAAACACGACAAACTGGAAAACTAGTTAAAAAGGGGTCTTGGTTCGACCACTTCGAGTGGTTGAAGGAGAAGAAATTGTCTGGTTCGACCCTTGTAAATGGGCGAACCAGGGAAGTAGAATTTGAAGAATTCCCTTCGACCAGACAGGGCTCATTCGACCCGGTGAAAGGGTCGAAGGAGACCACCTTCGACCAATGAATTGGGGCGAAGGAGGATTAGTATAAATACCAACCTTTGTCATTTTTCATCATTTCACAAACCCTAACCGTCCCAAAACGCTCTCAAACGATCTTAAACACTAAGGAAGGAGTTTTTTCTCTTCTTTTTCATAATCTAACCTATCTACAACATCTAAACAAGAATCCAAGGTGTGTTCATAATCCTAAACCTTTTTAAAAGCATTTTAATTCGTTTTCATCTAACCCTAATTGTCCGGATCTGTTCTAAGGGTGTTTTTATGATTAAAAACCTTTTAAACATCTTTCTAAATCAAAACATGATCATTTAACATAGGTTTTCATGATGAATAACATGTGTAAATTGTGTATTATGTGGTGTTATGTGTTGTTCAATGAATTGCTGCTATATCTATGATAGAAACATGATATAGGATTGTTATTAATGTTGGAATATTGTTGTCTAGGGTTAGGATTGGATATGATGATATTTGGGGGTTTTATTGGATTAAAACTTGATGTATGAATATTTATGATCAATAGAATGAATAAGAAAGATCGGGTAATCGACAAACTGAGTATTTTAAGCTAAGCATGAATCGATTTCAAAAGTTTCCAAATTGGGTAAATTATTCATGCATGAAAGTGATGTTTCCATAATCTTTACCATTTTGGGAAAGGGCTGAAACGGACGTATTATCGGGGGAAATCGGTGGGGTTTTGTAGGGATAAGTTATCCATGCTTGACTGCTGTGTTTGATGATGTTTCGAGTCGTTTTGAATGTGTTTGAAGCATTTTTAGGAAAAATTATACAACAGGGGCGAACCTGGCCTCCTTCGACCGATCGAAGGTGCGAAGGAGGAAAACCAGGGTCGAACCTGGGTTTTTGTTGGACGAATGAGTTAAAACGGGCGAAGGAGACATCAAACGGTCGAACGAGATGTAAAACGGGCGAAGGAGACTGAAAAGGTGCGAAGGAGACTTAAAACTGACTGGTTCGACCGTTCTGATGCAGAAATGAGATTTTTGATACAAACTAAGTGTTTTATGCTTGAACCTTGTGTGTAATCTATGTGTACTTGATTAGTTAGGGTAATGGGTCACCAACGGGATGTCGGGTCGGTCTAGTGTGTCGGTTAAACATTTAAACACGTTTTGAAACATACTTGGTTACGATCTGGACAATCGGGGACTAGATAACCTTATGGTTATTAGTCAGAACACTTATGTGAACATTTTGATAGATCTCCGGTAGAGGGATTATCAAGGGCTAAACATCTTTACTTGTAATTGAAGAACGCTATCTAAGGTGAGTTCACGGCCCCACTTTTACTGCTTTAACTTTTGGGGGAGAAAACATGCGCTAAACGGTTTTTGGTAACATATGTCATACTATGGTTTTAACTTTATATTGCTATACGATCTTTTGGAAAGTCCCGGGGGAAACCATGAATGTGCGGGGATGCACAACGGGGGAAATGTGGATAGATCTATTGGGCGTGACCTGCCCCACTCGTCGGCTTGGAGGGCCGGGCGGGTGCATATTGTCTCGAACAGGAACATTATCGTGCTAAACATACGGGCTGCTTAAACATGCTGAACATTGCTAAACGTGTCTAGTAATGGTTTCCAATCATAGTAGTAATGAAACATACGCCTAGCTAGCGTACTTGGTAACATTGATATAGTATGGACATGGTAACGTTTTGGTAACATTTTGAACAAACCTGTGAACTCACCAGCATTATATGTTGACATCTTTTTGGCATGTTTTTCTCAGGTCGCTAAGGTAGCAATGAACGGAACTAGGCGCACGGGTCTGCATTGGCGTCTAGACTTAGTTGCACGTTTTGTAATAAAAGTATTTTGAACAACTTTCGAGTTGATAGCATAGTTGATTAAATGCTACTAAACCGCTTCCGCTTATTAAATTAATGGTTATGTCTATTTACGTTTTTCATATAGAGTTGTTTATTGTGATCGTTGACTTGGATCCTGGTTTGTCATGCGCCTCGCGGTAAAACCCCGCAAGTGGAAATTTGAGGGTGTGACAGTATGTAAATATGTAAAATTGTTCTTTTTACAGTGTAACCGGTTTTAAAATGTAACAATGTAAATACATACAAATGACACATGTAACAATGTAAATACATAAAATGTAACAATGTAACAACGTAACACATAAATTGTTACAGACAAATCTGACTTATTGTTACCTATTAAAAGGTTTAAAAAATTGAAAAAATTTAAAAGCAAGGAAAAGAGAGGAGAGAAAGTCAGGAGAGAGAAGAGAGATGAGAGAGATTTAGGAGAGAGAAGAGAGATGGACAAAATGCAATTTTACAAAAATACCATTTTGCTTCGAACAAATAAAAAGGACAACTCTTTTAATAATATAATATTAGTTGGTCAATCTCATCCATTGATTAGTGAAGATCAATGGCTAGAATTGGGTTTCCAGGGTTTGCACAACTCAAGTGGGTTTTTATTTTAGCCAAATTATATATATATATATATATATATATGGTTAAAACAGATAAAGTTGAATAAAAAAACCAATCAGCCTCTGCCACGTGGCAGAGGCACCATTCATGGCCATTGCTTTATAAATATACTAGTAGGATGCTCGCGCGATGCAACAGGGAACACAGACACTTCTAAGGCATGTATGGTTTGGTTCAGTTCGATTATTAGCATCAATTGAAACTAAGCCCAAAGTCATCAGTTAACCGATCTTATTAAACAATCGGTTACTTGGTTTGGTTTATATTGTTAGGTTACTGGTTTTTAGTCCGGTTGAGTTAATTCTGGTTAATAATAAAAACAAATTTGGCCAAATTTTTTTGCCTAAAAGTATATGAAATGGATTTATAAAAGCTAAAATATATGAATATATGAATTATTCTATTTCGTTTTGGTTAATTTTGGTGAACTAAGTGTACTAAAAAACAATAACCGATTTTAAGTTAACTCAGTTTTCGATTGCTTTCGGTTCAGTTCTTCTGTTTTTCTTGTTCGGTTTCGGTTAAATGCTCAATTATTGCTCATCCCTAGATATCTATACTATATATAATATATTTGATAGGGACATTTTAAGATATTCAAAAGTTAAGAGTTAACTTTTGTTTATTTAAATAACAATTACACATTTTCCCCTTGTTTTAAGCCAACCGGCAACTATCCCTACGAATTGTAAACGGCCATAATTTTTTCATACATTAAACTTTAAAAAAAAACTATATCATAAAAAGAGACATTTTATTGTTTATAATTTCAGTATAATACAACAGTTCTTTTATTTAAAAATATGGATATGTTATGTGATTAATAATATCTATGGTAGAAAAATAACTAAACCTTTAACTGAAGTTGACCACACATTGATATGTTGCGTGATTATCCGTTGCCTTACTTTGTTTGGATTAACAATATCCGTTGCAATTCACAATAAGTTGTTACAAATTTGTAATGCGATGTCTCAAGCTTTAAGTATAATCTAAAGCAAACTGTTGTATCAATTTACTAGCCAACAAAAGCACATTCTCCGTAGTTCAAAAACGGTTTAAACATAGCAATAATATTTGATTTGCTTATATATTTATATCTTTTATACATCCATTTTTATTTCATGTTAATAAGATCGATAAACTGATAATGTCGATTTTTGTTTCGGTTGAGGCTAATAGCCGAACTGAACCGAACCCAACTATGCACCAATAGAAGTGCATGTGTTCCCTACTACATCGCGCAGGCATGCTATTATGAGTATATGGATGGTTTTGTTTCAGTGACTGATTTCCGTTAACTAAGTGTACAAAAAGAAAACGATAACTGACTTTAAGTGAAATTGGATGTTGGTTAATTCACTTTTCAATTGATTTTGGTTCATTTTTGTCTGTTTTTTTGTTTGGCTTCGGTGAACGGTTTAGCTATTACTCACTTGTAGATATTGTTAATCATGTAGCACATAAAAAATTTTAAATTAAAAAATAGCAATACTATACTCAAATTAAAGATAATAAAATGTTCATTATTATGATGTAATTTGTTTTATAAAAGCATCAATGCATGAAAAAAAAATGACTATTTAAAAATCATGGGGATACTCTACTTAAAAGATGATATATCAAAGTGTAAAAGTGTAACTAAGATGAGGTATCAAAGTGTAAAAGTGTTTTAATGATTATTTTACCCACATTTTAAGATTGTTAATGAAAATAAAATTCTTAACTTTTAGGTATTTTAAATTATCATTGCCTCATACATTATAATATAATATAGATATAGGATAATTCATCCATTTTGCTGTTATTTGTTAATTTGTACCAAGATGGTTAAATATATATATTTTTTTTAATTTAATTAAAACCAATAACATATTCTAATGGTTTAATTTGCAGTTTTTGTGCGCAAATGCACCCGAACCATTTTTTATTCTTTTTGCTGGAATGCAGGTTATGTGCCTATGTGGTCCTCCCCTTTCCTCATTCATTAGCTACTAATACCAATTAATAACTAACAACCTAATTGACCTTAAAATAATTAAAAGCAATCTAATTCTAAAAGTCAATAGCAAAATGAAGTAATTAAAAATGCCAAAAACTAGAGAAGTTTTACCGTAGTGGGCCTACGGGGGGTGAGTTTTTCCCTAAATTAATGACTTGGTTGATTTGGGCTGCTCAGTGAGTAACCATTTGTCCAGCGCTAACTCACTGTCAGTTCAGATGATATTTACTTGGCCGTTAAAAAAATAACAAAATATCTGCTTTAATATAGTTGTTAGTTGCCCATTTCCTAAATATATTTGTGCTCAACAAATAGTAATTCAATTGTTTGTTACTTGTTTTTTCTATAATATAGATAATAAAGGATATGTCGATAAAAAAAAAAACTAAAAACCCCGTACAATTTAAAACGTTTTGCTTAACTAACACTTATACAATAACATACACTAATAATTGCACATACTCGTAGCTACCTTATTAGACTTGTAAACGAATCAAACATTCATAAATTGTTTGTGAACTTGTTTGGTGAAAAGTTCGTTTATTTAATAAACGAACAAACACAAACAAACATGAACACTCTTTTTGTTCGTGAACGTTAATATTCGTTTATGTTTGTTCGTTTGTGTTCGTTTAAATTTTAATAAATACATAAGTAGTTATATTTAATATAAATATAAACCGAAAACAAGCTTTCTAATTACTTATACTAAATACAACTAACTTGTAATTGAGCTCTCTAGTAATAAAAATAGATTTTCCAATTAAACTTATTGTAATTAATCGTTAATTTATATAAAAAAAAAAAAACTACTACGTCTCCATTTATGTTTGGTCAGTTATGTTCATTTGTATTCGTTTATGTTTGTTCAATTGTGTTCGTTTAAGTTGGTTTGTTTGTTTGTTTATGTTCCTTAACTGTTCGTTTAGGTTTAAACGGACGATCATAAATGAACATGAACACACCAATTTTCTTAATGAACTAATGAACAAACATGAACAAAATAATATGTTCAATAATGTACTCATATTCGTCCGGTTCGTTTACATGCCTATAAATTATATTTTGATCAAAGACATGTAACTCTTGTAACATTTATAAATATATGTGACGCGGACATGATGAGTTACCTCATTACCCAACTCGACAAGAAGCTTTGTAAATCCGTTAAGAGATTAACCAGTTAGTTTTACCATATAATACGAAATAGGCTGGATTCGTGCTTCTATAGCCAAATAAGTATAGCGGTCGGATTCAAACTTGTGTAAGCCGCTCCAAGTTAGGAGCCATAAAAGACCAAGGTCTAGGTTTTTTTTTTTGGGCAATTACATATATCCCCCTACAAACTTAATAAATTACATATTTACCCAAGACAAAAATTCAATTACATATTTCCCCTCTCTAAAAATGAAAATTTCAAATATACCCATTTCATTAAAAATATATTAGATAATGACTATTTTACCCTTTTTTTACTAAACCATAAAAAAATCACATATTTACTCATTTAAATTTAAGTAGTATTTTCTTCCATGAATTACCCTAACAATTCAAGTGGCTAGAACCACCACCATCTAAAACCTTTTGTATACCATTTTTGTTAGGACAAAGAGGATTGGTGAAACCACTTTTGTAAACCTTAGTCTAATTCACTTCTGTCATTTTGGCTAAGTATAGAAGTACTGAAGAGAAGACAAGAAACTGCTGATTAGAAGATATGAGAAGTGCTGAAGTTGCAGAAGTTCTGAAGTCCAAACCAGACAAGTTCACTTCAGAAGTACTGAAGACAAAACTACTCTTCAGTAGTTGTCCTTCATCAGCACTTAGCAATAGATATTTCCCACCGCCTTTTTGCATCAGTAGTTTGTTGTTTATTATTACTTTTAGCTGTATTTGTTTCTTTCAATGTTGCAACTTGTCACTGTTGTTTCTGTACTTGCTTTTTGGGCAAGATACATGCATGTAAAAGTCTATAAATAGGAGGCTTCAACCTTCTATTTTAGACATTGATTTTAATAGAAAAATCCTTCAAACACTCTCATTGTTCTATTCCATTTCTGTATTTATTGTGAATCTCTCTAAGTATCTAATTCTCATTTACAACTTAGATTCATAATAAATACTTTGTCATTTATTAGTTTCAAACATCAAGGGGGAGTTATAACTCTGCCTTAGTGTAAAAAGTGTTGCTTTAACTTATAACATTCCGCTGTGCTTATAATCTGATTTACAAGGACTTGCTAAACACTTAAGTGTCAAGATAGCAAGTTCTTACTTAGCAAAAAGAGCAAACTGATCCAACAATTGGTATCAGAGCATTGGTTTATCTGATCACATATCAATCTAACAAATTGAGAATCAGACACAAAGCTCTTATTGATATTCAATAAAAAGATCAAAAGTTCACTTTTTATCAAAATCCATCACTTAAAAGAGTCATCTGACAAATCTATACTCTTTAAAAATGGATCCACATAATACTGGTTCTACCACTAAACCTGCCATGCTTGTGAGAAATGAGTACAATATATGGCAAAAGAGAATGGCACATACCTTGTCACAAACCAACACAGGTTGTTGGAGATCTGTGATATATGGTCCTCACAAACCAGTAAATATAAATCTTGAAACTAAAGAAGGGATTCCAAAGGATCCCAAAGACTATACAGATGAGGATTTCCTAAAACTTGAGCTAGATGCAAAAGCATTCTCTATGTTGGCAATGGCTCTCCCAAATGAAATATACTCTGGCCTTTTACATTGTGAAAGTGCCAAAGAACTTTGGGACTGTCTTAAAGAACAGTTTGGAGGAACTGAAGAGGTGATTGCCAACACCAGAGAAATTTTAGCTCAACAATATGAAACATTTGCTTATATTAATGGGGAAACTTTGACTCAACAATTTGAAAGATTCTCCTCATTAATCTCTGAGCTAAAGTTAAATGGTCAGACCTATACAACAGTATCTATGTTACATAGATTTTTAAGGTCTTTACCTGACAAATGGGAAACTTACTCCATTGTCTTAAGATCCTCACCAGATTTTAGCTCCCTCACTCTTACAAAACTCCATGGGAGATTACTTACTTTTGAGAGAGAAATCGATCAAAAAAAGAAATTACAAACTTCTGGTAAAACTGCTGATGACTACCTACCAGGTAGTACAGCACTTTTGGGACAAGATTCACCAACTTGTTCCTATGGATCTTATGACAATATTGACATAACCACTGGGATCTCATCAGAAAGATCTTTCCCAGGTTATGACAATGATGACCAAAGTCAAACTGCTGATAATCTATGTTTTATCATGGATGATTTGAAAAATTTTAGCAGTGATGACTTAGAAGAAATGGACATATTACACCAACTGGCCATGCTAAGCATTAAAACTAACAAGTTTTATAAAAGGTCAGGAAGGAAATTTCCAGGATTGACCAGTAATACAAAAATTGGTTTTGACAAATCTAAACTGAGATGTCACAAGTGTCAGAAGTTGGGACACTTTGCTAGAGAGTGTAGAAGCTCTAGCTTTAACCAATCACAATCTGGAAATAACTATAACCCCAATTATAATAGGAACAATGGAACTCAAGGGAGTGCTCATTTTGTACAGGCACAAGCTCCTCAACAGCAATATATGCCTCAAGTACAATATGTTCAAGTGCCTGCTCAACAGATGCAGAGCCAACAATCAATCCCTCCCTTTCCAGCTGCTCAACTTCCTCCACAGCCTCAACAACCCCCTCAACAAAGTCTCTTTACCTCAGGGTATGTTGACTGGAGCAGTCTCCCTTATGACACCACAGAGTGCAATCCTGATGCAGACAACAAAGTGTTTGACATCAACTGGGGAGAACCAGACAATGGCAGAAAGAACTTTGCCTTAATGGCATTTGAAGGCTGTACTTCAAAATCTGCATTGTCTCAGGTATCAAAAGAATCTTTGACAAAACTTTGCTCAAACTCTTGCAAAGAAACTTTTGCTCTCATAAGAGAGACAAACCTGCACCTACAAGGCAAAGCCAATGATTTAGAAAGAAAATACACACAGATAAAATGTGATTTAGAAAGAAAACTGTGTGCTAAAACAAAGAAGTTTCTAAATTAACTGACTCTGCTATTGAAACCCAAGCACAAATCAAAATGATGCTAAATGACCTGGGAGATGTCAGACAAGAGCTTGCTGACACCAGGATCACTTGTGAAAAATGGGTGGAATCTTGTAGGGGGTATCAATTATTGCTAAACAAACAAAGTGCTTCAAATGTTAAGTTTGGCATAGGATACCATCATGTTGAAACACCAACAGATTTTTCTCCCAAAACTACTGAAGATGGGAGAAGAATTGTTTCAAATGAAGCTTCTGAAGGGAAAGAATGCACATCTTTCCATGAAAACTTTCTAAACAGAAATCCTGGCATTTTTAAAGAAAGTACTTCAGAAGTATTAACAAAATCTGACAATAAGCCATCAGTAGTTTCATCTACTTCAGGAGTTGAGAACCTGAAAACTACTGATGAGCAAAATCTTTTCACAAATGTCAGAAATTTGCCTTTAGATCAAAAACAAAAGGCAAAAGAATGTGAAATTTGTGGCCTGTTCAACCACAAAACTGAATTTTGTAGATACAGAAAAGGAATTCAGTTCAATCAAAAATTTAAACAACAGGTTGTGGGAAATCAAATCAGAAATGATTATGAAAGAGTCTTTAAACCCAAGAAACAACAACCTGAAAACACCTTTTCTCTGAAAAAGATAAAATCTCAACCAAAATCTTTTTCTCAAAATTCCTTGTCAGTAGTTAGACCAGAATCATCAGCAGTTTCACAAACTGCTGAGATTCAAAATCTAAAGAACATGGTAGAACTACTGATGACCAAGGTTGATGGTGGTCCTAAAAAGGATACCACCATGGTTTATAATGAAAAATCCATTGCCAAAAAGACATGGATTTCTCAACCTGGTCAAGAACAAACTGTAACTGTTCTCAAGAGCAAACCCAAAGCCAAGCAGGCTTGGGTTTCCAAATCTAACTAATTTGCTTTTATGTGCAGAGAGTTTCCAGGGGCTTAAACAGCATATGGTATGTTGATAGTGGAGGCTCTATGCACATGACTGGATGCAGATACCTGATAAACAATTTTATCAGCCAAAGAGAAGGATCTGTATCCTTTGGGAACAATGCTAAGGGATATGTGCTAGGACATGGCAATGTCTCCTCTGGCAAAATACAGTTTGACAAGGTCAATCTGGTGGAAAACCTTGAATACAACTTGCTGAGCGTGTCACAAATGTGTGATAAAGGATATTCTTCCTTTTTCACAAAGACAGCTTGCAAGATCATCTCACCAGAAGGCCAGAAGTTGATAGAGAAGATTATAGAAGATCATACTTTGCTGATTGCCAAAAGATGTGGCAATGTCTATGCAGTAGACATTGAGAAAGACAAAGTATTGAACAACACTGCCTGTTTCTTCTCAAGGGCATCAACTTCAGAAACAGATCTCTGGCACAGGAGACTTGGCCATGTGAACTTTAAAACCATAAATAAAGTCACAAAAATGGGCTTGGTCAGAGGTCTACCTTTGAAAGTATACCAGTGTCAAGAACACTGTGTATCCTGTTTAAAGGGAAAACAGCATAAGTCCTCCTATAAGTCTATTGAAGAATCAAAAACAACTGCATGTCTTCAACTACTCCATATGGACTTATTTGGACCTGTCAAGATTATGAGCCTTGGTAAAAAGAAGTACTGCTTAGTCATCATTGATGACTATTCAAGATTCACATGGGTATTCTTCTTATTTTCCAAGGATGAGGCTGCTGAAATCATCAAGTTCTTCATTCTACAAGTAGAGAAACAATATTCTCTATCTGTCAAAGCCATTAGAAGCGACAATGGGACAGAGTTCAGGAACAAAACTCTGGATGAATTCTGTTTGTCTAAAGGGATTATTAGACAATACAGTGTTCCCAGAACTCCTGAACAAAATGGTGTAGTAGAAAGGAAGAACAGAACATTGATAGAAGGAGCAAGAACAATGTTAGCTGATTCTGGACTGCCATTATACTTTTGGGCAGAAGCAGTTAACACATCATGTTATGTTCAGAATAGAGTTCTTGTGGTCAAGAGACATTCCAAGACTGCCTATGAAATTCTTCATGGCATGAAGCCCCTTATCTCCTTTTTCAGGGCTTTTGGGTGTCAATGTTTCATCTTGAACATCAAGGAATCTATTTCAAAGTTTGCTGCCAAAGTTGACTCAGGTTACTTTCTTGGTTACTCTTCAACTAGAAAAGCCTACAAGGTTTTTAATTCTCACACCAAGATAGTAGAAGAAACATTGAATGTCAAGTTCAATGAGTCAAAACACACTCTTATTCCAGCACATCCTGCTGAACTCTTTGACCTTGACAACTTTCACTTTGGACCTGAAAAGACTGTTACTTCTTCCAAACCTACTTATTATAGCGATCAAAGGTTTGAAGATGAGGATCCTACACCATGGACTCCTCAAACAGTCATTAAGTCAACTACAACACCATCAGAAGTTTTTCAAACTTCTGATCAAACAAATACTGAAGGCCAAACTCAAACATCTGCTTCAGCACCTGCAACTACTGAAGAAGCTGAAACTGCTGAACCAGATATTATAGACCTCAGTAGTTTGTTTGAAGAACAAGAGCCACCTACACCTGTCAGTGGTTTACAACAACTGATTGAACACAGAGATCATCCACTTGATCAAATCATGGGTGATATAGCTACAGGTGTTCTTACCAGAAACCAGCTCTCCAACTTTTGCCTATTCTCAGCCTTTATTTCACAGTTGGAACCAAAGAAGTACCAGGAAGCCCTCAAAGACAATAATTGGGTGCAAGCTATGCAAGATGAACTGCTTCAGTTCAACAAGCAACAGGTATGGGAAATCTGTCCTTTACCTCAAAACAAGCAACCAATTGGTACAAGATGGGTTTTCAGGAACAAACAAGATGAAGCTGGTATGATAATCAAGAACAAGGCAAGACTGGTAGTTCAAGGGTACTCTCAAGAAGAGGGATTGACTATGATGAAACCTTTGCTCCAGTTGCAAGGCTTGAGGCCATCAGGTTGTTTCTGGCCTATGCCATTTCCAACAAAATTAAAGTTTATCAAATGGATGTGAAAAGTGCATTTTTGTATGGAAAAATCAAAGAGGATGTGTATGTCTGTCAGCCACCTGGGTTTGAGGATCCTTCTCATCCTGAGTGGGTGTACAGACTGGACAAAGCTCTTTATGGGCTCAAACAAGCTCCAAGAGCCTGGTATGATACACTCTCCACCTTTTTACTCAAAAATAACTTTACAAGAGGTGCCATTGATAAAACACTTTTCATTAAACATGTTGGAAATCATGTCTTACTTGTTCAAATTTATGTTGATGATATCATTTTTGGTTCAACAAACACAAAACTGTGTGATGATTTTAAGAAACTCATGCAATCAAAATTTGAGATGAGTACCATGGGAGAACTGCAGTACTTTCTAGGACTGCAGATCAAACAACAAACAAATGGAACTTTTATACATCAATCAAAATATGTTAAAGAATTATTAAACAAATTTTCTTTAAATGACTGTAAATCATGTTCCACTCCCATGACACCAATCACACAAGTTGAACCTGATGATCAAGGAAAACAGGTTGATCAAACCATGTACAGATGCATGATAGGTTCCCTTTTATACTTAACTGCTTCTAGACCAGATATTATGTTCTCAACATGTGTCTGTGCTAGATATCAATCAGCACCAAGGGAATCACACCTTATAGCAGTCAAAAGAATTTTCAGATATCTGAAAGGAACTCCAACACTGGGAATTTGGTATCCTGCTTCAAGCAATACCAAGTTATCAGCTTTTTCAGATAGTGACTATGCAGGGTGTAAGATGACAAGAAAGTCAACATCTGGTGGTTGTCAATTCCTGGGTAACTGTCTAGTATCATGGCAATCAAAGAAGCAAACATCTGTTGCAACTTCAACTGCTGAAGCTGAATACATTGCAGCTGCAAGTTGTACATCATAGATACAATGGCTCCAATATCAACTTCTTGATTATGGAATCAAAGAGACCAAGACACCTTTGTTTGTAGACAGCAAATCTGCCATTAGCATCATTCAAAATCCGGTACAGTTCTCAAAAACCAAACATATTGAGATCAGGTACCATTTCATAAGAGATTGCTATGAAAAAGGCAAGATTGAGGTGAAGCATGTAGCAACAGCTAATCAAATAGCTGACATCTTCACTAAGCCCCTTGACACATCAACATTTCAGAAGTTAGTATCCATGCTTGGAATGCTAAATTTGTAAGTGTCTACTTTATTTATTTTTTTTTTTTTTTGCATATCAGTTAGAATCCAAGTTAACACTTGATTCTACCCAACTCTACATCAAACTTCTACATCAATCACTACTGTTATGCATCAAAATTTTCTTTTTCCTTTTTCCATCCTTGATTCCATCCTGTTTACCTTGGTGGAATCCAAGTTAACCTTTTCCTTCTTTTTTCTGGTTTTCACTTACAAAAGACAAAAGTCTGAAACGAAACTTCTGAAAAACAAAATCAGTTTGAGAGAAACTACTGATGAGCAAAAATCATCAGTATGTGGATAATTTTCTGAAAAAGTGTGTAACTTCTGATAAAATAACCTTCAGAAGTTATGAATAAAGTATTTATAAAAACATTTCTCATCAGATGTTAAAACTGCTGAAGAGAAAATGGGAACTACTGATGAAGTAATCCTTCATCAGCAGTTTAAGTCAAAAGGGCAAATCTGACTTTTCCCATCATCAGAGGTTTGACCTAATCAGTTTAAAACCTCTGATAAAGAGATTTTTAACCAAAGGCGGTTTTAAAACTTCTAATAAAGAAGATTCAAGCGGTTAAAACTTCTAATAAATATCTTTTCTACACACTTATCCTTTCAAACTCAAAATATCCCTCCTTCTCTCTCAAAACTCTCTCAATAACCTATACCTGCAAATCCACTGTTCGATCAAAACCCCAAACCACATGGCTCTAGTTCTAAAACAGGGACACAATCAAAGAGCCTTTCTTGAAAAACAAGAAGGCTGGTCCCAATACGATGAGATCATTGATCTTGTCGTCAAATCCCAATATTTTACTGCTCTCACAATAAACCCACCAATTCACACTGAAACTCTGAATGAGTTCTGGGCAAATACTGAGACGGTTACAATGGGTGATGAGGTCATTTCCCTCAACTCAAGGATAAAAGGGAAACAACTGACCATCACACCGGCCACACTAGCAACAAGACTGGGTCTGGATGATGTAACTGCCCCTGACCATGTTGCTAACACTGATATTCATCTAACCATGACTGAGTGTGGTTATCAAGGTACTCTCTCCCATGCTACAATATTCAAAAAATATTTTGAACCAAAATACAAGCTTTTGTTTCATTATATTATTATGTGTTTGAGTCCAAAAACAGGGTCTTATGACCAGATGCCCTCCACTTTTCAACCAATATTTCATTCCATTGTGAATGAAACTAAATTCAGGGCATCAAAACTATTTTTCAATGAGTTGGTGTTACATCACAATAATACCAAGAAAAAGTTTTTGTTATACCCAAGGTTCATTATGCAATGCATAATAGGGGAACTGGGTAATGAGGTGCTTGTGGGAAAAATTTCAACTTTAAATCCTTTAACATCACAAGCATACTCAAGGCATAACAAACCGGCTGCCTGGCCAGAAGATGATCAGGGAGAACAACAACAAGTCCCCCTGAAGCCCACATCTTCCAAACTCACACCACTAAAAGCCAAAAAGCCCAAGCCAACAAAAACTGCACCCCACCAACCCAAAAGAAAAGTTGTTCAGGAGGTTGAGATGCCTGAACATGCTCATGAGCATTCTGCTCTTCAAATAGATGAGATTGAAACACCCTCTCAGTCTCATCCATCTCAAACCCCACCAAGAGCACCCATAACCGTTTTATTCAAAAGAAAAAGACTTAGAAAAACATATCAAACACACTCTTCTTTTGAAACTGCTGAACAACAACTTTCACCACCTATTGCCCAAACTACTGAACCAACCCCACAAATTTCTGAACAAGAGGCAATAGAAATTGCCAAACTTCTCTCTGGGCTAAAAGAGAATGTCCCATCTGATCATGTCAGTCCCCTACAACCACAACAAACAGGGGACATAACTACTACATCAGACATGGATGTGGACATCTCTAGCCCTATCCCAAGAGATGAGGGTGGACCAGAGTCTTTAAGCCCAATTTTAGAGACTCTTGGGGCATCTGAGGCTGCTACTACTCAGTTACCACCCAGTGGTGGATCTGAGGATAGAAGTAACATAGCTAAGACCTCAGATGTGGCAACTACTGATGAAGGCTTAATGCCTGAAGTAGGAAATCCTCAGTACCAAGAAAAAGAGGTTCATGAGAGAACTGAGTTGGGCTCAGCTCATGATTTAACTGAGACAGTCCTCATTGAGGGCAACATCAGGGATTCAGATGATTCCATTAGTTTGGATGATGTTTCACACACTCAAACTACTGAATTGACGGCACTTTCTGAAGGTCCTGTTTCAGGGGTATCCAGGCTCAAGAAGCCAGTCACCTCTGCACAGGTTAAAGCCCACTCAATCCCTAAAACCCCTAGAGTGGCATCCTCTATACAACATGAGGATCTCCCAAAAACACCCCCTTCACAACAAATGCCTACCCAATTCCCTGGGCAAACAAGCATAGACCTGTACCACATGATGAATACACTCATCAGAAATCACTTCCAAACATATACAGCTGACTTGGAGCTGTCCATCAAGAACCAATTTGGAGTGATCAAGACCAAGATGAACGATCTATCCAACAAAATAGACTTCAACAGCAAACAGATTGCTCATCTTCAAGGACAATTCTCCCAACCCTCTGCTTCAAGGGTTAAAATTGATGAATCCAAAAAGGGGGAGAAGATCAGGGAACCTAAGGAGTCATTCCAAGCCAGGATAAGGGCAAGAGTGGCACTCCTTGAAAGAGATCAAAAAGATCAGGCCAGGAAAGAAAAATTGGCCAAACAGTTTGGTGTCTCAATAGAAGAAATTGAGGCTGCAGAGAAAGAAGATGAGACCCAAACATCTGAAGAATCCCTAAGGCAAAATGAAGAAACTTCTGATGACAAAACTTCTGATGAAGAATCAGAAAGTACTAAAGACAATCCTTCAGTAGCTGACAAACCATCAGCAGTTGTCAGCACATCAGAAGTTAACACTTCCAAACCTCAAACAACTGAACCTTCCAGAACCACTGCTCCCATTCAACCAACATCTGATCCCATCAGGCCTACAACTGTTACTACAATGACTGTATTAAACCCTTCTCCTATCTCTCAATCAGCTGAACTACTAGAGAAGAGCTTAATTGCAGCCAACAAGAAGGCCAGAGAAGATCAGATTTGGAAATCTCTGGAAGAAAGGGATGATTTGGATTTAAGCCATGAAGAAAAACTTCAGGCTTATGCAGCTGAACTACAAAGGCAGGCTAGCCTTGATGAGATTGCTGAACAAGATAAAAGACAACAACTGGTGTCTTATATTACCAAGAACAGCAAGACTAAAGCCTTTACACTCAAAGGACTCTCTATGCAAGAGCTGACAAGAAGAGCACAACTGCTTGCAGACAAAGTGGCCACAAGCAAAGATGGAAAGGCCAAGAGAGCCCAGATAATAGAAGAGTTAGTAGCAGAAGGATATGGTTCAAAAGCCTCAGTATCCAGATGGAAAGAAGAAAGACTGATGGATACTTATAGAAAATACTTGGCTGCCAAGGCTGCAAATCCTGAGAAGTTTCAAACTGCTGATCCTTCAAGATCAGTAGTTAGAACTTCTGGTGCATCTAG
Organism: Ambrosia trifida; assembly: GCA_028751855.1. NCBI lineage: Eukaryota > Viridiplantae > Streptophyta > Magnoliopsida > Asterales > Asteraceae > Ambrosia > Ambrosia trifida. Next base: position 90,866,268 of record CM054122.1, on the reverse strand, counting down.
AAGAACTACTACTCAGAAGAAGAAGGCAGAGGACAATGTCAAAACTGACTTCAAAATGGTACTACTTGAAGGAAGTTCAATAGTCCATTCAGATTTTGACATTGAGGAGAAACCTCTGTTAACACAATTCAGGGATCCTTCCACTTTTGCTTATCAAATACAAAAGACCATCAAAGAAAAGCTGCATACCAGAGTAGTGACTGAACACCATCTCCCAACTGTTCAGATGCCTGATATGCAACAACAACAAGGAAGAGAATCCCACCTGAGGCTATCTGAAACTGAAGACATCCAGCACTCAGGACCATCAACCCAAGGGACAAGTCTGGTTCCCTATTCTTCTGACTTTAACAAGTCAAAGATCCCTATCATCAGATGGTCACTTACTGATAACAACTCAGTACTGTTGACAAGAAGAGACCTCTCAAGCAGGGCTTACAAGAAGATCAGTGATCTGAAGAAACTGTCAACACAAGACCTGCTCACAATTCAACATCTAGAACCATAGAGAGGATCTCTATCTGATGGTCAGTTAAACCAGCTCAAGAACACCATGTACAAAGAGATATGGAAGATTGTTCAAGACAGAAGAAACACATAAGGAATTAGTAAGGTTTTGGCTTCATCAATCCAGGGGGAGATTGTTTGGACAAAGAGGATTGGTGAAACCACTTTTGTAAACCTTAGTCTAATTCACTTCTGTCATTTTGGCTAAGTATAGAAGTACTGAAGAGAAGACAAGAATCTGCTGATTAGAAGATATGAGAAGTGCTGAAGTTGCAGAAGTTCTGAAGTCCAAACCAGACAAGTTCACTTCAGAAGTACTGAAGACAAAACTACTCTTCAGTAGTTGTCCTTCATCAGCACTTAGCAATAGATATTTCCCACCGCCTTTTTGCATCAGTAGTTTGTTGTTTATTATTACTTTTAGCTGTATTTGTTTCTTTCAATGTTGCAACTTGTGCAACTTGTCACTGTTGTTTCTGTACTTGCTTTTTGGGCAAGATACATGCATGTAAAAGTCTATAAATAGGAGGCTTCAACCTTCTATTTTAGACATTGATTTTAATAGAAAAATCCTTTAAACACTCTCATTGTTCTATTCCATTTCTGTATTTATTGTGAATCTCTCTAAGTATCTAATTCTCATTTACAACTTAGATTCATAATAAATACTTTGTCATTTATTAGTTTCAAACATCAAGGGGGAGTTATAACTCTGCCTTAGTGTAAAAAGTGTTGCTTTAACTTATAACATTCCGCTGTGCTTATAATCTGATTTACAAGGACTTGCTAAACACTTAAGTGTCAAGATAGCAAGTTCTTACTTAGCAAAAAGAGCAAACTGATCCAACAATTTTTATACCGATTTTTTTATCTTCAGGTATGCTTTGGTAAACGATTTGTTTTTTTTTTTAAGTATACAATCAAAATAGAACAACAAAAGAATCATCATCCAATCAAAATTAATACAACAAAAAGTTTTACGATTCTTATCTTCATGCTTTGGTAAGCCGCCACAACAAATTGTTTTATAACAATCCTTATCCAATCAATATAGAACAACTTTATCCTACTTGTTTTTTATCGCAAAGACCACAAGCATATCTAGTTACGAATTAGGGATTGTTGGAGGAAGGGAATGATCTTAAAGAATGGTGTTGGAATAAAAGAAACGACAATAGGTTTTTTTTTTTATGTTTTGAAGGGTATTTGTGTCCTTTTGTTTTATGAAGGGGAAATATGTAATTTAATTTTTGGGTTGGGTAAATATGTAATTAGAGTTCTAATTAAGGGGATATATGTAAATAATCCTTTTTTTTTATGCTAGGAAGTCAAGAGTTGGGTTGAGATTGTGTTGTTTATGTGGAGAGTGGGTCATGTTTGGTGAAGGACATGAATCATGATGAGTAGATAGATGGTCAACCATTGTTTTCAACTTTTGGTTGTCACTAGATAACATTTTCTATTCTGTTTTTCATAGGTCAATTGCCCAAATCTTTACGAAATATACATGTCAAGTGTGTCCATCCATACACATAGATTTTTTTTTTTTTTTTTGAAAATTGACTTTCATAAAATATAAAACACTACCGACGACTATCCCCAAGACGGAGAAAGACGCCGAAAGCCAAAAACAATTTACATAATCACGTTACATCAAAACGGCACCATCTAATCCAATCCACTACCCCTAGCTTAGATCTATATTTGTACCAAAGAAAACCTAAAGATTTTATGTTTTTCTAACGCATATAAAGCCGGAAATTTATCCAACAATAGCTCCGAGCCAAGCCACAAATCCAACCAAAACCGAATATGTCGACCATTCCCAACTGTGGCCCGAATCACTCTATTAAAACCCACGCCATCAACCTTGAACTTATTCCAAAACATAACACAATTCTTCCAAACCACGAGAACCCCGCTATTAACCGGAGCAAGCCCCCAAACTCTCGAGGACCCATGAATAGACATCACTACACGTCTCCACATCGCTTGATGTTCATTAAGAAATCTCCCAAGCCACTTTGCGATCAATGCTTGATTATTAATCTCCAAAGATGCGATCCCTAAACCCCCTTCTTTTATAGGTTTTGTGACTACCTCCCACGCCACCCATGACATCTTTCATACTTCATCCGAGCCACCCCATAAAAATCTTCGCATCAATGCTTCCAAATCATTATTAACCTTCTTTGGATCCTTAAAAAGCGAAAAATAGTAAGTTGGGAGGCTATCCAACACCGATTTGATAAGTGTTAATCGACCGACAATAGATAAAGAATTAACTTTCCATTTAGAGAGTCTCGTCTTAAACTTAGACACAACCGGCTCCCAATTAGCCACCCTATTCATGTTAGCGCCAACCGTAATACCGAGATAAGAAAATGGAATTCTATCCGCCTTACATCCCATACTCGCAGCTTGGTTATCAATCTCATCATCTTCTACTCCAATACCAAATAACACTGACTTATGCAGATTAATCTTAAGGCCCGAACATAAGTAAAAAATGCGAAGAATACGTTTCAAATTATCAAAATTGAAAGAAGACCACTCTCCCATAATCATAGCATCATCCGCATAAAGAAGGTGGGATAACTTAGGACCATCATTAGGAAGAGTAACACTACAAAAAAAGGTGACCATCAGAGACTAAACTACTAGGGACTGATATATCAATCTCGAATACATAATATCTAGGACTGATTTATCAGTTACTGATAATATTGGGGACTAATTTTTACACAACTCATGTTAGTAACTCATAATCAGTCGCTAATATTTTCCCACCTTATTTGAGACTGAATTTCAGTCACAAATATGTCTGGGGAATATAAGGTTTTGGAGGGAACCCTTTTCAAGACTGAATTTGAGTCCCAAATTTGTTCTCTCTATAATGAAAATCTGCGTGAATGTATCAGTGACTAAATTTCAGTCTCTAATATGAAAGGAACATATTAGAGACTGAAAATCGGTTCTTAATATTCCAAAATCGAATTGACTTTCGGATTGATATTTAGACTTAAATGCCTTGTGTATATTAATGGACTAAGGACTGATGTTTAGTATCCAACTAGTTGGCTCAAGTTCTACCATTTTAAGGTAAGTATTAAAGACAGGCATTTACAAATGTCTTGTAAGTGATCTTATTTGAAACTAAAATTCATTGTCTTTTGTAGTTAAAATAATATGGGACTAAAATTTAGTTTATAATAGTTGATGCTATTGTACCATTTAAATAAATTGGATTACTGATTGAAACTCAGTTATAACAATTCTTGTAAGAGACAGTATTTGGGACATGAGCTAGTCTTGAACGTATTTTGAGTAAGGGGGTGTTTGGGATTGATTATTTAAAATAGATTATGCATTTTGGAAAAGCAGGAGTGGAGCTGCTTATAGATTATTGCGTTTTGATAGCCTAAAAAACTGATTATCTGTGTTTTCAAAACGCAATCCAAACACTAAAAACTGATTATTTGCGTTTTCAAAACGCAATAATTTAAAAATCAGATTCAAAACGCAATCCCAAACACCCTCTAAGTAGTGATTAAAGACTATTTAACACTTCAACCACCAGTAACAAAATATCATCGATTTATGTATTACTTTCAAATATATAGTATTTAGTATTGATATATCAGTCATAGATGATACTAGGGTCTTAATTTTTTATGAACAAATATCAAACGTCAATTATCATTTTGACATACTAAGAATTGTCATAACACTTATAACATAATATGCCCGTTAAGACATATATGTGTCATTCTCATTATGACCTATATGACCAATTACAACTTTTACTAAGAATGCGAAGAACTTAATATGATACTAAGATATCACGGGTCTTCAAAACTTAGATGACACTAACATATATCACGACTCTTCAAAACCGACATGGCCATATGACCCATTTAACTTTAAAATAAATTCTCTATCTAAAAATAGAATATAGAAAATTATGTAAAGGAAATATTTTTTGCAATTCAACATAAGTACGCATTACCTTTTTTATTTGAAATTTTTTTGGAGTGAATGTGGTTAATTTAAATTATTTGAAAATTTTGAATCACACCAAATGTCCGTCCAATTAAATTCCCGCCCCCTTTTAGTATTTCTATTCCACCACACCCAACTTAACTCCCCATAACCCTAGCCTACTCAACTATTGATCATCAATGTTTCTCTCCATATCACCGAATTGATTCGAATCTTGGTCAAGGCTTGTAACTCTATTGGAAATCGTTCTTGTTTGTAAAGGTTCGGTTAATCTTTCTTATGAATTTTTTAATTTCTTTCCTATTTGGTTCTGCAAGTTTCTCGCGTCGATGTTTTATTTTTGTGTAATTCGCTTTTGGTTTTGATTTTAGGATAGTGTACCACTGTATTATATGTGTTCTTTGCTCGCAAGTTGTTTGAGGAAATGCCACACAGAGAGTTGTTTGTCTTGAACTTATATTGTAAGATAAAGTTTTCTTAGCGTTACATCAACCCTACTCTTATCTTGTTGCTTCATTTCTTCGCCCTAATTTTTGCAGTTACTGCTAATTAGTTTTCAATATGATACTGAGCTTGGCCTGCAAAACTTAAGGTTTTACTTTGATATTTGAATTGCTATTTTATGATTTTTGGGTGTTGTATACTATGTATCTCAATTGATTTAAATAAATAAGATTTTAATGTTGTTTTGCGAGTGAATAACAGAGAGATAGAGAGATTGGAGTGCGATTTGGTGTCGGTCTACAACAAATTGTGAACCAGGGGAGGTGTCGTTCTCATGTGATATGGGAATGGTTTGAAGAAAACTTAATTTTTTTGATGTTATGACCTTTGCAACTTTTGTTATATTTAGGACTACTTACATGTTACTGACTCTTATATAGATTATCAATATGACAACATGTATATGAGCAGCTGAGTTTAACTAAACTTTATTTTTTGATGTTATAAAAAAATCACTCATCCCCGTATTGTTTATAGGTTAAACGCTAAGATTATAAAATTGAACTGGTGAGTGGTGATATGCTGATTGGTTTTGAAATTCTTTTTTTTTTAATCAAATTCTTGATTGGTTTTGAGATTAGTTTTTATCAAATTCTTTCTTGTCTAGCATTAGTTCAGAATAATTATATAATATCTTAAGAATTCATAATCCCTATTTGCATTCATAGGAGACATATTTAACATTCTTACTAGTTTTATCACTATTCTAAATTGCTACATGTTAATGCAGGGATTCATATAACAAATTCATAGGAGATCTACAAATATACCTTGATTCATTGTCAAGTATTTCAACATTGTAAGCCTTTTTTTTTTAGGTTGCTCATTACTAAACTGGTGTATTATTTTTCTAGAGATGTAATCACACTTTCATTTATGGCAGTCATGTGCAGAACAATCAGTTAACAAGTTCTTCATGACTTTTTTTTTAAAAAACAAAATATATATGCTTAAGTATGTCTATTAACAAAAAAAAAAGAATAAGCAAGTTAGTTGTACCTGTATAAAGATGAAGTGGATAGGGATACGGATAGATTTAGAATACTTTGTTTAAATTGCTATTTATATCTAGAAATAAACTTCTAAATTACTAGATAAAATTTGTTGAGTTTTATAGCTGGTAAGTGATGTTACTATATTGTTTGAATAATCTTTGTTTAAATCATATTTTACTAGTAATTTGGGTTCATGTTGTTTGATTCTTATATTATTTGTAGCTTTATCACTATTGGATCACGACAATCAACATGAAAGAATATCAATGTCTATGAGTTCAAAGTTTTTGGATTTCAAGAGCACAATATCTCTACCTGCGAGTGGTGAAGCAAGTTGTTAAGATGTACAACTCAATGATAGTGATGACCAAACTAGGATGTTAGTTAAGATTTGTTTTTTTTATATTTTTTGATTTAACTTGTCTAGTATTGTTTTACGGTTTAGAATTATCACCGAAGTATTATTTATTCATATGTTTATTCGAATTGGTTATTATTTTTAATGTTAGAATTGAAGTGCTATGATTTTGTTGGTCGAATAAGTTCCGAATGCAAAAACATAGTGTTGGAAACTGTTTTTAGTCTTTAAGGTAGAGATTATTAATATGTGTTTGGTAGTAAATAAAATTAATATTAAACTCTAATTTACAGTCTCTAAAAGAAAGATTGGAGTTGAAACATAGTATTAGAGACTATGTTAGTTCTGGATAATTTTGTTATAAGAGACTGACTTCCAGTCTTTAAAAAAGCATATTAAAAAACTGATTTTCAGTTCTTTATAATATGCATTAAGGAGTGAAATATCGAAGTATTAGAGACTGGTTTTTAGTTGTGGAAAAAGTGTATTGGAGACTGAAATGATGTGGTATGGTGGGTACACATTTGGGATTGAACTTATATGTATTTAAGACTGAATATTAGTTTTTATTGGTGCCATACAATAGGGACTGATTTCTAGTTACTAAAACCACTATTTAGGACTAGGCATCCGACACTGACTGGGGACTGGCGAATCAGTCCCTAATAACCATTAGGTACTGATTTGGATCTATAAGAGACTGATTTTTCAGTCTCGGATGCTCATTTTTTTTAGTAAACGCTCCTATATCACAAGCTTGCTTCATCATACCTGAAAAAGCCTCCATCAAAATAATAAAGAGAAAAGGAGAAAGCGGGTCACCTTGACGAATGCCTTTATGACACCCAAACTCGAAAGTAGGGGAACCATTAACAAGAACTGAAGCTCTAGTCGCCAATAAAATACCACGAATCCAATCACACCAAACAGAAGAAAATCCCATCTGAGCGAGAACCGACAACAAAAACTCCCAATTAACATTATCATAGGCTTTGTCGAAGTCAATCTTGAACATGAAAATTCTTCTCTCCCTCTTCTTAGCCCACGCTATAACTTCATTAGCCACTAAGGGGCCATCAAGAATATACCTCCCAGAAAGAAAAGCCGACTGATGCTCTGAAACAACCTTGTTCATAACGCTTTTCAGACGATTCACTAGCACCTTCGACACCGTTTTTAAAATACAACCAATGAGACTTATCGGCCTAAATTCACCCAATGAAGACGGATTATTTACCTTCGGTATCAAAGTAATGAAAGAAGACCCAACTCCCGGACAAAATCTTTTAGAACTATGAAAATGAGCAAGAACGTCCACGAAATCCTTCTCGAATAACTCCCAAAAAAACCGAATGAACCTAAAATTAAATTCATCCAGCCCAGGAGCTTTGTCGCTACCACATTCAAAAACTGCTTTCTTGATCTCACTCGAGGAAAAATCACAAATCAGCGAGTCCGCCTCCGCCAATGATAAAACCGAGAAACCATAACCAACCAATCGGGGCCTATGTTTGATATTTTCTTTAAACTTACCGGAAAAAAAACGAAAGACTTCCTTCTTGATAAGAATCAGGTTTGTTTCCCACACGCCATTAACTACCAAACCTGGGAAGTGGTTAGCAGCTTTGCGTTTATTAATGAAGCCATGAAAATAACGCGAATTTTCATCACCATGAGTGGCCCAGTTACACCGCGCCTTTTGCTTCAAATCCCGATAACCAAAATAATCCAACTCGCCTAGCCGTCTTTTAATTTCACTTAACGACCAAATCTCTTCTTCTAACAAATCCCGATCCTCCATAGCTTGATCCAAACCTTTCATCTCTTGCTCCAATATAACCCGTTCCTCCTTTTCTTTGGCTTTACAATCAACCGACCATTTCGTAATAGCATCTCGCAGCACCTTGAACTTAGACAATAATCTAGCGTCCGGGGTCCCCTCAAACGAGCCATCGTCAATCGTCTTCTTAACCAACGTTCCAAAATCTTCTCTACCAATCCAAGAGTTGAAAAACCTGAATGGTTTGGACCAAAGTTCCTGGCAGCACCGATTTTCAAAACCAACGGACTGTGATCCGGTTTGTTCCTTTCGAGAGCAAAATATTCCGCACACGGCCACTCCATAAAAAAATCCCAATTAACGAAAATTCTGTCAATGCGGCTCAATTTATTACCTGCAACAAAAGTAAAACGCCTCCCTTTCAAGGAGTACTCATGAAGATCTGATTCATCAATAAAATCGTTGAATTCATTAGCTTCGCCCACGTTAAACACAGAATTCCGTCTATCCTCGGCACACCGAACCGAGTTAAAATCACCTGCCACAATCCACCTCCCATTACCCTCCCCGATCAGACCACAAATTTCCCTCCAAAGCACCCGTTTAGCGACAAGATTTTGAGGAGAGTAGACATTTAAAATGTGAAACAAACTACTCTTCCCTTTCACCGTGCCCGACACTAACAGCCAATTATTATTCTTTACCACCCTTTCCATAGTAAAAACACGCGAATCCCATACCGATAATAACCCACCCGACCTTCCAGAAGACGGAACCCACTCAAAAGAATGGTCACCATACCCCCAAAAACGCCCCACGTCCACCGAATCCATAGAGACAAATTGCGTCTCTTGCAAAACAGTAAAACTAACCTCATGATGCACCCGAAGACCACGAAACCAATCGGCTTTGCTCGAATCCCCTAACCCACGAATATTCAATGACATAATATTCATTGAACACCTACTTGATAGCCTTCGGAAACAAGAACGTCTTGAACATCAGAAGCGAAATCTTGTAAGTTCTCAACACCTAGCGCCTTGCTTAATTCAATGGTCTTCTCTGACTCCACATCAATCGGACGTCGTTGTTGCAAAGGGTCATCAGCATTGTACGACGACAAAGACTCCACAATCTCTTCCTCAACATTACGAGCTCCCGCCGTGTTAGACGACAGCCCTTTATTAAGATCTGGTGTTAAGAACACTCTATCATCACCAGACTCGTTATCCCTAGACGTCTCCATAGGGGCATGTAAAATGCCGATAAATTTATCGATATCAAACACATCATTATTCTCCCTTGAACGCTTCTTAGGGCGCTCACTAGAACCGCTACCCCCACTCCGATTAGTGCCCAAAGATTTTCGTCTAAACTTCTTACGTCCCGTTCCTTTCAACGCAGGAACACTTGTACTATCACCAACATTAATGTCGACCAGCACCTCATTTGAAGAATCCTGAACATTCGCAGACTCCCTAGCCACCTCATGAACATTCAAAGAATCGTGATCATTAAAAGACTCCCTAGCCACCTCATTAGAACAATCAACCGCACCATCATCCACACCAATACCCTCGGCATTGACAGCTAATGCTTCGTTGTCTTGAAAAACATTCACCCTCTTCCACAGAGTCAACGTCATCCTGTGCATTAGTTTCTTCAAACTTATCCTCCTCCGGAATAGCCGAACTATCATCCTCTTCATCCTTCGCTACACATTCCGGCATCCATTCCCCTACATCTTCATCCACCCACACTCTAAACATTCTTCCCCTCCAATTAATATCCACACGATCGGCAATCCGTTTACATTCTTTACTTAACACACCAACTAAAGCATACGAAAAGTTATTATCGTCGCCTGACAAAGAAGCCAATTGAACTACCTTTCCATACCTGCTACCAACCAAATCAAACACCCCGTCTAGAGCCAACTGAGGCGGGATCCCATGGATTTGGAGCCAAGCAATCCGGCCCTCCTCCACACTTACTGTTTCAGACCATACAGCTAGCCCCTCAAACCAATTGGACCAAGTATGTTTATCCTTCATGAACACTTCCCTATCCCCACTGTCATAGAATACTAGCACCACTGAAAGCCCGCCCAGATATTTGATATCTAAAGCCCTCCATCCACACGTACGAAATAACTTTTTCAGAGAAATTAACGTATGAAAATTCACCACTTTACCCGTAAGAGCAACCTCCGTCCAATGAGAAAATCGCTCTACCGAGTCATCCACCTTAATCACATCCACTTTATTCCGATTTAACAACGAATCAACAAAAGATTTGCCATTACCAACTGAAGCATTCCCATCGGATCCTTTGAACACAGGATTATCATGAACACTAGGTTTTGCATGGCCACTAGGGTTTGCATGATTATAAACGGGATCCGACGTCGTCTTCCTCTTATCAACAGAATCTGGCCTATCTACTTTCACTCCATCCACGAACCGTGCAGGCGCAATAAACAACTTGTACGACCCAATCCACACATCCGATAACTCGTCACCCAACCGTTTAACATCTTTTACTTCAGAAAACGATACGAAAGCGAACCTCTTACCCCATTTATCCAATTTCCTAGCGATATAAGATCCTTCATACCGACCAAAACTACCCAACACCTCTTTTAAATCTTGCGAAGAACACTTCGGGGGGAGATTTGAAACGAAAAACTTCGATAAAACCTTGTGATTACCTGGAACCTGACGATCATTGCGTTTCCCTTTCCGATTACGTGCTTGTTCCCATTCATCAAAATCCATGCCGCCGTTAGGATCGCCCGAAAGTTACGGAGCGATTAGGGTTTTTAGATCCATCCATACACATAGATAAACATATATCTCATGGTGGCATTGACGATTGATGGATAATGGATTTTATGAGTCGTAACAAATTCCATATATGAAGAAGCTTTATCAAGTGAAAATGTGCATATTATCGTTAGCAATTAATAATATGAATTGGGGAAAGACTACTTATTATAACAAACTATTTATATATTCTAACAAAAGTCAACAAGAATAAAAACATACTGTTTTTTTCAATAATAACTTCACCTTTTCTCTTCCCATTTTTATTTATTTTTGTCACACGTTAAAATGAAAATGATAATTTGTGTATTTTTAACTTTTTATACATTATATCCTATTAAATAATAATAACAAATAAGATTTAATTAAAATACTTACATCTTCAGAATTGTTACTTACATTATTTAGAAACTTTTGTTGAAGTATATATATTAATTACTTTGAAATATTAATTACTTACAGATAGGGGTGAGTAGAGTTGTGGTAAAATCAACCCGAACCAAGCCGACTTGGTTTATACGCGAGCCGAGCTTACCCTAGCTCAGCTCGGCTCATGAACAATCCTATAGTTATAACCGATGTTTTGGATTTTAAACTTTGATACACTTCAGTTTTGGTTACATAAGGATTGTTAATTCGTTTTACCATTAGGTAATCGCTAGTTTTGGAGGTGAGCAGATTCTAGACAATTTTTATTATTAAATCCAATTATATGAAGGGTCAAATAAAATATAAGCATTTATTTAATTTACTAAGGATGATAACGGAGATCTATTTATTTATTATTGTTTTTTTTAACAACCAACAGAAATTTTTTTCATTGCTAGCAAAGTACTGGACCCCAAAATTACAAGGAGAGAAAACTTCAAAACTCCCCCAATCTTCCCATGTGAGTTAATGGTCCTTTAACCCACAAGAACCCCATAGACCTGACTTCCTCTATAACCTTTGAAGGCGTTAGGATGGAACCATTGAAAACCGCCTCATTACGTCCACACCAAATACTCCAAATCACTACATGAACAATAGCATGAAATGCCTTTTCTTCTTCTTTGTACCAGCAACACCCCTATTACATCTAATATATTATTTATAGAAAATTATAACAAACCTTTTCCGTCTTACAACATTTTGATTCTTATAGTAAGGTGTATAGGCCAACATACGTTAGGGTTAGGGTTAGGGTTAGGGTTAGGGTTATGTGTAAGCGTCAAGGTAGTGAGCATATAAGGGTTAGGCACCACCGGAGTGTAAAATTGATATATTCCTCAAATTAAATTGTCACTAGAGCGTAAGTGAATTAAATTGCTACTAGGGTGTATGTTTACAATTCGCATATCCAATGTTTTGATTGTAGATGTCGTTTTGTTTGTATTCACGTCAGAAATATTTGGTCATAAGTAATGTATCACCTCAAATATCAGCAACGTGTTTTGAGCTCAAAAGTTGTGAAGGGGAGTGATATAGAGACCGCATGTTATACACATATCTACACCATGTAAAAGAAGATAACTAACCAACCATCGGTAACTTTCACTTAATTGTGGTAACTAACTTTTTTTTTTTGAACGGCCAACGAAACTTTTATTCAAAATGCTAACAAGATGCTAGCACAACAAAGTCCGAAAACAACAACCAAAGTAAAAGGGCCAACCCGACAAACGACAAACATACCCGAAAACTATCTCATCTTAATCGTGTCAAATCTACCCATCTTAATTGTGGTAACTAACTTAGGGTATGTTTGGGAAGGAGCTTTTAAGAGCAGCTTCAAGCTTCAAGCTTATAAGAAAAAGCTCATACTTAATAAAAAGCCTTGTTTGGTTGAAGGAGCTGGAAGCTTTTAGGTTCGAGAAAAAACTCTACAGTGAAAAGCTACTAGTAGTAGCTTTTAAGAAAAAGTTCTACTAGCTACAAGCTTTTAATTAGTAAATGACACAAATACTCATTCTATTTTAAAAATAAAATAAAAACATTCTTTACAAGCTTTTAATTATGTCCATTTTGGTCATTTTATACATTTTATTAAAAGCTCTAGCTACTCTGCCAAACTCCAAAATATATTTAAAAAGCTTCCAGCTATCAGCTACCGGCCTCCAACTACCAGCCTCCAACTAATTTTGCCAAACATACCCTTAGTGTATAATATAGAGGTTATGGTTCAGTAACCACTATTAAGAAGTTGCCGCCATATCATTACAATCATTAAAACAAAGGATATAAAGGGGAAAAAGAAACCTTGAGAAAAAATAGCCTCATGTCTCTCCGACGTATTTGATCCATGAAAAGAAAATGTCCTTTTATGTGTGTATGTATAGAAATTACAGAATTTTATAGCATTCTAATTTCCACCACACGATGAATGACGTTTAAAAGATGTTCTTCCAATATTAACTGCTTTTTAGACTTAGTTTCATTTAGTGGACCCAGGACCAACCCTATATTCATGCGTGAAGACCATCTTTTTAACTTTTGATAGATAGTGGTAATGGTACACCCCAAAATTGTTTGCACACCTCTTTGTATGTGGCGTATAGTTTTGTATGTCGCGTATAGAGGGTTGTACAAACTATCACGCCTCATTAATGCCCATTAGTCATAGTCAAGTCAGAATCTATACGCCGCGTATAGTTCTACACGCGGCCTATAAAACAACAAGGTGTGTAAATAAAGTTGAGGGTGTGCCAATACATGCATGGAGCCATTTTGAAATAGTTTATGTGCATATTTCCTTGCGTATTTGTTTAATTTAAAGTTTATGTAGCGTGGTGATATATTTATTGGATAACTAGTGGGGAGCCCGTGCGATGTGGCGGGGTGATCAATCTACAAGTATAAGTATAATTGTGTAGTTGATAATTCGACAGGATGCGCGAAGATATAATTATTCTAAATCAAATATTTTGAAAATATTTATAAAAAAACATTTTGAAACATCACCCAAAAAATTAGATTCAAAATGCATAAATTATGAGAATAGTAAATATAAACATTACACTAAAAATAGATAACTCTAGAATTCATACCTTAATGGCGAGTCGTATATCTAACGATAAGTTGTCTCCGATTAAACGTCACAAAAAAACTACGGTTTATCGTATTTTCAAGTATGTTAATCTATCTTGTTGTACTAATTTGTAGAAACTATGGGTCATTTAATTCGTTTAATAAAAATCATTTGTGTAATGTATTGTGTGTATTTGTAAAATGTGTGTGAGTATATGGATGAAGATTTGATTTTGAGATTTACTTAAAAATAACTATAGGTATAATTAAAATATCTCTGAAAATCGTCATGAACCGAAAAATAAAACAACATAAAGGACCAAAAATGTTTACATTACGGTAGTAAATTCTAAATGATGAAATACCACTTTGTAAAAATTAAACTAATAATCAGGTTTTTATTCATTATATATAATTATTATTATTATTTCTTGTTGACTCAACGAATCCCTGAAAAGCTTTCGAAATTTGTATTGTATTAAATCCCAACTCAATAGTCTTAAAAATCATTACAAATATGTTTAGTAAAATATGTGAATGCCATTCACATGAAATTAAAAAGAACAAAATCAATTCAAGCCCTGAAAAAATATATAGTACACATATAGATCCACAAAAATATAGATTGACACAAATTTTAAATAGAAAACGTCCTTAATATGCAATAGATCTAATTAAGTGGTATTATGATGAATACATAATTTTGATTAATAGTTATCTGAGTCGAGGTTATCTTCTGAAATCCTATGAATAGTTAACAATCAGTCTAATTATACAAACAAGAAAACAAAATATTAGTGTATGCTATGTAATGAACTTGAACATGTCGCATAACATATGCAAGCAGACACCTAATCATATGTATTTTACTATGTATATATTGCGGTAACGTACGAAACTTATCACCTAATGCTTCAATTTGATAAGAGATTTGAGATATAGGTCGTCGAGCAGGAATCGGTGGGCAACTATTTATAAGTTCTTGTTGTCTAAGGACTTCTAAGCAGAAATGCAATCGAGAGAACATGTTCCATATTAACAAATTGATACGTGTGCAGATTGAGAGATGTAAGAAATATATACGACTACTTGAGGGTTAGGTTACGATGGTATATATTTTGAAGTTATTAAGACTAATAATTTGTATTAGTAATGACATTGAAAAACTAGTTATTTAGCCAATTATATTTGCTTTATCTAAACCTTTAAAATGGATTTGTAACAACTTTTTACTAACCAAAACTCATGAATTAACCTTTCATTATTGTTACATTTATTAAAATTTAAATAAAATTAAAGACGATTTAATCATGATGTATAAACAAAAAGAGAGCTTTTATTTTTGTTTTCAGCTAATATTCATTTTCATATGTCTTGATATTTTTATGTCTTAATTTTAAATAACAGTCACAGTTTTAATATTGTTTAACTAATTTTTACTAACCAAAAGTCATGAGTTAACTTTTATTATTGTTACACTTATTGAAATTTAAATGAAAACTATTTTGTTTTAGTGAAATTTAACAAATCTAATTATTAGATTTGAAAGACAATTGATATCATGAAGAAAGACAATTTTACCTTTTTTACTAAGCTACTTGAGTATTGTACTATAAGCATAAGATATTGTAATTACTTAAATTTTGTAGTCATAGGCAAAACCTTTAAACACCTAGGTTGTGGAAGGTCTTGGGTTCAAATCCCAAAAACTACAGGATTAAAAAAGATAAGACATCAAATATTGCATTAATAAAATTCGAAGATTAGTTATAAACAGATAAATTTTAAAATTTTATTATAAAAATATTATAAATGTTTAAAAATAGTATAAATTTTAAACATGTTGATTTTAAAGTTGAAACTTAAAATAAACTGTTGGTATGAATGTTATTAAAGTTTAGAAGGTATTGTGTAAAAAATATCTTAATATAAAAAGGATAAGAAACGTTTTGAGCTTTTGATCTAAATGAATCAATGGATGAGATTAAAAGAGAGAATATATACGTTAAATCTTCTAAAAGAGAATGGAGAAGGCAAAATAGGTATAGCCTACAATTGTTGAGTTCCACCCCATTTTTTAAACGTCCATAACTTCTTCATATGACATTATTTTTTTTAAATACAGCATAAAAACAAGCTTTTTTTATCCTATTTTTCATTTGCATATCCTATTGCTATATTTAACGAAAAAATTGTTAGGTTGATAACTTGCGTTTTATCATGTATAACTTGCGTTTTTTTTTCAGGTATAACTTACATATTTTATCATGTATAACTTGCGCTTTATCAGGTATAACTTACGTTTTATCATAAAAGGCGAGTATACCCTCAAAAAGAAGCAAGCGATCAACCCAGCGGATTTTAAAAAAAAAACTATAGCAATAGAGTATGCAAATGAAAAAGGATAAAAGCTTGTTTTTATGGAGTTTTTTTAAATAATGTAGTATGAAAAAATTATGACAATTTTAAAAAATGGAGGTGAACCTTGAAAAAAATCAACAATTATGGTTAGGGATGAGCAAATGGTACTGGGTACCGGTACCGAATCAATTTTGGTACCACTACTGGTACCCACATTTTTGGTTTTACGGTACCGGTTGTTTTCGGTACCAGTATCGGTACCCATTTTTAGGGAATTTCGGTACCGGTATTTTCGGTATCGGGCCAGTCCCATGCTCATCCCTAATTATTGTGATGGACAATGATACTCTTTTAGCTATGTCAACCTCTTAGTCCTTCTTACACTTTTTACATTAAATAATAACCTATCTTATTAAACTTTTATAAAGAGATGTATAAATGTTCAAATTTGTATAAATTATACAAATCCAGTAGAAGTTGGTTTAAATATTTAAATGATTCAAATCGGTCCAAACTTTTAGCCATGTTTGTGGTGTGCACATAGAATGTATATATGCATGAGCCTTGAGGGAGCAAAAGTAAAATTCTAATAATTTTAACGTTATTTTTATTAATTTCGTGAAAATTACATTAAAAACAGACAAATCATGAATGATGTCATGGCGTTGATAGCCGAAAGACAAGGTGATACATGCACTAACTGGGCTTGCCCCAATTGCTGAGTGTAATGTGACTTATGGAATATGTCCAAGGCTTGATGCAAAACTACTATCGAATCGGGAGTCTCACTGGAGGCAGCCTCTCTATTCAGGGTAGAGGTAAAGTTGTCTACATCTTACTCTCCTTTGACCATACATTAACTTTGCTATTGATGTAATTAACTGAGTATGGTGATGATGGTGATGATGATGATGATGATGATGATGATGATGATAATAATTGATGGTGTAGGGTACTCAATTGGGCCAAGCCCAATAGCCCAAGAAGCCAAAATCATTAAATATAATATTGGGTCAAGCCCAAGCCCAAGCCCAATAAGGAAGCCCATTAGGGTTTTAACCCATCTGTCACACCCTCAAATTCCACTTGCGGGGTTTTACCGCGAGGCGCATGACAAACCAGGATTCAAGTCAACGGTCACAATAAACAACACTATATGCATAACACAATACTCAAAAGTTATAATTATGAAAACATAAACTGTAGCGGAAGCTTTAAATGTTTACAACCCAAAAGACATTGTTTAAAGTTTAACAAAACCATGCTCCTAATTCTAGACGCCCGTGCAGACTTGTGCGCCTAGTTCCCGTTGTAGCTACCTTAGCGACCTGAGAAAAACATGCCAAAAGACGTCAACATATAATGCTGGTGAGTTCACAGGTTTGTTCAAAAGAGTTACCAAGTGTTACCATGTCCATACTATATAAATGTTACCAAGTACGCTAGCTAGGCGTATGTTTTGTTACTACTACGATTGGAAACCATTACTGGACACGTTTAGCAATGTTTAGCATGTTTAGCAGCCCGTAATGTTCAGCACGATAATGTTCCTGTTCGAGACAATATGCACCCGCCCGGCCCTCCAAGCCGACGAGTGGGGCAGGTCACGCCCAATAGATCTATCCACATTTCCCCCGTTGTGCAACCCCGCACATTCATGGTTTCCCCCGGGACTTTCAAAAGATCGCATAGTACACAAGTTCAAAACCATAGTATGACATATGTTACCAAAACAGTTTAGCGCATGTTTTCTCCCCCAAAAGTTAAAGCAGTAAAAGTGGGGCCGTGAACTCACCTTAGATTGCGTTCCTCAAATGTAAGTAAAAGATGTTTAGCCCTTGATGATCCCTCTACCGGAGATCTATCAAAATGTTCACATAAGTGTTCCGACTAATAACCATAAGGTTATCTAGTCCCCGATTGTCCAGATCATAACCAAGTATGTTTTAAAACGTGTTTAAATGTTCAACCGACACACTAGACCGACCCGACATCCCGTTGGTGACCCATTACCCTAACTAATCAAGTACACATAGATTACACATAAGGTTCAAGCATAAAACACTTAGTTTGTATCAAAAATCTCATTTTTGTTAACGTAGGGTCGAATGTAGTTCTGGGTGGTCGAAGGTGGCTGTAAGTGGTCGAAGGTGTCCTTGTTTGGGTCGAATGTGTCTTTGAAATTCCACATTCGCCCCTTTTCTTCCCACCTTCGCCCATTTGCAGCACCTTCGCCCCTTCAGCTTCCAGGTTCGCCCCCTGGAATCCACCTTCGACCGTTCGACTGGTCGAAGGTATTCCAGGTTCGCCCCTGATGTCAGATTTTTCCAAAAACGCGTCGAAAAACATCCGAAAACATCACGAAACATCACGAGTTACAGCAGTCAAGCATCATTAACATATTCCTACGAAACCCTACCAATTTTACCCCAAAATCTATCCGTTTTACCAGTTTCCTAAAATAGTAAATTATGGAGATGTCACATCATCATGCATGCAATTATTACCCAATTAGGAAACTTTCTGAAATCGATCAATAATCAGTTTATCATACTCGAATCATCATGAACAAGAAACCCCTATCATAACCTTATCATAATCATTCAAAAACAAACCTAAATCTAACTAAAAACCCCTTTTAATCATCAAAACACCATCAACAATCAAAGGTAACACGTTTCAATCATAACCCATCATTAATAACAGCCCTAGGTTGTTGTCATGTCATCTATACGACAAGAAATCATCAAACAATGCATAATATCATATTAACACATGTTTATTTGCATAAAAGCTCATTGTTTATGAATAGGTTTTGGTTAGGAAAGGTTTTTATTCATAAAATAGGTTGTCATCAGATCTGGACTCATTGGGGTTTAGATTAAAACAAGCCAAAATTGTTTAAAAAGGATTTGAAATGAATAACACACCTTAGATCTTCACTTGTAATGATTTAGAGAGTTAGGTTATGAAAAACAAGCTCAAAAACTCCTTCCCTAATGTTAATAGCTGATAGAGAGTGTTTGGAGGCGTTTAGGGTTTGTGAAATGGTGAAAAATGGCTAAGGATGGTATTTATACCATCTGCACGTTCGCCCAGTTTATGTGGTCGAATGTGGAATTTTTCCACATTCGCCCCTTTTTAATGGTCGAATGTGGAACTCTTCCACATTCGCCCACTTTGTTTCTACGTTCGCCCACTTTTCAGATCCCATTTCCACATTCGCCCAAAAGTTCCACATTCAGGTCATCAGCACTTTTTAACACACGTTAACAGCACTTTTAACACATGTTAACCTTTTTCCAGTTTATCGTGTTTAACGCATTCTAACACATCCTAACACATAAACATGCATCTATAGTCTATACTTAGCATGTTTAGGCACGTATAATCATTCGTACATCATTTAAGCAAGTATAAGCATACAATCCACCACACGACCCGTAATCTACACATATACTTAATTAGTTCATGTAATGTCACCAACGACGGAACCCGGTACTAATGTATTCCCAAAACGACTCCCAATGATCCTCCAGATCATTGACCCTGGACAATCCTAATTGACCCGACTCAACTAACCCAGTTAAGTTTGTTTATAAACGTTTCTCGCTAAGGTAGACTTAGATGTTACTATTATGTTTAAGCCGAACATGCCGGGTGTCACATCATCCCCACGTTGAAAGAATTTTCGTCCCGAAAATTGCACGAAGCCCAAAAATGAAAAAGACGAAAAGGAAGAAAACGAAAAGAAAGGTTACCGGTTGTCACATCATCCCCACGTTGAAAGGGAATCTCGCCCCGAGATTCACTCTGCTTCAGCAGTAACATGCCTGGACTCGAACGCGCGCTTCGGAAAGAGATGAGGGTACTTAGCCTTCATCTGGTCCTCTCGTTCCCACGTGAACTCCGGTCCACGATCCGAGTTCCAACGAACTTTAACGATGCGGATTTTACTCCGCCGAAGGCTACGAATCTTGTAATCCAGAATCTCTACGGGTTCTTCCACAATGCGAAGACGATCATCAACCTTGATCTCTTCCAGTGGCACAACAAGAGATTCATCAGCCAAACACTTCCTTAAGTTAGACACATGGAAGACGTTGTGAACATTACCGAGCTCCGTTGGTAAATCAAGTCTGTACGCCACCGGCCCAATCCGTTCCAGGATTGCGAACGGTCCGACGTAACGAGGGTTAAGCTTGCAACGCTTTCCAAAGCGTATGACGCCCTTCCATGGTGAAACTTTCAGAAGCACCTTGTCCCCAACCTGGAATTCTAGCGGTTTGCGACGGCGATCGGCATAGCTCTTCTGACGATCCCGCGCAGCTGCCAAACGGTTACGGATCTGTACGATTTTCTCCGAAGTTTCGTACACCAGTTCCGGGCCAGTGAGCTGATTCTCGCCCACCTCAGCCCAACACAAGGGAGATCGGCATTTCCGTCCATACAGAGCTTCGAACGGAGCTGCCCCGATACTGGAGTGGTAACTGTTGTTGTAGGAGAACTCCACCAACGGCAGGTGAGTCTCCCAACCCTTGCCAAAATCGATAACACATGCCCGCAGCATGTCCTCCAGTGTTTGTATCGTCCGCTCACTCTGGCCGTCAGTTTGCGGATGATAAGCCGTGCTCATATCCAGCTGAGTACCCAAGGCCTTATGAAGAGCCTTCCAGAAACGCGAAGCAAAGCGGGAATCACGATCAGAAATGATAGAAACAGGCACCCCGTGCCGAGAGACCACCTCCTTAAGATAGAGCCGAGCCAACCGCTCGAGTCCATCCGTTTCCTTAATAGGTATGAAGTGTGCCGATTTCGTCAACCGGTCGACGATCACCCAAATCATGTCGCAACCACTTGGTGATCTCGGTAGTTTGGTGACGAAATCCATCGTGATCCGCTCCCACTTCCATTCTGGAATCTCAGGTTGCTGTAGGAGACCAGACGGCTTCTGATACTCCACCTTGACCTTAGCACAGGTCAAGCATTTGCTCACATAGGAGGCTATATCAGCCTTCATGTTCGGCCACCAATAAAGTATCTTCAAATCCCGATACATCTTATCGGAGCCTGGATGGATAGAATACCGGGATTTGTGAGCCTCATCCAAGACAAGCTCCCGTAATCCCCCGAGTAAAGGAACCCAAACACGCCCAGCGAAGTAGTGTAGGCCATCAGACCTAAGCTCAAGGTGTTTGTCCGCACTGTGCATCGTTTCGGCCTTAAGGTTTTCCTCCTTCAAAGCGTCTACCTGAGCCGAACGGATCCGGTCAGGTAAGGAGGAATGAATGGTAAGCTGCAAGGCTCGGACACGCCGAGGCTTCGCCGACTCCTTCCTGCTCAAGGCATCCGCCACAACGTTTGCCTTGCCAGGATGGTACTTGATCGCACAGTCGTAATCGTTCAAAAGTTCAACCCAACGACGCTGCCGCATGTTCAACACCTTCTGGTCGAAAATATGCTGGAGACTCTTGTGATCGGTGTAAACTTCACACTTGGTACCGTACAAGTAATGTCTCCAGATTTTCAACGCAAAGACTACTGCACCCAGCTCCAAGTCGTGAGTAGTATAGTTCTTCTCGTGAACCTTGAGTTGACGAGAAGCGTAAGCGATAACCTTCCCGCGTTGCATCAACACGCAACCGAGACCCCGAATCGAAGCATCACAGTACACAACGAAATCATCCGTACCCTCGGGTAAGGATAAGATAGGAGCAGAACAAAGTTTAAGCTTCAGCATCTGAAATGCTGATTCCTGTGGTTCGCCCCAGTCGAACTTTCGGTCCTTCTGGGTGAGAGCAGTGAGGGGTTGAGCAATCTTCGAAAATCCCTCGATAAAACGCCGATAGTACCCTGCAAGACCCAGGAATTGCTGCACCTCAGATGGCGTCTTTGGTGCTTCCCAGTCTTTAATAGCTTCGATCTTAGCCGGATCGACATGAATTCCCAGTTCATTCACCACATGCCCTAGGAATTGAACTTCACGTAACCAAAAATCACACTTTGAGAACTTAGCATACAACTGCTCCCGTCTCAAAAGTTCCAAGACCAACCGCAGATGTTCCTCATGATCCGCCTTGTTCTTGGAATAAATCAGAATGTCGTCAATGAACACGATGACGAACTTATCCAGGTACGGTTTACAAACACGGTTCATCAAATCCATGAACACTGCCGGTGCGTTAGTGAGACCGAAAGGCATAACTAAGAACTCAAAATGGCCATAACGAGTGCGAAAAGCAGTCTTCTGTATGTCAGCTTCCCTGACGCGCAACTGGTGATAACCGGACCGTAAATCAATCTTCGAGTAGTAGCTGGAGCCCTGAAGCTGGTCAAAGAGATCATCAATGCGAGGGAGAGGATAACGATTCTTGATGGTCACTTTGTTCAGCTCACGGTAATCAATACACATACGAAGGCTCCCATCCTTCTTCTTCACAAACAAAATAGGAGCTCCCCACGGGGACGAGCTCGGTCGAATGAAACCCTTTTCCAAGAGTTCCTGCAACTGGCTGGATAACTCTTGCATCTCGGGAGGTGCAAGACGATACGGAGCTCGGGCAATGGGAGCTGCGCCCGGAGCAAGATCAATACCAAACTCAACCTGACGATGGGGAGGAAGACCAGGCAATTCATCAGGAAACACATCAGGAAAGTCACGAACTACCGGGATATCCTCGATCTTCTTCTCATCGTCAGTAGAAACATTAACAAGTGCCAGAATGGCCGAACAGCCCTTCCGAAGATACTTACGGGCTTTCATGCTAGAAATGATACTCAGCGGAGCACCGCTTTTCTCGCCATGAACCGAAAGAATTTCTCCATCGGGGAGAGGGATCCGAATAACCTTGTCAAAGCAAACAATCTCTGCACGATACAACGATAACCAATCCATGCCCACAACGACATCGAAACTACCCAAAGGTACAGGCATAAGGTCAATGGGGAATGACAGACCCGACAGTTCCAAGTGACACTCCCTAAGGACATGAGTCGCCTCGATGTTCTTACCATTAGCCAATTCTATCAAGTACTTAGCCTCTAAAGGTGTGGGTACTATATCTAGCAACTGACTAACATCCACAGACACGAAGCTCTTATCGGCACCAGAATCAAATAAAACAGAAACATAGCGATTGTTGAGAAGGAACGTACCGGTAACTGTGTCTGGATCCTGCCTAGCCTCCGCAGACCCAATGACGAAAGCACGCGCGGTCCTGCCTCCGCCGCCATTCCCGTTACCGTTACCGTTTCCGCCCCTCCCATTATCGCCCTGCTTCAGCTTGGGACAATCACGCTTGAAGTGTCCCGTGTCACCACAGTTGTAACACCCCTGCCTCCCCTGAGTCCCCTGAGCAGCAGGAGCAGGAGTAGCCGCAGGAGTCTGAGTTGGGGTGAGCGCCACCTTGCAATCCTTAGCATGGTGCCCCAACTGATGGCACCGATGACAACGAGCTCGATCACAATTCCCAGAATGGTGAAAGCCACACTTGTTGCACTTGGGGTGCTTCCCAATGTATCCACCTGTCTTCTGCGAAGAAGACGACCCAGATCCTTCAGTCTTCTTGGCCGGTTGAGACGGCGCCGGCACTGCACTCTTACCCACATTCTCCCATTTCCTCTTGTTGCCATCAGACCCCTTCGCAGTCGAACCCTTAGGAGGTAAAGCGCCCTCCAAAATCTTCATGTTGGTCATCTTGTGTGAAGAACGGACGACCTCAGCCAGTGTAGGAAGGTTCCCAGCAGCTACTAACCCAGCAATCTCCGGCACCAACCCAGAGATGTAGTGCTCAATCCTACGGTACTCAGGTGTGTGCATGTCAGGACACAACACCGCCAGCTCATTGCGTCGTACAGTGTACTCTTCAATCTCGGACCCCACCATCTTGCAGTTCCAAACTTCATGTTCCAACTTCTGTACTTCCTCCCTGGGACAGTACTCGCTCTTCAATAACCGAACAAAATCCGCCCACAGCATAGCATGAGCTTCCCCCAAGCCCATGTTCTGTGTAGTAGCATTCCACCATGTCAAAGCAGGACCCTCAAATGTTGCAGTGGCATACTTGACCCGGTCCTCAACAGGACAGTTGCACATCAAGAAAACAGATTCAACCTTCTCCAACCATCGGAGCAGTCCCACTGCCCCTTCAGTTCCAGCGAAGTTGTGGGGCTGACAGTCCCTAAACTTCTTGTAAGAACACTGAGGTGGAGGCGGGTTGACAGCAGCACCTGAAACACGGCACCAAGATAAACCACAAAAGAAACATGACAGCCAAGAACGAAACAAGGCAGGTAAGAACCAACTTACCACCCATAGCATTGTGCCCAGCCTGGAAAGCAGCCAAGGCTATGTTCACTTGCTGTTGAAGCAAGTTGTTCAGTTCTGCTTGGGTCATGTTAATGTTACCACGACCACCGCCACGGCCACCGCCGCCACGACCACCGCCACGACGTCCACCACCACGTGCGCCCGACATGATCTGCCAAATCAGAAATCGAGAGATTCAGATTCACTGCTAGTGTCAACCACTAGTAGCTAGAAAAGTTACGTCTAGACCCAATCCGGGACTATACATCCAAGTTCAGAGTCCACTTGAATTCTCATGCATTTCAGTTTATGATTTCGTGTGCACCCGAAATGATAAACTGCTCTACATGGTCCTCCAAGCTTTCCCTCAGCTTGAACTCAAGTCACCGAATGTCGGCATCTAGCATCATGCCATCACAAGCATAAGTGCACAAGATAATGTGTAAGCAAGTGCGTCTATTGGGGTACGAAAGGGAGACGTCCGAATCCTGGACAGACCTCGAGAGCACGCAAGACCACCCCAATACACGACACTGCCGTGCAAAAACCAACGAGTCAACTCCTTCTTCTTCAAATCCCGAAGAAGAACATAAAAGTGTGTAAAGCCAAGAGCGAGGACGGATGATGTAACAGAGAGGTGTGATGATGATGTAAAGACACCTCGACAAAGTTAGTACATGTTCCAAACCGACTCAAGTATGTGACCGTCTAGTGTGTGCGACTCGGCTATAGACTAGACTCTAAATGCAGTCCTAGTTCACTATAACCATTGGCTCTGATACCAATCTGTCACACCCTCAAATTCCACTTGCGGGGTTTTACCGCGAGGCGCATGACAAACCAGGATTCAAGTCAACGGTCACAATAAACAACACTATATGCATAACACAATACTCAAAAGTTATAATTATGAAAACATAAACTGTAGCGGAAGCTTTAAATGTTTACAACCCAAAAGACATTGTTTAAAGTTTAACAAAACCATGCTCCTAATTCTAGACGCCCGTGCAGACTTGTGCGCCTAGTTCCCGTTGTAGCTACCTTAGCGACCTGAGAAAAACATGCCAAAAGACGTCAACATATAATGCTGGTGAGTTCACAGGTTTGTTCAAAAGAGTTACCAAGTGTTACCATGTCCATACTATATAAATGTTACCAAGTACGCTAGCTAGGCGTATGTTTTGTTACTACTACGATTGGAAACCATTACTGGACACGTTTAGCAATGTTTAGCATGTTTAGCAGCCCGTAATGTTCAGCACGATAATGTTCCTGTTCGAGACAATATGCACCCGCCCGGCCCTCCAAGCCGACGAGTGGGGCAGGTCACGCCCAATAGATCTATCCACATTTCCCCCGTTGTGCAACCCCGCACATTCATGGTTTCCCCCGGGACTTTCAAAAGATCGCATAGTACACAAGTTCAAAACCATAGTATGACATATGTTACCAAAACAGTTTAGCGCATGTTTTCTCCCCCAAAAGTTAAAGCAGTAAAAGTGGGGCCGTGAACTCACCTTAGATTGCGTTCCTCAAATGTAAGTAAAAGATGTTTAGCCCTTGATGATCCCTCTACCGGAGATCTATCAAAATGTTCACATAAGTGTTCCGACTAATAACCATAAGGTTATCTAGTCCCCGATTGTCCAGATCATAACCAAGTATGTTTTAAAACGTGTTTAAATGTTCAACCGACACACTAGACCGACCCGACATCCCGTTGGTGACCCATTACCCTAACTAATCAAGTACACATAGATTACACATAAGGTTCAAGCATAAAACACTTAGTTTGTATCAAAAATCTCATTTTTGTTAACGTAGGGTCGAATGTAGTTCTGGGTGGTCGAAGGTGGCTGTAAGTGGTCGAAGGTGTCCTTGTTTGGGTCGAATGTGTCTTTGAAATTCCACATTCGCCCCTTTTCTTCCCACCTTCGCCCATTTGCAGCACCTTCGCCCCTTCAGCTTCCAGGTTCGCCCCCTGGAATCCACCTTCGACCGTTCGACTGGTCGAAGGTATTCCAGGTTCGCCCCTGATGTCAGATTTTTCCAAAAACGCGTCGAAAAACATCCGAAAACATCACGAAACATCACGAGTTACAGCAGTCAAGCATCATTAACATATTCCTACGAAACCCTACCAATTTTACCCCAAAATCTATCCGTTTTACAAGTTTCCTAAAATAGTAAATTATGGAGATGTCACATCATCATGCATGCAATTATTACCCAATTAGGAAACTTTCTGAAATCGATCAATAATCAGTTTATCATACTCGAATCATCATGAACAAGAAACCCCTATCATAACCTTATCATAATCATTCAAAAACAAACCTAAATCTAACTAAAAACCCCTTTTAATCATCAAAACACCATCAACAATCAAAGGTAACACGTTTCAATCATAACCCATCATTAATAACAGCCCTAGGTTGTTGTCATGTCATCTATACGACAAGAAATCATCAAACAATGCATAATATCATATTAACACATGTTTATTTGCATAAAAGCTCATTGTTTATGAATAGGTTTTGGTTAGGAAAGGTTTTTATTCATAAAATAGGTTGTCATCAGATCTGGACTCATTGGGGTTTAGATTAAAACAAGCCAAAATTGTTTAAAAAGGATTTAAAATGAAGAACACACCTTAGATCTTCACTTGTAATGATTTAGAGAGTTAGGTTATGAAAAACAAGCTCAAAAACTCCTTCCCTAATGTTAATAGCTGATAGAGAGTGTTTGGAGGCGTTTAGGGTTTGTGAAATGGTGAAAAATGGCTAAGGATGGTATTTATACCATCTGCACGTTCGCCCAGTTTATGTGGTCGAATGTGGAATTTTTCCACATTCGCCCCTTTTTAATGGTCGAATGTGGAACTCTTCCACATTCGCCCACTTTGTTTCTACGTTCGCCCACTTTTCAGATCCCATTTCCACATTCGCCCAAAAGTTCCACATTCAGGTCATCAGCACTTTTTAACACACGTTAACAGCACTTTTAACACATGTTAACCTTTTTCCAGTTTATCGTGTTTAACGCATTCTAACACATCCTAACACATAAACATGCATCTATAGTCTATACTTAGCATGTTTAGGCACGTATAATCATTCGTACATCATTTAAGCAAGTATAAGCATACAATCCACCACACGACCCGTAATCTACACATATACTTAATTAGTTCATGTAATGTCACCAACGACGGAACCCGGTACTAATGTATTCCCAAAACGACTCCCAATGATCCTCCAGATCATTGACCCTGGACAATCCTAATTGACCCGACTCAACTAACCCAGTTAAGTTTGTTTATAAACGTTTCTCGCTAAGGTAGACTTAGATGTTACTATTATGTTTAAGCCGAACATGCCGGGTGTCACATCATCCCCACGTTGAAAGAATTTTCGTCCCGAAAATTGCACGAAGCCCAAAAATGAAAAAGACGAAAAGGAAGAAAACGAAAAGAAAGGTTACCGGTTGTCACATCATCCCCACGTTGAAAGGGAATCTCGCCCCGAGATTCACTCTGCTTCAGCAGTAACATGCCTGGACTCGAACGCGCGCTTCGGAAAGAGATGAGGGTACTTAGCCTTCATCTGGTCCTCTCGTTCCCACGTGAACTCCGGTCCACGATCCGAGTTCCAACGAACTTTAACGATGCGGATTTTACTCCGCCGAAGGCTACGAATCTTGTAATCCAGAATCTCTACGGGTTCTTCCACAATGCGAAGACGATCATCAACCTTGATCTCTTCCAGTGGCACAACAAGAGATTCATCAGCCAAACACTTCCTTAAGTTAGACACATGGAAGACGTTGTGAACATTACCGAGCTCCGTTGGTAAATCAAGTCTGTACGCCACCGGCCCAATCCGTTCCAGGATTGCGAACGGTCCGACGTAACGAGGGTTAAGCTTGCCACGCTTTCCAAAGCGTATGACGCCCTTCCATGGTGAAACTTTCAGAAGCACCTTGTCCCCAACCTGGAATTCTAGCGGTTTGCGACGGCGATCGGCATAGCTCTTCTGACGATCCCGCGCAGCTGCCAAACGGTTACGGATCTATACGATTTTCTCCGAAGTTTCGTACACCAGTTCCGGGCCAGTGAGCTGATTCTCGCCCACCTCAGCCCAACACAAGGGAGATCGGCATTTCCGTCCATACAGAGCTTCGAACGGAGCTGCCCCGATACTGGAGTGGTAACTGTTGTTGTAGGAGAACTCCACCAACGGCAGGTGAGTCTCCCAACCCTTGCCAAAATCGATAACACATGCCCGCAGCATGTCCTCCAGTGTTTGTATCGTCCGCTCACTCTGGCCGTCAGTTTGCGGATGATAAGCCGTGCTCATATCCAGCTGAGTACCCAAGGCCTTATGAAGAGCCTTCCAGAAACGCGAAGCAAAGCGGGAATCACGATCAGAAATGATAGAAACAGGCACCCCGTGCCGAGAGACCACCTCCTTAAGATAGAGCCGAGCCAACCGCTCGAGTCCATCCGTTTCCTTAATAGGTATGAAGTGTGCCGATTTCGTCAACCGGTCGACGATCACCCAAATCATGTCGCAACCACTTGGTGATCTCGGTAGTTTGGTGACGAAATCCATCGTGATCCGCTCCCACTTCCATTCTGGAATCTCAGGTTGCTGTAGGAGACCAGACGGCTTCTGATACTCCACCTTGACCTTAGCACAGGTCAAGCATTTGCTCACATAGGAGGCTATATCAGCCTTCATGTTCGGCCACCAATAAAGTATCTTCAAATCCCGATACATCTTATCGGAGCCTGGATGGATAGAATACCGGGATTTGTGAGCCTCATCCAAGACAAGCTCCCGTAATCCCCCGAGTAAAGGAACCCAAACACGCCCAGCGAAGTAGTGTAGGCCATCAGACCTAAGCTCAAGGTGTTTGTCCGCACTGTGCATCGTTTCGGCCTTAAGGTTTTCCTCCTTCAAAGCGTCTACCTGAGCCGAACGGATCCGGTCAGGTAAGGAGGAATGAATGGTAAGCTGCAAGGCTCGGACACGCCGAGGCTTCGCCGACTCCTTCCTGCTCAAGGCATCCGCCACAACGTTTGCCTTGCCAGGATGGTACTTGATCGCACAGTCGTAATCGTTCAAAAGTTCAACCCAACGACGCTGCCGCATGTTCAACACCTTCTGGTCGAAAATATGCTGGAGACTCTTGTGATCGGTGTAAACTTCACACTTGGTACCGTACAAGTAATGTCTCCAGATTTTCAACGCAAAGACTACTGCACCCAGCTCCAAGTCGTGAGTAGTATAGTTCTTCTCGTGAACCTTGAGTTGACGAGAAGCGTAAGCGATAACCTTCCCGCGTTGCATCAACACGCAACCGAGACCCCGAATCGAAGCATCACAGTACACAACGAAATCATCCGTACCCTCGGGTAAGGATAAGATAGGAGCAGAACAAAGTTTAAGCTTCAGCATCTGAAATGCTGATTCCTGTGGTTCGCCCCAGTCGAACTTTCGGTCCTTCTGGGTGAGAGCAGTGAGGGGTTGAGCAATCTTCGAAAATCCCTCGATAAAACGCCGATAGTACCCTGCAAGACCCAGGAATTGCCGCACCTCAGATGGCGTCTTTGGTGCTTCCCAGTCTTTAATAGCTTCGATCTTAGCCGGATCGACATGAATTCCCAGTTCATTCACCACATGCCCTAGGAATTGAACTTCACGTAACCAAAAATCACACTTTGAGAACTTAGCATACAACTGCTCCCGTCTCAAAAGTTCCAAGACCAACCGCAGATGTTCCTCATGATCCGCCTTGTTCTTGGAATAAATCAGAATGTCGTCAATGAACACGATGACGAACTTATCCAGGTACGGTTTACAAACACGGTTCATCAAATCCATGAACACTGCCGGTGCGTTAGTGAGACCGAAAGGCATAACTAAGAACTCAAAATGGCCATAACGAGTGCGAAAAGCAGTCTTCTGTATGTCAGCTTCCCTGACGCGCAACTGGTGATAACCGGACCGTAAATCAATCTTCGAGTAGTAGCTGGAGCCCTGAAGCTGGTCAAAGAGATCATCAATGCGAGGGAGAGGATAACGATTCTTGATGGTCACTTTGTTCAGCTCACGGTAATCAATACACATACGAAGGCTCCCATCCTTCTTCTTCACAAACAAAATAGGAGCTCCCCACGGGGACGAGCTCGGTCGAATGAAACCCTTTTCCAAGAGTTCCTGCAACTGGCTGGATAACTCTTGCATCTCGGGAGGTGCAAGACGATACGGAGCTCGGGCAATGGGAGCTGCGCCCGGAGCAAGATCAATACCAAACTCAACCTGACGATGGGGAGGAAGACCAGGCAATTCATCAGGAAACACATCAGGAAAGTCACGAACTACCGGGATATCCTCGATCTTCTTCTCATCGTCAGTAGAAACATTAACAAGTGCCAGAATGGCCGAACAGCCCTTCCGAAGATACTTACGGGCTTTCATGCTAGAAATGATACTCAGCGGAGCACCGCTTTTCTCGCCATGAACCGAAAGAATTTCTCCATCGGGGAGAGGGATCCGAATAACCTTGTCAAAGCAAACAATCTCTGCACGATACAACGATAACCAATCCATGCCCACAACGACATCGAAACTACCCAAAGGTACAGGCATAAGGTCAATGGGGAATGACAGACCCGACAGTTCCAAGTGACACTCCCTAAGGACATGAGTCGCCTCGATGTTCTTACCATTAGCCAATTCTATCAAGTACTTAGCCTCTAAAGGTGTGGGTACTATATCTAGCAACTGACTAACATCCACAGACACGAAGCTCTTATCGGCACCAGAATCAAATAAAACAGAAACATAGCGATTGTTGAGAAGGAACGTACCGGTAACTGTGTCTGGATCCTGCCTAGCCTCCGCAGACCCAATGACGAAAGCACGCGCGGTCCTGCCTCCGCCGCCATTCCCGTTACCGTTACCGTTTCCGCCCCTCCCATTATCGCCCTGCTTCAGCTTGGGACAATCACGCTTGAAGTGTCCCGTGTCACCACAGTTGTAACACCCCTGCCTCCCCTGAGTCCCCTGAGCAGCAGGAGCAGGAGTAGCCGCAGGAGTCTGAGTTGGGGTGAGCGCCACCTTGCAATCCTTAGCATGGTGCCCCAACTGATGGCACCGATGACAACGAGCTCGATCACAATTCCCAGAATGGTGAAAGCCACACTTGTTGCACTTGGGGTGCTTCCCAATGTATCCACCTGTCTTCTGCGAAGAAGACGACCCAGATCCTTCAGTCTTCTTGGCCGGTTGAGACGGCGCCGGCACTGCACTCTTACCCACATTCTCCCATTTCCTCTTGTTGCCATCAGACCCCTTCGCAGTCGAACCCTTAGGAGGTAAAGCGCCCTCCAAAATCTTCATGTTGGTCATCTTGTGTGCAGAACGGACGACCTCAGCCAGTGTAGGAAGGTTCCCAGCAGCTACTAACCCAGCAATCTCTGGCACCAACCCAGAGATGTAGTGCTCAATCCTACGGTACTCAGGTGTGTGCATGTCAGGACACAACACCGCCAGCTCATTGCGTCGTACAGTGTACTCTTCAATCTCGGACCCCACCATCTTGCAGTTCCAAACTTCATGTTCCAACTTCTGTACTTCCTCCCTGGGACAGTACTCGCTCTTCAATAACCGAACAAAATCCGCCCACAGCATAGCATGAGCTTCCCCCAAGCCCATGTTCTGTGTAGTAGCATTCCACCATGTCAAAGCAGGACCCTCAAATGTTGTAGTGGCATACTTGACCCGGTCCTCAACAGGACAGTTACACATCAAGAAAACAGATTCAACCTTCTCCAACCATCGGAGCAGTCCCACTGCCCCTTCAGTTCCAGCGAAGTTGTGGGGCTGACAGTCCCTAAACTTCTTGTAAGAACACTGAGGTGGAGGCGGGTTGACAGCAGCACCTGAAACACGGCACCAAGATAAACCACAAAAGAAACATGACAGCCAAGAACGAAACAAGGCAGGTAAGAACCAACTTACCACCCATAGCATTGTGCCCAGCCTGGAAAGCAGCCAAGGCTATGTTCACTTGCTGTTGAAGCAAGTTGTTCAGTTCTGCTTGGGTCATGTTAATGTTACCACGACCACCGCCACGGCCACCGCCGCCACGACCACCGCCACGACGTCCACCACCACGTGCGCCCGACATGATCTGCCAAATCAGAAATCGAGAGATTCAGATTCACTGCTTGTGTCAACCACTAGTAGCTAGAAAAGTTACGTCTAGACCCAATCCGGGACTATACATCCAAGTTCAGAGTCCACTTGAATTCTCATGCATTTCAGTTTATGATTTCGTGTGCACCCGAAATGATAAACTGCTCTACATGGTCCTCCAAGCTTTCCCTCAGCTTGAACTCAAGTCACCGAATGTCGGCATCTAGCATCATGCCATCACAAGCATAAGTGCACAAGATAATGTGTAAGCAAGTGCGTCTATTGGGGTACGAAAGGGAGACGTCCGAATCCTGGACAGACCTCGAGAGCACGCAAGACCACCCCAATACACGACACTGCCGTGCAAAAACCAACGAGTCAACTCCTTCTTCTTCAAATCCCGAAGAAGAACATAAAAGTGTGTAAAGCCAAGAGCGAGGATGGATGATGTAACAGAGAGGTGTGATGATGATGTAAAGACACCTCGACAAAGTTAGTACATGTTCCAAACCGACTCAAGTATGTGACCGTCTAGTGTGTGCGACTCGGCTATAGACTAGACTCTAAATGCAGTCCTAGTTCACTATAACCATTGGCTCTGATACCAATCTGTCACACCCTCAAATTCCACTTGCGGGGTTTTACCGCGAGGCGCATGACAAACCAGGATTCAAGTCAACGGTCACAATAAACAACACTATATGCATAACACAATACTCAAAAGTTATAATTATGAAAACATAAACTGTAGCGGAAGCTTTAAATGTTTACAACCCAAAAGACATTGTTTAAAGTTTAACAAAACCATGCTCCTAATTCTAGACGCCCGTGCAGACTTGTGCGCCTAGTTCCCGTTGTAGCTACCTTAGCGACCTGAGAAAAACATGCCAAAAGACGTCAACATATAATGCTGGTGAGTTCACAGGTTTGTTCAAAAGAGTTACCAAGTGTTACCATGTCCATACTATATAAATGTTACCAAGTACGCTAGCTAGGCGTATGTTTTGTTACTACTACGATTGGAAACCATTACTGGACACGTTTAGCAATGTTTAGCATGTTTAGCAGCCCGTAATGTTCAGCACGATAATGTTCCTGTTCGAGACAATATGCACCCGCCCGGCCCTCCAAGCCGACGAGTGGGGCAGGTCACGCCCAATAGATCTATCCACATTTCCCCCGTTGTGCAACCCCGCACATTCATGGTTTCCCCCGGGACTTTCAAAAGATCGCATAGTACACAAGTTCAAAACCATAGTATGACATATGTTACCAAAACAGTTTAGCGCATGTTTTCTCCCCCAAAAGTTAAAGCAGTAAAAGTGGGGCCGTGAACTCACCTTAGATTGCGTTCCTCAAATGTAAGTAAAAGATGTTTAGCCCTTGATGATCCCTCTACCGGAGATCTATCAAAATGTTCACATAAGTGTTCCGACTAATAACCATAAGGTTATCTAGTCCCCGATTGTCCAGATCATAACCAAGTATGTTTTAAAACGTGTTTAAATGTTCAACCGACACACTAGACCGACCCGACATCCCGTTGGTGACCCATTACCCTAACTAATCAAGTACACATAGATTACACATAAGGTTCAAGCATAAAACACTTAGTTTGTATCAAAAATCTCATTTTTGTTAACGTAGGGTCGAATGTAGTTCTGGGTGGTCGAAGGTGGCTGTAAGTGGTCGAAGGTGTCCTTGTTTGGGTCGAATGTGTCTTTGAAATTCCACATTCGCCCCTTTTCTTCCCACCTTCGCCCATTTGCAGCACCTTCGCCCCTTCAGCTTCCAGGTTCGCCCCCTGGAATCCACCTTCGACCGTTCGACTGGTCGAAGGTATTCCAGGTTCGCCCCTGATGTCAGATTTTTCCAAAAACGCGTCGAAAAACATCCGAAAACATCACGAAACATCACGAGTTACAGCAGTCAAGCATCATTAACATATTCCTACGAAACCCTACCAATTTTACCCCAAAATCTATCCGTTTTACCAGTTTCCTAAAATAGTAAATTATGGAGATGTCACATCATCATGCATGCAATTATTACCCAATTAGGAAACTTTCTGAAATCGATCAATAATCAGTTTATCATACTCGAATCATCATGAACAAGAAACCCCTATCATAACCTTATCATAATCATTCAAAAACAAACCTAAATCTAACTAAAAACCCCTTTTAATCATCAAAACACCATCAACAATCAAAGGTAACACGTTTCAATCATAACCCATCATTAATAACAGCCCTAGGTTGTTGTCATGTCATCTATACGACAAGAAATCATCAAACAATGCATAATATCATATTAACACATGTTTATTTGCATAAAAGCTCATTGTTTATGAATAGGTTTTGGTTAGGAAAGGTTTTTATTCATAAAATAGGTTGTCATCAGATCTGGACTCATTGGGGTTTAGATTAAAACAAGCCAAAATTGTTTAAAAAGGATTTGAAATGAATAACACACCTTAGATCTTCACTTGTAATGATTTAGAGAGTTAGGTTATGAAAAACAAGCTCAAAAACTCCTTCCCTAATGTTAATAGCTGATAGAGAGTGTTTGGAGGCGTTTAGGGTTTGTGAAATGGTGAAAAATGGCTAAGGATGGTATTTATACCATCTGCACGTTCGCCCAGTTTATGTGGTCGAATGTGGAATTTTTCCACATTCGCCCCTTTTTAATGGTCGAATGTGGAACTCTTCCACATTCGCCCACTTTGTTTCTACGTTCGCCCACTTTTCAGATCCCATTTCCACATTCGCCCAAAAGTTCCACATTCAGGTCATCAGCACTTTTTAACACACGTTAACAGCACTTTTAACACATGTTAACCTTTTTCCAGTTTATCGTGTTTAACGCATTCTAACACATCCTAACACATAAACATGCATCTATAGTCTATACTTAGCATGTTTAGGCACGTATAATCATTCGTACATCATTTAAGCAAGTATAAGCATACAATCCACCACACGACCCGTAATCTACACATATACTTAATTAGTTCATGTAATGTCACCAACGACGGAACCCGGTACTAATGTATTCCCAAAACGACTCCCAATGATCCTCCAGATCATTGACCCTGGACAATCCTAATTGACCCGACTCAACTAACCCAGTTAAGTTTGTTTATAAACGTTTCTCGCTAAGGTAGACTTAGATGTTACTATTATGTTTAAGCCGAACATGCCGGGTGTCACACCATCCCACTCTATAAATAGAAGGGCAAACCATGTGATACAACTCAGATTGGTCTGAACACAAGACCCCCCTCTCTCTCTCTCTAAACACTCTCTTTAGAGTTATTCTCTAATAATATTTTCAGCAGCAGCAGGCTGAAGCCTCCGAGCTGCTGCTATACATTCTTAGCAATCTACAACCATGTTGATTCCACAACCAAGCTGGCTCTAGCAGCTGTAACGACCGAAAGAATAAACATTCTATAATCTATAATTAATTAACGTCTAATATTAATTAAGTTAATCCGGCCCAATGGAATCGGCCCAATAGATCGAGCCCACTTGATATTAAAAGCCCGTTAAAACATTTTAGCCCAAATTATATTAAACTAACCAATGGACTTAAATTAGGAAACCCAATAACCTTTGGCCCATTATGGTTGTTCAGCCCACAAGTCTTCTGGCCCAATACCTAAAGCCCAACCCCAGCCCATTTTCCTGCTGTGATTGTACGCGTCCATGCATACATATCAGTTTATATAATACACAGGGAGAGAGAAAGAGTTACGTAGTAAGAAAGAGGGCCGGCACTAGCTTTCTTCTCCGGTCGAGCTTCCTCCTCCGGTGATCAAACCAATACTACGAACCACCACTAACCAACATCACACAACCAACACCCGACTAACACAAAAGCCGGTTGTCTTTCCTGACACCGGTCGTCTTCTCCGATAACGTAGCCAGCAACAACAAACACCCGACCATGATTTATCTTCCCCGGTTACCAGTCATCATCATCATCAACCTCGACAACCACCACGATAACAACCATCCTTCTAATCAGTTACACAACCTGTTATCATTAAACCGGTCATCTTCATATGTATATGTGTACTATATGTATACGTGTATGTATTGGAGAGAGATGGAGGTTACGTAGAGAGAGGGAGCGTGAGAAGAAGAGAGATGAGCACTGGCAGAACACCGGTCATCTACCCCGGTGAGGCTCCGACATCACAGCCGGTTGTCTCACGGACACCGGTTACCTTCAAACAACCACCTTCTTCAGCTGTTGTCTTCTCCGGCGAACATCACAATAAGAACCACCAAAAGATCCCGACAACAACCACCCTCAGCCGAACCAGGTCATCTTCTCCGATGGTTATGTTCGCCGGACAACCTTCAGTTCCGGTCATCACCTACAGTCCCAATATCATATATTCCGATCAGTTAACTTATCCTGTTCCTACCGACCCTGCCACCTTTATAATCAGCCGTATAACCAGTCACCCAGTTAACTCATTCTGTTCCCCATCAACCTTTGTTACCGGTTATATATGTATATATATATATATATATATATATATATATATATATATATATATATATACACGTTGATATCTTAGAACAGAGAGATGATATATCTCTGTTAACCCAAGGTTCGAGTTACTCTCCGAATAATCACCAACCCACTGTTAGATCTTTGATGGCGATAAGAAGCTAAACGGGTTCGATTCTTATATTCTGTTTCGGGTTCGAGCTCATATCAACTGTTAAGGTCAACAGAAAGATTATAAATGAACTAGTTATTCTCATGCATATATATATATATATATATATATATATATATATATATATATGTCCGGGTATCCGTATATCTTTGATTATCACGGTTAGAGTATCTGGACGACCATCTTCTCTATTAAAGGTGATGAGAAGTTAACGCCGGTTGGTTTAGTCCGTATATTTATTCCGGACTCAAACCCGTTATCACTGGTGAATACTCGAATCTGGATCCACGAGAGAGATACGAGCTGATGTCTGTTCCTGGGAAGACTTGTAATCACAAGCAGAGGATCTCGATTTGATGTACGGATAAAGAAGGTAGATTATTAGTTATTATTATTATTATATTAAGCGTGATACATGTGGGACGATAATATTAACCCGCTAATATTAAACCGGATAACCATAAATATATAAACATATATACAAGAATATATAATATTAAAGAATATAAAAGAATATAATATACATTAAAGGATTGTCCCCCACAGTTATCACGTGCACAAGTCTTGCACGCACTAATATTATTGAAATATAATAGGTACCATATATTGGAGATTATACGGTTAAGAAATAGTCTACAGAATCTGGGAGAATATAATAGAGGTGAGTACATGACCCTTTCCCTTAAAAGCCTTTGGGCTGATTACATGCTTGTTTAGTCATTATCAAGTATTTTATACGGTTTATATTATAGAAATATTATCGAGTTGTTAATAGAAATAATAGAACTCGGTCGAATAGAAACTACGTAGGATGGATCCATTCGGTATCATAGAGTATAGCCTGGACCAATCAGAGGTTACAGGACCATTATAATCGATCTATACTCACGAGAATATATTTATCTAAACCAAGTAGAGGTTTAGAACCACAATAAGCATTTGTATGATGCTTCATCGATAATATATTCCACCATAGAATGACCGAACTAAATAGAAAGAGTTGTATGATCGTTAAACTCGATTTATTATTATAATATGTCTAAATTCGGCATGTCTCACTAGTATGAAAATACTAATGTACTTTAAGCATGTTGTCAGGTATTTATACGAAGTATTAAAGAGCATGCCGAAGAGTAGAAGATCTGGATAAGAAGAGGATACTATGGTTACATTTTAATCCAGCTTAATGTAATCATTACCGTTAAACCTGTTAAGGCTAATCCGCTGCGCCACCTGGGTCGTTACAGGTGGTATCAGAGCAACAGGTTTAACTAATAGAAATCCTCTTCTGATCCAGATCAACCAAAAGTATATTAGAAAGAAATATATGTTAATAGAAATTATAAGAAAGTATAGAAAAATTATCGAGGAAAATTACTAGAATAATATTGTGAGGTAAATTGACAATTTTTAATGGCCAGAAAATTGTGAATTTACAGGCACGATTGAATTCTAGAAAATTCTTTGGTAATACCAAAAGATATAAAATAATAGAAATATAAGAAATATGAATAAACAAGAATTATATGAAATATAAATAAGTTATTATAGAAATATTCTTTCAATCTCTCGTATTAGTTAGAAGAATATAATTCTATATCTTATCATATGAAAAGTATCAAATCTTTGATATCTAATCTAAAGATAAGAAAATCAAAGGTAGTAACCCTCTTCAGAAGAAATTCATCGAAATCAAACATAATTCGAAGAAAATAAATGATTATTAAGGAAAAATTTATACGAGTATTGTACTCCCACTTGAGCATTCCTATGATCAAGTCTCTAAATAGATATGATTCTTCGAACGAAATTCGTCGTATCTGCCGTTTATACGGACTCCCTCCCGATAAAAATCAAGTGAATATAAATATATTCTATAAGTATATATATCATTCCGTATAACCTATAATTGAGGCGGCCAAGAAAATGGCCAACGATAAATGATGTTATGAGAAACCAACGATAATAGAAAGCCATTGAGAGTTTATAAGTTTGATTTATAGAATCGCTAAGAAGGGTCTCTAGAATTAAGCATTTACCCTATTCTTATAGGTTTAGAATTTATTATCAGACAAATAAGTGGGGACAATTTCTATAGGTTGGGGAGAATCTAATAATAAGTATTATAAAGATTATCAGAAATAATAACTCAAAAATATTTATTAAACATTATAAGATTACTCGAAACGAATCTCGAGGACGAGATTCCTATAGGTTGGGGAGAATGTAACGACCGAAAGAATAAACATTCTATAATCTATAATTAATTAACGTCTAATATTAATTAAGTTAATCCGGCCCAATGGAATCGGCCCAATAGATCGAGCCCACTTGATATTAAAAGCCCGTTAAAACATTTTAGCCCAAATTATATTAAACTAACCAATGGACTTAAATTAGGAAACCCAATAACCTTTGGCCCATTATGGTTGTTCAGCCCACAAGTCTTCTGGCCCAATACCTAAAGCCCAACCCCAGCCCATTTTCCTGCTGTGATTGTACGCGTCCATGCATACATATCAGTTTATATAATACACAGGGAGAGAGAAAGAGTTACGTAGTAAGAAAGAGGGCCGGCACTAGCTTTCTTCTCCGGTCGAGCTTCCTCCTCCGGTGATCAAACCAATACTACGAACCACCACTAACCAACATCACACAACCAACACCCGACTAACACAAAAGCCGGTTGTCTTTCCTGACACCGGTCGTCTTCTCCGATAACGTAGCCAGCAACAACAAACACCCGACCATGATTTATCTTCCCCGGTTACCAGTCATCATCATCATCAACCTCGACAACCACCACGATAACAACCATCCTTCTAATCAGTTACACAACCTGTTATCATTAAACCGGTCATCTTCATATGTATATGTGTACTATATGTATACGTGTATGTATTGGAGAGAGATGGAGGTTACGTAGAGAGAGGGAGCGTGAGAAGAAGAGAGATGAGCACTGGCAGAACACCGGTCATCTACCCCGGTGAGGCTCCGACATCACAGCCGGTTGTCTCACGGACACCGGTTACCTTCAAACAACCACCTTCTTCAGCTGTTGTCTTCTCCGGCGAACATCACAATAAGAACCACCAAAAGATCCCGACAACAACCACCCTCAGCCGAACCAGGTCATCTTCTCCGATGGTTATGTTCGCCGGACAACCTTCAGTTCCGGTCATCACCTACAGTCCCAATATCATATATTCCGATCAGTTAACTTATCCTGTTCCTACCGACCCTGCCACCTTTATAATCAGCCGTATAACCAGTCACCCAGTTAACTCATTCTGTTCCCCATCAACCTTTGTTACCGGTTATATATGTATATATATATATATATATATATATATATATATACACGTTGATATCTTAGAACAGAGAGATGATATATCTCTGTTAACCCAAGGTTCGAGTTACTCTCCGAATAATCACCAACCCACTGTTAGATCTTTGATGGCGATAAGAAGCTAAACGGGTTCGATTCTTATATTCTGTTTCGGGTTCGAGCTCATATCAACTGTTAAGGTCAACAGAAAGATTATAAATGAACTAGTTATTCTCATGCATATATATATATATATATATATATATATATATATATATATATATATATATATATGTCCGGGTATCCGTATATCTTTGATTATCACGGTTAGAGTATCTGGACGACCATCTTCTCTATTAAAGGTGATGAGAAGTTAACGCCGGTTGGTTTAGTCCGTATATTTATTCCGGACTCAAACCCGTTATCACTGGTGAATACTCGAATCTGGATCCACGAGAGAGATACGAGCTGATGTCTGTTCCTGGGAAGACTTGTAATCACAAGCAGAGGATCTCGATTTGATGTACGGATAAAGAAGGTAGATTATTAGTTATTATTATTATTATATTAAGCGTGATACATGTGGGACGATAATATTAACCCGCTAATATTAAACCGGATAACCATAAATATATAAACATATATACAAGAATATATAATATTAAAGAATATAAAAGAATATAATATACATTAAAGGATTGTCCCCCACAGTTATCACGTGCACAAGTCTTGCACGCACTAATATTATTGAAATATAATAGGTACCATATATTGGAGATTATACGGTTAAGAAATAGTCTACAGAATCTGGGAGAATATAATAGAGGTGAGTACATGACCCTTTCCCTTAAAAGCCTTTGGGCTGATTACATGCTTGTTTAGTCATTATCAAGTATTTTATACGGTTTATATTATAGAAATATTATCGAGTTGTTAATAGAAATAATAGAACTCGGTCGAATAGAAACTACGTAGGATGGATCCATTCGGTATCATAGAGTATAGCCTGGACCAATCAGAGGTTACAGGACCATTATAATCGATCTATACTCACGAGAATATATTTATCTAAACCAAGTAGAGGTTTAGAACCACAATAAGCATTTGTATGATGCTTCATCGATAATATATTCCACCATAGAATGACCGAACTAAATAGAAAGAGTTGTATGATCGTTAAACTCGATTTATTATTATAATATGTCTAAATTCGGCATGTCTCACTAGTATGAAAATACTAATGTACTTTAAGCATGTTGTCAGGTATTTATACGAAGTATTAAAGAGCATGCCGAAGAGTAGAAGATCTGGATAAGAAGAGGATACTATGGTTACATTTTAATCCAGCTTAATGTAATCATTACCGTTAAACCTGTTAAGGCTAATCCGCTGCGCCACCTGGGTCGTTACAGCAGCCCCTACGTGTGGAATCACACTTCGTTACTCGCAGGTCTCAGCCTTCATTGGCTTACGTGGATGGTCCTTAGTTGTAACTTGGGATCAAGAGTTCCTTTCTTCAAGATCATACTCTATGTTTGATCTTTCCTTAAGTTAACTAATAATAACAACATTCTGACTTTGGGTCGATCCCAAATTAGAATCATAACAACTAAAATACCAAAACTCTTGAACCTCCCATCTACGTTTACAACGTAGAGGGACACCACGACCTGCGTTTGGTTAACCGAAACCCTTTAACCCTTTTACCCCTTCTGACGAGTTCTTTAATGCGGCTGGTCCAACCCTTTAAGCAGCAGACGAGGTCAGAGGCTTGACGACCTTGGAACGTTCAGACCCTCTCCGGACCTATATTTGTTGTAGCAACAAGTTGGCGCCCACCGTGGGGTCGTGCTACTTAGAAATGAAAATCTCTTTGTAGTTCGGCTCCGTCAATCTATTTTCTGAGTTCTTTCTATGTTTGGAGAAAATGTTCCCAAGGATGTCACCTCTACACCTCCTACACACTTGATGGCAAGATCTACGACAAACATATTCGTGTCTACATCTTCCTCGCCTTGGGTATACAAAGTTCATTTACTTCAAAAGAGGTTATTTACAAAATCAAGTGTTGTCAAAACGTTTTTGTGGTATAACAACAATCAAAGTAGCTTTGGTCATTCCCACAAAATAATAAAATAAAATAAAGTAATGTTAACATATTTGTGGGTTAATAAAACACCCATCAGTTGTCACGTCTCTAAAAGACAAAATAAAGAGAAAAGCAAAGAAATTTGGCAAGATCATATCAAAATTGATGGAGGCCATCAAAATTTAATAGTTTTTATCACTCTTCTCTTCAAACGTCACTTTTATGAGACACGCACTACTATGCAAGAGTACATATAAAAACATAACTTGCAAGGGTAATACACATTGGATAATCGAATGAGAAGCCTATTCTATTTTCTTTTCGAAAAACAAAAGACTACTTTTGTTTTTAACATTCAAAGTCAAAAATTTGTGCATTTTAAAAGCAACGCAATTAATGTGTACTTTTGACAACTAAAAAATAATAAATAAATAAAATAATAGAAAAGTATAAGGTATCCACTTTTTACCTTTACTTTATGGCCTAAAAGATAAAGAAAAGTACATCTTAAAAAAAAAAGTCAAAGCCTACTTACTAGGCCAACTCTAATTTGAGTATTTAGAAAAGATGATAACACTTGTTGTCTTTTATGGCTTATAAAAGCTGACATGTTAATTGCTTTTTAATATGAAAAAATATTTAGCATTTTTATTTTCTTATTAAATAGAAAAGTTGTACTCAACAACATGCTTTCAAACATACTTTCCCAATATATTTTCGTCACATCTTTTTAATATATTCACAAAAGTTACAAGAGTGACATTGACTTGGTCAAAAATCTTGGGAATGTAAATTTACACAAAAGGACAAAAGTACACGCTTTTACCCAATGGATAAAAGCATGAACCCTTTAACCTTACTGTGCATAGAGCATCTTTCAGCTTTTCAGACTAGGCTTACAGGTCTACTGTACACGAAAAGTTTTAAGCTCAAGATATTATTCACTGTTCACAACAGCTTTATAGCTTACTGACCTACTACAA
This sequence comes from Ambrosia trifida, assembly GCA_028751855.1. Classification (NCBI taxonomy): domain Eukaryota; kingdom Viridiplantae; phylum Streptophyta; class Magnoliopsida; order Asterales; family Asteraceae; genus Ambrosia; species Ambrosia trifida. Next base: position 90,822,316 of record CM054122.1, on the reverse strand, counting down.
CCTTTTAAACTTTCAAGATACTGTTCAGCTTTGCAGGTGCATAGATCTACCATACATCAAAACTTTTTAACGTTTCCAGATTATGCATACCATACATTGCTCCTTGAAGCTTTATAGACGTTTAACACAATGTCCAACGAAGTTTTCTAACCTTCAAGGCTACTGGTCACCAAATCTCCACAACCTTTTAAGCTACTGTTCTACGAAGCTTTAAAGCCTTTTGGGCTATTATTCGTCAAAATTTCACAGAACTTTTAGGCTACTGACCATCAAAGCCCTCAAGCCTTTTAGGCTACTACTCATCAAAGCCTTCAAGCCTTTTAGGTTACCACTCATCAAAGCCTTTAAGCCTTTCAGGCTACTGACCATCGAAGCCTTGAACCCTTTCAGGCTACTGACAATCGAAGCCTTAAATCCTTTCAGGTTATTGCTCAAATCAAAGCCTTCAAGCCTTTCAGGCTACTATTCCCTAAAGCCTTATAACCTTTTAGGCTATTCAAGCTTTAAAGCCATTTAAACCATTGTCCATTAAAGGTTTACAACTTCTTAAAAGTACATTAAAGCTTTTGAGAATTTTGTACATTAAAGCTTTTGAGCCAATTAAGCCACCGATAATCAAAAGTATTAAAGCATTTCATGCTACTAACCATAAATACTTCATAGCCTTTTGGGCTAGTATTTGACAAAGCGTTAAAACCTTTTAAGACTACTTCTCATGGAAGTTTTACATCATTTCAAGCTGCTATTTCCTAAAGCTTTACAACCTTTTAGTAATTAATAACAAAAAAAACAAAAAGATATATGCTTGCTTTTTCCGACAACCCATGTGGGTTAAACAAAAAGTAAGTGTTATCAAAAGTCAAAAAAGAATAGCCCTGTAGCCTTTTAGCTTTTCAGACTAAACATCAAGACGTAGTTATTTTATTGCTCGTTGAAGCTTTAAAGCCTTCTGGGTTACTATTTATCAAACATTCACAACCTTTTTAACTACTGTTCATTAAAGCTATAAAAGCCTTTCAGGTTTCTAATACCTTATAGCCTTTAAGGCTATTCCAATGAAAGCTTCAAAGCCTTTAAGCTACCATTAATTAGAGCTTCACAACATTTTGGCCTAGTATCCAATGAAATGTTTAACCGTTTAGGCTACTTTTCAAAGAAGTTTTGTCAGTTCCTGCCACTAATTCTTGAAACTTTACAGCCTTAAAAAGTTGTTGCTCATCAAAGCTTTACAACTTTTTATGCTTCTACTCATAAACGCTTTACGGCCTTTAAGGCTAAGGGATTCATTAAAGCTTTATCGCTTTTCAGACCACTGTGCGTTGAAGCTTCATAACAATTTAGCTTCACATCGTTCAAATTAATTATTCGTAAAGTTGTGCTATTACTGTTAGAAAGTAAATCAAGGGGGATCAGATTATTATCATCATTTCCCGAGTTAGAAGATTTCCATCAATACTTGACAGCTATCAATATCAATTATATAGCCGTTATGGCTATTTACCTTATTTAGGACAATTGTAATACTTATAAATGATATGTATCTTGTCCATCTTTTATAACAATCAATAAGAATTCTCCTCTGATTTTCATCATGGTATCAGAGCAGAGTCTAATTTCCTGACCTGCTCATCACTTACCCATCTTTTCATCATTCATAAAACGAGTCACCATGTCCGGAGACGGTAACTCGAGTAACGATCTCACCCTACAGCTTGCCAATCTGCTCAAAACCGGGATTAATTCCCAATCCAACAACCCAAAACATTCTGACAGCCTACACATAAATCTCAAATTAAACAGCCAGAATTACGCGTTATGGACCCGAATGATCCGGGTTGCCATAGGCGGAAAATCAAAAACCTTATTGAAACATTTAAACTCAAACCCTCCTGACATAACTGATGAAACTTTTGAACAGTGGGAACAATGCGACTTAGTCGTTTTTTCGTGGCTTATACAAAATATCGAACCGACACTTGCTAGCAACCTTACCGAGTTTCCCACAGCGAAATCGTTATGGGAAGCCCTGGCGGTCACATACAGCAGCGGTAGAGACAAGTTACAGGCATTCAACCTTCATGTTAAAGCCAATGACATCAAACAAAACAATACTTCCCTTGAAGAATTATGGATAACCCTACAGGGTATATGGGGAGAAATTGACAGGATAGATCCAAACCCCATGAAGTGTTCCGAAGACATCCAAATCTATTCAAAAATCAGGTCTGAGCAAAAACTTTTTCAATTTTTAAACGCTTTAGATCGAAAATTTGATTCTATAAAAAGGGAACTGCTTCGACTGGAACCTCTCCCAACAGCGGAGGCGGCTTACGCCGCCGTCCGAAAAGAGGCTGCTCACCAGAATATTCTGGGAGCAACTCTCAATGACACACAAGGAGTAGGAGCCGGTCTAGTTGTTACCGAAAAAGAAGGGTTAGGACTTGTAACAAAGGGCCGACGGTTCGACGGGAAGAACGGTTCTTCAGTAAAAGAGGATAAAACTCACCTGAGGTGTGACCATTGCGGTATGACAAGACACACCAAGGAACAGTGCTTCAGGCTCGTCGGTTACCCCGAGTGGTGGTCCGATGGCCACAAAAAGGGCACCAAAGTTGCTAGACCAGAAAAGGGCAAAACCTCCACCGCCGTGGGCAACAATCATGCCGCCAACACCAGCGGCGGCAACCAGAAGGAGCATGGCTTTGGTGGGATTGCTTACTCAGAGGAAGAAGATGCTATGGATGGAGGTAACCGGATTGAGGGACTAACCTCAAATCCATTGTGTAACCCTAATTTTTTTTCCCCAAATATGCTAAATCTCATAAATGAAAAAGAAATATATGAATATAATGTGAAAGAACAATGTGATAAGGTAGGAGAGATGAGCTCTGTTGAGAATAAATGGCGAATCCCAAAACAAGGAAAGCCACAAATTCCAATTAGTATACAGAGCACCTCACGAGCTCATGTCCCACCACAAATTTTTTTTAAAAACCTTTTGTTATTGTTAAATCACATTATAAAGAAAAATGGGAGGAGGGGATGGTATAAAAAAATGAGAATAAAACCCCCCAAATTATTAAGATGGTGTTTTAATAAAATTAAAAAACCTTCTTTTTTAAAAAGAAGAAATAAAAATAGAGTTTTTTTAAAAAATAAAAAATTAAGTACACGTCAGGCTAATATAGCTCAAAATTGTACTAACACAGATGAATCATGGATTTTTGACTGTGGTGTGACTGACACCATGACCTATGATTTATCGGATATTATTTCTGAAACTAAACCTAGAATCAACAATATCAAAACTGCCAATGGGGGGAATGTTCCTGTTAAAGGAGGAGGAACTATTGAAATATCTCCAACTTTAAAACTAAAAAATTGCCTATATGTTCCATCCCTGTCACATAAACTGCTATCCATTAGCCACATTACAAAAGAGTTAAATTGCACCGTCTTGATGCATCCAACTTTTTGTATTCTTCAGGATATCAGGACGGGAATGATCATTGGGCGTGGCACTGAACGATCAGGATTATACTATGTGGATGAAGTGACTCAACGGGGAAATGTGATGCTTGCTCATGGGACTACAAATAGAGAAGCCTGGCTTTGGCATAGGAGATTAGGGCATCCATCTAGTAGCTATTTACATATTTTATTTCCAAAACTTTTTCCTTCCAATAAAAATCTAAATTGTGAGACTTGTGTCTTAGCTAAAAGTCACAGACATACATATCGTTTAAATAATACTAGGGTTGAGACTCCATTTTCTTTAATACATTCTGATGTGTGGGGTCCCGCAGAGGTTAATGGGGGACAAAACTTTCGTTTCTTTGTTTTATTTATTGATGATTGCACTCGTATGACATGGATCTATTTTTTGAAACATAAATCTGAGGTCTTTGAAAAATTTACTATTTTTTACACTATGATACAAACTCAATTTAAAACTAATATTCAAATTCTTAGATCGGACAATGGCGGGGAATACGTCAATGAATCTATGAAACAGTTTTGTCAAAACAAAGGAATAATTCATCAAAAAACGTGCCCCTACACTCCTGAACAAAATGGCACCGTTGAACGAAAAAACCGTATTCTTTTAGAAATCACACGGGCCTTCTTAATCGAGTCTCAAGTCCCTACATCTTTTTGGCCGGATGCTGCTGCCACTGCCACATATTTAATTAATTGCCTTCCTACCAAAGCTCTTAACCTTAAAACCCCCATTCAAGTCCTTTCTGATTTTACCAAAATTCCTCCACCTCTCACTTTACAACCACGAGTCTTTGGTTGTACTGTCTACCCGCATATCCCTAAACATGATCGAGGTAAACTTGGCCCATGCGCAGAAAAATGCATCTTTGTAGGCTATGGAATAGATCAAAAGGGATATAGGTGCTACAGCCCAACACGTAGACGTATATATACTACTCTTGACTGTGATTTTCTTGAGACCGAATTTTTCTATACCTGCCAATACAGTGGCCAGGGGGAGAAGAAGCATACTGACCCACTGGATTGGCTAACATGGGCTCCCTCTTCAACGAGCAAAGAGTATCACAGTACCCAACGAGAATCACCTGCTTCCTCACATCCTGCTAGTGCTACGGACCAAGAATCTCCTTGCCCTACACCTGCACCTCAAAATGGTGAACCTCAAGTCTTTCAAAACGAGGAACCGCAAAGTCCTCCTAGTATGACTAATAATGAATTTCCAAACGATACATCTAACAGTGGAATAGCAAGTGAACAGGTTATGCAGGAAAATCAAGAGGAACTAATACAGGAAGAACACAATGAAACAACCGAGAAATACGTACTTCCTCCAAGAGCCAATAGAGGAGTACCTCCAAAACGATATTCTCCAGAAAAGGAGGCTAAATCATCTAGATATCCCATGGCAAACATGGCCGATGGAAATTTGTCTAAAGAAGCTAAAGCTTTCACTGTTGCACTCCTGAATGAACAAATTCCAAACTCTGTAGAACAAGCCTTGAAGTCTAAGGAATGGAAGGATGCTATGGAAACAGAAATGGATGCGCTTATGAAAAATGAGACTTGGGAAAAATGTACCCTTCCCTCAGGAAAGAGACTAGTTGGATGTCGGTGGGTCTTCACTATTAAACACAAACCAGATGGAACAATAGAAAGATATAAAGCTCGACTAGTTGCCAAGGGATACACACAAACATATGGCATCGACTATTCTGAGACTTTCTCTCCAATAGCTAAGATCGATACAATCCGTGTCCTCTTATCTATTGCTGCAAACGAAGGATGGCCTCTTCATCAGTTTGATGTTAAGAATGCCTTCCTTCATGGAGAATTGAAAGAAGAAGTATATATGGAGGCACCTCCTGGATTCACAGATAACTTCAAATATCGAGAAGTGTGTCGTCTGAAAAGGACTCTCTACGGTCTTAAACAATCACCTCGAGCTTGGTTTGGTAGATTTACATTGGCTATGAGGAGATACGGGTTCAAACAAAGCAATTCTGATCATACCTTGTTTCTCAAACGAAAAGGTAAACTTATAACTTGTTTAATTTTATATGTTGATGATATGATTATCACAGGAAACGATAAAGAAGAAATGGAAAAGCTAAAAGCAAATCTATTTAAGGAGTTCGAGATGAAAGACTTAGGAAGACTAAAGTACTTCCTTGGCATTGAAGTCCTAAGATCGAAGCAAGGGATTTTCATATGTCAAAAGAAGTACATTCTTGATCTCCTTGCTGAAACAGGAATGATCGACTGCAAGCTAGCTGATACACCAATGATAACCAACCAAAAACTCTACATGGAAGAAGGAGCAAAATTGGCAGATAAAGAGAAATACCAACGTCTGGTGGGCAAACTCATATATCTTTTCCACACTCGTCCAGACATTGCATATGCTGTAGGGGTGGTTAGTCAATTTATGCACCAACCCCAAGTTAATCACATGGATGCTGTTCGAAGAGTTATCAGATACCTCAAAAAGACGGTTAGCTATGGTGTTCTCTTCCAACCAAACAAACATTCGAAGATTGAAGCCTACACAGATGCTGATTGGGCAGGAGATCAACAGGACCGAAGATCTACATCAGGATACTTCACGCTAGTTGGAGGGAACTTGGTTACTTGGAGGAGTAAAAAACAAAAGGTGGTTGCACTATCCAGTGCTGAAGCTGAATTCCGAGGTATTGCAAGAGGACTGGCAGAAGTCTTATGGATACGTAAACTTCTAACTGAAATTGGATTCATACAGAGGGAAGCAAGCAAAATCTTGTGCGACAACAAAGCTGCTATACAAATTTCCGAGAACCCTGTTCAACATGACCGTACAAAACATGTAGAAGTCGACAGGCATTTTATCAAAGAAAAACTCGAAAATGGAATTATAGAACTTCAGTTCATTCGGTCAGAGGATCAACTAGCAGACATACTTACAAAATCTGTCAACAGAAGACTTTATAACAATTTCTTATACAAGTTGAGTATCGGGAATCCCACTACTCAACTTGAGGGGGAGTGTTAGAAAGTAAATCAAGGGGGATCAGATTATTATCATCATTTCCCGAGTTAGAAGATTTCCATCAATACTTGACAGCTATCAATATCAATTATATAGCCGTTATGGCTATTTACCTTATTTAGGACAATTGTAATACTTATAAATGATATGTATCTTGTCCATCTTTTATAACAATCAATAAGAATTCTCCTCTGATTTTCATCAATTACCAGCTTCAACTTCTAAACAACTTCAAAAGCTACACATAAACCATTTAAACTAACGACCAACTCAACAAAGCAAACACATTTCCTAACCAATAGCCACAAATACATTTATGATGCAAACATTGTAACATTATTTTAAGGCTAACATAAGGAAATGTCAAAATAAACATATGGTTCAACACATCAACATATGGATCTTTAAATTGCCAACGTCGCAAGCTTTCAAACAAGCTTCTATTCTATGAACGACCTATAGATCCGAAATAACAACAACTTCAATCAAGAAGTTATATCTCGCAAGCAAAAGAATCAAATAAACCAGTAAAAAGTGCCCTAGTCACGAACACCTTTTACCAAGGGCTGATACGAGTAAGCTGACATGCTTAAATAAAGCAAGTAACCCCCGAAGTAAATAAGCATATCAGCTCATAGGGTTAAAGGATAAAAGGGCATAATGTATCTGGGTAAAAAAACCCAATGGTTGAAAAACAACATAACCAAAGTCATCTCTTAATGACTATAGTGGTTAAATGGTAACAGGGCAATAAGCTTCCCCTAACAGCAACCTATATAGCAACATATCTTCGAAAAAGGAATAAAGAGGTAAGATGTATAACAACACTTTGATATCAATCAGAATCACTCATCATCATGTCATGATTACTTCTGGCTGGGGGGCTGGTGGCTCGTGTGGACAAACCCACATTTAAAAGAAGTCAAGAATCAAAGAAGCAAAACAGTTACACATGTCAACTTATTTACTCAAATGCTGAGATGCCTTCAAGCATCTTACCATAGCAAAGAAACACGATAACTCAAAACAACAGCCTAGCTACTTTCTTTCACAGAAGTTAAGAAGCTTAAAGGCTTACTATATTGGGTCAACATTATTCAAGGAAAGGCGAACCTCTTATCAAGACTAACCTTGTGTTCAAAAAACCTAACGTCTCAATGGGACACGCATGCCACCTAAAGCATATGCTTTTCTCCCCTTGAAAAGATAAACAACTCAAGGAAGAAAAAGCCTCCCCATGCCAACAAGGCCACTTCAAAGGAATGAAAGAAGAGATCATTGTGTACACAAATCAATACCTCCCATACATCCTCCTTTAACACCGCTTTAGCTACAATGAGTCAATAAATGTAACCACTTTCTTCAATTAGTGAACAAAGTTAGAATTGTTCATCCAAGTGGCTATAAACCGCAAAGGTCATTACAAACTCTAACAAACACAAGAGGTTTTAAGCTTTGTAGGTCCTCACAAACTGTAACCTCAGAAGCTTAGAAGGTTTAAACCTCACTGGTCTCCATAAGCCATGACCTCAGAAGCTTAGAAGGTTTAAACCTCACTCGTCTCCATAAGCCATGACCTCCAATGCTTAGAAGGTTTAAGCCTCATAGGTCTTCATAAGCCATAACCTCCAATGCTTAAAAGGTTATGGACTTCAAAGGTTACCACCCCGGAAGCCAGGAAGATCATAAGCTTCACAACAATCACCTCTTTTGACTAAAAAAGCTCGACAACAAGTCAAATTCGTTACCAACACAAATTTTATACCTCAAGGATGATAAAAGTCAAAATACATCACATGTTCATGATAACATTGGTAGACTTGACATGATTCTTACATAAACTCCTTCGAACATGTCGTTAAAAGCTTCAAATACTTAGAAGTTTCAAAAATAGCTCAGAAGCTTCAAAATAAGCTTTAAAGCTTAAAAGCTTCAAAAAAACATTAAAAGAAGCTAAAAAGCTTAAACGCTTCAACTACGACAGGCTTAAAATCTTATAAGCTTCAAATACAACAACTGAAGCTTAGAAATTTAGAAGTTTCAGATACAAAAACTGAAGCTTACAAGCTTGAAGGCTATACAATAAGCATAGGAGGACAAAGAAGCTATACATGTCATGACTTCTGCTCTAAAGCTGAAACGGATACAAACATCTTGCTAATATGCAACAACTTATCAATCCTTGAACAAAAACCACGGTTAGAACAAGGCATACGTTCGCCTCCAGTGTGAACACTACTTCTCGCAATTTAAAAAGCAAAAGAAGGACTTAACTAAAGGAAGAAGCTATCAAACTAGCTATAAGCAAAAGTGTCCTTATAGCAAACAAGTTCTATTCTAAGAACTCACAACTAGGTGAACCGCCTATGATAATACTTGCCTTCTACTAAGGCTTTAGCATTAACAAAACATACACCAACAAAGATTATCCACAGCAAGTTGCTCAATCGCCGAAGCTCTTGCTAAAACATCAATGCTTCTCACTCACACTAAGCGCAAACGCTTGCCCAAAAAATCTCTATTGAAAGAATGTTACCTAAGCTAAACATGAATACGAATTTTGAAGCTTCTAAGCCTTCAACCATCTTTGGAGATTTAGCAACTACAAAAACTACAAAGTCAAGGCAAGCTAACCCAAACCAACCTGAGAAGCATGCCAACACTTAAGCAACTCACGGGATCATGAAAAATGCCAAACAAGATGGGAATACATAAGAACAAATTAGTAATCATCGATCTAACTTGGTAACACCAAGAATCACAATCACTAATTTATTGAATACACCTAAGGCTACAAAATAGTCGTAGCAAAAAGGATCAAGCCCCATAGAAGCATAAAACCAGAAACGTAGAAACATTGACGCATCATGCTATACATAAAACAAAAAAAGATTAATGACGAATCAAACCGCAATGCTAAGGCGTTGAAGATGTTGACAAAATAACAAAGCAAGCTACTTAGCAACCAAAGTAGATTTGTTAAAACACCAAAACCTTGCCAAAGCACTTTGCTACAACATATGAGTGTCTTCCTAAAAGACAACTTACATGTTGCAAAAACAAAACTTTGGAAAGCTTGGTCCAAAATAGGAAGGACGACACGTTGTGCTCGAAGCTCACAATGGTGGTTCCTACAAGCTTAATCGACCAAGAAGGAAAGAAAGTCCCAAAACATTGGGATGAGATCACGTTAAAAGGTTCAATGTAACCACAAATGGCCAAGAGATTTATACCACTTCTTTGTGTAAACATTTAATTATCATGAAATGAATGAATCATAATATTCTCTATCAAGATTTGTCTTTCTATCCTATAATCAAGTTGAGAACCTAGCAAGAAACTCCATGGCAAGGGCCATGTAAGAGGATGAGCTCCCAGGCCACATCGATCAATAGGTTCAAGGGTTGAATGGACCTATATAAGGGGTGAGTTCCTAGATCAATCCAACTCCATGAGACCTACAAATATTTTCCTTTACATGTCTCATAGACGGGTTTAAACAGCCTACACCAATTGTTCCTTAAGTTTTCTAAACAAACTTACGAAATGCAAAAGCACTAAGTAGTGTACATAGGATAGGTGGTGACTTGTTTGCCTAGGCTACCTTAAGGATAAGTGACTGCAGCACTTAACCTTTTAAGGTGCTACCAGTAAAACATTTCCCAACAAATACAAAGACAAAACATGCAAACATGCAAGCATCCAAACATGCAAAAATGCAAGCATCCAAACATGCAAACATGCAAGCATCCGAACATGCAAACATGCAAGCATCCACAATCACAAAAATACACTAAGGTACAATTCAAAAGTGAAACAATCTCACTAGGCCATACACAAAACAACATACATGAAAGTTAGCATAAATGACCATGATTGGTGACCATTCATCACATGTCAAGCCCAAACAGCTTGAAAGGTTCATAATACCACAACCACATGATAATGTTTCTAGCCATACAAGGCTAACACCAAATGGAACCCTACAAGGTTTCCCAAACAACACAATGAATGATACTTTACCAAAACGGTGCTAAACGTTCTCGTGTCGAACATCATCCATTATCACAAAGAAATATTGTTGCAACTAATGCAAAAAGAAACAAATCAATAGATTTGGACACTTAGTCATGTCAACAAAAGAAGCTCAACTTCATACGAACGAAGCTTATAAACATGCTCTATATATCAAGCTTTGAGCGGAGGAAGCTCATATCAATCTTCGAAAAAAGAAGCTTACAAGCATAAGTCATACGTCAAGTTTCGCATCAAAGAAGCTCGCTAGCAAGGTCATACACTCAACGTCTTATGAACAGGGCTCCTAAATAAGAATCAAAAAAGCGAACGTTCGTAAATAAAGAAATTCGCTATCTAACCTTGTTTGCTTCTGTCTACTCGATTCCATCGCTTGTATCATAAGAAAGAATTTATCACAAAACTTTGATAGCACAAGGAATTAGGCTAATGATGGATTTCATTCATAAGCTTAAAGGATGAAATCCACGAGCTTTTCAGCTGTCAAGCCAAGCCACTTTGCTTAAAGGATGAAATCTATATGCTTTAGTCAACAAAAACAATAACTTTGCTTAAAGCCTTCAAAAGCTTAGAACGCGTACAAGCTTTTTATCAAGTCAGGTCATGTCAAGTCAACCTTCAAGGCAATGTGCTTCACCTTCATGTGCAAGAAGCCTTCCTTCGTACACATGTAACTTTCCTTCTGTCATATGAAGCTCATTTGCTATCTTGCTTAGAAATCGACCATTTGGTCAATATAATAATCCATTATATATTGGATTAACTTCCCGACATTTGTTCAAAAACGTGACTTGCTAAAAATCTCTGTAAGTGCACCTAGCTACAATCATTTAGTGATACTTAGCTACTTTGTTGATGCTTACAAGCATTTAAACTGCCATAGTCATTTGATAAATGAACCATCTTCTAAAGGCTTGTGCCCAAAATAAAGATATTTCCAAAAAAAATATTTTACAAAATTATGGGAATATCGTCCAAAGGAGCATACATGTGGGATATAGATGGTTTTAATCACACAACTCGAGATAACCTCGCCAATACAACAAACAAGCTTAGAAAATTAAGCTCAAAAGGCGAAAACTTAAAAGGTCAATAGCCGATATGCTGAAGCTAATACAAACTAACAAGGAAAGAAGCAAGTAATGGAGAAATATCCAGCTCCATAACTTCCATCCAAATAAGGGCTTAGCAAGCTGCAAAGCTTATCAGCTTAAATCCTTATAAGCTTTCAAGCTCATCAGCTGCTTCCACCAAACTAAGGGCTTATCAGCTTAAATGTCAATAAGCTTTCAAGCTCATTAGCTCAAACCCCCTAATAAGCTTTCAAGATCATCAACTTAAACAAGTTTCAAATTTTATCGGTTTAAGCCCTAACACATTCCAAAACTCATTATGCTAAGGTTTGTTTGTTGATATTTATCCTACTTACATGAAGGTATCTACAAATGAACACTCACCAAAACAACAAAAGTTGAAAGAAAACGCAAAGATAATGAATAGTTTGAGTCTAGTATAATGTACATGCATATATACATTAAACTAGACTGGGGGGCTGATGGTGTAGGGTACTCAATTGGGCCAAGCCCAATAGCCTAAGAAGCCAAAATCATTAAATATAATATTGGGTCAAGCCCAAGCCTAACAAGGAAGCCCATTAGGGTTTTAACCCATCCCACTCTATAAATAGAAGGGCAAACCATGTGATACAACTCAGATTGGTCTGAACACAAAACCTCTCTCACTCTCACTCTCTCTCTCTCTAAACATTCTCTTTAGAGTTATTCTCTAATAATATTTTCAGCAGCAGCAGGCTGAAGCCTTCAAGCCTCCGAGCTGCTGCTATACATTCTTAGCAATCTACAACCATGCAGATTCCACAACCAAGCTGGCTCTAACAACCCCTACGTGTGGAATCACACTTCGTTACTCGCAGGTCTCAGCCTTCATCGGCTTACGTGGATGGTCCTTAGTTGTAACTTGGGATCAAGAGTTTCTTTCTTCAAGATCATACTCTATGTTTGATCTTTCCTTAAGTTAACTAATAATAACAACATTCTGACTTTGGGTCAATCCCAAATCAGAATCATAACAACTAAAATACAAAAACTCTTGAACCTCCCATCTACGTTTACAACGTAGAGGGACACCACGACCTGCGTTTGGTTAACCGAAACCCTTTAACCCTTTTACCCCTTCTGACGAGTTCTTTCATGCTGCTGGTCCAACCCTTTAAGCAACAGACGAGGTCAGAGGCTTGACGACCTTGGAACGTTCAGACCCTCTCCGGACCTATATTTGTTGTAGCAACAATAATGATGATGAAATCGGTTCAAACTCTTAAAATGTATTTCAATTATGGATGACAAAGAATCTCGAGCCCGATGGGCATACCCGAAACTTAAAAGATTTGGGCGGGATATATACACGAAACTCTATGGTTATGGGACCGGGTACAAGATTGGGAAAAAAATACCCGACCCGATTTCCTAAAACTATATACCCGTTTACTCTAACAATATACCCTATGTTCGATGGGTATTTACCCAATAGATATTGGGCCGTGTATGTGCCAAGATTTTACAACCAAGTATGAGTATGAAATTAGTTATATCTAACTCGAACCCGACCCACCCATTGCTATACGTAATTTCAATGCATATAAACTCGTAAGTTGTTCAAGATATTCATATAATAACATTATTTTGGTAATCATATATTTACAAACTATTTACTTTAAGTTTATAGCAACTTCAAAAATAATGTTTATCGGTTCACCCAAATTGATCCGTACTATTAACCATTAATTAATTTCAAGTTTTCAACCTGAATATGTTTTGACAAGCTAACTAATATACATGTGTTACCACTTACCACCTTTGTTAAACACCATGTGTCATGTGTCTTTAGTGGTGGAGCTAAAGCTAATCTTGTTTTTTTTTTTTTTTTTTTTTTTTCTAATTTATTGAAACAACTTTTTTGTTTTAAGTTTTGGCTTTTAAAAAATCAATTTAATGTCATCACCACCGGATGGTGGAGTGACATGGAGAAATGAAGATAAGAGGTGAGACTTTTGGTTTTAAGTTCAAACCCAATGTAGAGGGGTTTTACCGTAGTGGGCATTCGGATGACGGGTTTTCCTCCAAATTGATGGATTGGTGGACTTGAACTGTCTATTTGTCGAGTGCTAACCCACTAACATTTCATATGATATTTAGTTACACAACTAATTCTTTAAGTAAAGAAGTGTAAAAATCGCATAAACACTAGTATATATTTCTTTGAATTGTGACACATTAAACAATTTATTAACCACGTCTCTTTCCCTCTCCTAATACATGCGATTATCTTCTACATACAAACGTTTATGTGGTTCTCACAGTTCTTAAAAAGGACAAACTCGTTCCGCTTATAATACACCTAGATCTAGAGAGAGAGAGAAAATAATAAATAAAGAAAAACAGCAATGACTTGTTGATACTTTATGTTTTCTTTCCAAAAGTAGCATAAGATAAGGTTGGAATGCAGTGTTGGCATGTTATTTGTTGCTTATTAACAACATGTGCCAATCATGAGATGGTCCTTCCTCTTTGATGCCAATTGCCAAAACACAACCATCAGCCAGTTTACTACACCTGCACCCTCCAATATCTTATATTATCTCTAAACTTGTTTATCATATTCTTAGTCACACACAAACCATTAACATTATCACTAAAGCAAAAGACAGAAAAGGACATCAACCATCACATGACCACTACTATTGAACCTGTGGTTTCACCAGCAGCAAGAGAATATAAAAACTACCATACATGAGGTGTCGTGATATGACTGGTCGATACAAGAATATTGATGAATGGCGGGCACGACGCGTGGGCCTATGTTAAGGGGGGGCTAACCTTGATGACACTTTAGTTTTTAACTCTAGATCTGACTTTGAGTTTATAAAAATAATAATATAAGGTTCCTTTGACATATGCTAGTTTGTAAGTTCAAAACTTAATATATATATATATATAAAGTCATAGCATACTGCTTACACATTTCTATATCATTATAACTCTTCTTTAGTGTCTTTTTGGTTCACCAATGGAGAAAGAACTAATCTGTTCTTATTTTCAAGAAACCGCGAAAGCAGCCCAAAGTTTAGGCAGTTGGAACGGTCTTAACGGGCTAGTTTGTCATGCTGCTGATGATGGTGGTTCTAGATCATCATCATCATCGTCTGTGAATGGTTTGCCTTATCTTCTTGAAACTTGCACACAACACAGCCAACTTTCACAAGCCATTGAGCCATGTTCAGCGTCTTTACTAACCAACGCTGCAAGATTCCCGAATCTAACTCTTCTTTTGAGTGAACCCAAGGGTGCGACCAGTATGCAGCAGGCGGTTGCACCCTTGGGTTCTGACTTCTGGCTGAGAACTATGAAAACTCAGTCAATGAAGTATACTGGTAGACGAATGGGCGACACTGCGCTTAGAAAGACGTCAGTTTGTTCACCAGGGAAGCTTTTTAGAGGGGTAAGACAGAGACATTGGGGAAAATGGGTAGCAGAAATCCGGTTACCAAGAAACCGGACACGGGTCTGGCTTGGTACATTTGAAACAGCAGAAGAAGCTGCTTTTGCATATGATACAGCTGCTTATTTATTAAGGGGTGATTATGCACATTTAAATTTTCCAAATTTAAAGCATCAGTTAAAGGCTAACTCAGGAAATGGCCACACTGCAGCTCTTCTTGAAGCAAAGTTGCAAGCTTTATCATCTAATAAAAAAGGCAATGATGTGTCACCCCCAGCCCCGGAAATCGACTTAATGACAGAAAAGCGTGCGGGTCATGAGTTAGATAACGAAAAAAACAAGAAACCGACAGATGCAGGTGAATCGGATGGTGTTGAGGGTGTTCAGTTGAGCCGAATGCCGTCGTTGGACATGGACATGATCTGGGATGCTATTCTTGTTTCTGATTCATAACAAGATATGCACATGCTCATAGTTTGTAACTTCTTTTCACCTTTTTTTTTAATTTTATTTGAAGGTACATCAGTATTCATCTTTTCTACCAAAAGTGTTGCATTTTAGCTTTCTTTTTTAGTTGTTTTTTTTTTTTTAAATCTTGATTCCAAGTTTTGGTGGTGTTAGTTTTCATGTGTATGTGGAGACCATTCTTATTTAAATGGTTTGACTTTTTATTTAATAAAATATAGGATTATTAATTATGGAAGTCACTTTCAGTGTTTAGGAATTTGTCTATGGACCCTTAACTTTTAAGCATCTTCTTGGGCAGGTATTTGGACCCACATTGAAAGTGGACAGCAATCTTGATAAATAAATAAGTAGGGTAAAGTGATCATTTAGAATATAAACCGACTTAAAAGAGATGTCACTTTCAATAACCATATTTTAGTTGGCAGGTTTCATTTTTGCAAATTCTTTAATCCGAACACGACCCGTGTATTTATTCATATCATAGACATCAACGCTAACTCATACACGCTTAAATTCATGTAGCCTAAACACAGCCCCTTTATCTAAACTAATTGACAGGTTGTAAAGGGGTTGCAATCGAGTTATAAACGTGTTAAACAAGTTGGTTGGTTGTAATAAATGGGTTACACTTAAACGGGTAGACGGGTGTCAAACGGGTTTAATAGGTCAACCTGAACACAAACCGCTTAATCAAACAAGTTAAACGGGTCAACTCAAAACCTGGTCATTTTTGGTGTCGTGTTTTAAGGTCATGTCAGTATGCCACGAATTGCTACCCCTGCTGGTGTTAACGCGTTAGATTTAGATCAGATCGGATATGAACCACGAGCCAACTAAATGGATAATGATCTGACCTGTGTTCGTTAACAAATCATTGTCTGACCCATGATCCAACAAATCTAATAGATGGAGCTAAAGAAAGAAAGCAAGCAAGCACTCACATTGGTCAGAAAACTAAATTCATAGCACTGAATTTGTTCAAGATTTGAGTACTAACAGAAACATAAAGCATATTAAAATTATATCAGTAACAGTTTTGAAGAAAGCTACGTGTTATAATAATCTTGAACTACTACTTCTGTGTGACAAAAAAAATCAATTTTGATCAAGAAATGATCTTTTACCTCAGATTCTTCGGATCTTCGCAATCAATGGCCAATTATTTAAATTTCATTAAACATATCCAAATCTTGGTCATTTTTGTCTGCTGATTTTGTCTTCTTTTCATCGTTTACATCAAGAATCTCCACTTTGTCGTCAGGACTCTTGTCATCTTGCTTTGATTCGTTTTCTTGGATACATGATGAAGACTAATGGTTCATTCCTTCAACAGGCATTGACTTTTGTTGACCAGATTCATCGAGAAACTCCACATGGGCATCTGCAATGTTAAATGATCTTTTATGCTCTATTTCGACGTCTTCAACTCCTATATCAAGATTTGGGTCCTTACCTGCAGTTTCGTCTTCCCCTTCAGAACTGCTATCTTCGTCATCCTCGTCGTCATCACAATACTCGGAATTCGGCGCATTGTCATGCATTTTATGAGAACCTCCAACATCGTTTTCCATATTTGTGTTCATCATAAGATACTGTTGCTGTAAAGACATTGATTCGGTTAAAACCTCGCCTTTTTTGTGACCCTCTCTGTATATTACCATTTCACTTTTGTATCTTTCCTTGTCTTTTATCGCCTTTTCCTGGTATACCTAAATCAAGAAAAAATCCATCACCCGTTTACTTGAATGGGTCAACTGAAGTTTATATTATATCTCTCTAATGTTTCAAACGGGTAAAATATTTTTTTTTTTTTTTTAAAAACTAAAAAGAAAATGAGTCGAATTTCACAGCTAATTCTTAATACATAAAATCTCCTATATTTTAGTAAAAAAAAATAGATATCAAATGGATCAACCGGATTTAACCAGACCCAACCCAGAAGTACCCATTTTGGACAAAAGAACTTCGGATCAACCCAACCGATCCATCTTGACCTACGCCAAAAAAAGACTCATTTTGATCTGAACCCGTTTGGACCAGTTACCAACATGCCAAAGAGGTTAAAAAATTATAAAAACACCTAAAAAGAAAATGGGTCAATGTCACACAAAGTGTACTTTTAATACATAAAATTTCCTATAGTTTCTTAAAAAAATTAGACACCAAAAGGATAAACTCTATCCAACGAAACCAGACCAGACTTGGAACTTGGAAGTACCCATTTTGGTTAAAAAAAAGTGTGGACCAATCCAACCAACCCATTTTGATCTGCAGCCAAAAGGACTCATTTTGACATAAACCTATTTAGATTTTAGACCCGTTACTAACACGCCTACTCACCGCCTTTTCAGACTCTGTTAATTTGTTCCACTCTTCACCAATCATCCTGCTGATGGCTTTATCTTTACCCGTGTGAAGTAATCTGAGTCTGGCATGATGTTCAGAAAAAAAGAAATTATACCCACTCCGGTTAGGTTTTGGTTGAGCTGGATCCCTCTTTCTAATTTCACATTTCTTCCTACGTCTACGCCTACAGCTAACCGTGGTTGAACCTTGAGTTGCATCCATGCTTAATGGTATTTCATACGACGGAGTCTGCATGGTTTGATACAGTACACCTTGTAACTGCTCTCCGCCTATTCTAACAGTACAAAGATACCCACTTTCAAACTTTCCATCAAGTACACCGGTCACCGGTAAACCTATTGATGATTCTGGAGAGCCTGCATTATTACATTTTACTGTTTTTAGTCCTGTAAAATATTAAAACTAAGAAGAAATGGTCACAAACAAACTAAAAGAACGTGATTTAGGGGTTCCTGGATTTGTGTTCTGAGATTAGGGATGTTCACGAAATGGTTAGGCTGGTTATGACAAAAATCCTGGGCAGAACTGCTAACTAAAGTCAACTGGCCGGGCTGGTTGCGTTTGCCAGACCGGGCCAAACAGTTTGACTTGGCAGTTTGGCCAGTTTCAACCTTGGTTTTAAAAGGCGCGAAGCGCACAAAAGCGACGAGGTCTAAAATCGAGGCGCAAAGCGCAAAAGCGGTGGGCTTTTTGTACGCGAGGCGCAAGACGAATATATATAAATTTTTTTATATATGTTATAGGTTTTTAGCATCATTTACCCAAAATATAGATACAAATAAGGTTAAAATATGATTTAACTTAAATATACAACATTTTTAGCTACATGTGTAACAATTTTAAGCACAAAAACACCTCGTGTACGAAAAGCGCGCTTTTATTGCGCGTTTCTGGCCAAAAAAGCGTGCTTTTCATGCGCTTTTCGTACGATGCTCGCCTAGTGTTACATAAGGCACACAAATTGGCGTCTAGATGTGCTTCGCGCTTAAGCGCGCCTCGAGCACGCTTTTTAAAACCAAGGTTTCAACCAGTTTTATTGAAGAAAAATAATCAAATCGTTAGATTGTATTAAAGTTATACATATGCATAACTGCATGATCCAAAAGTGAATAAAGACCAACATAAAGGTGAACTTTTTACGATATATTTGTTAAAAAATAAATAAGAATGTATTAGAGATTTTTGTGACCTTTAGGCAACGAATGTTCTTCTGTAATCATTCTCTGCCTCTTCACTGATGTCTCTTGCATTTCAGGTGATGGAAGCAGGACTTCATTCATTCCGGATGTTGAAGTGACTGCGGTTTTTGTACTTTGGAAAGAATCTGAAGATATAAATGATTAAAACCATACATGAGGCGTACAACGATAAATAAATGTAAAACTTAAGAGGTGCGCACACACCAGTAGGAATAGGAGTCCATGCTTTAGCCTTAAAGTAATAAACTTGTTCAAAGTGATGAACGAGTGACATGTAATACTTTCGCAAGACAAACGACGAGTTTGTAGCAGAAGGTGGAAAGCTGAAACAGTTGGCCACCTCCCTCCATTTTTTCTCTTCAAGAACCTGTTTTGATTTGGAAAAAAGTTATAGAAACATGTAACCAAATTGGAAGAAAGTAACACAAACCCGATCATGATCGTGAAATGGGCCGCGTCTGTGGGTAGAACCCAACACAAACCCGATCATGATCGTGAAACTCGTGTTAGAAACATGAGCTCGAACACAACACATGTGTATGGCACGAACACGACCCATTTAACATTTTTTTTGTGCATATCCTTCTAGTTCTTGGGTAGGGATAGGGACCATGGATCAAGAAGTGTAGTTTACAACCAAAATTACAAATGTATATTAAACAATTACCATTAAACCGAAAACGTAATGCGTATTTCTCTTTTATCATTCATATTTTGACATACAATTTAAGTTATGGCACAGCCGCATAAAACACAAATTTAAAAAATAATAATAAAAATAAATGGGCTCATCCACAAACCCGACAGGCGGGCCGACCCAAATATGACATGGTTAGCTATAAACATCTATGGTTAGACACAGGCCCATTCTTGGTTTTAAAAAGCGCGAAGCACACAAAAGCGACGAGGTCTAAAACAGAATCGCAAAAGTGGTGGGCTTTTCGTACGCGAGGCGCAAGACGAATATATATATTTTTTATATATGTTATAGGTTTTTAGCATCATTTACCCAAAATATAGATACAAATAAGGTTTATATATGATTTAACTTAAATGTACAACATTTTTAGCTACATGTATAACATTTCTAAGCACAAAAACACCTCGTGTACGAAAAGCGCGCTTTTATTGCACTTTTTTGGCCAAAAAAGCGCGCTTTTCATGCGCCTTTTGCGCTTTTCTTGCGCTTTTCGTACGCTGCTCGCCTAGGGTTACATAAGGCGCACAGCTTGGCGCCTAGATGCGCTTTGCGCTTAAGCACGCCTCGAGCGCGCTTTTTAAAACCAAGGGCCCATTTAGACGTAACCCAAACCCATGAATTTCGAGTTAGGTCTGTGTCATGTCAAAAATACAAATTCACACCCCTATAGTAAGAAGTATAAGATTATCAGTACCTTTTTAATGCCTCCACGAGAAGTAACTTCCATAAACAGGCGATGCAAATCTAGCTCGCTTCCTCCAACAACCGGAATCCTACAAATAATATTAAAACAAATATCAATAACCTCATAAAACTCAACCAAACTCACTTCACATAAGCATGACATTTGATGGTAAAAGATTACTTGAATTTGGTCCCCATAGCAGCATGAAATTTCCCAAGAACATCCATAAACAACTTAGGACTAGCGATAACATCTTCATATTGAGCAATGGGAGGTGGATATGAGTAACACTGCATAGAACTCTCACTAACTGCATCTAAGCTTTTGTTTTCTGTTGAAGACAATGCTACCATTGCCATCTTACCGTCTTACCGCCACCTGTTTCCTTACTTAACACACACATAAAGACACGAATGAGCTCGAATTATACATTGAGAACATATTAGACATGGGCGGAGCTTATGTATGGCCAAATGCCTACCCCCCCCCCCCCCCCCTCCCGTTTTTTTAGTAGTGTAAATTTAGGCGTTTTCGTCCGATATAAGAAAATCTGTCTACATATATTATTGCCCTAAATCCATACCAGATGTAATCAATCATAGCTAGATTTGCAGGTTTAATCTAACTAAACTAAATATCCATTTTCTAACATTCTAAACACATTGTTTTGAATCAAAATAAGCAAATATTCATAAAAATCAAAAGAAAATTTATAAAATCCACAAAAAGATTGTATGTTCTTTTTATTTTTATTTTTTATAAATCAACACAAAACACAATGGAGTTGATTAAAAACAGGAAAAAAATACTGAGATAATGAATTAATTAATATTTGGATTTTTATCAAGAAAATAACACATTGAAATGCAAATTGTACTTTTAGAATTAAAAAAATAATAAACAAAGCCCAATCTTGATTAAATAAAGCAAAAAGAACCATACTTTTGTCACAAAGATTAAACATTTGCTCAAGAACAGTGATGGGGTTTTAAAGATTTCTTGTGGGTCACTGAAAAACATAATCTTTATTTAAATAAATTATAAATGACAAAATTCAGGCATAAAATAATAATCCCAGATGAAAAAAAATGCAAACTTTATGAATAATAATAATTATTATAATAATAACTTACCAAAGACTGTGACATGGTAGAATTTGCAGAAATTTGATATGAAATAATAAGCTTAGCTTTTTAAAATGGGATGAGGGTTTCTTGAAATGTGTTATTTTGTAAACTATATACTCCGTATTAAGTTATTAACCTTTTGTTTCGATATTATTAACATTGATGATGATGGTTGAGGTTGTTGTGAAATTACTGTTTTGCCCTTTAGATCATTGGTTTTAAATATTTGGATTTTAAATTGTGAAGAGAAGATTTGGGTATTTTGGTAACTTTGTGGCTGAATTTTTCTCATTTTATTTGTGGGTTATTTTTTTTTCTTGTTTTTATTGACCATTAAATGATCAAATATAATGCAATAATAAGTGCTTATGTTGTGGCTTATAATTTACCATCTATGGATTTATATGCAAATCATACATATTTCAATAATTTAATCATTGGAGGCATGGAAAAAATCATAATAAAAGTTTATAAATCTCTTTGATTTTGTCATGTTTTCGACTATTTTTAGACATGTTAGATATGTAATTCGTTTTTTTTTTTTTTTTTTCTAACGGATGTTAGTATTGTTGATTGGTAATGTACTCTACGCTTCTACGATTAGTTTGCATATACAAAAGTGTGTTGATTTAGATAAATATACGACCAGTTTGGACTCGTCATAGATTTAACAACATTGATCTATTTATCTAAAACTAAATTGATTATGGTTGTGTTTTGTACGAAACAAGTTAAAAGAATGTGATTCAAAATCAATAAAGAATCTTCTAAATCATTAGTAATAAAAGTAAACATACCGTATACAAAATAAACAATCATTATATTAAAAAAAATGTGAATCATAACAATTGTTTTAAATCTTTTTTATTCTCTCATTATAGTAATTATAATAATTATTAGGATCATAAAAAGATCAATGTAATTAACCCTTCTAAAAAGAAATAATCTTTTAACCTAATCGATGCATACTAACTACTAAGTTCATGTAATTACTTAAAAGGCTAAAACATGTGAAATGGTTGGTTGGGCTTAGCCCTAACGAGTTGGCCCATATTGAGCTTGAGCCAACCGAATCGGTCTCAAGGGTTTGTTTTTTTTTTTTTTTTTTTTTTTTTTTTTTTTTTTTTTTTTTTTTTTAACGGCTAATTTCCTTCTCTATTTTTTTTACATCCCTTTTAAAATCCACTATTTTTTATCTCTTATGAAGCTTGGAATCGGTCTCAAGTTAAGACTTAAGAGTGACCTTTACATGTTTGAAACAATAACTTATTACTTGTTAAGCGAGTTAGAAATCATTATTATGTTTTGGCTTTTGGTTTCCTTTTGTTGATTATATAATTTTATTATTATGTTTTTTGGCATACGAGTCGACCCGACCTGACCCGGGCCATCTGATCGATAAACGACACAGGGGCTTAGAGATTCCGCACCCTGTGAAAAATATTTCTGAGTCCGTCACTGGGTGTACATGTTAATATATCATTCAATAAAGTAGTATTACCACTTACTAACCCGATAATGATCGAGGTATTCAATTTGCTACCTAGATGTAACATAAAAACATGAGCACAAATATGAACCCATATGTCACAATTCAATATAAATCCAAGTGTTAAAAACAACTATCAACCAAAGTTACAACACAACTAAGCAAATCCTAGTTGTGATCAAGGGGTGTTATTCGGATATGGAGCGTTGATAGAGGCTAGCATGATAGTAAGATACCCTTCAACTGTTTTTGCGCTTTTAATGACCTGAAACCGTTGTTTCCTCGATCCAAGCATTGACCGACGCCCATTGGGTGCAACCCTCCTGATTTACACTTGTTCGGTGTGTAAAACTATAAGACCATTAGGTATGGGGCACGGCAAGGGGCCGGCATCGCCATGCCGTGCCGGGCTACACCGCCCCCCTGGCGCGGCAACGGCATGCCCGGCATTTTCCTGCCGTTGAAGCTGGGCCTGTTTGAAACGTGGGGACCACTTTTTGAACCGTTGGACGATTAATAAAAAAAAAAAAATTCAAACAATATTTAAACCAAAACAATCCCACATTCTTCACCACAATTTTTATAAACTCTCTCCCACTTTTATAAAATCTCTCAAACACTCTCACTATATTTATAAAATACAAACCCTCAAACAACCATGTCGTTATCATCTTCTACGACGTCTTCGTCTTTTTCGGGTTCGTCATCTACAAACGAAGCCGTAAATTTTGTTATAAACATCGTGGGGCAAGCGGCGCAGATTATTGCCGAGGAGCAAGAAGATGAAGTCGATTCGGCACCTCGAACTAGGAAAGCGGCTATAAATAGAGACCGAGAGGGTAAGTATTATATTTATTTTTTTAAACATTTTGGAATTTTATTTTGTTTATATTTTTGTAAATATATTGTAGATTTTTAGTGTGCTTATATTTTTTATAAATATGTGTAGGTGCCCATGATAGATTGGTGGCCGATTATTTTGCCGACGAACCCTTATACTCGGCGGAATTATTTAGGCGTCGGTTCCGAATGAGTAGAAGATTGTTCTCACGTATAGCCGACGATATGGCTAACTTTGAGCCATTTTTTACCTTACGATACGATGCTAGAGGCAAAAGGGGGTTCACCACCATACAAAAATGCACGGCGGCACTTCGGCAACTAGCGTACGGGACCACGGCGGATGCGTGGGACGAGTATTTACAAATGTCGGAAAGAACTGCACGAGAGTGCCTGTACAGGTGTAGCAAGTGTGTGGTAAAGCTTTACAGCAAGAAATATTTGCGAAAACCAAACTCCAGTGAGGTCCAACAATTGTATCAGTTTCAGCACCAACAACATTGTTTTCTAGGAATGCTCGGAAGCATTGATTGCTACCATTGGCCTTGGAAAAACTGCCCCGTAGCATGGCGCGGAATGTTCAAACGAGGGGATCAAAATTATCCATCAATAATATTGGAGGCGGCGTGTTCACAAGATCTATGGGTTTGGCATGCTTTCTTTGGCATTCCTGGTTCGAACAATGACATTAATGTTATTAACCAGTCGCATATTTTTGACGATGTCATAAAAGGCACCGGTCCGGAAACCAGCTTTACAGTATCGGGGTGGAGTATAGGCGCGGTTATTATCTTGCTGATGGAATCTACCCATCTTACTCGACGATCGTTAAAAGTATTCACCACCCGTTCGATGAAAAAAGAAAGAAATTTGCCAAGTATCAAGAGGCGGCACGTATGTTCACCCCTAAAAAATTACGTTACTGTATGTATGCCTGTATCTTGTTGCATAACATGATACTTGAAGACGAAGGCGCCGCCATTTGTGTGTATGACGAGAATGCCCCGTCGGAGAATACGGTGCCTGTCAACCCACATCAACAAGATTTAAACGAGTTCTCGTTACATAACGAGTTCACGCATAAAAATCTTCAATCAGACTTGGTTGAATATATTTGGAACAACGGGCAAGAGTAGATTATTTGTATTTTTTTTATGTCGAGTATGTTACTTTAATTTTAGTTATTTTTTTTTTAATTATTTGTAATGGTTTTAATGTAATATTTACTTTTTAATATAATATTAGAATATTAACTTTTTTATTGTAACATTAATATTATTTAATTAAAAAAAAGAAAAAAAAAAAGAAAAAACATTAAATGGTGATGGGCCTCCTCTACACCCCTAGGAGCATCATCTCATGGATGCTCCTACCTCACGCTGACGTGGCAGCTGAGGTGAAGGCAAGGCATGGAAGTTGGGCCTCCTCCATACCTAATGGTATAATGTGAACCTTTGGTGGTCCGGTCTTGACCGACACCCAGTGACCAATGCCAGGTTCGCGGGTCCCGGGTCCATTTCTCATGCTATCCAACTATGTTGCAATGACATTAACAAGATTAATGTAGTACAATCAATCATAATTAACAAAATTGCAACACAAAAAAATTGAGTATATCAATTATCTAGGTAAAATTTGCACTCTACAATAAATTGGAACGTTTTATTTGTAAACAAACTGGTTATGATTAATGCTTATCTAAACCATGTTAAACTGATGAGTTTAACTAAAAGAATTCGTATTGTCAATTAAAATTAATAGATGACCTTCTATATCGTTATTATACAGATATCATAAAGTAGCAACTTACAACTTTCACTTGTATGATGTTTATTAGTTTTTGAAGATAACAGCCATAACGTTTTTATACACTCATTATATTAATTATAATCATTGTTAGGCTTATATCATATAATAATTTATACAGTTTGAATCATAAATAAAAAGTCTTTTAGCCTAAGATTAATGGTTAATGCTCCTAATGAGCATTTTCCGCCGCATCAGCATCATAACGCCCCTTTATAAAATGTGCAATGGTTAACATCCCTTAATACATTACTTTCCATTTTTCTCTCCTCCTTGGGCATCATGCCCATATAACGCCTAGGGAGGACAGTGTTAGGGGCGTTATCAAGCCCATTCATGCCCTTTAAATTCCCACTACGCACGGTCTAATTGATAGAGGTATCTATTGTGCTTGTTTATATTTGCATTTACCCTGTGTAATGATTAATGAACCATTATTGTCTGTGTTCTTTCCATAAGGGCTGAGTTTGACTTCTTAAAAGTCAAAGAAAATACTAATAGAAAGTTGGCACAAAACAAAAGAACATTTACTACTGTAACAGCCAAAGGTATGTCTTCCCGGTGGCTTATTTATAATCGCATGCTAACTGAATCTAATATTCACAACATATGATGATGTCAAAAACACTAAAGCAGATTTGTTCAGCTTCGCGATCCTTTCTGTTCCATTGCTGCTTTCTTCGAGGTTCAAACCTTCAAAATCTTGATGAGCATTTCAAGAGCTTTTCGCGTGTCCTAAAGATACACTTCTACATCGCTTTTTCCTTGTAAAAGAACCCTGCAAAACAATGATTGTTCATCATCAGATCTCATAAAGAAAGACCGTTGGTTTCTTAAAACGAGAACCACTAAACATATAAAGACGTTTTATTTGCATTAAATACACTAGAGCTCCACAAATAGGGTATTCGCCAGTGAAAGATTTTATAAATAATGCATTGTCATGTTACGTGTGGGTAGGAGGGGAGGGGTCAAACGAGAAGTAAAGACGTACAGGCGAGGTTCGACCAAACTGTCATGAGTGCAAGGCACAATGAACCAGAAAAAAACAGGCCGGTACAAAAGAATAAAACCTGTCTGAAACAGCTAGAAATGGCATGGAACCAGCCAAAAATGGCCTGGAATAGACGTGCCCCTTGCTTGTCTCAAGCGTGCTCTTTTTAAGCACCTAGGCGCCGACAACTCGCTCTCTGTGCCTTGAGCGTTTAACAACCTAGGTTTAAGATATCTTAAGACCTTCACTTCAAGAATCACGAGGCCACAGGGAAACCTCATCAAAAGCTAAAAGTCAGTTCCTTAATTATTTTATGGTTCTCATCTTTAAACTAAGCCATGTATGTACATATGTACATGTGCGTCTATATGTATTATGTATAACACGATACCAATAAAGATGGGAATTTAACAAAAAATTTACACATTAGATACATATAAAAGCACATAAATACACTTAAGCCTTATCATATATATTAGCGAAGCCAAATCTATTAGTGTCAACCAAGGTAAGTTAGGTGATCTTAATTTTCAAAATTGCCAAATTTGAAGTCCAAATCTTGCCTCTCATTTATAACACTACCAGATGATCGCTATAATATTACAAATCAACCAATGGGGAGATAAGAGCCAGTCTAATACTACATAAACAGGCACGTTTTATACACTCATAATTCACTTGCAGCATACGATTTAATGGCAAATAGGATCGATTATAGGGTCCACTCTAAAAGCTATCTATAAACAGGCATTTAACTTCTTCTATTTCCTATGTGGGATCGTGTCTGCACCCAACGAAGAAGACTTTCCGTTGTGGATAAATTTCCTAAATTACTACGCAACAGTCCTAGTTGACTTTCAAAACATATATGGCTTCATAAGGTAAGCTATGTCAAATAAGGAATAATGATGCATGAACTTTCACATGATGTATATGCAAAAAAGAGGCCAAAAAAAAAAAAAACTCAGACAAACCACCTTAGAGGATGGAAGGGGTAAGGAAGCTTGACGGGAAGACCGGGGTTCAGTCAGCATTCGAATCTCCTGAAGCTGGCGGGCTATATCCTCCAAAAGCTGTAACTGCAAGCTTTCTTTTTCCCGGTTATCGACGGAAAAGTTAAGTTTCTCTCTTCCTTCTTGCACAACCCTCAATCTTTCTCTGAGCCATTCAACTTCAGTATCAAGTTTGGTTCGTTCATGATCCAATGCAGATGCGGAATTCCTTCTTAAACTACTCTTTGACCCGCTCACAGGCGGGAGCCCGCTACTCGTCTCTGAACCACTCTGTTTTCTCTTGGTTTGTTGCTTACTTTCAGTTGACTTTGGCTCATTGTCAATCACATGGACGTCATATACTCGCGAATCGGTTTCACCAACACGCGATGCATCAACTTCCGAACCTTTTTCTTCCTCTACAATGGCTATAGTTTTCTCGGGTTCTTCTGGTTTCGGAAAGTTGACATCTTCAAACGATCTTGAACTTTTCTTTTCGGATATATTCATGCTAAGCTGACGTAAAGTCAACTCAGGATCTTGAGTGAAATCTTCATTACTTCCGCCATTAAACTGATCACTTTCAGCATGCATCATATGCCTATACGCGTCAACTTCCTTTTCCAAGAAATGTTTTTCCATTTCCCTCCGTAAAACAATTTCTTTCAATATATTCATTTCTTCTTCGTCGTAAGCTGACTTTTCCTCTATCATTCTCTGATACTGCCGCGCCTCCATTTCAATCGACGCCTTTTCTTCTTGTAAACGAAGAATCATCGACATTGCTTCATCCGCCGCCGTTGCAGCTGCGTTTCTTTCTTTCTCGAGTTCAACATACAGCGCTGATCGCGCCACCTCCGATTCTTCTAATTCACGCGTTAACAAAACAATCAACTTATCTTTATCAGCTTCATTAACCGGAATCATTTTCTGTGGATCACCAAACACAATGCCTTCATATCTGCCATCTGATTTTACCGGAGTCTCTGTTTCATCTAAAACCAACCAAACAACAAATTAGAGGGCGTTTCACAATGCGTTATCCGTTATCTGGATTACTATACTATAAATAAATAAAAACTAAACCATCACACCCTCCCCAGACCCTACCGATAGCTCTGCTACGAGCAGGATCACACTACGTACATTTATTTGTTTGCACATAGCGTTATAAAACAGACAAAGAGAGTACTCACATTTACCATCATTAGCACAAGAAACAATCGAGCTGCCATCCGGCCCACCGCTATCATTATCATTACTACTCAGCTGATCAACACAAGTAACCCAATTCGGCGAAGACGACACAGACGAATGCTTCTGTATCCCACTCTCAAGAACCACCTTTCGTCTCCGTCTAAAACCGCCCCTTAACCGGTAATTCAAAGCTCCCTTTCCTTTCACATCAAACCCTCTTTCCTTTCCAACCCGTATCCCCGAATCCCCAGTCCCACTCCTATCTATTCTCCCATCTGATTTCGACCCACATGACGCCTCCCCTTCCAACTCCATAAACCCCTCACCCTTACCATTACAACCATCATTATCAATAATATTAATATTACTACCAACACCTCTATCAACATTCAAACCCTCATTCAAGTTACAGTTTTGAGCTCTAAAGAAGACAGAATCAAAAGGGAACTTTCTACTAGCAGATAACTGAACAGCAGACACCTTATCAGTAGGATAATCAACAAACAAGCTTCTTAAACCATCACTAGTGTTTCCAAACAATCCATTAATATTATTATTAGGTGGCAAGCTTAAACCAAACAGACCCAGAAACTTAACAGCAAGCAAAGCAATTGCTGACCCACAGAGTAAGAAATATGCTATAAAAAGATCAAGAAAAGCACCCACCAAAGTATTAAATGTCCAGAAACGCCTGTTCATCTTATTATTATTATTATTATTATTCTAGGGTTTCTGTTTCAAGATTGTGAAGTTTGTTGAGCAAGATCGTTGCTTGATGGATTGAAGAAGCTTTAAACATAAAATCTTGATACCCCAGATGCAAAATATTGTAAAAGATTGATGGGATTATTAGGGATTTGATGAACGTATTTGTGTACGATCAAGAAAAGCAAAAATATTAAATATTAAATTAAATTGTTGTGATCATTTTGTTGGGAGTTAAAGACGCAGGCATTGTTACAGATGAGACACGTGCGATTCATTTTACTCGTAATATTTTAGTTTCAGTTTAAACTTTAATCAAAACTAAGGTATAAGGGCCTCCCCTTGTAGAGTTTACTTTTCTTTTAACCAATCCTCCAATGCCACATCACTTCACTGATTTATTTTACTGAAACATTTTTTTATAAGCAGCATTCCACTGATTATTTCATTATATTTCATTTAAATTTGAGAAAACTAACCGTTGTACAGTCAGACGGTAATTAATTTTGTTACCGTTACATTTAAACCATTGCAACAATTTAGAATCTGTACCGTTATGTTTTGGTCTATAAAAACACCTTAATCCAACACAATAAAATCACACAATAACCCGGTTATACTTTAATCGTTTCGTAAAAATGGTCCCGTGGAATGCAAATGAGGATATCGCATTAACGAGGGTGTACCTCGTAGTGAGAAACACATGGGTTCATGAAGTTGATACCCCAATTTCGTTTTGGCACCGGGTGTCGGGGATATTCAATAATTTAACCGGCACAAATGACCGCTCCAATGATTCGATCGTTCGTAGGTGGTTTCTTCTCTGGTCCAGGTGTCTCCGTTGGAACGTCCTTTATGAAGCCACAATGGAGAGGCACCCTAATGTTCAAGAAGACATTGCAATCCAACTCACTCGTGGCGACTACTACCGTGAACAAATGACTAACTTCACCCATTTTGCGTCATGGCGATTTTTGCGGGATATAATTAATAATTAATGTTTACGGTTGTTTAATGTTTATTTTGTAATGGTGTTTAAATTTTTAATGACAGTTCACCGTGTTTATGTTATGTGAAAGTATGATTTGTATAGGGGTAAAACATAAACCAAGGTCAAAATGTAAACGGTCAAAAGTGAAGGTAAAACGTGGCATATTATCATTGGTCAACAAAAAAGACCGTTTCTTTGTACCAGCACGGTAACAACAACCAGAAAACGGTCCATGAGAACCCTACCAGCACATGTGGCGGTGGTGTTACCGTGCTGGTAAAGGGGTACCTGTGCCCAATTCTGGTAGCGCCCCGTCCCCCCTAAGGATTAGACTCGTGTGTTGTGGTGCGGGTAAATTATAAATATCGAGTAGATTAGTTTAAGTGTTATATGATACGTTAATCATGTGAAATTTTAATAGAGCAGAGGGTAAAAACAAAGTAATAGTGCAAGGGGTAAAACAGAACTTTTGATTGAGGTGGTAAAATGGAAGGTGTAAAAACGCAAAGGTTAAAACTTTATGGGGTGGTGGCGTAAGAAAAATGGAATAATGGTTCAAGGGTAAAAACACAAAGATTAAAAAATGTTAAAAAACAAACTTCCAAAATTGAAAGGTCAAAAGAGGAAAGTATAAAGAGGTTAAAAAAGCAAAATTTGAAAGTTAAAAGTTGAGAGGTGTGAAAGATCAAAATGCAAAAGTTGAGGTGGTGGTGGTGGAATAACATCGACACACCCAACTAAGATATGTATAATTGTGGGATCCTGCGATATGTGGTGAGAATAGATTCGGTTTGTTAAGGTATCGAAAATGGTATAGGTAAGTTTTGTTACGGGTACTCAGTATAACAACTAGAAGAATACATAAAAACGGATACTAGTGCCGGTAGGCCTAATACCGATAATGCTCGAATGGTAAGGTTTCGGTTCGTTACAATGCCAAAACGTTATTGACATTCGCTTTAGCTGCATAGCTTACGATACAAATTTTTTTAATGTGAATACAACTTCATTTTAAAGAAATTATGCTGAAACGCTCGAGAAAACCATAAAAATGAATACTCATTTTGAAGAGGACGTAGATTTCTGATTCGGTACTTGTACATTGGTATTCACATCTCGATGTTGAATGAAAGTTATGTCAGGAGATTGATAAAAATAATATGTCGCAACGACATAGTCTAAAAAGTGTGCTTGTTGCCGTTAAGTAAAAAGGTGTGCTTGTTCACATCAAAAAATTAAATAGCATTTTAATCCCGGGTTGGCTTGTTCACATCAAAAAATTAAATAGTATTTTATTTATTTATTTTAGTACTAGCTGATTACCCCGGGAAGGTCCCGGGGTTGAAAAATTTAATATGACTTAATAAAAAATGATAAAAAAAAAAGAAAACTCAAATCACGAAAAGAGTAAATAACTTAAACATAATCAATTTTAATTAAAAATTTCACTACATGATAACCTATTGCAAATGGCTTAGGCATTTTTATTATTATGTAAGCTGCAACTATTAAAAAACTCACCAATCTCTAATGAATCCTATAATTCTTTAACCTAATCAACTAAATGCATAACAACCAGTTTGAATGAGAATGATAAAAAAAACGAAACAAAATGTCCAAAACACAATCAATGATTTATCAACAGGGGAGTTTATTCAAGTCATCACTGTGAACAACATATAAGCATAAGCATGAATGAATAAAATTTTTAGTTAAAATCAACTTCAATTCCTCCAACATCAAGACAATTTCCATCTTAACACATGATGAACATCAATATCAAGGCTCAAATCCTATCTTTTCATTTAACATAGCAGCAAGCAATCATAACATAGGCCCTAATCATATACCAACAACAACCAAACAAAAAATGAAGAAAAAAGATTAAAAAAACCACTAACCGTTTTAACCCTCTTTTTCAGCATCGGTATCAACATCCGCATCCATGAAACAAATTAAAAACTTAATAAACTAACAGTAAACAAAAATCATGTACGTGATCTAACGGAAGTATCCTATTAATCAGCTGTGACTCGGATAGTAATATGAATGAACAAAAGTTTTAGCTTCAAGCAACTTCAATTCTTTCAATATCAAGGCTCAACTATTATCTTATGATTTAACATAGCAGCAAGCAATCGTAACACATGCCTTAATTGATATACCAATAACAAACAAACAAACAAAAAATGAAGAAAAAAGATAAAGAAAAAACCATAACCGTCTGCACCGTCTTCTTCAGCATCGGAATCAACGTTCGCCGTCTTCTTCAGCATCGGCTCAAATCTTGTTTAAGTGAGACTTGTTTAAAACTACTGCTTGTTAATTTAATCACACACAAAAAGAACATAAATCAATAAATCTCATATTCAGGAGTGACTAATACAATTGGTCTTATAAAAACCATTAGAAAAGAGAGCTAAGTGTTAAACCTGTACTCAACAATCAGGTATATGCACCAGTCTAAGCTCCAATTTGCTAGGACTTGTTAAGGATGACACCCTCATATTTCACTTGAAACCTCTTCATAGCATCCTCCTTGGTGACCCTGTGTTGAATCCCGGCACGGGCCTTGCATCGGCGACGACGTCCCACACGGTAACCAGGGCGTTCTAGGACTACAAAGAAATCCATACCGTAGATACCCGTAGATGGGTCATACCTAAAACGACATAAATGGTTAACATATCATTTAACATTTAAGTACATTCATCCCATAATTTAGTAAAAGGTATGATCATCTGTTGAATCCAACTTTAGTTGTATCTAAGATCGAAATACACAAAACTCTGTCAAGTTGGGCTGCAAATGTTTTCACTTCCGAAGGATTCAGGTTAAAAGAATGACTTACTTGATACCAAGATCAATGTGCTCCTGAATACCAAACCCAAAGCATCCTGTGTCACTAAAGTTGCGCCTCAACAACTCATATTCCTTCACCTTCAAACCACTCTCCAAAAGCTGCATAGCCTTGTCCCCTCTAACAGTGACATAACACACAATCTTCTCATTACGCCTGAAGCCAAAAGACCTCACAGTGTACCTTGCTGTTCCATCAAAACAATAACAGTCAAAAAAAGACAAAATTAGAATAAAAATAATATTCGCATCCATGAATCATCACTAAGAATATTATCATTTATTCTTTATTAATATTATCTCTTAAAAATAAAAATAAAAATCAAAATCAAAATCAAAATAAAAATAATATTCGCATCCATGAATCATCACTAAGAATCAATGGGCACATACCACCATTCCCACCAACACCCATAAATCATCACTGAGAAAGGACCACCAATTAATCCCTTATCTATACACTTCAGTAGGCATCAAAACATATCAATATTTAACTAACCAACATATAGAAAATAATATGCAAGACCTTATTTATCAATTATCTAATTAATAACCATTGAATTCAATACCTCTATTGGTTAATTACTATCTAATCAATTACCTTTCAAGAAGAGTGTTTTTTACCCTCACACTGAGGACTTTCATCAAAATCCTTAACAGGGTATTTAGCAGTAACAAACTATTGACGATCAAAAAAATAAAGAAGAACTTACAGAAAAATAAAGAAGATGACGATCGGTTTAGGTATCGACTAGCAGCTTTAGTTTGAAAGAAACTTGAGAGCGATTGGTAAACGAAAATAGGAATTCAGGGAGAAGGGATGAGCGACGAGAGTGTGATAACGAGAATGAGAAGAGGCAGAGAAAATTTTAGGGTTTTAAGGTTTTCCTTTTTTTAGTTAAAAAACGAAAATACTCAAAAACATCAAAAACTCTCAAATATTAAGCCACGTGGCACTCTTAAGGTGAGGTTGAGGCCTCCATTGCACGTCACGTCAGCATATACGTTTTCTTTTATATATATATATATATTGTAACATCATGTGATTTTTACCCTTACATCTATTTAAATTCTATATTTGACGAATTCCAAGCTTGCCGTTACTCGCTTCTTTTATGTTACTCATACCAATTCATGACGAGTCGCCATTATATTTTACCCTATTCAATTTAGGCGTTATAACAAGAAACTTATTTAGTTAAGATCTTAATATATATTTATTTGATTTTTATATAAAACATATATACTATTAATAATAATAATTTAAGAAAAAACAATAAATGAATTAAACTCTCAAAAGTGTCGTGCACTTTCTTTTCATTGATTTATTTAGTTATTTATTTATTTTTCTTCTTTTAAGGATATAATTACTACTAATTAACTTCTAATCACCCTAAATAATTCATTAAATACCCAACCCCTTCACCCCAACTATAAATACACCACTCCTACCCATTCTAACACTTGCTCATTTCTAAATCCTCTCTAAACCTCTCAATTCTCCAAAGAAATCCCAAGAGTGGAAGTCCACTTCTAAGTGAGTTCTCTCATAAACTCCAACTTTATTCTTCTTTTTTCACTTCTTTTCTTTTTTTCTAACCCCTTGGAAAAACCTCTAGGATCTTCCCCATATTTATCCACAAAAGTGTGATAAGGGTAGAGCACCTAAAATTAGTTCCAAAGGTGGTTGTTTTCTGAATTATACTATATAATAATATAAACATATACTTTCAAGTTTCTATCTTACTAGTTTATTATTAATCTTTGGAAGGTTTGTGGTTACACCCTACCTTACCAACTCTCTTGACCCTTCTTGTGCTACGGATTTATCCACACTAGAAAGGGGAAATCCCGTGTCCAAAACCCACGTTTATTCCATAAGCAAAGTGGTTATGACATGAACCTATCAAATGGATTCACATTTCTAACTTTATACCATCCGAGTCATCTATGATGGTTTTGTGCTTGGTCTAACTCAATCTCATGACCATCCGAATTGCCCAAAAGGCAATTTGTGCTTGGTTTGCCTAAAAGGCTTGCATGACTCTCGTGAATCTATAATCTAAACTCAAACCTAAGACCCTTTATTCTCTAATTCCAGTTAACCAAGGCTAAGGAACTAATCTCCCAAGACCCGTCTTTGGAACCTTACTAAACGCACCCAAAGGTGAGTTCATACTTGTCCCCATTTTACTTTTTATCACTTTTGGGGTGTAAACATGTATCATATGCAAAACACACTAATGCTTTCATAAACACACATGCTCAATCTATTAAACATGCTTATATGCTACTTGCCATGCTTATGATTCTTAGATACTTAGACATAAATCATTTACTATTATTAGCCCACTTAACATGTATAGCGCTATAGGACTAGCACACCGCCCCCTTTATGGGTCATTGCTAAGATTTAAACGGCCTAACATGAATATGTTAGGTATACGCTGTGGTACTCGCGGGTTTGAGTTATGTCTTTTGTATGATAGGTATGTGCAATGCTATAGTATGAGATTTGAGTAAACCATTCTAAAATTCTATTTATGTAAACTAAAACTAGTATGCTCACCAATGCTTTATGTGTTGACGGATATTTTATACATGTTGCAGGAAATATTTATTGCAGGACATTCAAGACAACTACTTAGGATTGGACATAGAAACTCACTCTAGTTCAAGTTATCATATTCTTGTTGTATTTTTCGTTATATGAACTACTTGTATTTCTATTTTTAGACAATAAATGAAATTCTATCTTTAAACTATATTGTCACAAAATCTAGTGTCATGAAGTCTTTGAACAATCTACCACTAAGTCTCACCTCGATGATTCCGTCATCGGTTGGGGTGTGACAGATTGGTATCAGAGCCATGACTATAGGGAATTAGGAAAAATTGTCATGTTTGACCTAGACTATAGTTAAGTACCTTTTTGACCATTCCATTTATCATGCTTAAAATACTTGTTCTCCTTATCTTGCTTCTATTTTATTCCTTTGGTCTTAAAAAAATTTACCTTCCTATTTGGTGGATTATTCTATACTCGAAGACGCTCGTATACCACAAACGAAAGGAAATCACCGAAATAGGCGTAAAACCCTCACTTTGGTGATAACTTTCAATCCGCGTAAAATCTGTGTTTTTGAAACTACACCAAGATAGGAGTGATATCCTCACCTTGGTGGAAATTTCACAATTCTCCTTCTAGTGGACACTTACCAATTGAAGGTTAGAATTAATTTTCTAACCACGTTGGACAACGTGTACAAACCACACTCAAAGAAACGACCTCGCTAAGATAGGAGTGAAATCCGCAACTTAGCGATTAGTTTCAATCCTTGATTATTATTTTTTATTTTTTTTTTTAATCTTGCCAAAGTCTCAAATTTACTAATGACAAGGAACATGTAGTAACTGGAAGGGTGAATACCGTTAACCGAAAGTTTCGGCGAGAGTATTTCCACCTATTAGGCCAAAGCATGTTTGCAAACTCAAAGGTAAATTCGAACCACTTTGGTTAGTCTTATTTTCGTTCCGGAACACTCCAATGGCTTGCTTAAAACAAGCCCCTCATTTTATGTTAATATTATTTTCAATGATGTTTTCATGCTATGTTTTCACTACATATATTCGATTTAAATTTTTTTACTACTCGCAAAGGCTCTCAAGACTCGCATCTCTAGTACTCTAGCAATCTCTAAACAATACCAATAATCGCAAAACTAACACAAATCGAAACTTCCTTATGATTAACTATGTGCTCTATACTTGCTTATACATACGTGTTATACTATTTGAACAATGTGAAACTTGCGTCTATACGTGTAACTTGAACTTGCATACTAAATCTATGAGAACAACTTGAGCTTATGTATTTTGTTTATCTAAATTTGCATCAATTTCACCGATCTAATCTTACCCACAAACTTTTCATTGTTAACCAAAATTCTAGTAACTTATTTCCTAAATTCAAAAGTCACCTTGTTTAAAAACGCTTATGAAAATCTTCTTATGTATGATTGTCGTAGATGCCTTCCCGTCTCAACAGCATCGATCTCAACCAACTGGCGAGTCTTATTGCCCAAAAATTGATCAAGATTCTCCCTAACCTAGAGACACCAACAAACTCAATTCCAAACCTCAAACGATACCACCTTTCGACAACTCCTAAGACTCCAAATTCCAACAAAAAGCAGTACCGTGGAACCTATCCGCTATGCAACAGTTGTAAATTCCACCATCTCACTCACACATAATGCCGCATATGCGCCAACTGTGGTGCATATGGTCATTTAGCCAAAGCATGTCGCCACACCACTAAACCACGACCCGAACAACCTACTATTACCACCTCATTCACTAAAGACAATGGATGGTTATGTACCGAGTGCAACGACCCAACCCATGAAACCAGCCAATGCCCAAGACTTGCCATGGTGATCTATGATGCTGGAAGACCCACTCACCACACTAAAGAAGATTGATTTTCTTTTCTTTAAAAAAAAATTAAGAATTTCTTTATGTAATGTTTTCAAGAAATTGTTCGGATGTGAAATTTTCTTTTATGAATTACGAAAATACCATCGTTATCTTAGGTTACAATCATAATTTATCGGCAAATCTCGAACATCGCAAAATCCTTTTCTCCTTGCGTGCAATCTTTTTCAAAATCTTTGAGCAAAATTCTTCCTACTAATCCTAAGAGGATGCCTATTCTACTATAAAATCCTCACTTAAAACCTTCAACCACTAACAGATGTGTATCAAGTCGGTATGACGAAAGAGATTTTAAATGGTAAAAATGTTTAAAATATATTTTTCTTTCAGAACGCCCATTGTCGTCCATGACAAAAGAAATTTTTGTTTTTTTTAGCAAACAGGACGTATGAGCAAAGACACGCTAAATCAGACAACCTACTTCTTTAAAATCCCAAAACCTTTTCTCTTAAAATCATACCACGAGTTGAAATATTCATCAAACGCCAAACTAAAATGTCAATAAACTATTTTTTTTTCTCGCTTAATAAAATGGATTTTTTTATAAAACAAACGACCATCTTCGATAAAACTTTTACACTAAAATTTCCCCACTTCAATTAAATATGTTTTTTTTTCTTTAGCATCAAATTGACTAAATTCTTCTACCATCAAACTTGACCTTAATCTTGAAAAGCTAAAATTGCTCGCGTACCCATAAACTCAATTTGTAATGAACTCGAATTTTATGTTACCCTCAGTCAAAACATTTTACACGTTTCCATTAGGAATCCAATTGTCCATTCTTTTGTTTGATTTTATACATTTGAACGTAACCACATATGCACAAGTCTACACCGTTATGTCATGAAACAATATATCTACGCCAAAAACACGTACGGTTAACAACATCAAAAACTTGCTTAATGCCTTTTCACATTATGTGTTTGAATGTCACGTTGCTTGCTATGTTTACAACATCAAAACTGTTAAATGTCCCAGTTTAATGTCTTTTCCTCTGTGCATAAGTACTTTGTGTCCACTAGTGACCCACACATAACTAAGACAAATTATGTGGACCATACGACAATTGGACTAATTACGGGTGCACACGTAATTACAAAAATTGGGCGCATGGAAAACATAACAAGTCCTAGTGTGTGTAACCTATCATGACTTGAATAACAACACGGATGAGGTATGATAACGGCATGGTGGATACGCCGCGGGTACATCCTATACATAAATGTCCTGTCGTACTACCAAAAGTAGAGTTATTCGTGTCATGAGAAATTTTGGGTGTCGAGTTAAAGTTTTGGTCAACACTTACATTATTTATCTTTTACGATACCATTTATGTTATAGTTTGCTAGTCTAATTAAGCTTGCATTATTTATCTTTTATGCATATCATAACCTTGTTTTGAACCACACTTTCCACTATGCAACATCATCCTTGCTATGAATAATCTATACTTGCAATCTCCATCGAACTTCATTCCTTCCTCGTGCTTTCCTTGCTTAATCAGCAATCCTTACATTATCAAGAATCTATTTCTAAATCCCGTAAGCTCTGGCCTTAATCTCTAAAAGCATTTATACATGTAAAACAAGATTCGTCTCTCACTTTCACATATTTTCTTGACTAATTATATACTGGATTTCCAAAACTAAGTAACTACTATTTATTTCACTTGAAGCTGTTTTCAAATAGTACAATTTCTCATTTATTTAATCGCCTTCTAAAAGTTTTTCTAATAAAATTTTCGACCTTGTGCAAACCAAATATCTTTTACTAAAAACTACTAAATCCCACTTCTAGTCAAGGACATCTCTACTATTCGACCTTATGCTCACATATTTACTATTCCACCCAATTACCCAAAGACACCTCTTTTACAAGTCAACAAATTCTACTATTTCATATATGATATACCGTATAACTACTTATTTTTCTAAAATTTCTATATGTTATACAAATATACTTACCTACCTTCAATTTTCACTATATCATACCGTATAAATACTTACTTTCCTAAAATTCTTACTATTTTTTTATACACAGTATACTTACATACCTTCACAAGATTTGTTTTTTTTTCTATTTCATGTATGTTATACTATATATTTACTTACTTTTCCAAAACTTGCTGCATCAACTCCATATACAAACCTATTTATACGTACCCCTTACTTCACTATTTACAAAATGCTTATGTCGGTTAAGTTCTCAAATTTCTACGTACAACCTTAGTTAAAATTTTAAAAGTACTTTTCGTATGAACATAATTATCACAAAATGTGACTAGATACCATGGTTGATTTAAACATAATAAACTAACAAGTTTTTGTTCTTATTAAACCCATATCAAACCACTTACCTTTTTTTTTTGAGGTTGGCTCTTAATTAAATTTCGAGACGAAATTTCCTAAAGTAGGGGAGACTGTAACATCGCGTGATTTTTACCCTTACATCTATTTAAATTCTATATTTGACGAATTCCAAGCTTGCCGTTACTCGCTTCTTTTATGTTACTCATACCAATTCATGACGAGTCGCCATTATATTTTACCCTATTCAATTTAGGCGTTGTAACAAGAAACTTATTTAGTTAAGATCTTAATATATATTTATTTGATTTTTATATAAAACATATATACTATTAATAATAATAATTTAAGAAAAAAAATAAATGAATTAAACTTTCAAAAGTGTCGTGCACTTTCTTTTCATTGATTTATTTAGTTATTTATTTATTTTTTTTCTTTTAAGGATATAATTACTACTAATTAACTTCTAACCACCCTAATTAATTCATTAAATACCCAACCCCTTCACCCCAACTATAAATAAACCACTTCTACCCATTCTAACACTTGCTCATTTCTAAATCCTCTCTAAACCTCCAAATTCTCCAAAGAAATCCCAAGAGTGGAAGTCCACTTCTAAGTGAGTTCTCTCATAAACTCCAACTTTATTCTTCTTTCTTCACTTCTTTTCTTTTTTTCTAACCCCTTGGAAAAACCTCTAGGATCTTCCCCATATTTATCCACAAAAGTGTGATAAGGGTAGAGCACCTAAAAGAAGTTCCAAAGGTGGTTGTTTTCTGAATTATACTATATAATAATATAAACATATACTTTCAAGTTTCTATCTTACTAGTTTATTAATAATCTTTGGAAGGTTTGTGGTTACACCCTACCTTACCAACTCTCTTGACCCTTCTTGTGCTACGGATTTATCCACACTAGAAAGGGGAAATCCCGTGTCCAAAACCCACGTTTATTCCATAAGCGAAGTGGTTATGACATGAACCTATCAAATGGATTCACATTTCTAACTTTATACCATCCGAATCATCTATGATGGTTTTGTGCTTGGTCTAACTCAATCTCATGACCATCCGAATTGCCCAAAAGGCAATTTGTGCTTGGTTTGCCTAAAAGGCTTGCATGACTCTCGTGAATCTATAATCTAAACTCAAACCTAAGACCCTTTATTCTCTAATTCTAGTTAACCAAGGCTAAGGAACTAATCTCCCAAGACCCGTCTTTGGAACCTTACTAAACGCACCCAAAGGTGAGTTCATACTTGTCCCCTTTTTACTTTTTATCACTTTTGGGGTGTAAACATGTATCATATGCAAAACACACTAATGCTTTCATAAACACACATGCTCAATCTATTAAACATGCTTATATGCTACTTGCCATGCTTATGATTCTTAGATACTTAGACATAAATCATTAACTATTATTAGCCCACTTAACATGT
Organism: Ambrosia trifida; assembly: GCA_028751855.1. Classification (NCBI taxonomy): domain Eukaryota; kingdom Viridiplantae; phylum Streptophyta; class Magnoliopsida; order Asterales; family Asteraceae; genus Ambrosia; species Ambrosia trifida. The sequence goes on along the minus strand of CM054122.1, from coordinate 90,780,571 downwards.
ATAGCGCTATAGGACTAGCACACCGCCCCCTTTATGGGTCATTGTTAAGATTTAAACGGCCTAACATGAATATGTTAGGTATACGCTGTGGTACTCGCGGGTTTGAGTTATGTATTTTGTATGATAGGTATGTGCAATGCTATAGTATGAGATTTGAGTAAACCATTCTAAAATTCTATGAATGTAAACTAAAACTGGTATGCTCACCAATGCTTTATGTGTTGACGGATATTTTATACATGTTGCAGGAAATATTTATTGCAGGACATTCAAGAAAACTACTTAGAATTGGACATAGAAACTCACTCTAGTTCAAGTTATCATATTCTTGTTGTATTTTTCGTTATATGAACTACTTGTATTTCTATTTTTAGACAATAAATGAAATTCTATCTTTAAACTATATTGTCACAAAATCTAGTGTCATGAAGTCTTTGAACAATCTACCACTAAGTCTCACCTCGATGATTCCGCCATCGGTTGGGGTGTGACATACATATATATATATATATATATATATATATATATATATATATATATATATATATAGATATAACATTTAGCAATGGAAGGAACAATAAAATTCTATTTAATTTATTTACTAAATAAATAAGTAAAGGGTGTTAATAAGAGTACCACCTTATGTTATGTTGGCATTCCATCCTGTATAATGTAATAGGACTTGTATATGAGGTTTCAAAATAAGATAAGGAGTGTACCCTTATTAAAGTATAAAAAACTCGTTCAAAGTAAATTTTATAACGTTTTTTTTTATACAAACTCATCATACGTCTTTGTTTGAACTTAATTAAAATATATTTGTAACATCGCGTGATTTTTACTTTTCTTCTATTTTAAATTCTATACTTAACAAATTCTAAGTTCGCATTTATTCGCTTCTTTTATCTTCCTACCAATTCATAACGAGTCGTCATTATAATTAATCCTATTAAATTTAGGCGTTATAACAAGAAACTCATTTACTTAATATTTTAATATACATTTACTTTATCTTTAAAATAGAACACATGTATTTTTATTATAACACTTTTAGTAAAAAAAAAGAAAAAAAACAAAAATGTGAATTAAAGTTCTTTGACTTTTTACAAAAACAAACAACATAATCCATGTTGTGGTCGTCCGTTTTTAAAAAATATAATAATAATAAAAAATAAAACTAGATGTCACAAAAGTATTAAATAACTAGAACCATCTCATAACAATCAAATTCAACCCTCACCTAATTCACTCCTAACCACCTTATTTACTCCATAAATTACTCAACCACCTTACCTCACCTATAAATACACCACTCCTTCCCATTCTAACACTTGCTCATTCTTAAATCCTCTCTAAACCTCCCAATTCTTCAAAGAAATCTCAAGTGTGGAAGTCCACTTCTAAGTGAGTTTTCTCATAAACTCCAACTTTATTATTCTTTCTTCACTTCTTTTCTTCTTCTAACCCCTTGGGGAAACCTCTAGGACCTTGCTCTTGTTTGCTATGGCAAATGAATACGAGTGGTTCATCTTCTATTGTTTTTATGCACTAGAAGGTTAGTTGAAGTGATACCAACCAAGTTCACCAATAACTTAATATGGACTTGTGCTATGGTTAATGGTTGACAAAGGAAAGCCAAGGCTCTTCCAAACTAAGTCACCATACACTACTTTAACCCTATAGTTATATTATGTAAATACTAAAATATATACTTTCAAAACTCTACTAATCTAATAACTTGGAAGATTTGTGGATACATCCCTACCTTACCAATACTTGACTCTCTTGACCATCTGAATCACCTTTATGGTGGTTTGTGTTTTGGTTAGCCTTAAAGGCACTACTTGACTCTCATGACCTTCCGAATCACCTTTAGGGTGGTTTGTGTTTTGGTTCGCCTAAAAGGCTTGCTTGACTCTCTTGAATCTAATAATCTAACTCTTGAACCTAAAACGCTTTCCTTTCAATCCTAGTTATTCGGAGCTAAAATCTTCAATTCTCAAGACCCGTTTTTGGGAACTAAATAACGCACCCAAGGTGAGTTCATACTTGTCCCCCCTTTATCCTTTATTCTTTGGGGCTCAACATGTATCACTATCAAAACTCAAACGATTTTAAACTCTACAATCTATTATGCTTAGTCTAAAGTCTATCATATTCTAAATTCTATCATGCGCAATCTAAAGTCTATTATATGCTTGTACGCTATGCTATGTAGAATTATTTACTCTAACATACAAATGTTCATATAGTTGACAACCCACCTTGCATGTATAGCGCTAGAGGATTGGCTATCCACCCCCTACATGGGTCATGTTAAGCAAAATTCTTCGTGGCTAGTCGCCGTTTGTATGGTTCTCTTGCATATGCCTATAAGCAAAACTTTATTATACTATGTATGTATGTCAAAACTAGTATGCTCACCAATGCTTTATGTGTTGACAGATATTTTATACATGTTGCAGGAAATATTTATTGCAAGACATTCAAGAAAACTACTTAGGATTGGACATAGAAACTCACTCTAGTTCAAGTTATCATATTCTTGTTGTTGTATTTTTCGTTATTTGAACTACTTGTATTTCTATTTTTAGACAATAAATGAAATTCTATCTTTAAACTATATTGTCACAAAATCTAGTGTCATGAAGTCTTTGAACAATCTACCACTAAGTCTCACCTCGATGATTCCGCCATCGGTTGGGGTGTGACAATATTAATGTTCAAACTGATTGAACAGTAACCGAAATGAATAATAGATTATAAACATCTGATAAATATAATTAGTTAGGAATCTGGTTAAGATGTCATGTGTGTGGTGTAGTGGTGAGGTGGTTGGTGTGTTAGTGAATGTGACATCCGTCATTTTTTTTTTCATTATATATATATTTTTATACAAAAATAATAATAATAATAATAATAATAATAATAATAATAATAATAATGATAATAAAAATATTAGTCTAGACTAACCCTTAAACCCAAACCATTACCCTAATCCATTAACCCAACACAACCCAAACCCAATCTCTTAACAAATTCTAAGCCCACCTTAATTATTGTTTTCCAATCCACACTTGAGCCCAACAGCTTATAGCAGGCCCAGATCCAAGCCCACTTCTCCTCCTTCCTTATATGCTAAAAAAAAAAAAGAAAACAAAAACCTGTTGTTGCCAGGCTTCGAACCCGAGCCGGGCACAACCAAACACACGCCTTCACCACTTAAGCTACACCTCTTTTGTGATTTAAACCCAACCCCAATATTATTTAAACCCACTCTCGCGTCTCTTTCCTTTCTTCTCCTCTAATCGAACAGCAGACAGCAGCAACGAACTTTTTTTTTTTTATTTTTTTTTTCTTTTTCTCCTTTTAAACCTTTGATTTGGCCTAATTAACTCATGCTAATTATGAATTGACTTAGGAAACGTGATTTCCGGCCATCTATGACTCGGCAATACGTATAATTACATTCAATTGTTACCCAATTTACACAAATACGCGTTTAGACTTCAATTCGTGGTCAAACATGCCAAATTGATCAACGAAGCACCCACACTATAAATTGGACAACTACGAATCATTAAAACTCGCTCATACTCTCTTCTCAAACCTCAATCTTCTTCCAATCACACTGAAATTATCATTTTGATCGTCGTTTGACTTTTGGCTTTGACCGGGCATTCTTCAACGAATCAACACTGTGAGTTTAATATTTTGTGTGGGTTATGATCATCGGCAATCACACATCAATAGCCCTATGATTAATTAGGCTATTGATGTGTGAATTGATCAATTGTAGAAGCTAGGGTTCGTTCATACGATTTGGGGATAAACTGAATTTTCCACTGTGTATTTATTTAATTTTAAACGGAGTTAATCACAACCACTGGCCTAGGCCAAGTGGTTGTGACTAAGACTTGTAACCTCAGCCACCCGGGTTCGAGTCCCGGCTGTGGCCATGTTTTCTTTTCCTTTTGATTTTTTAACCAACAAATCCTATTATATATATATTATACATTTAAAACTTATAAATTCATTTTTAAATAATAAAACCCTTTTATAAATTCTACAAAAATTATATTATGTTGATCTGATGAGAAAGCTCATTACCCAATTTTTAGTTTTTCAAAAATAATTTATTTAATATATATTATTAATAATACAAGTTTATTCATTTAAAATTATAAAATTCAATAAAAATATCTAAACGACTTTATAAAATTTCACAAAAATTATCCTAAACTTTTATAACAATATACATTTCAGAAATAATTTTTATTTCTGAAAAACCGTTTGTTTAATATTTTTAATTAATTTTTGTTAGTTTTAATCATAAATAATTTATAATAAATTCATTTTTCAATATTTTTGTACCAAAATTTTACATAAATTATTTCTATTCATTTGAAACAGAAATACAAATTTTAATTCAAGAATTCTTTAATTTTAATATTTTTAGATATTAAAGTCATATTTTGACAATTTGAAATAATTAGATTAAATATTCTATTTTCAAGAAAATAATTTTATAAAAATTATTTTCATACTCAAAACCTTATGTTATGATTATATTCAACTTAATATTTTACAAAGAGACTTTTATTTATTTATTAAATTTCATATATTTAATAAACAATTCATTAATTAATCAAATAAACGCTTATCCCCAATTCGAAGCCCTAGAAATACATGTATCCTAGAGTTATTTCACTTACACATTATCAATTACTTTAGGTTAATCATTTGGGAGTAATCTCAATTCATATTTCGTTGTCCAGTTCAATTACAAGCTATTACGTAACAGTGAGTATTCCTACCCCTTTTTGCTTTTATACATTTTTGGGGTGTTACATGTACACTATTACAATTTCAAATACAAGTTTACATTTTTTTTACAATACAATTCTAGTACTATGTGCATTGCTTACAACGTGCTTTATGCTTAGACATTACATGTGGATTACATTTGTACTTAGTGAAATCATTAACATGGTACAAGCCGACCTTAACATTGGATAGCGCTATTTGGATTGACAACCCGCCTAGGTTGATTCTCCCCCTTTTTCATCGGAGAATCCGTGGCCATTGTTAAGTTATTATCCACTTGTTGGATAAGTACACTACAGTTCATACAGTACATTATACAGTCACAGGGTTGATTTCGCTCATTTGTTTGATACATGGTTTACATATTTGCACTGTAGCTTGCACTTGAATTGTATAACTTTTAATCTACTATATATATCAAATCTAGGAATGCTCACCAACATTTCATATGTTGACCAAACCTATTTTTGTACATGTTTCAGGTGCAGTTTGATCTAGTGCTTTAGCAAGAGACATTTAGTGTTTTATTTCAATTCAGTTATTTCAATATTTACATTTCATTTAGACAATGTAATTTCCATTTCCATGTAAGACAATTTTGATTTTTCAATAATATTTACATTTTAGTACCATGAGCTTTTGAACAATCGTCACTACGTGGCACCTCGATGATTCCGCCATCGGTTGGGGTGTTACAGATTGGTATCAGAGCCATGGTTATAGGGAACTAGGTTATTAGATAAAAAGGCCTAGACTATAACCGCACTACAACTTGCATGCATAATATTTCCTGAATTACCCTACTCCTCATTTCTCCCTACTTTCCTCCTTCTATCTTTCCCTTCTTCTCTCTCTCTATTCTTCTCATCTTTCATCCTGGTGCATAGAGATGGTGTCCTACAAGGAGTGGAAAGCCTACATCACCATGGAACAGGAGCAGTACCTTTCATGAAGACACTCTTAGGCATAATGCCTACTCTTACTTTTGCTCCTTCAAAGTTGTTGAACCTTAATGAGTGTGATAAGGACACGTGCAATCTGGAAGGGTGGACGCCTGTACACTGGGTTTTCTGGCATAGGCAAGCATAGCGCATAAATCCATTTACGGACCTGTTATGCTTACCTGGGGATTCCTGGAGTGAGTGTCCACTTATAGGCTAAAGCATGTCTTCTTTGATCACCATTGGGTTCAATTCCTTTGAAAAGTCAACGTTCTTGTTGAGCTTTACAGCTAGACAAGGATACTCCAAGCATTTTGTACAAGTTTTTCCAATAATACCCTCTCGTTTCATATACAATACTTTGCATATCATGATTGCTTACAAGATCACATCTCCATAATCATTTGTACGATTATACCCTTACATTTTCTAATCTCATGATTATTAATTAACTACCTTATAGATGTCTGCTCGCCGCATGCTCCGTGATGCCAGCCAGCGCCCTGTTCGTGCTTCTGGACGACGTTCTGATCGTCGCCTCGCATCTTTAGTCGCCGAGCAAATTGCTGCAGTGATCCCAAACCTTGTCAGTGAGATAACCCAGAATAGTAACAGTGCCAACACAGGGAGTACGACTCAATTTCGGTGCACTTTCAAACACTTTAACTCCTGCAACCCCACAAAATTCACTGGTGAGGAGGGTGCTACTGGCCTCCTCCAATGGTTTGAAAGCATGGAGAGTACTTTTGTGAACAGTGAATGTCCTGATGAACTCCGCGTTCGCTATGCCACTAGTGTCCTTCAAAAGGGGGCGCTAACCTGGTGGAATGGCGAAAAACGCAATCGAGGAACGGATGTTGCTTTATCATTATCTTGGGCTGAAGTTAAGGAACTCATGATCGCCAAATTCTGCCCTAGGAACGAAATCAGGAAACTAGAGGAAGAGTTCTATGGGTTGAAACAAGACAGTGGTGAGAATCTAGCGTATAATACTCGATATCACGAACTTAGCATACTGGTTCCACACATGGTCACCCCGGTCTCTCGAGCAATCGAAAAATATATCGAGGGATTACCTGACCTGATTCAAGACGTTGTCACTGGAGGCAAAGCCACTACGGTAGAAGAAGCTATCCAACTTGCAGCCACATTAACAGACAACCACGTAAGGAAAGGAAACTTGGTTAGGAAGGGCATCAAGACGTCTACTGAGAAAACCACCAGTGCTGTTGAACAATCTAAGACGGTTTTAGCAAAGGCCACCACTACTGCTTCGAACTCTAAGAAACGAATGGGCGATAATCAGAACCATGCTGTTGTTGATCCGGTGGCTCAGCCTCCTATCAAGAAAGCCTACACGGGAATCCATCCTCAATGCAACACCTGCAAATACCATCACCCTGCAAATCTTCCATGCCGTCAATGCACTAGATGTGGGAGGTTTGGACACCTTGTTACCACTTGTCGAGTAATGGTTGGGACACAGAGCAATCATCAAACAGCTGCCCAGGGACCACTACAGATTACTAACGGTCGGGCATGTTATCATTGTAGAGACCCTAATCACATGCTACCCCAATGTCCCAAATTGAACAATGTAAACCTGGTGGCACATGGACGAGCTTTCAATATCAATACCAACGAAACAACTGATCAGGATGACGTTAATCCCACTGGTTAAGCCATGGATGAAATTTTCCCAAGACTCGAGAATCCAATACTTGTGTTTTCATTTTCATAATTCTATTTTCATTTTGTATCCAATTTTGTCGCACTCTTTAGCATACAACATCTAGAAATTTCCTTGCGTATTATTGTGTTTTAACACAGATTGGAAATTTATTATATTGATTACGTTTATTTTTAATCATACAAGACTCTACCTTACATTTATTTGAAACGTTTGGACTTGATACTTGATTCTTACAGATGCTTTTCTAAGAAAACATCATTGGTTATTACATGAAACTAGATTTTTCCCTTAATTTGATTACGCATTGAACATCAAATTATTCATGATACTCGTAAACATTTAAATATTCATGATAACATTTACACTTAATGGTTGTAGTACTTACAAACTTGCTTGCATAAACATGCTACCAGTTTACAATCTATGTGAATAATAATTGCTGCACTTAATAGAAGTCATCATGCCTTTTTCAACAGTCGGGAGAGGCCCTACAACCTGCTCCACGACTGGTAGAGGCTATCGAACATACTCAACGATTGGTAGGGGTCACTATGCCTTTTCAAAACAGTCGGGAGGGGCCCTACAACCCACTCCACGGCTGGTGGAGGCTATCGAACCTGCTAAACAATCGGTGGGGTCATAGAAGGACGCAAAACTTTAATGTAAGGTAAATTGATGATTCCGGTCCGGAACGTAATCATGAATTTACAGGTACGTTAGGGTAGTGTGAAATTCTATTAGATTTTTTGGAAAGGCGTCCAGTACGTTTTCAAGTTATCAAAGGTGTGGTGGGTTAGCTGCGGTACACCCTGTATACAAACACTAATGATGCATTGAAGGTGAGACTGGAAGTCGGTCCAGGAACAAACTCTGGTTATTTGGTAGCATATTTAGTCTTTCTGTAGACAATCAACACGTACATATATCTTAGGATTCCTAAAACTTGAAATTTATTGATTTACTAGATTCTTATTCTCTTTACTATTCGAGACGAACCTAATCCAATCAAACCTCATATCCGAATCATTCGAATTTTCCAAACCACAGTTATCCTAAATTTTACCCTAGCATCCATAACCCTATGTTCCTAATAACTTCGGGGCGAAGTTTCTAAAAGTAGGGGATGCTGTGACATCCGTCATTTTTTTTTTTCATTATATATATATTTTTATACAAAAATAATAATAATAATAATAATAATAATAATAATAATGATAATAAAAATATTAGTCTAGACTAACCCTTAAACCCAAACCATTACCCTAATCCATTAACCCAACACAACCCAAACCCAATCTCTTAACAAATTCTAAGCCCACCTTAATTATTGTTTTCCAATCCACACTTGAGCCCAACAGCTTATAGCAGGCCCAGATCCAAGCCCACTTCTCCTCCTTCCTTATATGCTAAAAAAAAAAAAGAAAACAAAAACCTGTTGTTGCCAGGCTTCGAACCCGAGCCGGGCACAACCAAACACACGCCTTCACCACTTAAGCTACACCTCTTTTGTGATTTAAACCCAACCCCAATATTATTTAAACCCACTCTCGCGTCTCTTTCCTTTCTTCTCCTCTAATCGAACAGCAGACAGCAGCAACGAACTTTTTTTTTTTTTATTTTTTTTTTCTTTTTCTCCTTTTAAACCTTTGATTTGGCCTAATTAACTCATGCTAATTATGAATTGACTTAGGAAACGTGATTTCCGGCCATCTATGACTCGGCAATACGTATAATTACATTCAATTGTTACCCAATTTACACAAATACGCGTTTAGACTTCAATTCGTGGTCAAACATGCCAAATTGATCAACGAAGCACCCACACTATAAATTGGACAACTACGAATCATTAAAACTCGCTCATACTCTCTTCTCAAACCTCAATCTTCTTCCAATCACACTGAAATTATCATTTTGATCGTCGTTTGACTTTTGGCTTTGACCGGGCATTCTTCAACGAATCAACACTGTGAGTTTAATATTTTGTGTGGGTTATGATCATCGGCAATCACACATCAATAGCCCTATGATTAATTAGGCTATTGATGTGTGAATTGATCAATTGTAGAAGCTAGGGTTCGTTCATACGATTTGGGGATAAACTGAATTTTCCACTGTGTATTTATTTAATTTTAAACGGAGTTAATCACAACCACTGGCCTAGGCCAAGTGGTTGTGACTAAGACTTGTAACCTCAGCCACCCGGGTTCGAGTCCCGGCTGTGGCCATGTTTTCTTTTCCTTTTGATTTTTTAACCAACAAATCCTATTATATATATATTATACATTTAAAACTTATAAATTCATTTTTAAATAATAAAACCCTTTTATAAATTCTACAAAAATTATATTATGTTGATCTGATGAGAAAGCTCATTACCCAATTTTTAGTTTTTCAAAAATAATTTATTTAATATATATTATTAATAATACAAGTTTATTCATTTAAAATTATAAAATTCAATAAAAATATCTAAACGACTTTATAAAATTTCACAAAAATTATCCTAAACTTTTATAACAATATACATTTCAGAAATAATTTTTATTTCTGAAAAACCGTTTGTTTAATATTTTTAATTAATTTTTGTTAGTTTTAATCATAAATAATTTATAATAAATTCATTTTTCAATATTTTTGTACCAAAATTTTACATAAATTATTTCTATTCATTTGAAACAGAAATACAAATTTTAATTCAAGAATTCTTTAATTTTAATATTTTTAGATATTAAAGTCATATTTTGACAATTTGAAATAATTAGATTAAATATTCTATTTTCAAGAAAATAATTTTATAAAAATTATTTTCATACTCAAAACCTTATGTTATGATTATATTCAACTTAATATTTTACAAAGAGACTTTTATTTATTTATTAAATTTCATATATTTAATAAACAATTCATTAATTAATCAAATAAACGCTTATCCCCAATTCGAAGCCCTAGAAATACATGTATCCTAGAGTTATTTCACTTACACATTATCAATTACTTTAGGTTAATCATTTGGGAGTAATCTCAATTCATATTTCGTTGTCCAGTTCAATTACAAGCTATTACGTAACAGTGAGTATTCCTACCCCTTTTTGCTTTTATACATTTTTGGGGTGTTACATGTACACTATTACAATTTCAAATACAAGTTTACATTTTTTTTACAATACAATTCTAGTACTATGTGCATTGCTTACAACGTGCTTTATGCTTAGACATTACATGTGGATTACATTTGTACTTAGTGAAATCATTAACATGGTACAAGCCGACCTTAACATTGGATAGCGCTATTTGGATTGACAACCCGCCTAGGTTGATTCTCCCCCTTTTTCATCGGAGAATCCGTGGCCATTGTTAAGTTATTATCCACTTGTTGGATAAGTACACTACAGTTCATACAGTACATTATACAGTCACAGGGTTGATTTCGCTCATTTGTTTGATACATGGTTTACATATTTGCACTGTAGCTTGCACTTGAATTGTATAACTTTTAATCTACTATATATATCAAATCTAGGAATGCTCACCAACATTTCATATGTTGACCAAACCTATTTTTGTACATGTTTCAGGTGCAGTTTGATCTAGTGCTTTAGCAAGAGACATTTAGTGTTTTATTTCAATTCAGTTATTTCAATATTTACATTTCATTTAGACAATGTAATTTCCATTTCCATGTAAGACAATTTTGATTTTTCAATAATATTTACATTTTAGTACCATGAGCTTTTGAACAATCGTCACTACGTGGCACCTCGATGATTCCGCCATCGGTTGGGGTGTTACAGTGAAAGGGGTCAGGATCGACTCCCGTATCATACGCCGGTTTGGTTGTTTTTTTTCCTGTTGACTTGGTCTGATAGGGGCACGTGGCACATGGTGGACATGTACATCTGGTTTCCACTGTGCGTTTATAATTTTTTTTTTAAAATTAGATTGTATATACTTTTTTTGCATGTCTTCAACCTCATATTCTCTAGCCTGAATCCACCGTGCGGCCATCTGTTTTGATGTCGTCAGAAGACCCACGACTACCGGGGCAACAGAGAGGCTGACTAAGGGTTTTTTGTAAAACCGGAGGAAGACCCGATGTCGCCAAAACATCAGAGACGGTGGCTAAGGGGTTTTACAAAACCGGTTAATCCTTCCTTTTTTATCTGATTTCTTATCTGATTTCTAATTTGTTTTTCTTAATTGGAATCGTCATCTAGGGATAGCTTGTCGCTGTTCACCATTCCAACAACGACCATGGTGGTGCGCATGACAGCTCAGCCGCATGGTGTTGTGGTGGGGTGAGGATGAAGATGCTGAGGAAGAGGATGAGGATGCGAAGGATGATAGTGATGGTGATGATGATTATGATAAAGAAGAGGTGTGTTTCTCTAAACTTCAATTATGTGTACTTTTTTAATATTTATTGTTGATTCTTTTTGTTCAGATCTGATGATTTTATGTTTATTTGCCTTGTCATGAAGATGCTCCAGATCCACCCTCATAAGGAAATTGTTGTCGACTTTATAAAACATGAAGATTACAAGTAATTCACTATTATCATTAATGTCTATTTTGATTAATTAATAGATTTGAGGCTACTGCAAGTATGCTAAAGTTTTCGAATATGATCACAAGGTTAATTTTTTTTCTTTTTATATTATTATTTAGAATTTTATGTTGTGGGTATTTGATTTTCTTGATCCTTGATGCGGGTTTTTTTTTCATGAAAGATTTTTTTCCTTTTTTTTTAATTTAATTTAATATATAAAAGAAGCCCTTAGAAATATTTGTTTAGGATTTTAGGTTATGGGTATTTGATCTTTTGATATAGGAATGCGATAATTTGTTTGTTTCATTGGTAGGTATAGATCTGGGTATGTGCATTTTGTTTGTTTTTTTATATAAAAGATTTATTTATATTTTATTTTTTTAATCTTTTGATCATAGAAGTTGCAAACTCTCTTCCTGCTGATGAATTGGTAGATATAGATCTGGGCCGGCTGGAACCTATGAAGATCAACAAGTGATGCTTGATAAGATCGGTGGGCCGGATGGAACCTATGAAGATTTCACAAACTCTCTTTCTGTTGATGAATGTCGCTATGCTGTCTTCAATTTGGACTTCACCACTAATGAAAATTGCCAGAAAAGCAAGATTTTCTTCATTGCGCGGTAATGATATATATATATATATATATATATATATATGCACCCCATTGATCCTGATTTTATCATGTTTGAAACTTGTCATAAATGAATTAGTTTCCATATAAGCATATGCCTGTTCAAAGACGATAATCTAGATATGAATTTAAACAGGTCACCAGATACATCTAAAGCGAGAATGAAGATGGTGTATGCAAGCTCCAAAGATCGGTTCAAGCGAGAACTTGATGGAATCCAAGTTGAGTTGCAAGCTACAGATCCGAGTGAGATGAGTTTCGACATCATGAAATCACGGGCACTCTGAATAATGTTCCAGTACAAAGGAGAGGTTTGTTTAATGAGTTAAGTTATTGCATACAAACGAACTTCGTCGTTCTGTTTTCTTATTAATTTATGGCTATTTTTGCTTGATGAAAACCGCCAAATCAACACATCACAATTTTGGATATTTAAATTAGGCTGATCTTGGTTGCTTTACTGGGACGGCATAACGAAGATGAAGACGATGAACAAGTGGCAGGGGCGGAGGAGTCAGCGACGGTGAAGGTGGAACCTCTGAGCCACGTACGTTCACCTACTCCGAAGGTAATCATTTGCCTCCATCACTAGGGTTTTGTAACATCGCAAAATTTTCCCCAAAATTTTAATACATAAAAAGCCCTTATATATATATATATATATATATATATATATATATATATATATATATATATTTTGACGCCCCACCTACGGTGTGCGCATATAATGTATATATATGTGTGGCCCTTGGGGGGCAAAAGTAAAGTTGCACTAGTTTTAACGTTATTTTACTAATTTCGTGAAAATAACGTTAAAAACGACGGACGGTTAATCATGCATCATGTGGTGGCGTGGATAGCCAAAAGACAAAGGGGTACATGCACCGATTGGGTTTGTCCCGATTGCTAAGTGTTTTGTGCCTTATGTCCAAGGCTTGATACCAAACCACATCGAGCCGAGGGTCTCACTGGAAGCAGCCTCTCTATTCTTAGGGGTAGAGGTAAGGCTGTCTACATCTTACCCTCCTCAGACCCTACCTTAGCTTTGCTATAGGTGGGATTAACTGAGTATGATGATGATGATGATGATATATATATATATATATATTTTATTTTTTATTACACCTTTATCATTAATATTATACAAATGTGCCTAAGTCTTTATTTATCCTAACTCACAACTTATATACATACATAAATGTATATAAATAATAATAATAATAATAATATGATTCTAAATTCTTTTTTTTTCACATACAAGATTTTTTTTTTAAATAAAGCCTTGAGTCAAATAGTCAAAGTCCTAGTCAAAGTCTTAGTCAAACAGTCAAAGTCTTAGTCAAATAGTCAATTCATTATAAAAACTTACTTTATGGTGTTGACCAATTTTAATGGCTAATTGACTCCAAAACTAGTATAAAAACCCACCTATGACCCATTATACTTTGCACCTCTAATTGTTTCAATCCGATTAAACTTTCCCTCATACCTTTCTTCTATAGTCTATTACTTCTACACTTGAAGCTTTGATTATAAGCTCTTGTAATTGGCAACTTTGGGGCTACACATATTCTATTTCTCGAGACTTAACATTTTGCTAAGGTGAGTTTTACATAGCCCCTTTTCTATTTATCACCATTTTTGGGGTGAAACATGTTACAACATTATTTATGCAATGCAATCATCAATGTGTATATGTGTATTTCTATGTTGCATTATGTCTTGAACATGACTAGGGTAAGCACAATTCTAGCATAAACATTCATCAGCCAAACGGTATACATTGATAGATCTATTGGACTGACAATCCCACCCGGATACGTGCCTCCTACAAAGGTTGCGTGGGTGTTTGTTACTGCAATATAAACGAGTGAACCATGAGCGTATGGGATGTACCACAATACAACAGTCACAATGGTTGATTATGCACTCGATTTACTTCTAGTATGTTTTCACATATGGACTAGATTGCCATGACACATGAATTGCACAACAATTTTATTCGATTATCAAAACCTATGTAATTCTCACCAACTTTTGTTGACCCAAAATATTTTCAACTTAACATGTTTCAGGTTCTACTTGCTTGAAGATTTGAATTGATACATGAAGATGTGTGCATAGTTTTATTCAATTTGATGTACGAATTCTTGTAGAACAATTGTATGTAATTTATTTAAATCATTTAATGAAATTTATTATTCACCATGAGCTACTGAACAATCATCACTATGTGACATCCCGATGTTTCCGCCATCGGTTGGGGTGTTACAGGTTTTACTTCCCGATAATTGCTTCAATTTCTTCCATGATTTACTTTGATTACAAATCAGTGTAGGTTTCATGGGGTTTTTGATTCAGAAGAAGGTGAGTGACGAGCCGAGGAGACGTGGTACAACAGCCGGTAATCCGCAAAATTAATTTATTTCTTTATTTCTTTTGTACAAGAGATGCATTAAATCTTATACTTATTGTAATTTGATATTGTTTCAGTATGGAGTTGAGGAATTGTTTGAATGAGGTAAATGTCTTGATACCAGTTAATAAATACGTGTGCATTATATGAAAATTCAAATCATGTGTAGTATGCGAAAGTTCTGATCCTGTGCTTGCTGTGCCATAGATATTGTGGCTAAAGAGCTTTATTTGTAGTGGAATGTATGTTTGTTTTATATTTCTGTTGATTATTCTGGAAGCTCAACTCGAGGTTCGTCCAACTTCAACGTAGTGCTGGGTATTCGGACAAATCTGACTTAGATGCAGCTGAAATGCAAAAACCTAAGCTTCAAGCGATGAAAGAGAATTTAGATAGAAGGCTGGCTTCTAGCTACGAGACAAAAGGCACAATCGCAGAAACAGCTGAAGAGTATGCTTATTTCACAAAAGAGAATGGGGGAAGCCGTCTAATGTGGTTTGAAAGGTAGGATATTTCTAAGACAAAAGACTTGGTCTAGACAAATTTAAAAAAAATTGTGCGCAAGTATAATGGGTTGCTCATGTGGCTCTTTCGCAGATGCTTAAAAACCAGATCTTGGGGCGGACCCACTTGGGAAAACCGGGTCAAATCCTCCTCTAAGATCCGATCAAAATCTGGGTTCTCCATTTTAGTCTCCGGAGCTGCCGGCTTTGTTGACACCCATGTCAGCGCCGCCTTAAAACGCCGCGGTGACGGCGTTGTTGGGTTGGATAATTTCAATGATTATTATGATCCTACCCTTAAGAGAGTTCGTCAAGCTTTGTTGGAAAGGAGTGGGATTTTTATAGTTGAAGGGAATATAAACGACGTTGCATTGCTCAAGAGGCTCTTTGAGGTAGTACACTTTACTCATGTTATGCATTTAGCTGCTCAAGCGGGTGTTCATGAGCTAAGGAAATGTCATATGTGCAATATCTCGCAAGTTGTCGACAATAGTCAGAAAGGTGTGTAGAGAGTCCAAAGTCAGGAATTCACTATCACTTTCTCCTTAGCACGATATGGTGTTGCATCAGAAAAGTTTGTAGAAAGGTTAAAGATGGCATATTTGTGTCAAATGAATGGTATGTTTCTAATAAATATAAGCCCTTGGTGTTATTGGAATGGGATTTTCAACTTGCAGGTCCGCTTTTGTTTCTCCAAGGGCTCCGAAAAACACTAAATTGACTATGGAAGATCATGGTGCTGTTAATGATAAGGGATGGCAGATATGGGACATTTCTTTCTCTCAATGGATTGGAAAACTCAAAGGTAAGCAAAGGTTCACCGGCTTTACCGACAACAAACACATTTTACCATGAAGTGTGGAAGATCCAGCTGGAATTGAACCGTTCAGCCACAAATGAAGAACTGAAGATGCTGGCATCAGCGCAATTGCAAAGTCAATGCAGGCGAGTTTCGATACATACTGGCAAAACTGCTGTTAGATATTAAGTCAAAGTGCACTTTCTTTATATTTTTTTTACATGTATTTGCTTAAATTTGTTAAGGTTGTCAACTTTTGTTAAATTTTTGGGAGATGTTTGTTAACGCCTATTTATATAATTTGTAACAAACAAATTTGCAAGTCGCGTAGCGCGCGACTCTAAAACAACTAGTTCATGTAAAATAACAACATAAATATAATTTAAAGATATTATAATATATTAATACACAAACTGATTGAACAGTAAATCAAAATGAACAGTAACTTTTGTAAACGTATTAAATAGTAAATGGTTTGATAATTTAAGCAACATATTATGTGGTGCAGTTGGTTTGGGTGTTGCTGTGTTTAGGATATTGCTCCGGTTCGAATCCCCCTTGTAGAGATTCTTTTTTTACATTTTTTATCTATTATTACACACACACACACTTTTGTTCTATTAAACGTACGAGTCTTTCTCTATCCCTCTCTCTCTCTTTCTCTCTCTCTCTCTCACACACACAAAGACTCACAAACATACACATCATCATCATCATCAGCTTCGACCAAGCATTTGCGGTAAGTTTTCACCCATCCGTCTTTTGATTCTTGCTTCCAATCGTGGTTTAGGGTTCCTATTGGTGATTTAGGGTTTTGATTGGTGGTAAAAAAACAACTGTCCTCCGTCGTATCCTACCGCCAAAGATGGATGGGTGGCCACCGAGAAAGAAAGGTGGAAAACAGAGAAGGAGAAGGAGCCAGAGATGTAGAGGGTTTTACGGTTTCTCTCAGGCAAAGAAAACAAATCCACAAAGAAGAAATGAGAGGGAATAGTATCTTCATCTGCCATACGGATGAAGTCGTTGGGGACTCGGTAACGGGCTTCTTCTCTCAGCGGTAACAACTTCTTCTTCTTACAGGCCACCTCCGCCTCCGCCGCTGCCGTCTGGTTCGATGTGGTGGATGATGGCGGCTGAAAGGATGAGACAGAATCGGATGGGTTGGTGACTATGATATTTGTGGCTTACTTCAGATGTCGATATAACATATGTTGGTAATATTGATTGATTAATTGTGTTTCGATTTGAAGGTGCGCTACGTACGACATTGCTACCGGAATGGAAGAACTTTGCCTCGATGTAGTTCGGGATTACGAATTTGATGACCGCAAAGTCTATAATTAAGGATTGGATTGCTCTAGATGGTCTTAAAAGGAAAGGTTAGCTTATTCAATAATTCAGCTTTTTAAGTGTTAGGTAGAGACGTATCTTGGTTAGGTTAATTTCAATGAAACTGTAGTCAAAAGCCTGGATATTAATGTGGTTTTATTGTTGTGCAGCGACCTTTAAATGGTTATTTTCTGTTTTGCTCCTACATCGTTATGTTGATGTTTTGTTCAAATTTCCTTTTTTAAACAATTTATTATATTAAAATCAAGTAATCCAAAGAAAGCGTACAACATAATGGTTGGTTTGATGTGATGAATACAAAATAAAAGGCTGGAGGAAAATATCACTTGAAAAGTTGAAAAGTTACAAGCCTACCTTCTAGATTTGAACCTATAGTATATTAGTTGGATTTTCTAAAAAAAATGTCCATAGGCATATGGAACAGAAAGGAGGTCAGCTTATTGGTTACAATTTGGAACATGTGACAGAAAGTTTGATACTCAAAAATATATTGGCTCCTTTTGATTTGTTATATACAGAGGATGCCATCTCATTTGTATGTTGATACTTTTATAATTTCTATAGAGTAATTATTGGTTTGGCTGCAAAAATATCTTAAACTACATTACAACTGGTTTGGTTCTGGTTCAAATGCTGCAGACTCTACTAACAGCGACCAAATTCGTGCACTTCTTGGTGATGATTTTGGCTGCGACGTTTCACCATTTGACTACGGGTCTGCTGGCAAATTGGACGACATCTCTGAAATCTGCAGAGGCTCGGCAAACCGTTAACCATCGTAAGTCTTTCAATTTTAAAAGGACTATTTGGTGAACTGGTCAGTTCAGTGTATTGTGGTTAGAAGGACTTGTGGGTCATTAACGGACCATTATTTCTATTACCAATTTAACATGGTTTTCGTTTAATGTACTCAGGAGGAGAAGAAGGAAGAGAGTGAAGACGTGTTCGGTACGCCTCTCAGTGGACTACCATGTGATATGTGTGGGGTTTATAACGAGACTATGTTGAATTTGTGAGCTAAGTAATACCATATTCATGAGTTCTTTGGTAATTTTTTTCTCTTTGACTTGATAGTTTATTTATCAACATGTTATACAAGTACCCTTCTTTATACAGGTACCCTTCTTTGTAATAACGAACAGTTGCGGCGATGTTGGTGGAGTTTGAGCGTTGTTGATGCCATTTGTGATGGGAATTGGATTGTAGTCGCAATTGGCGGTGTGAGCATGTGTGAATAGAGAGATGTCTGACAAGTCGAGTCCCGGGAGAAGATGAGGTAGATTTTTGTTAGTGATGAGAGTAATTGCCATGGATGAATATTCGAGTTTCTGAACACGTGGGGAATCAACATGAGAGGTAAAACTGGGTCATGGATAATCGATAGGATAGGCGTGAACAAATTCCCATTTAGGTAGGAAATCGTAATGGCATGTATCTCCGAAAGCTTTCTTTTATTTTATTATGTAGATATATAGATTAGTCTTTTATTAATAAATCAAAACACGGAACAGTAATATTCCATTGTTTTCTTATAGCATCGCATGTCATAAGGCTTTGAGAGTCTCCTAAATCTAAATTATGGTGTCTCGATTGAAGTTTGGAGCCTCTTTACTCTACATTCATAGAAACAACCGGTATGTGACATTCTCATTTTTTGTTTCATATATGTAAATCTTTGATTAGTAGGCCAATAATTTGTGATGAATGATGAATATTACTTAAGTAGTTTACTTTCTGATTTTATAGCCTTTGTTCAGTAGATGTTAATTATTATGGCCTTTAGAAAATGTATTGTTGTTTTGGAATATAATCTGGTTATAATGGTTTAGTTGCAATGGCAGAAAATACTATATAAAGAGCAACTTCCCAGGTCTCGATTATTTGGGAAACACACTGTTTGTACGGGTCGAAACAAATGGAAAAGTTAAAAGAGTAAAAAAAAGCCATTACATTTTGAGAAACACATTTGATGAGTCTCACATAATAAAAGGTGACCATTCGTCCAATTTCTTGATTTGTTGAATTGTACTTGAATTTAGTGATTAGTTATTGTTGTTTGCAGGTTTATATATTCTTGATTTGGAAACGAGCACCCGCTGGCAGCCGCGAACTGCAGGAGTGCAGCAGCATCATTGCTGTTGCTGTTGTAAATTCTGATGATGACAAATGGTTGTGGCATGGCAACTCGAATGGTACATTTTCAGTTGGTTCGTGCAGAAAAATTTTAGTGCAGCATGCAGCCCCGTTCTTCCCGTTTAAATGGCTCAAATGGGTTCCAAAAAAGGTTTGCATTTTCGGATGGCGTGCAGAACAGGATCGGTTGCCAACTCTAAAGGTTCTCAAGCGAAGAAAAATCCTAAACGGGTCAGAACTATGCAAGTTATGCGGAGAGGCTGAAGAAGATTCGGACCATTTATTCACTTCCTGTTATGTTGCGGCTGTGGTGTGGCAAGGCATAGGCAATTGGTGCAACATTCCACCGGTATACGCATTCTCTTTTCGCTATTTACACAGATCCCACAAAACAGTTATGGGCCCGGAATACAAACAAAAGTTGATTCAAGTGATAATCCTAGGAGCGTGTTGGGTCATTTGGAAAGCGCGAAACGAACTAATTTTTAAAGGAAAACGGCTGCACATACAAGGGCTCCTTGGTGAGATACAAGCTCTAACCTACTCATGGATCAAACACAAGGCGAAACAAGACGCTTGGTCATGGGAGAAATGGGTCGCCTTTGAAATACCTATAACATAAAAACAAATGTAACATACAGGTGAAACTTTGGTGATGTAGTCTGTTGTTGACTAGAACCTTTCTAGCCTCTGTTGTAAATATTCGGGTGGTATAAAATGCAATTTGCTGTGAAAAAAGAAGATAGCAAAACATTAATGTATCTTCTGTGAATCCAAGTTTCCATAGAGTTATGGGTAGTGGTATTCATGGGACTTCTATTACCATGTGCCTCTTTTCTTTTTTCTCTATCTATCATTTTTTCCCGGTTTGTGATGCATTTGTGTGGTTTAAGATCTCAGGTTCGAAACCGGTTTGAAACATTGGTTTAATTTTTTTTTTAAACAAATACGAAAAACGCGCAACGCGCGTATGTTTATACACCTAGTTAGAGTATAAAAAAGTCTTATAAGTTACACTAGCTGATTCCCTCCCGGGGTTGAAAAATCTAATTTTACGTGATAACCTATTGCAAATGGCTCAAGTTAACTAACCACAAAATCTCTCAATCATTGCATGTTCATAGTATTCTAATCAGTAATAACTCATATTCCCCACAAAATCTAATTTTACGTGATAACATGAACACTTTGTGTGTTTTTTTCCTGTATGAACGAAACCCCACAAAAAATAGTCGATTTTTTCTCTGTTTTTTATATAGCACTATGATACTCGTTGGAAAGATAATAAAACGCTCGTTAATTTGGTGTAATTTTTTTCCTTAAAAAATCCCGTTTATAAAAGATATAAACATTTAAAAATTATGGGAGGAAATGTGATAGAGAAAATTTTAAATTTATTTTTAAATTCTTTTTTCCTAAAATAACTCAATTTAATTAAAAAAGAAAACAATTCAAAAACACCAAAAACTCTCCATTATGATGCCACGTGGCACTTTCAAAAGAAAGTTGAGGCCTTCATTGCACGTCACGTCAGCATATACGTTTTCTTTTATATATATATATAGATATAGATATAGATATAGATATAGATATAGATATAGATATAGATAGATTATCGAATTTTTTTTTTGATACAAACTCGTATGTGTTTTCGTTTGAAATTTGTATATGCATATTATAAAATACTACATAATTTTTTAATAGATGGTTGGTACGTAGGGTCTTGGTTCTGTAGCACCATTTAGACGGCAAATTGCACTCTAAATTAATTCATAGTATTATATTAGAAAAAATCAAGAACCATGATTTCAACCAAAATAACACAAATTTATTTGATGAATGTATAAGATACAAAGTCTCAGATGGCAAAAAGAATTGAGCATATTACATTACATTATAAATATATGACAAATAAATAAACCCGAAACCAATAGTCACTGTCATCTGGCACATAATCATAAAGTACTAGCATATGAAGCGACTAGTAAAGAAATCAGAAGTTGAACGCTTGTAAATCGTGTAGAAATCGTGTCGGATGAACCACTGCCCGATGGTACAGTATTCGATCCACCACCCGAGCCAGAAGGATTATTTGGAGAAGAAGGAGTTGTTGAACCACCCGGAGACGCAGCTGTTTTTGTCGAAAGATTGTGCAAAGATTAGTACAAAAACATGCATAAGTTTTATGTTTTAGATATAAGTGTAACAAAATTATAAAGTTTTTTATTTTATTTATCAGTCGAAAATATTTAATGACATATGAGTGTTAAGTTCAAAAGTGGTATTACCATTGCATTGACTAGTTGGGGGCGTTTGGACTTTGCATGCATTAGGCAACTCAAGAGCTTGAGTTTGGTTAATGTTAAGCCCTAAGGACGAACCACCACCATTTAGAACTTCACACAAGCATTGTGGTTGTGACTTGACCACACTAGCTAATTGTGTGCAACACCCTGAAGGGGGGGTCGAAGAATTGCCGCTAATGTAGCTAAGGCATGGAGACATGCTAATGATCACATTCGTGCATCCTGAAGACGATTGTGCCATAGCGTAACCACATATCACGGCTATCGTGACTACTAGCACCATCGGCTTTAAGCGGTGTATTTGAGTGTGTGCCATTGGAAAAAAGATTGTTTGAATAGTTAAGAGTTGAAATTGTTGGTAGTTTGATTGTAAAGGGTGTGTGTTTGGGTTTGATTTATAAGAGGAAGTTGGAGAAGAAAAGTCAAGCTTTAACTAATGAGTTAAGAGGTTGCATTTAGGTTACCAACTATTCTCCTAACCCATGGAACAACCCACCTTTGTATTATTATATTATACTTTTCGTTAAAATTGTAACTAATAATATATATTATTATTATTTTTCTTATTAGTTCTCTAGTGAATTTGGTTTATATTGTTCGTACACGGGTAACACTGATGATTTTTTTTTACTAAAAGATTTAAAAAAATCTTATTAAATACAAGTTTAGATTCTTAAAATGTACCCGGAGTTCAAACCTCTCATTCGAAACCCACTAAGCCATGGTTCTAATTATCATCACATCTCCTCGAAAAATATACAAATATCGTTAAAAGCTCACTTGTTCCTAAATAACGGGACAATTCGTTGTTCCAGAGTTCCAAAACACTTTCATGGTTACCAGGAACATGGTAGATACCATCTAAAGGTAACAACGAAACCATATTATTTAGAGATCTTGATTTAGCTTTCTTATTAATTTGTATTGACCATCAATGTATAATGTATTAATATCAATTAGGTAGTGATCGACTGAAGCAAACAGAACAAAGTGTTTTATGTCATATTTAAAACTCATTTAATATTCTATACCAATGTTTAAGAGATGAAATAGAAATGAGCATCAAGTTTTAGAGTTTATACTATTTTATATGTAATTGTAATTTTTATATTTTATATTTTTGTGAATTTGTATTTTTAGAATATGAAGATTAAAATATAGGTAATTAAAACATTCGTGTTCGTGTTAACCTGTGAAACTCACATCCTTATTAGTTTCATGTGCTTATTTCATGTTAAAATTTCTAACACATAAACATTTAGAGTATTTACAATAGGTTCTCAATCTCTATCAGTATAATTTAACTAGGGGTGTTCAGAATTCGATTCGAATTCGAAAAATTCGAAATTCGATTTAGTTCGATTCGATTACCAAGAATTCGATTCGATTATTAAGAATTCGAATTCGATTCGATTCGAATTCGAGTCCAGTAAATCGAATACGAATCGAATACGAATTTATGATTTTAAATTCGATTCGATTCGAAATTCGAATAAAAAAATTGTACATGTATATTTTTTAAAATATATATACACATATACACATTATTATATACACAAGTATACACATTGAAAAAAAAAACTTCTAAATTTTGGTCAAACTCTAAGAACCCATAGTGTCTATAACTTTTAGCATAACCATGTTTTATATATTTACCTTATATATCACAAAACTCTATAAAACTATACTCTCTACTATTTTTACTATTCTCGTATTTGACATATTGTTGTTTATTAATTTTGTAGATTTGTATTTTATATGTTAAAAATAATGAGTTTGTATTAGTTTTAACACTAAAAGTAAAACAATTTGTTATTTAAGGTGAATTTGAACTAAATCGAATTTATTCGAATTCGATTCGAATTCGAGTTTCTTATTCGAATCGAATACGAATCGAATAAATTGAATTTTAAACGAATACGAATCGAATACGAATTCAGGTAAAAATATTAAAAATTCGAATAATTCGATTCGAATAATTCGAAAATTCGTTATTCGATTCGTTGAACACCCCTAAATTTAACACAAGTACACTTTTTTCTCAAAGGTTGATTTATTTTTAAACAACCCCTCACATGCATTCACAAATTATACTATATTAATAATTGAAGGTAATGAATAGTGAATTGATTTTATGCTTTATTTTTTGAAGTCTGAATGTGAATAAGTATTATTAATCAGAAAGTGAATCAACATGATACGTCAATGGCGGAGTGGTTGCAGACATTGTTTGGGAAATAAGTGATCCAGGTTCGAAACATGTTGTCTACGCGTTTTTGCTATTTTTTTATTTTCTTATTTCAGATTTGTTTAACACGTGGCAGTGCATATTGTTATGCATCTGTCTTCCACTAACATGTTTTATAAACACAATATACAGCAAGACATTTTCAGATGTCAAGATTAACACACGTGTCCTCTTCAAGTATGATTATTGAGACTCAAATGCCAGACTCCCCCTCCACCGCCTAGGCCACCACCTCCTCTCTCTCTCACACACATTATATGCATAATAATTTCTTTCAAACACACACACACAACCCTCAGGAAAGTGAGCCTGATTTAGAGAGAGAAACAGAGAAGACGATAACACTTTTAACTCCGACGATGGCGGTAGGGCTCCGATTAGATTCCGACTTCTTCTGTCGGGCTGAGCATAACCGGCGATTGTATTGTATGTTTCAGATTAGATTCCGATGGCGGTAGGGTTCCGATTAGATTCCGATGGCGGTAGGGTTCCGATTAGCTTCTGATTGTATTGTATGTTTCAGGTTTGTTTTAATCTTCCATCTTATTCGTTTCGTATACTGGGGTTTCCTTTTCACCCCTATTTTTCTTTTGTCGCTTCAGATTGGTTTGGAAATAGACTCAATTCTTTGGAAACTGGAACCATTTGAATCGAATTATTTAAGTTGATCATATTGTTTATTGCGTAGGAGAATTATTTTACTTGATCACATTGTTTATTGCAACGAACGGTCAACGACGGTTGTTTTAATGATGAAAATGGATGAAGAGTAAAGTAGCTCATAATTTTGCAAAATTTGTGGTGGTTTTGCTTTAATGATGAAAATTTATGTTGACAGGGATCTCATGATGGTGGATGGTGAACAACGGTTGTTGGTGATGATTCAAGTGACGGTGAGTGGTGGTGGTAACCGGAGACAACAACTGCAGTTGTATCGGTGGTGGTTATTTGTGTGGGGGCTGTTGTGGTGGTTCCAATGATGGTGGTAACACCTTCCTTATTCCTTTGCTCTAATTTGTTGAACAATTGTATGATCTTTCATGCCTTTTGGTAAATTTGTTCCAATTTATGTTGTTAATGTGATGGTCATTATTATTCTATCTTTGATAGATAATCTTCACATGAATAGTTCTTAATGTTTGTTCAAGAAAGGCTAATAAACATTGTTTGCTTTCTTTTAGTTGGCTTCGGTTAATTAAAAAACATTGTGAGTCAATAAAGGTTTATAGAATAGTTTAAATTGGAGCTTATTGACGGAGGAGCTGATGTGTGACACGTGTGTTTAGATGTGTATATATGTGTATCTTCTCATTTCTGCTTCATTATATATGTTGTTTATTCTTGTATATAGATATAGATGCTGAAGTGTCATATATTTTTGTTGTACTGAATAGTTTATTGATTCTTAAAGAGTTGTATTGCTTCAAATTTGTTTAGTGGGAATAAAATTATTGTTATAGACATATTGGTATCAAACGTATTTGTTTGTAGAAGTCATCTTCCAGCGTAAGCATATACTTTGTTCGTCACATACTCACATTTGTATTTTTACTTATAATTCTTTGTTTCTGTGTAGGTATGAGCTCGGAAGACAGCATGCAAACACAAAAATATCCCGCAACAAGACGGTTAGAAGAGTCAGGCTTCGAGGTGGTAATGTTAAGTGGCGTGCAAACACAATTCACTTAACATTACTCACATTTATATTTTACTTATAATTCTTTGTTTCTGTGTAGGTATGAGCTTGGAAGACAGCCTGCAAACACAAAAATATCCAGCAACGAGACGGTTAGAAGAGTCAGGGTTCGAGGTGGTAATGTTAAGTGGCGTGCTTTGAGGTTAGATACAGGTAACTACTCTTGGGGAAGTGAAGCTGTAACCCGAAAGACCCGTATCTTGGATGTGGTTTGCAATGCATCCAACAATGAGTTGGTTAGAACTCAAACTCTGGTGAAAAGTGCTATTGTTCAAGTTGATGTTGCGCCTTTTAAACAATGGTATCCACAACACTATGGTGTCGAAATTGGTCGCAAGAAGAAAGCCGCTGCTGCTGCTGAGAAAGAGGGAGAGGTATGCGTGAGTATTTCGGCTTATGCATGTACAGTTGCATAACACAAGTTGAAAATCTTGATTAATAAACTAATCAGAAGGTTCATAATGCTTGTAAATTTTGACGCATTGATTGTTTTTCTTTTTACTTATTTATCGAGCTATTGTCACTAACTTAGTGTAATTATACCCACGATATGATCCAGAGCTATTTTAGTGTAATTTATTGTGATTATGTTTGTTTTTTTTACTGGAAGTTTAAGATTTTATTATGTAAGAACTGATGAACTTGAAGGCATTTAAGTTGTGGAGTTTGACTTTGTGCGATTGGTAAAACGATTTAATAATATCATGATATGCTAATCTAAATTTTTAGCAATAATGGGTCCTGAGTTAACTTGCAATATGCCACCAGCCTTTTGAATGTTTGTTCAAGTTTTTGAAGTTATGATAACGCGTTGATTTTGTTCATGTGTGATTTGGTTCTTATTGGGGGTAAAGAGAGCATACAATTTAGATTGGATCTTTACCACACAACGATGTACCAATCAAACTTCACTGTTTTTTTTCCTTTTCTATGCTGTCAGTTGTTTTTGGCAAACTTGGTGTGTTAAACATAGCTTGTGCGTGCCTAAAGTAGTTATTTTGCCTAGGGTTCACTGTTTAGTTTCTGTCACATAAACATTTGGACTTGTGGCCTGGCTTATATATTGCGAGTGAGAGAAGCATTCTTTTGGATTATGGTTTGTAAATGAACCTCATTTTGTTGCAAATATTTTTTCTTGACAATGTTATGGACTGAATTTAGTTTATGCTGTGCATGTTGTGATATGAGTACCAATGATTATGTCTAGGCTACTGGAAAAGCGATACCGTTAGTAGCTGGATTTGTGGGACAGGTGTCAGCAAGAGAGGCTGGCGGGCTTGTAGTTGATATGATTCGCCAGAAAAAGATGGCCGGACGGGCACTTCTATTTGCTGGACCTCCTGATACTGGTAAAACTACCCTTGCCCTTGGTATTTCCCAGGAACTTGGTACGAAGGTATGTCATAAAACACACGCTCCGTTGTCTGAAATTGGAATTGCCTTTTTATTTCATCTTATATGAGAAATAGTAGCTGTGGGGAAGTTTTTTGTACTGCATATCGGTCATTTTGATCTCGCTTTCCAAGCCTCAAAGGCAGGTACTCCATTCTTATATCATTTACTATATAAATCCGTTTTTATGAAGACGGGTCAATTCGGGTTGTATCTATTAAGAATGGTTCATCTGCACCTGTTTTTTTTTTTTTTTTTATCAATTTGGGGTTGCAGGCTGCTGAATCATTCACAGCGTGCAACGCGCACAGGTTGAAGTCAAGTGACCGCCGCTGTTTGATGTGAACCCAGATTCCATTTCAGCTGAATTTATGTAAGTCAATACCTCAACTTCATTCTGTCTGGCAGCATTTGTTCGTGTCCTGCTATCGAATAGGTCAATCATAGCATGAAGTCTTATTAATTAAGTTCGAACCGAGCATCGCCTGTTTATTAAATGACAAGATATGACAGCCCAAAAAATCAGTTCATTTTAAATCGTGTCTAAATTTGCCACCCTATGTAAAGTTTTATTTTTTCAATAAGTCATTGAATCCGAAAGAAGCCTCATTGACGGAATTACAGAACTGAAGCTAAAGTTGCCAATATCCGTGCAAAATCATGATTGTAATTTTAATAATTAAATTGTTGCATGCAGACTACGATTCCTATATTGATAGGGACCAAGTTTGATGATTTTGTAAGCCTGCCACCAGATCTGCAATGGACCATTGTAACTCAGGTATGTTGCAATTATAATGACATGCTTGTTACCATTTCTATAATATATAATGACATGTTTTTTAATTTAGACTTTAGAGTCTTGAGAATATGTTGCAATTATAAATATATGGATATCTAGAAGGGTTGTGGCCAGTGAGTGAATTTTGACAAATAAAAAAGGAATGATAATTATAATAATATTCCAAAATATTAGCAATATATATATATATTTTGACCATGTCTTCATTTTCATTGACATCTTTTTTTCTAAATAAGAACCAGCTTGTGAAAGACATTAGCTTGATTTTAACATACTAAGCGTGAACTTATATATTGTTGATGACATGGCAGGCGCGGACATAAGCAAAGGTTATGAAAGGACACTGTTTTTCTCAAGCGCGACGCATAATATTAATGTGAACAAGATCTTCAAATTCATTATGGCTTGACTTTTCAACTTACTATATGGTCTCTTCAACCTAACCTAAACTTAGGGGAACCCATTATCGACCTTTACTAGAAACCTCAATGTCTTTCACCTGCATATAAGCCAAACATTCGACCCGAATGGAGCTAAAATAGCTGACCTTGAGTCAACCATACATAGCCTGACTTGGTTTAATCCACTCGTGCATAGAATCCTTTGCATAAATAGGGGGTTTATCATTTTACAAATTTCACTTGGGGGGTATTGGGGAAAAAACTAAAAATGGTGATGCCTTAGTTTGAATTGGTGGTATCAAATTAATGTGTACAGTGATGCCGCCGAATGAAATGTTGTATTCATAGATGCCTTAGTTTGATTTGGCGGTATCACCTCAATTGGGATCCTTACTTCATTGACACCGCTAATGTGTAAAGGTGATACCGCCAAATCAAACTAAGGCATCTATGAATACAACATTCCATTCGGCGGCATCACTGTACACATTAATTTGATACCGCCAATTCAAACTAAGGCATCACCATTTTTAGTTTTTTCCCCCCAATACCCCCAAATGTAATTTGTAAAATGATAAACCCCCTATTTATGCAAAGGATTCCTCGTGCATAAGTTCACCTTACCTAAATCTAACTTGCATACCGGTTGCATAGCAAAGGGCTAACTTTTGTTGAAAGATTTTATTTTGCTCTTAATAGTTTTTACTGTATGTAAATATGCTTGAGAAGTAGGTTAGATGAAAAATAGATTAGCGTATTCGTTTGAATCGTTTATTAACGTGCCATGTAAAAATCGCGCAACGCGCGTATATAAATATACCTAGTTGTATTTATAGATGAACAGTGAGTCTCATAACTTAGAAAAGTAGTGTAGGTTCTTCAAATTTTATTTTTATTTTAGAGATGTACATTGATGGAGTGTGCAAACAAAAGAAAACCTTACATTTTTTTTTCTATAATATTGAGAAGATGAATATATCAAGAAATTGATGTGAATGCTCTAAACCCATTTAACACCATTGTTAATAAATATGACATTTACAAGGAACATAGATTAGAAGCATTCCCTTAATATATTCTTACTTGATATCTTCTTTAAGCCTAAATATATTTTTTTCAAAATTCTATAATCCAAATGCTTATTATCCTATCCATTTCTTATGTACCCGTCAACAAACTTGATTCGTGAAGCTTTGCCATTCTTCTATTTGACTCACCATAATAATTTGGAGATATCGAGCCTTACATTCAAACTCTTAAGTAAGGGGTGTTCAAACCGATGAAAACTTTCTAAGTCTAGATCTACTTCTATATAAGCCCAATAGACCAGCCCAATAGATTTCCACTTTGTTTGAACCAACATAGCACATAGGATACTAATTGGATGATGACTTGAAGTTCATGATTGTGTTGATGCGATGATCATATTTGCTTCTGTGTAATTTCCATTAATGCCCTTAACATGCAAGCTAATTTGAGTACCAACTTAGGAGTTAGGACCTTCTTGGTTTCATCAGGTTAATATGAAGCCTGGTTTATTTTTTCGTTGCAAGCTAAATGTCAATACAAATGTTTAGCTTGAGTGGGAATGTTAAAGTGAGTACATTATGTCAATTCTATGAATGTAATACAAAAACATGATAAAGTAAATCAAACGTACCCATTATTCCGGTAACTGTGGTGAGGGAAGACGATGCCATAGATGATTGGTGTTTCATTAGCCTCTAATCTTTCATTAGCCTCTAATCTTTCCTAATAATCTCTATACATCTCCTATAGGGAAACCCTATTTTATGGTTCATTAAGAGTAATTACATCAAGATAGAACGTAGACGGGCAACAAGTTGTGCCGCCACTCCTTTCTGAAATATATAGTATAGGTTTATATATTCTTACATGTTAAGTTGTAAATATATTCTTACATGTTTAGTTGTATAGGTTTATATTGAACTAGTAAATTACGCGCCGCGCTAAGCGCGGCGTAGAAACATAACTGCAACCGATTCGTCATAACCTACAAAATTTTCCAACGAACAAGGGAGTTACACCAGCGATACTGCAAGGGTCTGGTAATCGGATATGACAACGTAGAGAGTCGTATTGTAACGTCGGTGCGCCGGTGCGCATTGAGGTGAGCAAAACGGCTAAACCATCTGAAAACAATTTAATAAAAGAAAACGGTCACCATCAATAGAAGGTTTTAATAATAAAAGTACTGCGATGGCATTTTCGAGATTACCTCGAAACTAAAGGTTTTTATTTTCGTTTTAATAATAAAACTACCGCAATGACATTTTTGTAATTACTTCAAAAATGATTTTATTAAGAAAACTACCGCAATGGCATATTTGTAATTACTTCAAAATTAATGATCTTTTATTTTGGAAATTACTAATGGCATATTTGTAGTTACTTTAAAATCAATGGTTTTAATATGAAAACTACATGAATGGCATATTTGTAAATACTTTGATATTAATGATCTTTTGTCTTGGAGGTTACTATTCCTAACGACATGAATTGTTATATATAACTAGTAGGATCTCGCGCGTTGCGGTGGGGGTGCACGATGTTTGGCTATATATAATTGGCATGTATGTAATTGGTATGTTTAGTTATATCTTCTTCAACCGTCCACGCGTCTTTCTTAACATGTGATTTATCGCAACACGAATACAAACACATAGTATACGGGATGGGAATGGTGGTGGTGATGCTAGTTTTAGAACTTAGAAGCATTCATATGATGAAGGGGTGTGAGGGGCATTAATTAGTGCTCAGGCAACAAAATCATGTAGAATTGGCTTCCTTCTGTGCATACTGCATGCATGATCACCTCATGCATTATTTGTTTATGGGGTCAACAATTGAAAAAAGAGCATACAAATGTATTCCAAGAACGGTTGGTTTTTAACGTATGGATTAATTGATCCCATGAATGAAATTAAGAACACTATCATTAATGATTGGAATCATCGATCTGGATCTATAACCGTATGATTGCATCTTAAAGAATTTAAATAGGCGCGTCTCTGTTGGGAGAGTGGATGCGTGAAGGACATGTTCTACATTTAGCTTTAAGAGTTGTTTTATTGGCAAATCATATAGATAACCATAGGAGATATTTATATAGAAATATATATACACATAGATATAGATTATTAGGGTAGGGATCCTAAGAGAACCAACCCCTATTTGAAAAATGAGAGAACCATTCTGGGCCACACATTTCATAAAAAGGCAAATTTTTTTTTTTTTTTGCATTAATTGCACATTTTTATGCAAGGAATTTTTTTTTATTTTTTTTTGAATTTTTTTATTTATAGATATATGTATATAGCAGTTATACATATGTGTATATAGCAATTATACATATGTGTATATACCATTTTTTAGCTATACATATATGTATATTTCAGTTATACACATGTGTATATTGCATTAAACATATGTGTATATTGAAAAAAATACAAAAAAAAATAATTTTTTTTTCTGCATATAAAGCATTGATTAAAGCAAAAAAAAAATAAATAAAAATTTTTTTGCTTTATAGAAATTTGTGGTCCGGAATGGTTCTCTCAGTTCTTAATTTGGGAAAAGGTTCTCATTTGAACTAAATCCTAGATTATTATTATTATTATTATTATTATTATTATTATTATTATTATTATAATAGATTTTCAGCAGTGGTAGCATAAATTTTAAAGAAAGTACAAAATTGACTTGATGTAATATTTGTGTAATTTCATAACAATGCTTCTTGATGTCATCTTATATTATGAATTCTCTAAAATATTCTATGCCATGATGTTAAACTTTTCAAATGTTTCAGTGGTTTTAATATACCATTATTAATTACTTTAATGTGTTAAACAAGTTGATTTAATAGTTGTATTAAATTTGTGTTGATGACTAAATGAAAATTACATATGTACCCATTTAAATAAATATGAAATGACAATCTTATCCATCCAGAATCCACTATATAGTAGTATAGAAGTATAGATATAGATAATTTGTTAGAAGTGTTAAGTGTAATCTCTTTTGTAGTCATGTAAATGGTGCCCCTCACCTATTCTTTTTCACAATTACCTCAATATCTATATCTATACTACTATATAGTGCATTCTAGATGGGCAACAATGTAATTTAACTTTATTATAGAAGGATATTATTGTAATTTACATCAAATCATTAATACATTATTTAATGTAAACTTCTAACTAATTAATACTTTATTTAATAAACTTATAATTATAATTAAATGAACTAAATGCATTTTCTCAACAATAATTTTTATACTTATAAATAAAAAATAAGATAGAGATACATATATAACTAGATTATATCCCGGGAGCGTCCCGAGTTGAGAAATTTAATATGATACATCAATTTTACATATGAAATAGACTGATGTATGTAACAACCGGCAAAAATAAGGTAATTCCGTACAGATTAATTAATATATGATTAACGTAATTAAATGCAATTATGTGTGATTTAATTATCAAGGCCTTAGGAGATAGCAATTTCCAAATAGTGCATAGGAATGCATACGTTTAATGGTAAAGCATGATTGGATCATGTGCGAATAAGCTATCCGGTATGGACGTTGGCAATTACCCGGTAATAATTAAATAAACGAAACGAATCCCGGACACCCAGGATATAAAATAAAGGGTATTTTCATAAGATATAATGAGTTTTGGAACTCCAAAACCATAAATGAAAACGTCTTGTACAAATCTCCCGGTAACGAATAAAATGCGCGTATCGCACCCGATACGCGTATAACTCATAATTTCACCCGGCAAAGGCCTAAATAACCAATCAACGCTTAAATTAGACTATATTTAAGGGTTATTAAAGGTATATTTAATGTCCGGATAACGCATGATTAAAACCCGAAAAATACCCGAACGACACCCGAACGACGGGGGATTAAACATAACAAACAATGGGTATTTATTTGAAGTTGTGGGCCCCACTTACACCACATGGGGGCCGGCCTAAGAGGCCTTAATATACCCACATTTTATGTTTAATAATTATAATCTAGAATCCTAATAAAGCATGCATACATATAAGGCCAAAACATGTAAGAAAAGGTGAGTGAAACATTAAGTACAAAAGTAACTTATCCTTGTCCCCTTTGATCAAATTTTCGGCCAAGAGGCCAAGAAAAGCCAAGACAAAGCTAGCCATCATTACACTAGAGTGTGTGCATGCATGGAAGGGTCTTGTATAAAATCAAGTGTAAGATTAGGAAAGATCATAATCAATTAACCAAGATTCACAAGCCACCCCTCTTGTCCCTTCAAAACTCACGGCCAACTCACCCCTTCCACATCCATCCAAGATCAACTTTAGTACAATACATATCTCTCATATCCTTAGTAATAATCACAAGATCCATGGAAGATTACATGTGATAAGGATATAAATAACACATGTTAGAAGATTGAAAAGCAAAGCAAAACACTCTTTCTTCTTCCCTCTCTTGGCCGTAAGTTTCCATACACACCCACACATTGTTCTTTCAAGTTTTTACATCTCCAAAATACTTAAAATCATCCATCATCCAAACCCCTTTTGTGTGTTTCAAGAGCTTGGAGCTAAACCACAAGGAAGAACACACTAAACCCCTCTCAAATCCAAGGTTTTTGTCTTCCCTAGCCTTGTGCTAGTAGTAAGCTTCTTAATCTTGTTTTTGATTGTTATTTTTCATGTATGTGTTCCTAGTAGCAAGTTGTACATGAAGGGTTTAAAAATGGTTTTGGACATAATCTTTAATAGGTTTTCATGTGTAAAATGGAAGATTAAAGATATGAAAATAAACCATGGATTTGTTGATGATGATGTATTAGTCTTGAAAATATATGAAGTTTACATATAAGACTAAGTAGGATGATGTTTTGGTTAAGATTTTGAAATGAACTTGAATATGTTAAAACTAACTTTAATTCATCTTATTATGATCATTTAAGTTATAATATGTGGTAAAACATGTTAGAAGTTCATAAATGAATAAGATGGAAAATTAAAGTTAACTCACTTGGATGAATGATATTTTGAAGAAATGGACAAATACATAAAACATACATATAATTAGTCTTTCATATGGAATATAAGACTAACATAAGTGTTTTGATACAAAAATAACTTACCAATAAAAAGTTGAATCTTCAAAGTTAACTATTTTGAGTGGAAAATGCTAACTTTGGAAGTTAGAGTGGAAAAATGCAACTTTTGTAAGTTAAGGGACTAAAGTTGTAACTTTGAAAGTTAAGGGGCTAAAATGAACATTTTAGAAACTATTAGTCCAAAAATACAAGTATGGAAAGTTTGGTGTCAAAAATGCAAGTAATAAAGTCTAAGGATGATTTTTGTAAATACTAGTAAAAATACTTGGGTATTTTGTATAAAAGTGTATTTTTGAAAGTTATAAAAATATAAAGGGTTTTAACATAAGGATTTTTATAAAATAGAGATTTTATAAAAATATTAAACAAACTTGGGAAACTTATACAAAAATGAATACTTTTATATAAATGGGAATATAAAAGTGTTGGAAACATTTTTGTAGTTAAGTTGACAAGTTGGGTTAAAAATACATAAGTATTTTAACCATCCAAGTAACATGTGAAAATAGGAAGAAATATGGATAATATTTCTATAAAATACATGTTGGGAAAAACTTGGAAAAAATTAACTAATCAAGTTAAGATATCGAACTAAGACGCGTTAACGAACCGTACACGGACAAACATGAGAAAAATGCCATTGCGGCAAGATAAGAAAAATATATATTTTAAGAAGTAAAATATATATACATTATGGGTGAAAACAAATAAACACTTTCCTAAGTGTTGGAGGATTAATTCGTGGGAGAAACACATGACACAAACGAATAAGACGTTAAAACAAACGTATATACTTAACAAGAAAAATTACACATTTATATATATTTGTACGCTCGTCTCGGCAAAATTCTAGTATATCTACTTAATGGGAAAGTAGATATGCGGGAAGGAAAGCCGCGACGAGAAGGCAAGGATATATACATGTGTATGTCGTACCAACGAAATCCTAGTATATTTATTTGAATGGGAAAATAAATATACGGTGTGGTGAGTTGAATCGGACGTTAAGAATATACAATCGAACGACAAGATCTTAGCACGTTTGTTTAAATGGGAAAACAAATGTGTGGCAAAGTGAGTCGGGTCGAGGATTGAATTATATATTATATCGAGCGATGCGATCTTAAGTATAATTATTTAAATGGGAAAATAATTATATGTTAAGTGAAGTTGAGTCGATGATAATAAGATACAAGTTATGGAAATATTAACAAGAGTAATATATAACTTGTAACACAAAGGGTAATGTAACGCCAACAAAACCTAGGATACGCGCTTAATTAAACGAGATTTGGAACAACTTGTGGTCGGGAGTTGGGTGTACAACTTGCCAAGGCACATGCACTATAGGAATAGTGACTTATACGTCTAGGACGTTTGTAGGTGCGAGACCACCCCTTGCTATTCACCCTTTTGAGCCAGACGCAGTTTCAGGTGAGTTTCACGGCCCCATTTTAAACTATTTTTATGTTTTCCGGGGGAAAGATATGTTAGGGATAATGTTTGACGGGTTTATTACTTGAGGTGTGACCGCCACTCGGGGTTGAGTCCT
The DNA here is from genome assembly GCA_028751855.1 of Ambrosia trifida. NCBI lineage: Eukaryota > Viridiplantae > Streptophyta > Magnoliopsida > Asterales > Asteraceae > Ambrosia > Ambrosia trifida. Next base: position 90,744,186 of record CM054122.1, on the reverse strand, counting down.
CGCCTCTATAATCATTTATTCGGAAATGGAAACCGGAGGAATATTCGAATAGTACTATTGGTGCCTGACAAGGCCCACCCCTAATCGATAACGTCGATTTTGCATTAGGTTATGCCTGGGGTGCAAATATTCTGAACTTAAGTCGTGGGAAACCGAGTAACGACTTGGAGCGGGGCACAATTATTATATGTCTTGGTTTGATTATAGTCTCAAGTAGATTTATAGGAATTTGCAACTCCTATATATTGTCATAACATGGTATTCCCAAGTATTCAAGTTTTAGAAACTGAAAACCTGTGAACTCACCAATATATTTATATTGACGAAACTTTTTAAACATATCTTTCAGGTAACTAGATGATGAAAGATCAGGCGAGCAGGGTCGGGGAATCTCCAATGCGACGTCGAACTTTTGTGGGGTTTCACTTTTATTTCCCAAGGCATTTGGGATATATATGAGAAACCTCTATGTTTATTTCAAAAACAATTAACTTTTGTGTAATGTTTGAAACTGATTTGACGTCATAATAAATGACCCATTTTCTTAAATTACTTGTGTTTAGCAATAACCTTGACTTTATGCTTTTGAACCGTCGCGCCACGTGTTTCCGCCTTTGTCGTGGTGTGACAATGTATAACTCTAATATTAATATCTAACCTAAAACAAATTAACAATGTACAATTCCAATGCTAACATCTAACCTAAAATGATGTAGAACTTTAATGTAACTCTAATATTAACACCTATCCTAAAGACTAAACAAATTTACAACTCTAGCATACTAATATTGATACCTAACTTAAAACAACGTATAACTCTATTAACCTATTCGTACTGATTTAAATATAATTAGTGACTTGTCTATACATGATTAATGATTTACCTGAACATTTTGTGTTTTTTTTCCTGTATGAATAAAACCCCACAAAAAATTTCTTCGTTTTTTATATAGCACTATGGTACTCGTTGGAAAGGTAATAAAACGCTCGTTAATTTGGTGACAGTTTTTTCTTTAAAAAATCTCGTATATTAAAGATATTAACGTTTAAAAATTATGAGAGGAAACATGAGGGTGAAAAATCCAATTTTGTTTTTAAATTATTTTTTTCCTAAAATATCTCAATGCCACATGGGATGACACATGGCACACTCAAGGAAGAGAATGCCTCTTTGATTGCCATGTCATTAAAATAGCTTTGGTTTATTATATGTATAGATAGATTAGAATAAAAGAAAATTAAAGAAATTTATAAAAACAAAATAAGTAATAGTATTATGTTATTATAGTATAACTAAGGAGCATAATAAACTTAAAGTTATCTATTTTTAAATATCATACCGTTGACACGACACATAAAATTGAAAATATTATATTCTTTAAATTAAAATAGCATTATTAATTATTGTAATAAGAGTAAGTTATTTAATATTTTATCAAATCTATCTATACATATAATAAACCAAAACCATTTTAATAACATGACACTCAAGGAGGGTATTCTCTTCATTGAGTGTGCCATGTGTCATTCCATGTGGCAAGGGAGGAAAATAATAATTTAAAATTTAAAAACAAAATTAGATTTTTATCTCTAATGTTTTCTCTCATAACTTTTAAACGTTAATATCTTTTATATACGAGATTTTTTAAAGAAAAAAATACACCAAATTAACGAGCGTTTTATTATCTTTCCAACGGGTACCATAGTGCTATATAAAAAACGGAGAAAAAAACGACTAATTTTTTGTGTGGTTTGTTCATACAGGAAAAAAACACAAAATGTTCAGGTTATTCATTAATCATGTATAGGCAAGTCATTAGTTATGTTCAAACCAATAAATATGATTTTTATTTACAACATGTGTTAGCATTGGAGTTGTACATTGTTTTAGGTTAGGTTTTAATATTAGAGTTATACAGTGTTTAAGGTTATGCACTAACATTGAAGATACATTGTTAATTGTTTTAGGTTAAGTGCTACCTGAAGCTTTCCTGCATGTAACTGTAAAACGCATCAGTGTATTTCAGGTGTAAAATTGATATTTCAAATTAGATTTCTCAACCCGGGATGCTCCCGGGATATATTAGTTTAAAAAAAATTGTGGGTTTGGGTCGGGCCTGGGATTAGGTGATACCCGACCCAATTACCCTTTTTTATATTAGAATATGATAACTTATGACAGAGATTTTTTTTATAATAATAATAATAATGATAATAATAATATTCTTTAATCATATATTGGCAAGTCATTAATCATGTTGTCATATTAGATATTTTATTATGTCATATTAGATATTTCAACCCGGAACGTTCTCCAACAGGTAATTGCTATGTTTTTTTTTTCTACCATATTCTGAAATAGCTCAAATCTTATTGTATGCAGTTAAAGACCTTTAACTGAATGTATTGGTGCTAAACAATCTTTGTCCCCTTGAAGTGATTGGGATCTTAATATTATGTTTTAGGTGTTGATGTTGTAAGGTGAAATTGATCTTTTGGTATATTTTTTTAAAAGTATCTAATGTAAGTTGATACATAAATGCCATTTTTATAGTTTAGATACTTCTAATTTTATTCACTTTACTTAGATTTCTCAACTCGGGACGCTCCCGGGGTATAAGCTAGTGCATTATATTTCTTTAAATTAAAATAGCAATATTTAATATGATATGTAATAATATTAAGTTATTTAACTGTTTATCAAATGTTTAAAAACTATAATTTGTTGACTAAATCAAACTATGGATTATACTTCATTTTCTACCGGCGGCCCTAAAAAGCACTGTATTACTTATTAGAAACATTATATAAAAAATTACGCTTGAACAAAATATAATTTGAAGGTACGTGAGGAGATGAGTTCGTTGCAATTATTACTAGATATTCATATTGGTTCAAGTTCTCTATTCGTGCTTCCGAATAAATGAATTATTGAGACTAAATGGATATTGAAATGTTTTTTAAGAAACTTATATTTCAACATCTTTGACAACAAAATAGAGAAAAAAAAGACTCGAAAAGTGTCCATTACATTAAAGTGTCCAGTTTGGGTTTAAAACAAGTTTGAGTTCTTTTAAGTTTTTTGGCCAAATCGACACGGGCTAGAAACCACGATGGGCCAAAAATAAACCAAACCTCCTATAACTGATTGGCGTTGAGGAAAACTAAAGAATTTTTTTTTTTATTTTTACAATATTTTAGTTTTAGGCTTTTTTATTAGTGTTATTATTACTATTTTGTTTACATTTCCATTTGACAGAACGTGGTATCAGAGCCAAGGTTATAGCGAACTAGAGTATTTTCTTTAAAAAAAAAAAAAACTAGACTATAACCGGATTTGGTTCTAAAGATAAAGTTTTCAAAAGAAAATATACATGGTTTTAAATAAAAGTAATTTTCAAGAAGCATTGGGCATGAGGAGATTCCGACCAAGCCAGCCATGAGTATTGTTATGCTGTAACGTGAAAATTAGAAGTTAGGGAGGTTACTATAGAGTACGCCATAACTGTCTAATTTAAATAAATCATATATACATGTACGGTTCTTTTGCCAGGATGTCCGACGCTGGAAGTATAGCGCCCAGTATCGATAGCAGCATCCAGATCATTCCTGCGCCACCGCCTGAGCCAGTAGAGCTAGTAGTACTTGACGCAGAGGACGAAGACGTAGAGATGAACGCCGACGGAGGTTCGGATGACGACTCGGATGAGACGGATCCTAGCGAGGATCCTGATTGGGCACCCGCTGTGATCGACGCGCCGCTACCCGTTGTACCGGCCGCACCGATAGCCCCACGCCCCATTCGAGCTATTAGGGATTTTCCCGAGGGCTGTGCCGGACCGTCCCGGCCGATCCCAGCCCATTCGGAGACAGTAGAGTCTCCATTCGACCGGCAGGCTCACGTGGAGCACGAGCCAGCACCCTTACCTCATATTCACATACCAGCAGGCATGAGACTCCTGCCTATTCCCCGTGGGAGGAACGGATGGATATCCGACGACTCCGATGACGAGTCTGTGGGCTCGGTAGGGCACATGTTGGTGCCAGAGATTCAGGCTGACCAGGAGGAGCCAGTGGCTCCAATGTTAGAGGATGCACCTGCTGATCCCATACCCCCACCAGCACCACTCGAGCCTGTACCACAGGAGGGACCAGCAGCACACATACTCGAGGGTAGCCCCGCTGATAGCTCTGAGCTACGCAGGGCAGGCATGGCAACTTTTGCCACCGCGAGCCCTCCTACCCCCACTGTTGTGGTATCCACTCCAGAGTGGGCCACTGTCTCGGAGCCTTTAGTAGCACCACTAGCCGAGCCTATGCCACCACCCACCATTGCCCTGACTATACCCATCCCCACCATTCCCAGCATGACACCTGCACCATACCCTCTAGGTGCAGGGGACCCTTATATGATGCCACCCTACTTTTCCATCAGGCCACCCGGTTTCACTCCATTACTGCCACACATACCAGTACCAGCCCCCTTCGGGCCCTTCCCATCCACACACCCTGATATACCCGGACCGTCCCACCTTCCCAGGATGACACCCCCCTCTGGACCCGCCCAGACCTCAACCATCACTTTAGAGCAGGATTTTCAGACTCTAGTCAACACGGTGCAGCGCACCGTGAATCAGGTTGAACAGCAGACGAGGTTGATGTGGGCTAGGATGATTGACACTCGTGATGCCTTGGCGCATTACGCAGAGGAGCTCTTGCGCATGGATGCGCAGAGCGGGATTACTGGGGATGCACACTGGGCACATCGACAGTTTTTGTACGAGCGCATCACAGAGATCAGCATGACGATTAGCATGTATGCGCCGCAGTACCAGTATCCACCGCCACCGCCACAGTAGGATGTATCGGGGATGCACAGAAGACACACCAGCTTATGTACATATTAGCAGCAGTATGGTAGTACAGCACGGGTTATGACACTCGTCTGCATTTTGCCTAGCCGTACGGGTATTACGGCGTATGATATGATGTTTTATTATTTCAAAAGCAATGTATTGTATGAGAAATGTATTCTCCATTTTGTATTATGAACAAGCATTGTACTGATATTATTGAAATTAATGAAAAATCTTATTATTATGGTGAAATATGTTGTTGTCTATGATTATTATTGCTTACTCCATGTGTTGTGGTTTGTATATTTGTGTGGTGATGTTGTGTTGATTTCTATTTATATTTCTGTATGATGTATTGGTATGTTGTGTTATGACATGGTGTTGATTATTGTGTTCGTGCTTTGGTTTGTTATTTATGCTTTGTATTGTATAAATGTTCGCCAAATTAACCTTTGATAATTATTATTGAAGAAAAATGGCACCTGCCACCCGAAGCAATAGTGGAGCAGACGGACTGCCCACAACACCGGCCGAGCTCGAGACCATGATATCCGAACGCATAGCCCGCGCGATCGCGGAGCACGAAGCTGCACGCTCCGAAAGATCTCGCGACTTGACTGGGAGTGACCGACAGGAAACTTCCCCCACTGGTAAGAAGTTGAAAGTAATTGATAAAGCAATGGGAGAATATCCTAAAACTCCTGTCCCGTAATAACATACAACTTTATTAATGCAGAAACGGCCTCGCGAGAGCGTGGCTGCACTTTCAAAGCCTTCCTCGACTGCAAGCCGCTCAATTTTAACGGCACGGAAGGATCAGTTGGTCTGGTCAAATGGTTCGAGAAGACCGAGGCTGTTATTCGCATCAGTGGGTGTACCCCACGTCAGTCGGTTATGTACTCCACCAATTTGTTCTTAGACCAAGCACTGACATGGTGGAATGGTCAAGTGCAGTCTTTGGGTGATGACACTGCTTACTCTCTGTCGTGGGCAGAACTGAAGGAACTGATGATTGCTGAGTACCGTCCGGCGAGTGAGGTACAGAAATTGGAAACTGAGTTTTGGAACCTCACTATGGTGGGAGCAGACGTTACTGGATACACGTCTCGATTCCACGATCTTGCCAGATTGGTGCCACGATTGGTTACCCCTGAGAACAACAAAATTGAGCGCTATTTGTTCGGTCTAGCACCGCAAATACGCAGCATGGTCACTACTTCTAAACCTACGACCATGCGCGCGGCTATTGATCTTGCGCTCAGTCTCACCAAAGATGCCATACGCATGGGTACACTAATCCGCCAAGTTTCCGGATTAAAAATTTCTGAAGCAAGTAGTGTTGAGGCCAAGAACCAGGGATCAAGTGCAGCTGTTGTAACTAATGATCAGGATAACAGGCAGAGGTTTGGGAAGAGAAAGAGGGATGAGGGAAAAAGGGATCGAGCGTCGGGTAGCTCGAACAAGAAAGGAAAGGGATATGCCGCCACGGGACGTGGTAACGGTAACAAACAGGGAAACCAGGGGAGAAACAATGGATTAACTTGCGGGAAGTGCCACCGCACCGGGCACAAGACTGAAGAGTGCCGATCTGGAGCACCAAAGAACGGAGGGGCCAGACCCTGTTTTGCATGCGGGTCATTGGACCATTGGAAGAAAGATTGCCCCAAAGTCAACAATCAGGCCCGCGGCCGGGCATTTGTGATTGGAGCCGGTGACGCACGGCAAGACCCCAATGTGGTCACTGGTACGTTTCCTCTAAATGGTCATTATGCCTTTGTATTATTTGATACCGGTGCTGACTTTAGCTTCGTATCCATTGAGTTTAAAAGACTACTTGGTTTAAAAACTAGCAAACTAGATACACCCTACTCTATAGAACTGGCTAATGGTAAAACTATTGAAACGAGAGAGGTAGCAAAAGATTGTAAGTTAGAACTCTGTGGGCACGAGTTTGGGATTGATCTATTACCGGTTGTATTGGGAAGTTTTGACATCGTTGTTGGTATGGACTGGTTGTCCGCGCACCGTGCCATTGTGGTTTGCAACGATAAAGTTATTCAAGTTCCCCTCGCAAGCGGTGAAACTCTCTCAATTCAAGGAGAAAGACACGGGACGCCACTAAGGATTATTTCGAGCATGAAGGCTCGTAAGTGTCTGAGAAAAGGGCTTGTCGCATTCTTGGCACACGTAGTAGACAAGAAGGCCGACGAGCGAAAGTTGGAAGACATTCCAGTCGCCAGAGATTTTCCGGATGTATTCCCAGAAGATTTGCCGGGGTTGCCACCACCTCGACAAGTCGAGTTCCGCATCGACCTCGTTCCCGGAGCAGCTCCTGTGGCACGATCGCCATACCGCCTAGCTCCATCAGAGATGCAGGAACTGTCCAGCCAGCTACAAGAATTACTGGACAAGGGTTTTATAAGACCGAGTTTCTCACCTTGGGGAGCTCCCGTCTTATTTGTGAAGAAGAAGGATGGCACATTTCGCATGTGCATCGACTATCGAGAGCTGAACAAGCTAACCATCAAGAATCGCTATCCTCTCCCCAGGATCGACGATTTATTTGATCAGCTCCAAGGTTCCAGCTATTACTCCAAGATCGATTTGAGGTCAGGCTATCATCAGTTGCGTTTACAAGAAGAAGATGTACCAAAAACGGCCTTCAGAACCCGGTATGGACACTATGAATTTTTGGTAATGCCGTTCGGCTTGACCAACGCACCAGCGGTTTTCATGGACCTAATGAACCGCGTATGTAAGCCATACCTGGACAAATTCGTCATTGTCTTCATTGACGATATTTTGATCTATTCACGCACGAAAGAAGACCACGAGAATCACCTTCGGTTAATTCTTGAAGTATTACGCAAAGAGAAGCTCCATGCTAAATTCTCGAAATGTGACTTTTGGATTCGGGAAGTCCACTTTTTAGGCCACGTGGTAAACGAGAAGGGCATACACGTTGATCCCGCCAAGATCGAGGCAATTAAAAATTGGGAAGCACCTCGAACTCCTACCGAAGTACGACAATTTCTAGGCCTTGCGGGTTATTACAGAAGGTTCATCGAGAACTTTTCAAAAATAGCACAAGCGTTAACCATGTTAACCCAAAAGGATAAGAAATTTGAGTGGACGGAAAAGCAAGAGGCAGCATTCCAATTGTTAAAAGACAAGTTATGTGGCGCTCCGATACTGTCACTTCCAGACGGTACGGAAGATTTTGTGGTTTACTGCGATGCCTCGCATCAAGGTTTGGGTTGTGTATTGATGCAGCGAGAAAAAGTAATAGCATATGCTTCCAGGCAACTGAAAATCCATGAGAAGAACTACACTACACACGATTTGGAATTAGGTGCAGTAGTGTTCGCTCTCAAGATATGGAGGCACTACTTGTACGGAACCAAGTGCACGATTTTCACTGATCACAAGAGTTTGCAACACATCTTTGATCAGAAGGATTTGAATATGCGGCAACGGCGATGGGTTGAATTATTAAACGATTACGATTGTGAGATAAAGTACCATCCCGGTAAGGCGAACGTCGTAGCCGATGCCTTGAGTCGCAAGGAACGGGTTAAACCATTGCGTGTTCGAGCTTTGGGATTGACTATCCACACGAATATGACTGAACGAATTCGTGAAGCTCAAGTTAACGCCCTCAAACCCGAGAATGTCAAAGGTGAAAGGTTACGAAAGATGGTTGATTCACTGGAACCAAAAGCGGATCAGACATTGTATTTCATGAATAGGATTTGGGTTCCAGTATATGGTGGATTGCGTGAGCTAGTATTGGCCGAAGCTCACAGTTCTAGATATTCGGTTCACCCGGGTGCAGACAAGATGTTCCACGATCTGAAGGAACTTTATTGGTGGCCGAATTTCAAAAGGGATATAGCAGCCTATGTTGCGCGATGTTTGACTTGCGCAAAGGTCAAGGCTGAGCACCAGAGACCCTCCGGTTTGCTCCAGCAACCGGAAATACCGGAATGGAAATGGGAACGAATAACCATGGATTTCATTACCAAGTTACCTAAGACGACAAGCGGCCATGACATGATCTGGGTAATCGTTGATCGATTGACAAAGTCTGCACACTTCCTCCCGATACGCGAAACGGACAGGTTGGAGAAACTGACCCGTTTGTACATTAAGGAAGTGGTATCTAAACACGGTGTACCTGTATCTATCATCTCCGATCGGGATAGTCGTTTCACTTCCAGATTTTGGGAAAGTTTAAACGAAGCCCTCGGTACTCGCCTCGACATGAGTACCGCATATCACCCCCAAACGGATGGTCAAAGTGAACGAACCATCCAAACATTGGAGGATATGTTACGGGCATGCGCGATTGATTTCGGAGGTAATTGGGATACGCACTTGCCATTGGTAGAATTTTCTTATAACAACAGTTATCATACGAGCATTCAAGCCGCACCGTTTGAAGCTCTATATGGACGCAAGTGCCGATCACCATTATGTTGGGCGGAAGTTGGAGAAAAACAACTCACCGGGCCCGAAATTGTTCAAGAGACCACGGATAAGGTCTTTTTGATAAAGGAACGCCTCAAAGCGGCCCGGGACCGCCAGAAAAGCTATGCTGATATGAGGCGAAAGCCTTTAGAGTTTCAAGTCGGAGACAGGGTCCTACTGAAAGTGTCACCTTGGAAAGGTGTCGCGCGCTTTGGGAAGCGCGGAAAGCTGAACCCACGATATATTGGACCGTTCAAAGTCTTGTCGAGGGTAGGCACAGTGGCATACAAGCTCGAGTTGCCTCAAGAGCTTAGCGGAATACACGACACGTTTCATGTGTCGAACTTGAAAAAGTGCCTATCCGACGAAACTCTCATTATTCCTGCTGACGAAATCCAGATTGACGACAAGTTGCATTTTGTGGAAGAACCAATCGAGGTAACTGATTGGAAGGTCCAAAAACTAAGGTGCAGCAAGATCAGATTGGTCAAAGTGCGCTGGAATGCCAAGCGTGGACCGGAGTTCACGTGGGAAAGGCTGGACCAGATGAAGCAAAAATACCCCGCCCTATTCGAGAAGACACCTGTACCGGAGAACTCGAAGTGAATTCCGGGACGGAATTCTCTTAACGGGGGGAGAATGTAACAACCGGCAAAAATAAGGTAATTCCGTACAGATTAATTAATATATGATTAACGTAATTAAATGCAATTATGTGTGATTTAATTATCAAGGCCTTAGGAGATAGCAATTTCCAAATAGTGCATAGGAATGCATACGTTTAATGGTAAAGCATGATTGGATCATGTGCGAATAAGCTATCCGGTATGGACGTTGGCAATTACCCGGTAATAATTAAATAAACGAAACGAATCCCGGACACCCAGGATATAAAATAAAGGGTATTTTCATAAGATATAATGAGTTTTGGAACTCCAAAACCATAAATGAAAACGTCTTGTACAAATCTCCCGGTAACGAATAAAATGCGCGTATCGCACCCGATACGCGTATAACTCATAATTTCACCCGGCAAAGGCCTAAATAACCAATCAACGCTTAAATTAGACTATATTTAAGGGTTATTAAAGGTATATTTAATGTCCGGATAACGCATGATTAAAACCCGAAAAATACCCGAACGACACCCGAACGACGGGGGATTAAACATAACAAACAATGGGTATTTATTTGAAGTTGTGGGCCCCACTTACACCACATGGGGGCCGGCCTAAGAGGCCTTAATATACCCACATTTTATGTTTAATAATTATAATCTAGAATCCTAATAAAGCATGCATACATATAAGGCCAAAACATGTAAGAAAAGGTGAGTGAAACATTAAGTACAAAAGTAACTTATCCTTGTCCCCTTTGATCAAATTTTCGGCCAAGAGGCCAAGAAAAGCCAAGACAAAGCTAGCCATCATTACACTAGAGTGTGTGCATGCATGGAAGGGTCTTGTATAAAATCAAGTGTAAGATTAGGAAAGATCATAATCAATTAACCAAGATTCACAAGCCACCCCTCTTGTCCCTTCAAAACTCACGGCCAACTCACCCCTTCCACATCCATCCAAGATCAACTTTAGTACAATACATATCTCTCATATCCTTAGTAATAATCACAAGATCCATGGAAGATTACATGTGATAAGGATATAAATAACACATGTTAGAAGATTGAAAAGCAAAGCAAAACACTCTTTCTTCTTCCCTCTCTTGGCCGTAAGTTTCCATACACACCCACACATTGTTCTTTCAAGTTTTTACATCTCCAAAATACTTAAAATCATCCATCATCCAAACCCCTTTTGTGTGTTTCAAGAGCTTGGAGCTAAACCACAAGGAAGAACACACTAAACCCCTCTCAAATCCAAGGTTTTTGTCTTCCCTAGCCTTGTGCTAGTAGTAAGCTTCTTAATCTTGTTTTTGATTGTTATTTTTCATGTATGTGTTCCTAGTAGCAAGTTGTACATGAAGGGTTTAAAAATGGTTTTGGACATAATCTTTAATAGGTTTTCATGTGTAAAATGGAAGATTAAAGATATGAAAATAAACCATGGATTTGTTGATGATGATGTATTAGTCTTGAAAATATATGAAGTTTACATATAAGACTAAGTAGGATGATGTTTTGGTTAAGATTTTGAAATGAACTTGAATATGTTAAAACTAACTTTAATTCATCTTATTATGATCATTTAAGTTATAATATGTGGTAAAACATGTTAGAAGTTCATAAATGAATAAGATGGAAAATTAAAGTTAACTCACTTGGATGAATGATATTTTGAAGAAATGGACAAATACATAAAACATACATATAATTAGTCTTTCATATGGAATATAAGACTAACATAAGTGTTTTGATACAAAAATAACTTACCAATAAAAAGTTGAATCTTCAAAGTTAACTATTTTGAGTGAAAAATGCTAACTTTGGAAGTTAGAGTGGAAAAATGCAACTTTTGTAAGTTAAGGGACTAAAGTTGTAACTTTGAAAGTTAAGGGGCTAAAATGAACATTTTAGAAACTATTAGTCCAAAAATACAAGTATGGAAAGTTTGGTGTCAAAAATGCAAGTAATAAAGTCTAAGGATGATTTTTGTAAATACTAGTAAAAATACTTGGGTATTTTGTATAAAAGTGTATTTTTGAAAGTTATAAAAATATAAAGGGTTTTAACATAAGGATTTTTATAAAATAGAGATTTTATAAAAATATTAAACAAACTTGGGAAACTTATACAAAAATGAATACTTTTATATAAATGGGAATATAAAAGTGTTGGAAACATTTTTGTAGTTAAGTTGACAAGTTGGGTTAAAAATACATAAGTATTTTAACCATCCAAGTAACATGTGAAAATAGGAAGAAATATGGATAATATTTCTATAAAATACATGTTGGGAAAAACTTGGAAAAAATTAACTAATCAAGTTAAGATATCGAACTAAGACGCGTTAACGAACCGTACACGGACAAACATGAGAAAAATGCCATTGCGGCAAGATAAGAAAAATATATATTTTAAGAAGTAAAATATATATACATTATGGGTGAAAACAAATAAACACTTTCCTAAGTGTTGGAGGATTAATTCGTGGGAGAAACACATGACACAAACGAATAAGACGTTAAAACAAACGTATATACTTAACAAGAAAAATTACACATTTATATATATTTGTACGCTCGTCTCGGCAAAATTCTAGTATATCTACTTAATGGGAAAGTAGATATGCGGGAAGGAAAGCCGCGACGAGAAGGCAAGGATATATACATGTGTATGTCGTACCAACGAAATCCTAGTATATTTATTTGAATGGGAAAATAAATATACGGTGTGGTGAGTTGAATCGGACGTTAAGAATATACAATCGAACGACAAGATCTTAGCACGTTTGTTTAAATGGGAAAACAAATGTGTGGCAAAGTGAGTCGGGTCGAGGATTGAATTATATATTATATCGAGCGATGCGATCTTAAGTATAATTATTTAAATGGGAAAATAATTATATGTTAAGTGAAGTTGAGTCGATGATAATAAGATACAAGTTATGGAAATATTAACAAGAGTAATATATAACTTGTAACACAAAGGGTAATGTAACGCCAACAAAACCTAGGATACGCGCTTAATTAAACGAGATTTGGAACAACTTGTGGTCGGGAGTTGGGTGTACAACTTGCCAAGGCACATGCACTATAGGAATAGTGACTTATACGTCTAGGACGTTTGTAGGTGCGAGACCACCCCTTGCTATTCACCCTTTTGAGCCAGACGCAGTTTCAGGTGAGTTTCACGGCCCCATTTTAAACTATTTTTATGTTTTCCGGGGGAAAGATATGTTAGGGATAATGTTTGACGGGTTTATTACTTGAGGTGTGACCGCCACTCGGGGTTGAGTCCTCGCCTCTATAATCATTTATTCGGAAATGGAAACCGGAGGAATATTCGAATAGTACTATTGGTGCCTGACAAGGCCCACCCCTAATCGATAACGTCGATTTTGCATTAGGTTATGCCTGGGGTGCAAATATTCTGAACTTAAGTCGTGGGAAACCGAGTAACGACTTGGAGCGGGGCACAATTATTATATGTCTTGGTTTGATTATAGTCTCAAGTAGATTTATAGGAATTTGCAACTCCTATATATTGTCATAACATGGTATTCCCAAGTATTCAAGTTTTAGAAACTGAAAACCTGTGAACTCACCAATATATTTATATTGACGAAACTTTTTAAACATATCTTTCAGGTAACTAGATGATGAAAGATCAGGCGAGCAGGGTCGGGGAATCTCCAATGCGACGTCGAACTTTTGTGGGGTTTCACTTTTATTTCCCAAGGCATTTGGGATATATATGAGAAACCTCTATGTTTATTTCAAAAACAATTAACTTTTGTGTAATGTTTGAAACTGATTTGACGTCATAATAAATGACCCATTTTCTTAAATTACTTGTGTTTAGCAATAACCTTGACTTTATGCTTTTGAACCGTCGCGCCACGTGTTTCCGCCTTTGTCGTGGTGTGACAATGTATAACTCTAATATTAATATCTAACCTAAAACAAATTAACAATGTACAATTCCAATGCTAACATCTAACCTAAAATGATGTAGAACTTTAATGTAACTCTAATATTAACACCTATCCTAAAGACTAAACAAATTTACAACTCTAGCATACTAATATTGATACCTAACTTAAAACAACGTATAACTCTATTAACCTATTCGTACTGATTTAAATATAATTAGTGACTTGTCTATACATGATTAATGATTTACCTGAACATTTTGTGTTTTTTTTCCTGTATGAATAAAACCCCACAAAAAATTTCTTCGTTTTTTATATAGCACTATGGTACTCGTTGGAAAGGTAATAAAACGCTCGTTAATTTGGTGACAGTTTTTTCTTTAAAAAATCTCGTATATTAAAGATATTAACGTTTAAAAATTATGAGAGGAAACATGAGGGTGAAAAATCCAATTTTGTTTTTAAATTATTTTTTTCCTAAAATATCTCAATGCCACATGGGATGACACATGGCACACTCAAGGAAGAGAATGCCTCTTTGATTGCCATGTCATTAAAATAGCTTTGGTTTATTATATGTATAGATAGATTAGAATAAAAGAAAATTAAAGAAATTTATAAAAACAAAATAAGTAATAGTATTATGTTATTATAGTATAACTAAGGAGCATAATAAACTTAAAGTTATCTATTTTTAAATATCATACCGTTGACACGACACATAAAATTGAAAATATTATATTCTTTAAATTAAAATAGCATTATTAATTATTGTAATAAGAGTAAGTTATTTAATATTTTATCAAATCTATCTATACATATAATAAACCAAAACCATTTTAATAACATGACACTCAAGGAGGGTATTCTCTTCATTGAGTGTGCCATGTGTCATTCCATGTGGCAAGGGAGGAAAATAATAATTTAAAATTTAAAAACAAAATTAGATTTTTATCTCTAATGTTTTCTCTCATAACTTTTAAACGTTAATATCTTTTATATACGAGATTTTTTAAAGAAAAAAATACACCAAATTAACGAGCGTTTTATTATCTTTCCAACGGGTACCATAGTGCTATATAAAAAACGGAGAAAAAAACGACTAATTTTTTGTGTGGTTTGTTCATACAGGAAAAAAACACAAAATGTTCAGGTTATTCATTAATCATGTATAGGCAAGTCATTAGTTATGTTCAAACCAATAAATATGATTTTTATTTACAACATGTGTTAGCATTGGAGTTGTACATTGTTTTAGGTTAGGTTTTAATATTAGAGTTATACAGTGTTTAAGGTTATGCACTAACATTGAAGATACATTGTTAATTGTTTTAGGTTAAGTGCTACCTGAAGCTTTCCTGCATGTAACTGTAAAACGCATCAGTGTATTTCAGGTGTAAAATTGATATTTCAAATTAGATTTCTCAACCCGGGATGCTCCCGGGATATATTAGTTTAAAAAAAATTGTGGGTTTGGGTCGGGCCTGGGATTAGGTGATACCCGACCCAATTACCCTTTTTTATATTAGAATATGATAACTTATGACAGAGATTTTTTTTATAATAATAATAATAATGATAATAATAATATTCTTTAATCATATATTGGCAAGTCATTAATCATGTTGTCATATTAGATATTTTATTATGTCATATTAGATATTTCAACCCGGAACGTTCTCCAACAGGTAATTGCTATGTTTTTTTTTTCTACCATATTCTGAAATAGCTCAAATCTTATTGTATGCAGTTAAAGACCTTTAACTGAATGTATTGGTGCTAAACAATCTTTGTCCCCTTGAAGTGCTTGGGATCTTAATATTATGTTTTAGGTGTTGATGTTGTAAGGTGAAATTGATCTTTTGGTATATTTTTTTAAAAGTATCTAATGTAAGTTGATACATAAATGCCATTTTTATAGTTTAGATACTTCTAATTTTATTCACTTTACTTAGATTTCTCAACTCGGGACGCTCCCGGGGTATAAGCTAGTGCATTATATTTCTTTAAATTAAAATAGCAATATTTAATATGATATGTAATAATATTAAGTTATTTAACTGTTTATCAAATGTTTAAAAACTATAATTTGTTGACTAAATCAAACTATGGATTATACTTCATTTTCTACCGGCGGCCCTAAAAAGCACTGTATTACTTATTAGAAACATTATATAAAAAATTACGCTTGAACAAAATATAATTTGAAGGTACGTGAGGAGATGAGTTCGTTGCAATTATTACTAGATATTCATATTGGTTCAAGTTCTCTATTCGTGCTTCCGAATAAATGAATTATTGAGACTAAATGGATATTGAAATGTTTTTTAAGAAACTTATATTTCAACATCTTTGACAACAAAATAGAGAAAAAAAAGACTCGAAAAGTGTCCATTACATTAAAGTGTCCAGTTTGGGTTTAAAACAAGTTTGAGTTCTTTTAAGTTTTTTGGCCAAATCGACACGGGCTAGAAACCACGATGGGCCAAAAATAAACCAAACCTCCTATAACTGATTGGCGTTGAGGAAAACTAAAGAATTTTTTTTTATTTTTACAATATTTTAGTTTTAGGCTTTTTTATTAGTGTTATTATTACTATTTTGTTTACATTTCCATTTAACTTTCATTCAAAATTAGTTTATCCCGCCGCGTAACGCGGGATCACTTCTAGTTATTTAATAGTTATCATAGGCATGTTTTGTACGTATACGTATGTTTGGTTAAAAATGTCTTATAATCGAACGTTAACAAACCAAAAAAAGAACTAAAACATGCTTGCGTCGAGATGAATATATGTGTGTATTGTGTAATATATATGTGACTGCATGTGGATTAGGTATATGTGTCAATGTTGTAATGAAAAACTTTGGGAATTTGAAATACGCTTGAAACGCGTAGCTTCAAATTTGAATCAGTATTAAAGTGTTTCATGAAATGGGCAGTGGCGGATCCAGGAATTTTTTCACTGGGTTCCCTTTTTAAATGCTCTAACTTCATATGACCGAACATAAAAAAATCAGGTCGGTTTGATGGTTCGGGTCGGTTTGACGGTTCGGATCGGTTTAGCTACGCTATTCGTTATAAAGGGGCGCTATGCTAACTATTAACAACAACTATGTTTAAGAGTGAAGATCTTCAAAAACTGAACCCACTGTGTTTGTTTGTTAAATACAACATACCTAAACAAATCATCATTTTGCATTACAAGAGTTGAAAACACACAATTCTATTTAAAGAGTAACCACATTCTTAATTTATTAAGCAAAAAAAACCTAAAAATATAATACCACAGTGGCCTCTGTTTCTACTTTATAAGTTTGAATAACAAAATGATCAACAACTTTTAAAGTATTAACAGGATCTTGATGAGAAGAATCAACCCTCCATTTACTTGGACATTTTCTTTGGTGACTCAACCAATTGGTGCTGTTGTTTTAACTCATTATCCCCATCTTAATCCAGCTTTCATATTTTGGGGACCTGAGTATTATTATATTGCAGAAACATTATTCAACCATAAAATAATAATAATAAAACTAATGGTGTTTATTATCAAACAAGAGTCTCACTTTATCAACTGCAAGAGTGAATACTTCAAGATTTCCATCCTCCGTGATGTGAAACCGCTTGAAAGACTTGTAATTAGCAATCAGCAGAGAGAATTGAAATGGTGATAGGGTTCGATCTGCGCTGGAGGCGGCTGTAGCCGGAAACGACCAGAGAGGGTGGCAGGGGCTGAGGAGGCAGAGCACGAAACATGTTAGTTTGAGGAGGAGGATGGTTTTGTTCTTAAAAAACCCTAATGTTGGTTTTAAATTAAAAAAAATGAACCAAAAACTGATTAAAAAAAGTAGTTGAAAATTAGCCTGTGGGAATCGAACTAGCAATCTCGAGGTTGAAACAGACACTCACATCCACTGGACCAGTACACAAAGTTCTGTTATGGGTTCCTTTCTAAAACTATTTATGGGTTCCTTAGGAATTTTTTATATACATTAACACTAAAATTTCGAAACCGACTGGGTTCCCGGGAACCCATTGCCAAACACGTAAATCCGCCCCTGGAAATGGGTTGCACTAGAAATGATTCCATGAAATGGGATGCTATTAATTTGATTTCAGCGTCAATAGGTGATTCATTACTGGCATGTCATCAAAATGGTTCTTGCTAAGCGCATTAGGTTCTTCAAAAGGCTAGATTTAGTTCAAAACCTAACTTTTTTAATTAGTTTAAACCAAACTATAATCGAGGTTCATAACCGATTAACCATAATCAAATTTAGTGGTTATGGTTAGGGGTAAAATGAAACTGAACCACGATTTGCACACTCCAAATACTTTGGAAGAGTTTTCTTTACACTAAAATTCTCCAACATTACATATCTCTACAGTCTACACTGTACATAAGCAAATATTTGTATAATTTTCTTTAAATATTTGTGAAGCCAAAGGTTACGTATATTGTGAATCCCTCTCAAATAGAAGCTGACCATTGTAAGTTTTATTAGAACGAGCAACTACACTTGTTATAATGTTTGACTAATTTTGTTGCCTACTTTTGTTGTCTAATTAGTTTGTCGTTCACTATTAAACCTCTATAGAAATGAAAAAAAAAAAAAAACATTCCTATGATAATCTCTGGTATTTTAGGCAGTGACGGATTTAAAAAAAAATTATAAGGTAACGCTTAATTGTTTTACCATCGTACCTTCATACAATTTAATAGAAAAAAAAAAAAAAACAAGACAATAAAAAAAGTTAAACAAACACCTGATTTATATCATCTCTTTGACATTTGAAAATGTTTTATGTTTGACCTCACAAACTACAGCATTGTTCAAATTCTCCTTATCTATTCGATTGCGTAAATCCGTCTTGATAAGCTTCATTTTAGAAAAAAAACATCTTTCAACTGTAAAACTAACACTAGCTTCAATATCTAATACATCAACGGAAAAGTATTAGCTTTTCGGGTTTCACCATTAGACGAGCAAGGTTACTATTCCATCCAAGTTTGCCAAACTATCACTACTAACCAACATCATTTTGAGGTAGTCATTTTATTATTCAGTTTTGGATATGAAAATTCTAAAACTTGAAAATTGATTACTATTTTGATAGAAAATATGTCGGGTTATATCCTTGTGATTGGTTTTCTAAGTTTATCCATCTAAGATAGTGGTGTTTTCAATCTTTTTTTGTTGTTGGACTTATAAGTATAACAAAAGCTTTTAGGGTGTGTTGTTTGTTTGTTTATTTTTTTAAATTAAGGTGTAGGGGTATATAATTTTGGGGGTAATGTAAAACAAAAAATAATATTAAATTTTTTTTTTTTGCACTACATTGGAAAAGTTGAGGGGTGTCGCAAGGGGCAACGCCACCCATAGTATACACATGCCACTGATTTAGGTCAACTTCACGAAAAGTTGAGGTCGTCACTATTGCTATTAGATGCGACTTTTAACAGCAATAGCGACGACAAAAGTCGCCTCTATTGCCCGTTTTCCTTGTAGTGAGATTCATCATATTCAAATTTATCAGTGTCGGACCTATGATTTTATTGCTTCATGAGTTCATTCGGCGTCTCTTTATGTTGTAATATGTAAATAAGACATAACAAGAATGTTAGATGTTAGATACTAGATACTGTACAAGACATATAAAATAGGGGTTGGGGCGCAACCAGAATTGAAATCCGGGAACGCCACTGTTGATGTCTCGGGTAGGGATGTCCGGATACTGTTTCCGAGTTCTAGAAGGCGAGTTAGAGGGGATACAGGTAGTAGGTTTGTGAGGAGTTTAGCGAAGAGTATGGATTGAACAATAAAAAGGTGTTTAAGGGTAGTGGTGCCTCCATATAACGTGTTTTAGGTAGTGGATTGAGGTATTGAGGTGACACTTCAATATTGGAGGGGATTAGGGGTACTCCATAGTTGCGTCCCGCTTAACAAAAACAATTATGGATGTCATGTGAAGCAAATATTTACTACACGGGTGTTGCCCATGCCTCCAATTACATGTGATTACACTGTAACTTTATTTAGTCGATAACATGGGCTAGATTCGAACGAACTTAAATCGTTAGGTTATTCTAAACAAGTTATATAATAAGTATGGTGATATATATTCAATCTTTTTAAAGAAAATAAAATTAAAACTCCAGTTGAAGAAGAATGCATCTCACCAAGACATAACCTTTTAAGGCGGTATAATTGATGCCACTTAAAGAGTTCCCCACCTCATGTAGTGATCCATGAATATGCAAGAAGTGTAGTCTTACTTAAACACTAACAACTTAGTCTACTCTTTTGCGTGTACACCAACTGAAGTAACTGTAGATGATTATCTTTGTCCCTTGCGCATCGAACACTAGTATGTTCCGCATGCTTAATTGTACATCATGTGTTTTCTAGCATGCCACTAGTTCTTTAAAATCCACGTTCCAGAACTATTGGAAACAAAGTAGGAAGAAACAAAACCCTAAAACAGCAGCTTCTTGCCGGCTTAGTTCATATGGACCTACCCACTTTCTACAAATTAAGCAAACTCTTTTCTATAACAATGACATCCAAGAACCAAATAGTTGACTTGGACAACTAGCTACTGTATATATATAGGCATGCAACGTATAACTTAATTCATACAAAGCCAAGAACAAGAACTACTCGTGTAACAAGTTCTTTAAGTTATCCATTCGAGGGCGCGTATAGATTGCTCATAACTTGATCACCACATGGCTCGTTTAACAATAATTACACTTGTTATAATTGCTATATTGGTATGTGGTGCACCATGTTTAGATGCAAGGAAGACATTGAATGAGAAGAAGGGGTTTATTATGGAGGATACTTTGGTCAAAAGTGCCCTTGTGAAGGGCACTACCATACCCATGCCTCCTCATCCTGATAGGATGTTGGTGGTGTCACATCCTAGTCCTGGTGATGGCAATTAGTTTGTCTTGTACCTCTATTTGCAAAATATATAGATATCATATGATATATATGTGTGATACATCAATAAGATATTTATACTTATAGTTATAGCATTTGGAGTTAAAAAGAATATGGGTTGAATGGTTACAAATTATACATGCTTAGTTAATGGTATTAGTTATGATGAAGGAATTATAATTTGTAATTTTTCTTTTGTTAATTTTCTTGGTTTTGTTTTGTTATTGTGATGGTATTGTTTTGTTAATTGTGATGTGACCAATTATGACTTTGATATACAGTTATATTAGAATCTATATTTATTCTAATGGAGGTTAGTCATAGAGAAATCTTCACTGTGATGACGCTAACGATGTGTTGTTTTGCACCTATTAGACGTGATCAGCTTGTGGATCCGTCTATTTATCTTGCCAGCTCAATCCATATTGGCAAATTGAATGTTCAATATAGTGTCAACTCACTTGTCACTCTACAAGATCCATGTCTCATAAGATTGGATAACGATAGAAGATCCTACTAAAAGGTCCATTAAAAGAAATGTATATTTTATACTTATTAAACATATAAAATTTATAAAAAATTATATACTTACTAAACATATAAAATTAATTTATAACGATTGCATTCATGGGTTTAATGTGGGTCCTTTGGAGATGCTATTTGAACGGTACCGGTGTATCATTTATACCGATCACAGTAGTTTCTAGTAGGCCTTCGATTAGGAGGATTCATTGTTTTGTATTCACTTTGGGGAGGGCGGTTCCCCGGCATAGAGTATCTGTTGATATCATCTTTCGTTCGTGGTTATCATTTCGTTTGCGTTCTGGGAAACGTTACTTGGGTTAGGTCGACACTCATCACTGTCGAAGAGTGAATCTCGGGGCGAGATTCCTTTCAACAGGGGGATGATGTGACGACCGGGAAAATTTTTCTTTTATCGCTTCGTCCTCTTTGACTTCGGGAAATTTTCGGGACGAAAATTCTTTCAACAGGGGGATGATGTGACACCCGACACGTTTAGGTTAACATTTTATAAAACACATAAGTCTACCTTAGCGAAAAACGTTTTCAAACATACTTAACTAGGTCAGTTGAGTCGTTATGATGGTTTCGGGAATCATCGGGAGTCGTTACAATGATCCACGGGATCATTGGGAGTCGGTCCATAACCATGTGAACACGGATTGGCAATTTGTAGAATCGTCGGGTTTAACGCACACACGTAAATCTCGAGTCCCGGGAATTGGTGAACAGATGGGAACGTGTTAGTTATCATGCATTATGTGCTTACAATCATTATATGACTTGTCGGTATGTGAATACGTGTTTATATGTGTTAAAATAGTGAATTACGCGTAATTGCATGACATTATAGGTGATTACGCGTAATTGCATGACATTATAGGTGATTACGCGTAATTGCATGACATTATAGGTGATTACGCGTAATTGCATGACAATATAGGTGATTACGCGTAATCGCCAATAGAATGGGCGATTAGGGGACATTTATAGGCGATTAGAGCTTCAATCGCTAGTAGTACATGCGATTAGAGCTCCAATCGCTAGTAGTACATGCGATTAGGAATTCTAATCGCCTGTACTGCTGCGTAATTGCCTGACGTGTACTAAACGACTAGAAACGCCTATAAATACCACCCTTATGTTTTAAAACAACATTTGTGAAACCCTAATACACCCCAAAGCCACCCCATACCTTATCTAACCTCTGGAACACGTTTTTGCTCAAGAAATCACATTTCCAAGCCTTACACCTCATAATCTTGCAATTTCAAGGTGTGTTCTTCATCCCAAACCTTTGTAATGATATTGTTTTGCTCCCTAAAGGTCCAGACCTGGTTTCTAAACATTTATGTCTTTAAAAACTCATTAAAATCAGTTTCTAAACAAACCCAAACCTCCATTCTTGTTATATGTGATGTATTCATGCAAGATAGGATTTTTATCGTTTAAACATGGTTGTTCTTGTATTATTGATATGTTTCTGATCTAAATGAGTTGATATGATGTTAACCTAGGAGTTTGAAGGTTCATAGATGTGTATTATTGATATTAGGCGTTTTGACCCGTTTGAATGACTATGAAGGATTAATGATGATATGTTGTGTTTTATTGATTGTTTGAGGTTAGGGTTTACTCTAGGATGATGCTAGAACGGTAGGATATCGTCGGACAACGTCATTATGTGATGAAATCTGGATATTTGCTAGTTAGGGTAAGTTTTGCAAGATGATGTGATGTTTACATGATGGTTATGCTATTTTGGGAAAACACTTGCATTCGGGACGGCTAAGATGATGATAAATTGGGGGGGTTTTTGCTTGAAATGGGTGGGTTAATAGTTTAGGTTTGATATTGGGTGATTTTACATGTTTCGGATCTGATTTGGAGGGTTTAACGCGCGAAAACACGTCATGAACCTGCAACAGGCGATTGGGAGCTGCAATCGCCTGCTGCAGGGGCGATTAGCCTTCTACTCGCCTGTTGACTCATTCTAATCACCAGTTGACTTTTCCTAATTGCATGTTTGATTCCTAATCGCGTGTACTGCTGTCATATGTGCATTTTAACATCCCGAAACACGGTTTGACACCTAGGAACATGTTAGGAACCCCGTAACATGGCTAATAACTTGGTAACACGTGTTTGGACTTGTTTATGCGTTAATTGGGCATTATGCTAGATAGGGTGAATGTTTGCGCATGCTAAGTGTTTAATTGCATATGTTGCATGATATCTTGTATGTGGCTAACACGTGGGATGTCGGGTCACCAATGGGATGTCAGGTTTTGTCTGGTTTGGTCGGTTTAACATTTAAACATGTTTTCAACATACACGGTCACGGTCTGGACAACTTGGGGACTGATTAGCCTTCGGGTTACTAGTCATCACACTTATGTAAACTCATTGATAGGTCGCCACTAGTAGGGACTATTACACACGTATCGGATTTCTAATTTACTGAGGACGCACTCTAAGGTGAGTTTCACGGCCCCTCTTTTATACACTTTTTCTCGGGGGAGAAGCATGCCACACGTTTTAACAAATTCAACGTTATGTTTTGAAACGCAACGTTTATGAAACACAACACTTTTTGGAACGCAATGTTTATGAAACGCAACACTTTTTGGAACGCAATGCTTATGAAACGCAACACTTTTGAAACGTAACGCTTATGAAATGCAACACTTATGAAACGCAACACTTTTGAAACGCAACGCTTATGAAACGCAACACTTTTGAAACACAACACTTTTAAAACGCAACGCTTATGAAACGCAACGCTTGTTTTAAATTACTATACGACGAAACGCAACGCTAAGTCCCTGGGAAACCATGAATGTGCGGGGCACAACGGGGGAAATGTGGATAGATCTTTTGGGCTTGACGAACCCCACCCGACGGCCGGGAGCCGGGCGGGTGCATATTGTCTCTATTTTCGGCAACTCAAACACGGGCTGCAACACACGCAACGCTTGTCAGTAATGGTTTCGGCAACGCAGTCATATTAGTAAGGAAACGTTTGTTATGTACTTAAAGGTTTTGCATACTTGGTACTTTTGAGATGAAACTCTTTACGCTTGAAACGCTTTGTGAACTTAAAACCTGTGAACTCACCAGCAATATATGTTGACGTCTTTTTGGCATGTTTTCTCAGGTCGCTAAGGTAGCAGCATTGAGTTTAGGCGCACGGAGTCTCACAGCGTCTAGGATCCATTTGCATTTCATTTTGAGTATTATCAGACTTTCATGTTTTACTTTTGAGTTGTAATAAAGTTTTACGCTTCCGCAAGCGATGGTTGAATTTTTGAAACTTAATGGGCAATTTACGTTGTTTTCATATCATATAGATGTCGTTTATTGTGACCGTTGACTTGGATCCTGGTGTGTCACTGATGTATTGCAAAATACATCTATTTCCATTGTAAAGTTTATATAATTTTCGAGTCGATTAGATAGTGTTTTTATTAGTTTTAGGCTTGTACCGATCTATTTTATTTAGTATAGGTTTTTATATATTTTTATTAGTTTTTGGTCTTTTATAGTATTTATCTATTTTATTTTTATTTTATAGGTGTTCATGGACGTTGGAGCGTAAACGAACAACTTTTGTCAAGTCAAGAACACTCGAGTCAAAAACATGAAGTTATAATGCTATATATAAATAATAGTATATTAGATATAATATTAATAATAAACTAATAGTAATAATAATATGTTTAATAATAATAATAAAAAAATAAATACAATAAAACAAACGTGAAAGTTGGTCCAAGGCCCAAGTAGGGCACTTTTTTATGGACAATTATAAGAAGAATGAGAAGAGGGGTGCCGCATTATTATAATTCTGGGAGAAGAAGCATCATGGGAAAATAAGAAGTGCCGCATAATAATAATTGTGGAGGACAGAATATAACGAAGGGGCTTGGAGGTTTATTATGATCGAAGACAGAGCAGCCATTCAAAGAGGACCAAGAGAGAAGGGAAGGAGATTAAGGGTTGAGGCATAGGTGCCAGCACGGGTCGGTTCTAATTTAATATTTATTATTTATTTATTCTAACCCGTTGTGAACACCATGAATATTATTTGTTTCTATTGTTTTGATTGTGCCATGACTTTTATTGGCTAGACCTTTTCGCTACCTAGGTTAAAGATGATTGCACTTGTTTGATTTATTTTCTTTTGGTTTTGGAATTTTTGGTTGTGGGTTGAATTTTAAAGTAAAGAACTTTTTATTTTCTGGTTTGATGTATATGCGTATTTAGTTTTGTTTAATTAATTTTTATAAACTCCACTTGCGTTTTTGTGAATGTCTTTCATGTATGAATGCGGGTTAGGTTGCGGACTTGGTGTTAGCAACTAGTTTATGGTTAATTGCCTAGGATTATCCATAGGAGTTGTAATTGTTAGTTAGATAATTCTAAGTATTCTACCAATTCTCAATAGCTGTGAGGTGCGAGATTGTTGGTCTGTCTAGGGTGTGAAATTGCTAGTTCTAGAGGCTTTGTGAGAAGATCTTCCTAGTTTCCCTAGCATTCCTTGTAGGCCAAGTCTTATCAGAAATATTGTAGTTACCTCTTGCACTTTAGAGTGTATTGTGACTTTCGCGCTGTGAGGTAGACTGTCTAGCGGGTACTTTAAGATTCGAGTAGGTAAGCCTGTGAGGGTAACCTCTCAACCGGTGGTTTAACAGACACCCTAAGTTTAACAGACACTCTAAACAAAACATCAAGTTTTTGGCGCCGTTGCCGGGGACTCTTGGCGATTGCGTTTACTAGCTTTGATTACACTTATCTGCTATATCTGTGCTACTTGTGTTTTGTGTTGAGTCTGTCTTTTTGTATAGTGAGTCGTAGGAGTCTAATTGTTTGTGTATTTTAATTTCTGTCGAGTCTGTAAATATGTTTGAAATTTGTGGAGGACCCTATTTTACCGTTAGATTTCCACAATATGCGGGGTCCTCTGCACATTATTGTGCTAATTCCTTTGTGCAGCCGCATCCATATTATTCACAGGGTTGTCCTACAAATTATTATGATGACTCGTATCAGCAGCCACATTATAATCAGTATCCTGATCAATTTTCTGGAAGCACTTCTTGTGAGGATAGTGGTAATGATTGGAGTGAAATCAAAAGTCTGTTGACATTATTAGTTGCTAAAGATGAAAATACCCAGAAAATGTTAGCAGAGCACGACACCATCCTGACAAACCGACAGGCTGCTATTTTAGATCTTCAACGAACACTAGAAGACATAGCTAGGAGATTAGATGAAGAAGAAGAGAAAGAAAAGGTTCAGCAAGAGCAGCCGCCGAAAGTCGGTTATACATATGATGAGGAGGGCAACTACCTTGGGTACATGAACGCTCGAGGGGAGTTGTTCCCAACGTTTCCAGAAGAAGGGAAAGAGCCGATCATGGAATACGCAGATGAGTCAGATGAAGAGATCATCCCAATCACGGAGACGAAAATGGACGTTGAAGTCCCACCTCCGGTGCCACAGGTTACTATATATGATTTTGGGAGTGACTCTGATGAAGAGGACGACGAAGAAGAATGGGCGGCGTATCAAAGGTCGTTAGTGAAGAGAGAAGTGAGAGAAGAAGAAGTGGAATTGGGGGACTCCATAGGTATGATGTTTGGTGCAGATGAAGACAATGAGGATAGTGAGGAGTCGTTATCTGAGGATGATGAATTTTTAGATTTGGATTTAGATGGTTTACCTGCTTATGAAGGAGTTGGGGAATCTGATCCCGATGGGGATATAGCATACCTGGATGCCCTACTCGAAGGTGAACCGACAGACATGACTGAACCTGCACCAGATGAAAGAAATAAGTGTGGGGATCATCCCGTGGAAATGGTGGAAGAAGAAGCGCACTATAGCTGGCCCGTGGTATTAGTAATAGATGGAACTTCAAAATCAACAACACCACGGGAGAGGGCAAGGAAGAGAAAAAGAAAGGATCAGAATCGGAATCGGAATCGGAAGAGGATCAACGGCTGGCACGAGTTGGAGAAGAAGAAGCCAGTGAAAGTCAAGCACGATCAGTCTTCTTGCTACATGCCACGCATCCGGTTCAATCCAGGTAAGTTTAAATTTTGGTGGTCTGACCCGTTAAGAATGCTTAGATTATTTTTCAATTCCACTAATAAATATTCAATTGTTAACGAGGACCGGGTGGAATTAAACGGGTTAGATCGGGTCCAGATAAAAGAGAAGCCCCCTGATTATATGTTTAAGTGTGGGGATGCTCTGTAGAGTTTGTAAATTTTTATTTATACTTATTCATTTTTTTTATTTTTGGTCCGTCATTCGGTAGTGGTTCATAGGTTTTTATCTTTCTATTTTATCTTTGTTTTTGTGTCTTTGAGTCTGTTTGCAGGTTTGCGTGTTTGCTTAGGTAGAGGAAATTTCACATGAGCGGATCCCATGTATTTATCTTTATATATATTTTATGATTGGGAGTTTTGGTAGAGGTTTGGGTAATAAAAGATATTTTTTTTTAAAAAAAAAATAAAATAATAAATAGTCTTTCTGTGAAAAAAGTCTTTTCACGTAATGTGAAGAGTCTGGGCTGACCTGTTCGCCTTATGCGACCAGCTATTACCCCGGAAAGTTATTTTTTTTCTCTTGCAACGCGTGTTGTGATCACCAGTGTCCTTCACGTTGAGCGAGAACCAGATTTTTTTTCTTATACCCATTTGGTTCTACTACCATTCACCGCCATTTTGCCAAGCAGGTACGTCTTCTTGTTTGTTGTTATATTATGAGTCTAAGTTATTAGTTTGAATCTTTTTTTTATTTTTATTTTTGTGTGGTTCGGTATTATGCTCGGGTTTTGTATGTTTCGTTTTGCGCAGGTTTGGATTACACCACCCGTACTCAATCTCCATTCGGGTGATTCCGGAGCTGTTTAACATTTGTCAAGGCAAGCCCAGAGTTTACCAGTGTGTCAGAGCCGATCGCGAATGAAATGCTATACGATCGAGCTGGATTGGACTAGATTTTTTTGGAGCTTACGCGTTAATAAACCAGCTAAGTCCTTTCCAATTTGCCCTTGTCTTTTTATTTTTGTATTCGGAATTTATTTTTTGTTTTGAGTCGTTTTCTATTCCTACATTGAGGGCAATGTAGAGTTTAAGTGTGGGGATGGGAAACTGTCATTTGGTTTGTATACAGAGTCATTTTGAGTAAAAAAAAAATGAAAAAAAAAAGTCCCTGATTTTGAAGTTTGCATTATATAAAATATGGAAAATGATAGGTAAAGTTAGGTGTCCGGTTTTCAAATAGTATGTATAATAAGAGATTAAAATTGATTGAAAACGTGTCTGATTTGGGATATGTGGGTAGGCTCGGCCGGTAGAAAGGTTTCCTTTGAAAAGTAATAAATTAATTATGTTAGGCTATTTTGTGGGTTCTCATCTAGGAGAAACGGGGAGACCGAAACCGCCAAAAATAGTATATGAAGCACCGTTATAAGTAGAAACCCGTTAGAATTTCTAATCACTTAAAAAAAAAAAAATTAGAAATCAAAGCAAAAATGCTGAAGCTTAAGGTGCCTGGCCACTGGGATAGCGACTTGGATTGGTCACACCCTCTGAGTTAAGTATGCTGAGATGAAAAAAAAAATGCTGAAGCTTAAGGTGCCTGGCCACTGGGATAGCGACTTGGATTGGTCACACCCTCTGAGTTAAGTATGCCAAAAAAAAAAAAAGTGATTTTAAATTCTCTTGGTTTTCTACATAAGACGGTTGGGAAATGGTCAATTGGTCGTTCCTTTAACTTCATAAGCTTGAGGCGGGATTAGGAGGAACTGTGGCTTCCTTTGAGTGAGACCCTAGATAGACTAATCAACATGAACTTAACATAAATAAAAAGGGGCTTGGGAACCGGTGTGGGTTTAAGAGGATCAATATACCTGCAATCGCAATCAACACGTTAGTCGATTATTAATTAAGTAACCTATGTTTTGAAACTGGATGTAAACCTAACTGTGATTCCATAGCATAATTCTTTTTCAGGGACGAAAAAAAAGATAAGTGTGGGGATATTTTTTGTATAGCGAGTCGTAGGAGTCTAATTGTTTGTGTATTTTAATTTCTGTCGAGTCTGTAAATATGTTTGAAATTTGTGGAGGACCCTATTTTACCGTTAGATTTCCACAAAATGCGGGGTCCTCTGCACATTATTGTGCTAATTCCTTTGTGCAGCCGCAGCCATATTATTCACAGGGTTGTCCTACAAATTATTATGACGACTCGTATCAGCAGCCACATTATAATCAGTATCCTGATCAATTTTCTGGAAGCAATTCTTGTGAGAATAGTGGTAATGATTGGAGTAAAATAGAGAGTCTGTTGACATTATTAGTTGCTAAAGATGAAAATACCCAGAAAATGTTAGCAGAGCAGGACATCCTCATAAAAAACCATGATGCCATCCTTAAAAACCGACAGGCTGCTATTTTAGATCTTCAAAGAACACTAAAAGATATATCTAGGAGATTAGAAGAAGAAAAAGAAAAGTTTCAGCAAGAGCAGGTGCCGAAAGTTGGTTATACATATGATGAGGAGGGCAACTACCTCGGGTACATGAACGCTCGAGGGGAGTTGTTCCCAACGTTTCCAGAAGAAGGGAAAGAGCCGATCATGGATTACGCAGATGAGTCAGATGAAGAGATCATCCCAATCACGGAGACGAAAATGGACGTTGAAGTCCCACCTCCGGTGCCACAGGTTACTATATATGATTTTGGGAGTGACTCTGACGAAGAGGACGACGAAGAAGAATGGGCGGCGTATCAAAGGTCGTTTATGAGGAAAGAAGGGATTGAAGAAGAAGTGGAATTGGGAGATTCCGTTGATATGATGTTTGGTGCAGAGGAAGACAATGAGATGGGTGAGAATTCATTGTCTGAAGAGGATGAGTTTTTAGATCTGGAGTTAGAGGGTTTGCCTGTTTATGAAGATTTAGGGGAGTCTGATCCTGATGGAGATATGGCATACCTGGATGCCGTACTCGAAGTTGAACCGACAAACATGAAGGTACCTGCACTAGATGAAAGAACTCAGTGTGGGGATCGTCCCACGGAAATGGTGGTAGAAGAAGCGCACCATAGCTGGCCCGTGGTAATAGATGGAACTTCAAAATCAACAACACCACGGGAGAGGGCAAGGAAGAGAAAAAGAAAGGATCGGAACCGGAAAAGGATCGAAGACTGGCACGAGTTGGAGAAGAAGAAGCCAGTGAATGTCAAGCACGACCAGTCTATTTGCTACATGCCACGCATCCGGTTAATTCCAGGTAAGTTTAAGTTTTGGTGGTCTGACCCGTTAAGAACTGTTAAATTACTTTTCAATTCCACAAGTAAATATTTAATTGTTAATAAGAGTCGAGTGGAATTAAACGGGTTAGATAGGGTCCAGATAAAAGAGAAGCTCCCTGATTAAGTTTAAGTGTGGAGAGGCTATGTAGATTTGTAAATTTATAGTTATACTTATTGTTTTTTTTTTCTAGCTTTTCATTTTTTTTTTATTTGTGGTCCGTCGTTTGGTAGTGGTTCATAGGTTTTTATCTTTCTATTTTATATTTGTTTTTGTTTCTTTGAGTCTGTTTGCAGGTTTTCGTGTTTGCCTGGGTGGAGGAAATTTCACCATGAGCGGATCCCATGTATTTATCTTTATATATATATATTTTATGATTGGGAGTTTTGGTAGAGGTTTGGGTAATAAAAGATATTTTTTTTTCTTAAAAAAAAATAAAAATAAAATAATAAATAGTCTTTCTGTGAAAAAAGTCTTTTCACGTAATGTGAAGAGTCTGGGCTGACCTGTTCGTCTTATGCGACCAGCTATTACCCCGGAAAGTTATTTTTTTTCTCTTGCAATGCGTGTTGTGATCACCAGTGTCCTTCACGTTGAGCGAGAACCAAATTTTTTTTTTCTTCTACCCATTTGGTTCTACCACCTTTCACCGCCATTTTGCCAAGCAGGTACGTCTTCTTGTGTGTTGTTATATTATGATTCTTTTTATTTATGTATGAGTCGGTATTATGCTCGGGTTTTGTTTGTTTCGTTTTGCGCAGGTTCGGATTGCACCACTCGTACTCAATCTCCATTCGGGTGATTCTGAAGCTGTTATCATTTATCAAGGCAAACCCGAGAGTTTATAATTGTGTCAGAGCCGATCGCGACCAAAATGCTATACGATCGAGCTGGATTGGACTAGAGTTTTTGGAGCTTACGCGTTAATAAACCAGCTAAGTCCTTTCCAATTTGCCCTTTTCTTTTTGTTTTTGTATTCGGAATTTAGCTTTTTGTTTTGAGTCGTTTTCGATTCCTACATTGAGGGCAATGTAGAGTTTAAGTGTGGGGATGGAAATTGTCGTGTAGTCTGTATATAGAGTCATTTTGAGTCCAAAAAAAAAAAAAATCAAAAAAAAAAAAAATCAAAAAAAAAAAAAAATCGAAAATATTTGAGAAAATGTCCCTGATTTTGAAGTTTGCATTATATAAAATATGGAAGATGATAGGTAAAGTTAGGTGTCCGGTTTTCAAATAGTATGTATAATAAGAGATTAAAATTGATTGAAAACGTGTCTGATTTGGGATATGTGGGTAGGCTCGACCGGTAGAAAGGTTTCCTTTGAAAAGTAATAAATTAATTATGTTAGGCTATTTTGTGGGTTCTCATCTAGGAGAAACGGGGAGACCGAAACCTCCAAAAATAGTATAAGAAGCACCGTTATAAGTAGAAAACCGTTAGAATTTCTAATCACTTAAAAAAATATTAGAAATCAAAGCAAAAATGCTGAAGCTTAAGGTGCCTGGCCACTGGGATAGCGACTTGGATTGGTCACACCCTCTGAGTTAAGTATGCTGAGATGAAAAAAAAAAAAAATGCTGAAGCTTAAGGTGCCTGGCCACTGGGATAGCGACTCGGATTGGTCACACCCTCTGAGTTAAGTATACCGAAAGAAAAAAGTGATTTTAAATTCTCTTGGTTTTCTACATAAGACGGTTGGGAAATGGTCAATTGGTCGTTCCTTTAGCTTCATAAGCTTGAGGCGGGATTAGGAGGAACTGTGGCTTCCTTCGAGTGAGACCCTAGATAGACTAATCAACATGAACTTAACATAAATATAAAGGGGCTTGGAAACCGGTGTGGGTTTTAAAGGATCAATATACCTGCAATCGCAATCAACACGTTAGTAGATTATTAATTAAGTAACCTATGTTTTGAAACTGGATGTAAACCTAACTGTGATTCCATAGCATAATTCTTTTTCAGGGACGAAAAAAAAGATAAGTGTGGGGATATTTGATGTATTGCAAAATACATCTATTTCCATTGTAAAGTTTATATAATTTTCGAGTCGATTAGATAGTGTTTTTATTAGTTTTAGGCTTGTACCGATCTATTTTATTTAGTATAGGTTTTTATATATTTTTATTAGTTTTTGGTCTTTTATAGTATTTATCTATTTTATTTTTATTTTATAGGTGTTCATGGACGTTGGAGCGTAAACGAACAACTTTTGTCAAGTCAAGAACACTCGAGTCAAAAACATGAAGTTATAATGCTATATATAAATAATAGTATATTAGATATAATATTAATAATAAACTAATAGTAATAATAATATGTTTAATAATAATAATAAAAAAATAAATACAATAAAACAAACGTGAAAGTTGGTCCAAGGCCCAAGTAGGGCATTTTTTTTATGGACAATTATAAGAAGAATGAGAAGAGGGGTGCCGCATTATTATAATTCTGGGAGAAGAAGCATCATGGGAAAATAAGAAGTGCCGCATAATAATAATTGTGGAGGACAGAATATAACGAAGGGGCTTGGAGGTTTATTATGATCGAAGACAGAGCAGCCATTCAAAGAGGACCAAGAGAGAAGGGAAGGAGATTAAGGGTTGAGGCATAGGTGCCAGCACGGGTCGGTTCTAATTTAATATTTATTATTTATTTATTCTAACCCGTTGTGAACACCATGAATATTATTTGTTTCTATTGTTTTGATTGTGCCATGACTTTTATTGGCTAGACCTTTTCGCTACCTAGGTTAAAGATGATTGCACTTGTTTGATTTATTTTCTTTTGGTTTTGGAATTTTTGGTTGTGGGTTGAATTTTAAAGTAAAGAACTTTTTATTTTCTGGTTTGATGTATATGCGTATTTAGTTTTGTTTAATTAATTTTTATAAACTCCACTTGCGTTTTTGTGAATGTCTTTCATGTATGAATGCGGGTTAGGTTGCGGACTTGGTGTTAGCAACTAGTTTATGGTTAATTGCCTAGGATTATCCATAGGAGTTGTAATTGTTAGTTAGATAATTCTAAGTATTCTACCAATTCTCAATAGCTGTGAGGTGCGAGATTGTTGGTCTGTCTAGGGTGTGAAATTGCTAGTTCTAGAGGCTTTGTGAGAAGATCTTCCTAGTTTCCCTAGCATTCCTTGTAGGCCAAGTCTTATCAGAAATATTGTAGTTACCCCTTGCACTTTAGGGTTTATTGTGACTTTCGCGCTGTGAGGTAGACTGTCTAGCGGGTACTTTAAGATTCGAGTAGGTAAGCCTGTGAGGGTAACCTCTCAACCGGTGGTTTAACGGCACAACAGTATTCTAGGGTTTCCCCTTGAGAAGGGTCGAGGGTGTCTAGTTTATTCTTGATGTTTAGTATTTTAAGATCCCGGTTCCACGCCAGTTCCATAGCCACTAGAAATTAATCATTCATGTGTAGGATTCTAGCCTAGGTAGTGCCTTCCCATCACCTGATTTTAATTCTAGTTCCCAGTTAGTGTCTTTAATTATTTAAGTTATATTTTATTTATTTGCCTTAGTTTGTTAGAAAACCCCCCTTTAAGAAACAAAAACAATTTAAGTCAGTTTGTAGATAAGTAGTCGAGTCTAGTTTACGTTTTCCAGTAGAGTCTCGTGGGTTCGATACTCGGACTTACTTTAGCTGTACTGCACTGACCGGTACACTTGCCGGTTGTGTGGTTTAGGTTTAGAGAGTCTTAGGTTATAAATTTAAAACTTAGGGTGTCTAGTTTAGGTTAATTTAGTTAGTTTTTACTAAACCACTTTGAGCACATCAGTCACGCGCCTCACAGTAAAACCCCGCATGTGGAAATTTGAGGGTGTGATGATTTCCCTCTTTCAGATCTGGTGAACAATCGCCTAAAATTGTGAGTTTCAGCTAACAGCGTTAGTGTGACTTAACGGCAGGTGCAATGAGAAAAAATAAATTAAAATGTGGGACTGGTGGGAAGAATAAACTTAGGTGGGATTATTATTGGCCAACAACACAAAAGTGAGATTATTACAATCCAATTTTCCAAACAATATTTTTGACAATAAAGGAGATTGAGACGTGAGGAAATTAAGCCCATTAATCTCGACTAATACTCAGTTCTATTACGACCCTTGAATAAACAAATTCTAGTTCCGCCACCGTGTGTAGGTGCTTAAGATATATGTAGGTGGTTTATAAGTAAAACAAGGAGGTACGCTATGTTCCTGAGTTCACTAAGGGTGGAAAAGAAAAGAAAGGAAGGAAAATCCTTCTCTTTCTTTTCTTTTCCTCTATTTTTTTTCCTTTCTTTTCCTTTCATTTCCTCTCAATTTGGAAGGATTAGATTTAGTCTAGTTTTCCTCTCTTTTCCTTTCCTTTCCTCTCAAAAATAAACTCTGGAACACACTTTTCATACTTTCCTTCGATTTCCCTCCTTTAAAAAAAAACTCGGGAACACACCTCTCTTTTTTCTTTCCTTTCCTTTACTTTCTTTTCTCGTCTTAAGTTAACTCGGGAACACATCATTAGAGATGTATGCCAAGATGTGTTTAAAGAACAATAGTGGAAGGGGAACCGAATTCTAGAGAGAGATGGACTATACTGTGAGTTGAAATGAGGAGCCAAAGGGTGTTATTTATAGGGTTAATAAGAAAAGGGTAATATAAAAATAATTTTTGTGAACACAAAAATGTTAGTGAGTATTACTTTGGTTTGTACATATAGTATAAGTTAATTTAAAAAGTATAATTCATGTGTCAACGTAATACCAAGGCAATAAATAACACGTAAGTAAACAAACGAGACAAAATCAAAAGTAAGGTTGACAAAGAGCACCCTAACACGAGTTAAATCTAAAAGAACATTTTAACAAAACTTAGGTATAAAAGAGCACCCTAACATAAGTTAGGTCTAAAAGAGAACCCTAACATAAGTTAGCTCTAAATTAATGATTTTGCATAAAGATTGTAAGTAAAGTACATTTATGTTTAAGCATAAAGCACAAAAATAAACATGACACGTACATGAATTATAAATGAATGAAAGTTTATGTGTAAGTGTATGTTTGTATATATGTACATGTTTCACCCCAAAAGTGTAAAAAGCAAAAAAAGATATATGTAATACTCACAATTGGTTAAGCAATAAATACCCAAGTTGTAGCGAGATAAGAAAAAGGGTAATTCGATTAGATGGTATTCGAAGAGTAGTCGGGCGAGGTGGGTATTTTGATCAAATCACGAACTGTGTGTGCGTGTGTGTTTCAATAAGAAAAGGGTAATAAAAGGCAATCAAGGTCTGAATATAATGGATATCTCAGTTTATAGCTTAACAGTCGTTAAAGATGGACATGATTTTGGGTTTAATTTATATATATAACTAGATTATACCTCGGGAACGTCCCGGGGTTGAGAAATCTAATATGAAATATTAATTTTACATATAAAATAGAATGATGCACTTTACAGTTACATGCAGGAAAGCTTCGGGTAAAATTGATGAGTCATATTAGATTTCTCAACTCCAGGACACTTCTGGGATATAATCTAGTTAGGTTATAACCATTCATTCGGAGAGGTTCACAGGTGATTAGCCACTCATGATGTTGAAGAACACACTTGTGAGATAATTAACACTTGAGAGCATCTTCATTCGGATGAACAATCAATTAAATAATGTTGTTGTGTGGTGATTCAGCTTCCAAATCGTCCAATTGATGTCCTTGGTTCCGAGAATGATGGTTGCCTTTTTTTGCGATCATAATGTTCCTCTCATAAAAAAATATGTCGTCCAAATATAACGTCCTCCAAATAATGTGCTCCGTCCTAATCCCTTTTGTTGATGTTTGGACTTGTGCCTTTTTTTTCTTTTTGTGGGCTCGTGAATGTGAGCCACATTTTCTTTTTTAGTTATTATTATTATTATTATTATTATTATTATTATTATTATTATTATTATTTATGACTCAGGTGCTCTAGACTTGGGTGTTCTTGACTTGACCAAAGTTACTCGTTCACGCTCCAACGTCCATGAACACCTATCACTTTCTATGCTCGCTTTCAAGTGTACGCAACTTGATCATTTTTCCTTCGGCTCACACGCGTTACACAATTCCATCTTAAGTCCATCCATTTTAGCCGCTTCACCTGCAATCATACAGTGTAGCGTAGTTATCACATTCAAGGCATATAATCGCTCAAACGACATTAAAAGCATACAATTAAGCATCTTAAACACCATGATTGACCCCGTCCATCACATTCCCACACTTACCTTTGATTTCCCCCAATCAAACCATCTCAAAACACGACTCACCTATTTAACAAATCACCTCCAATTCCTTCACCTATCGATTTTCCAAGGTCCCCAATCATAACCGTCCCATAGACTTACACAATCGAGTTTGACAAGCTGGCGCGCAAATGTTGTGCGATTCAAAACAAGACTTGCCTATCCAAAACTAACATGCTTATTATCATTTACATATGCTACACACCCCTCACAATGTTCTCTTCTCTCGGTTTAG
This sequence comes from Ambrosia trifida, assembly GCA_028751855.1. Lineage (NCBI taxonomy): Eukaryota > Viridiplantae > Streptophyta > Magnoliopsida > Asterales > Asteraceae > Ambrosia > Ambrosia trifida. Next base: position 90,707,000 of record CM054122.1, on the reverse strand, counting down.
TTTCTGGACTAGTGTGTAATCTACTAGTATATAACACTCAGAAAACCAAGAATGCGACTTCGTTATCATAGGTTTTGAAGAAGTATATACCTGGATACAGTCCTTTTTAATAAGAAAAAGGGAAGATCCCGGCTCTTGACGATCCGAATAGTAGATCCTCTTTAATAAGAAAAATGGAGTTAATCTTGGCAACACTCATGGTGGAACGTGAGAATAAGTATGTGTGATGGAGAGGAAAGTTTAAAGAGTTTTTAAGGAATTGCTGAATGAATATAACTAACCTCTTCTCCCCTTTTTATAGTTTCCTCGTGCCTTCTCTGATAACCCTCGCGGGTCCTATCTCTAGTAACAGAATCTCCGAGAGTTACGGAGATAGGCGTTATCTCTTATATTTGAAAGGTTCTCCTCTTTATTTTGAAAAGGAGATTAAGCTTATCAAGTGTTCTTTGTATTTATCCTTTTGTGATTTGAACCAAGCCGACCCGGACTGTTGGTTATCTTCGAAGAGTGGGCCAACCCGAGTATGCTTTATGGGCCTTATGTGGTGTTGGCCAATCCATTTGGATTGGGCCCACCTCGTCATGTCCCCCGAGTCTAGTGGTAAGAATTAATGAATATTACTAGACTTGAAAAAGAAAAAGAATTAAAATGTGTCGAATGTGAATGGACCAACTAAGGCATTCAACCGGCTTTTAAAATCTTCTTTGGGATTGGTGCCGCATGGTTCGGGCACGTGATGTGACGTCATCCTGATTTGTCAAATCAGCCGTTTCAGCAGTCTGATTGACCAGGGATGTGACTGTTGGCGGTTCATTTCAAAATTCAAACCGTCAATTTTGAAGGCCTATATATTGGCGAGTGTTGTGTAGAATAAGTCAGCTATTTAACCCAAGCCCTTTATTCAACGTCGCCCTCTACAATGGCCCCCAAAACTGGTACATCACGTTCCACCATGAGTGTTGCCGAGATTAACTCCAGTTGGTCGGTAACGGAACTAAAATCCTTCTTGGCTGACTGGCATATTTCCGACGAATGGGGTCCCCTGTGCCCGGAGCCCCAAGATATTGCTTTTCTGGTCAAAACTCGGAAAATAACCCTCTATGCGGAGTTCTTTACTTTCTGTCATTTCCGGTTACCGGCTACTCAGTTTATACTCGATCTTTTATCACATTATCAAGTAAATATCTCCCAGCTTCATCCTCTGGGGCTAATCAAAGTTCGACACTTTGAATTTTGTGCACGACGTTTGGGTATGATCCCCTGGTTGGATATATTTCGCATGTTGTACATGCTTGCGTACAAAGGCGAATACTTTACTTTTGATCGTCGATCTGGTGCTCCGTCCTGTATTGACAACTATCCCTCCAACACACAAGACAAAAACTGGAGGCGGAAATTCTTCTTTATCGATGAGCGTATGCTCCCTGTGAATGCCCATGTGCGTGTGCCGGAAGGTAAATCGAAGTTAGCTGACGAGTGTCCTGCCCCTGCCCTGTTTGAGAAAGATCCCCTCTATTTGGCGTTGGTGAATAACCCCACTCCCTGTACACACATACCGGAGCGGGCGTTGGTGGCTGTTGGTATGAGCTGTGTGTGGGTGGACAAGACCACATTTCCCGAATATAGACGAGCAGACCAAGGTATGAGCAAGATAGCTACTTTACTTGTTTTAAATTTGTCTTGTTGCTTTGTAACATGTGTCTTACATCTGTACAGGGGAATGACATTACGTTGACATTATAGATCTAGAGGTTTCTTCTCAGCTGGAAGAGTTTGATCGTCCACTTGGGGACGAGGAGCCGGACGTTCTTAGCCAGACTTTGCACTGCTTCATCTTTCCTGCTTCTCCGGCCATGGTCCAAGAAGAGAGTCCCATCGGTACTCATCCGGGAAATACCAAGAATGCCATGGTTGAGACGAGTCTAACGTCTACTTCATCACCCATGGACCCTGACCCTATTTGCGTTGCCGAACCTAGGGGCGCTACGGGTGAGGTGAAGAAGAAAAAAGGAAAGTCCAAGAAGAGGAAAGAAGAAACACTTGATGTTGGTGTGTTTTTAGAGAAACGGAGAGAGTTGTTGGCAATAAAGGAAAAGAATCTCGGTACGGACCACTGTTCTCTTTGAGCTTCTTCTTTGATACGCGTGCTTTATTATTTTTGTTTTCCTTTTTTGTAAAAGATGCTTGTTTGATGGAGGGGGATGTACTGGCGTCACAAGGTGTCACAACCAATTCTACCTCATTGGCTCAAGTAGCATCACATGAAGGTGTGCAGGCCCCAGGCTCATCCGGAACCACACAACTGCTAGTCTTAGCTGCTTCCAATCCTGCTCTTGTCACCTGCATCGGTCCCCGGTTTCTGTTTACAGAAGAGCCTCTAGCCACGACATCTGTTAGTGTCACCTTTTCCCCGAGCTCTACTCCAACTCAACAACCATTGAAGCCCGTCACTACTTCCAGTGAGGCTGGATCTACTCCGAGCATTGTATCTACGCGTGTGGCCATGAGGTCGGGTTTCCCCCCGACTAGCTCCAGTGCCGTGGACCCCCTATTTATGCCTAGAGGCAGTTTTACCGGGTTGTTGTGTGACGTCCAGCATCATCCTATAAGGTTTCCCGGTGGTATGCGATCCGCTGATGTGCCACTCGGGTCTGATCTACCAGAGTCCGAGAGAATGTTGCCCAACGTTTATGCTCCTGGTGTCAACTGGCATTCTTCTCTCCCCAATACCAAGTATGTTTGTGGGTGGAAAATTGCTGAATCCACCCGCTTGATTCATCCGGATGTGATTCGTCATTAGGCGGACTATGCCTTCCCTCACCAGAGAGGTATTATTTGCATGGACTGGATAACGCCCAGCTTGCTAAAAATACAATGGGATCGAGTGTGAATGCTAGTGCTTCGTTATACGAAGTGTTATGCCGGTGGCGGTTGGATTTGGGCGAGTTATTGAACATCCACACGTCTCATAAAAAGTTGTCTTCAGAGCGAGATGCCTTACTGAAGTCTTTAAATGATGGCGAGACTTAGTTAGCGGAACTATCAGCTACCCGGGATGCTTATGACCGGGACAAGGCCCGGATGGTGACCACTCACAATGATGAGAAGCTAGATTTGCTACGCCGGTGGGATCATCAGGACCGCCACATCTTCCATTTAGAGGACCGGGTCAAGGTGTTAGAGAAAGAATTGCAAACGGAGAAGGAAAATACTTCCAAGTGTAAGTCAAATCTTGAATGGTTTCAACTCTTGTCCAAGGAAGTGGAGAATTACGAGTCACGGGCCAGGAGGGCAGAAGAGGAGCGTGACACGACGGTGCAAAAGCTTAATGAATGCCAGTCTGATTTGACATCTGCTAATGAACGTGCGGACACTGCTATGAAACAGTGTGAGATTGCCCGGTCTCGTGCCACCGTTCTTCAATCTGATCGTGACTGGCTGATGTCAAAGGGACTTCCTGCTACATGGCGTTATATCCGGGGGGATCCCAGTATCAGCAACGTTTGAATGACTTCTACCGGACTGGTCTGGAGTCCGGGTATCAAGATGGGTTAAAGCATGGTCATCGGATAGTGTCCCTTGGGAAGAAACTTCCTACTGCTACCGACCATGAGAAAAGGGTTGAGCAAAGGACGTCTGAAGCTCTGGAGGCATTAAGCAACGACTCGTTGGATGCCATATCCCAGTTACAGAGTAAGGTTGGTGACAAAGGCATGTTAGCTCTCCGGGCCATGCTTGAACCTCTGGTTGTAAACTCCTCTTCCGGTTCGTCAGATAGTGAAGAGGAAACGTCTCCTTGAATGTAATATTATTTAGTTATTGCTTTGTATTTTGGTCTTCCTGGGATATTTTCACTTTTGTGTAGTTTTATTACTAATGTAATCGTGACTTTTCTTTTAATTAATGTCGTTTTTACTCCATCCATGGTGTAATGATGAGTGTGTGGCACTAGCTAACAGGCCATTATAACATGTCACGTCGATTATTAAATTTCTATAATCATTTCAATGACGTCAGATGTGTAACTCAACCGTCATATCTGTGTGTCAGGGGGCTCTGTCAGAGCATTAATGACAGGTTGGTTAGAATCCCAATGACCAGATATTTTAATTGCTTTATAAGTGAGTCGACGTATCATACATTCGTGCATCATTTTATCTTTTCCACCACAAAATGCCTCGCCGATTCGTTTCCTTGAAGAGCTATTTGAATGAACTTGACACAGTCGAAACTCCCAGGGAGATTCAGCACAGGGCTCGTGAAGTCGACGCATATCATGATGTGATGCGTCGTTTGGAGGAATTCAATTGAAGGACTGAAGGAGTCGTTGCTGCCAACCGTTATGGGTTGGTTTACACTTGTGATTTCAGACGTAACAGGGCTCGCAAAGTCGATGCCTATCATGAAGTGATGCATTGTTTGGAGGACTTCAATCGAAGGACTGAAGGAGTCGTTGATGCCAATCGTTACGGGTTGGTTTACACTCGTGGTTTCAGACGAGCTCCCTCAGCTGGGGTGACCATTCTGACCGGTGAGGATCGTGTCATCAGCATGATTGAAGCTATTATGGACCCCCTAAGCGAAGAGACTGTACCAGCCCTTAAGGAGATTGGAGAATCCGAGATTGTTCCGACGGTTGTCATGAAAGGATTTCCTTCTCACGTGACTGAATGTGAGGGGTTCCCTTATGAGAAGCTTGGGATACTACCCCCATCTATAACCCAGAGGGCGATTTGATTTACACCCTTGCAGAGGTGTTTGCAATATTAGATGGTAATGTGTAGTTCATCTAGGTACTTGTGAATAGTTTGTGTAATAGCCTCGTATGGCTGCTGGAATAGCGCTATGAATATGTTCAGTGGTAGGAAGTTTTATTTTGATGGCAATGGATTTTTGTCCTGCCCCTACCTAATTTTGTAACCATGTTATGCTTGAATACATGCAACATGAAATTTTGTTATGGAACGTACATGTATTTGGATAATGCGAATGCCATTGTTTAGGCGTCTTATTAATGATTAAGTAAATTGTTCCTTCTCCCTCTAAGTTGTAGATCCATGCAGGGAGAATTACAAGAAAAAAGAGTAGGTGACCAACATGTCATTTTAGAAAATAACTACATATAACATTTCTTGAGTTGGGCGGCGTTCCAGTTCCATGGTACCGGGGTGCCATCCAGCTGCTTTAAATGGTAAGCTCCCTTCCCAAGCACTTCAACTATCTGGTAGGGACCTTCCCAGTTCGGACCCAACTTGCCTTGCGGTTTTTGCCAGCTAGCTTCATTATCTCTCATGACCAAGTCACCTACTTTGAACGAGCAGTGTTGGACCCGTTTGTTGTAGTACTTTTCCAACAGCCGTTTATAACGTGCTTCTTTGACGCAAGCTGCTTCTCGCCGCTCTTCCAACAATTCCAGATTGTGTCGCAACAACTGGTCATTGCTCATTTCCTGGCCACTGGGTCGTGCAGAGGGTAGAATCATTTCGGCCGGAATCTTTGCTTCTGAGCCGTACATTAAACTAAACGACGTTTCGCAGTTACTTGTTTTTGGCATAGTACGGTGGGCCCATAGCACGTGTGGCAATTGGTCAACCCACGACTTCCCTTCTTTGTCGAGCCGTTTCTTGATTCCGTCAAGGATGCTCCTGTTTGCCTGTTCTACCTGGCCGTTGCCCTGCGGATGGGCCACAGATGTAAACACTTGTTGTATCTTCAAGCTCTTGCACCATTCCTGTAGTTGCTTGTCTGCAAATTGCGTGCCGTTATCACTGACGATGTGTAGGGGAACTCTAAAACGGCACGCTATATGTTCCCATAGGAATTTCTTGATTTTGCTCGCTTCAATCTTTGCCAGTGGCTTTGCCTCGATCCACTTTGTGAAGTAGTCTATTGCCACCACCAAATACTTGAGCTTTCCTGGTGCTGGCGGGAAAGGTCCCACCAAGTCCACGCCCCACTTTTGAAAGGGCCAGGCGTCCATCACAGGGATAAGGTTATTCTTGGGGCGCATTGTTTGCGGAGCGTACTTCTGGCAGCTTATACATTTCTGCAGCTCTTCTACTACCATATTATGCATCCCGGGCCAGTAATATCCCGCATTCGTTATCTTTGCCACTACTTCCCTAGGAACAACATGTATGCCGCAAGTACCCGCGTGGATCTCCTGTATCAGGTATCTTGCTTCAGAAAGAGATACACATCGTAATGCGGGACCCAAGTATGACCTTCTATAGAGGATTCCCTCATGTATCTCGTACTGCAATGCCTTGGTGCGGATCTTTAACGCTTCTGCTTTGTCTTCCAGGAGGCTACCATTGATGAGGTACTCCTGGATGGGAGTCATCCATGAGATCTCCACTGTATGGACACAGTGGACCGTGGCCGCCTGTGTGGATGGGAACTTTAATGTTTCAATATGAACATCTTTGTCTGTGCCTGACGACGCCAGCTTGCTGAGGGCGTCTGCTATATCATTTTTGTGCCTTCGGACATGGTTCAATGTGACACTTTGAAACTTGGCGATTAGTTCCTTCGTCTTTTCCAGATACTTGGCCATGGACCCATCTCTTGCTTCATATGACTCGTTCACTTGATTGTTTACTAGCAACGAATCCACATGGGCCTCTACCCGTCTTGCACCCATCGCCAAGGCCATTCGGAGGCCGGCTAGTAACGCCTCGTACTCCGACTAGTTGTTAGAGCATTATGTATGTGCGTGAAAGGATCGATAACAAACAAAGATTGATCAAACAAGTTAGTTTCAGGTGCGGAAACCCTAAAACTATCACAAAATAATAATCAAACAGATTCAAACACACAGATCATCATTTTCAAACGTTTTCATTAATAAAACACTTGTTTACACGTTGAAATATAGATACAATCAAGGTATGAACGATAAACAGGTTTAACAAAACACTAGAGAGAGTTTCTGAAAGTGGAGGGAATAATAATGATCACAAGTTACATTCAAAAATCAAACTTGTCTATTTATAGACTGCACATTCGCCCAAACTATTCATGTGAATGTGCAGGTTCGCCCACATCAACTGGTCGAACCAAGCTTTACAATAATCTAATCTTCATTCGTCCAAACAATCTTCCTTCGCACCTTTCAGTCCTCCTTCGCACCTTCTAATCCACTCCTTCGCACCTTCGATATTACCAAAACAAAATGTGTTGTACAATCCAAAGCTTTAGTCGCACTTTTGCATCTACAAACTCCCCCTCGACTATTGCTTGGATTGTGTTCGTCGTTGTTCGTCCATCCTTTTGTTCCACAGTCTGATATGTCTTTGAATCATTTGTTCTCTTGTCAACACCGGTTCCTGAAATTGTTTTTGTTTCTTCGTTTTCAGCTCTGGCACCTTTTGCTTCTCCACAAACTTTCCCAACTTCTCATCATAATCACATCCAGCATTGATATCAAACGCAAAACACAGAAATACCACACGTTGGTACTTTCCTGCTTGCTCAGCATCTTTAGCATCTGAATAGATCGGATTATAGAATAGCATGATGATATCCTCATGTGAACAGTTTATCAACCACATGGGATCAAATATATGCACTTTCTTGTAATTCGTCTCTCCATCCTTTAACACGATCACGGCCTCTGCAATCTTCCAATCATAATACCACCAGATGAAGTCTTTGGCAAAGTGTTGCGGAATAGGCATCAAAGGAATCTTTTTCAACACTTGCGGTGGTTTGTATTTCAACGTCACTTTGGGCGTACCAGTTATGAAATCAATATCCTTGTTATGAACAATTCGCTTTGGATATTGTGGTGTAAACAAGTCCCACTTGGTTCGGCTTTCCCTAGTCATCTTTTCAGCAAAGTAAGTAATCTGGCTATTTGACGCTCCCGTTAAACGGTGACGACAAATGTCTCTGATTGCCCAATAAGGAAGGGTCTTCAAGTGATGAAACTTCTCGAAATACAATATCCCCTTCTCCCACTTTACTGCGAAACACCTCAACTCTTTAACAAACTTCCAGGCCAATGCACGACCTTTGAAAATCCTATTGTGAAGTTTGTAAAAGCTGCCTTGAATGTCAGGTTTCGGACGATTATTTTCCTTTTCTTTCAACTTCTTCAACAACTCTTTTAAGCTTTCTGATTGCTCGAACCGTGGCTTGTTATGTCCTTTAAAGATTTCATCTTCAAAGACTTTGCTCTTTTCTTTTGCTAGCTTCTCGGCATGGTTTAGCAGTTCATCTGAGAAAGAAAATTCACAATCTTGATTTGTACTGAAATATTGTGGATATTCTTCGCTCATAATATCTTCCATTTCGACTTCCTCGAATGCAGGAACATCACAATCATCCGAATGATTTCCAGCTTCTTTCTCACGAATCTTTGGAATAAAGTTGTCTGCAAGTAATTCTTCCAACGTTTTGCCTACTTACTTTGCTAAACCTTCAAGAATCTCTTTCGAAATAGCCGCAGAAACTTCCCCATCCTCAAGATCAGGGTCATCATACTCCAACTCGAATAGTTTATTGTTAGATTCAAATATTTCTGGAAATCTGCTAGTCATGTCGATCGTCCAGATCCGATCAGTGAGCATCTGGCGATACTTGTTCTTATCTTCTTCAGACAATGACTTCAATTTCTCGTTCCAGAAAATATCTTCATCGTCAACATTCTCACTAGGAGCTTTAGAGCTCGATTCACCGCCCTTATCTGAGTCACGTTTCTCGTAAGTAAACTTATCAACATCATCATCATCGTCATCACTACTATCATCAAATGCAGAGCCGTCTCCATTACTCGAACCATCATCCGATCCTCCATCATCCTTATCATCCTTTTTCTTCTTCTTTGTATCATTACCAGCATCTTTATCTAGTTCATCCTCTTCTTCTTCATCAGACAGTTCGTAATCAACTAGCTCTTCTTCTCTTTCTTTATCCACTTCACCAGCTTGAAGTTGAGGAGCTTGAGAGTACAAGTTCTTGATCAGATCATCCATATGCTTGTTACTCTTTTTCAGCTGTTTGTTCTCCTCCTTCAAGACTATGATCCTCCTGGTATTACGTTGCTCATGTTTCAGCAACTTCTTGTTTTCTCTGTTCAATTTCTTGATTATCTTCTTCAAAGTCTCATTATCATCTGCCGATGTGACTACAACCTCCAACATCTTCTTGTCATTGGATTTTAACTGCTCAATCTCTGTCTGTTGTTTGTTAATCAGATTCATCATCTCAGAAAGTCTCTGATTCACAGCAGACATGATGTCACTATCCACCGATACTTTTGTCTTCTTTGGTGGTTCGACAGCATCAGGCAATTTACCTTTTCTGATCTTCTTTAGCACATTATCCAATGCTTCATTCACATCATCCATTGGAATTTCTTCAGTTTGTGGTGTGCTAGATGTTGTTGCAGTCTTCTGTTTCTTATGAACTGGTGCAGTAACCGGTGATTTAGAACTTGTAGCTGGTGGCAGTTTCTTACCAGCTATCAAAGATTCTATTTCTTTCTTCCTCTTAATGCTTGGCTTCTCCTGTTTCTTCTTCTCTTTTCTAGCAGCTTGCACAGGAGATCCAACAAACGTCTCTTCAACATTAAAACCCAAATCTTCTACATCAACAGGAATAGGGCTTTTGTTCCCTTGATCTTCTTCTCTTTGGTTAGCAGACACACTAGCCTCAGTGGCCTTGGGCAAGGTGGTCTCTACAGTTTCAGCATCAGAATTCCATTGTTCTTCCTCTATCGTCTCTTCTGAATCAATGGAAGCTTCATCAACAATGTGTAAACCCTTTTTCGCCATACTCTTATTCCTTCTCTGATTATTTTTCTTCTTCTCTGGTTCAGAAACCTCAATCCTTATCTCTGGTTTCTTTGTCTTACCACTCTTCGCGCCTATATTCACAACTTGTCTCTTGCGCTTAGCGTCAGGATCAACATGATGTAAAGGATTATCAGCATCAGAATCACTGTTCACATTCCTTACAAGCCCCTCACCCGGATCTGTGTAATCTACTCTAGCTAGATGTCCAAACAAACGTCTAACTGGAGGATGTTCTTCAACAGACAAACCCTTATAAGCTTTCATTCTAGCTAGTGTGTTCAACGATATGTGTTCCTGAACAACAATGTGTTTAGGATCTCTCTTCAGCTCTTTATACTTGTGATCGAATATCATTTGAAGAAAACGAGGATATAAAAGAAACTTCAGGTTCCTTGTTCCATTCACGGGCTCCAGTAAGTGAGACATCAGCATGCCAGAGACGTTGAACGGTTTGTTCAATACCAAAGCAACCATCATCGAACTGATGCTCTTCCTCATCAAGTCATAACCTCCCGCAGCAGATCCGAAAACGTGAATTAAAACATGTGCCAGATACTTGAATTGTGGGCACAGTTTTCCTTTATGCAACGAACCGTCAGTGATAGGTCCGTTGTACTTCATCCTGAGAAAGCACTTTCGTTGATCCATGAATGTAAACTCCTTTGGATCTTTTGGATCATCATTCAGATTCAATGCTTCCCTCAAATCCTCTTCGCACACAATAACTCGTTGTCCCTGAATTTTGCTCGTCAAGCAAGATTCGCACTTCCAGAAATCTAGTTTAGCATTAGACCAGAATTCCTGAATCATATCTCTATAGATCACTGTCGGCGTAGCAATGACATCAATCACCCTGCTTCTTTTCAAAAACTCAATGATATCGACAAATTCTGTGTGCTTCTTCACATCGCCAAGATATGCACAGCAGTTGTGCGCATTCTCAAAATCTAGTTGCTTAGCAGGCTGTGATGAGGATCCTGCTTGTTCTGTCGTCTTCTGCTGTTCAGACATTGTTAGATCTGCAAAACAAACAAAAACACAAGTTAAAAATCGACAAAATATCAAAATTGAAAATTTTTGGTCAAAACTTCTTCTTTCGCCCAAACGGGGGTACGAAGGTGATTATGTATAGGTACGAATGAGAAATAAATGGTACGAATGTGTTGGTTTTGATAAAAAGTTTCATTCGCCCAACTAATCCTCTTTCGCCCATTTCATTCTCTTCCTTCGCCCATTCGAACTGGTCGAAGGAAGCAGTTCATAAATTTGAAAAATCAATTTTGAAATTTAATGATCTTAAACATGTCCATTTGATTGAAATCAGTCCTAATAATGCCGATAATCATTTCTAAACCAACAGTTTCAACAATTATTGATTGTGTTTGTGTTTTTACCCAAAAACTAGGGTTTAAACCATGATTGAACAATCTGACATGTTTTAAACTCTGGTTTTGGTTATTTCTCCCCCTAAAACACACACACAATAAATCCTAAACATCAATTGTGATTATTATGTTGTTTTTGAATGAGTTTGAACAGTTAGGGCTCGGACTGTTAAAACATGGATTAAAAACTGAAATGTTGATGAAAACCAGTAAAAATGATATCACAATAATCAGTATGAATGTACGAACACAATGAGATGATGTAAAATGAACGAGCAACAAGATGAGTTTACAATCAAAAATCTGGAAAAATTATGAATGAGGTTCGAATGAGAAGAGGGGTATATATAGGCCTGTCCCTTAGCCCGTTTTGATCATACGAAGGAGAAACTTTTCTCTCCTTCGACCCTATTGAAAGGGTTCGAATGAGATAATTATCATGAACACTCTCCTTCGCCCAACAAAGCATACGAATGAACAAAGAAAATCCCACATTCGACCAAAAGAATGGGCGAATGAGAATTGGGATTTTTGAAAATTTTCCAAATCTCAAAAACGAGTCCCGGTTCAATTATTTTCCAACTTTTAAGCATCCAACATTCATGTTTTCACATTTTAAAAGTTACAAAGCTCAAATGGTGTATCAAGGTTTAGAAAATCGACATCAACCACCATCAGTTATCTAAAATAAAATGAAAAAGAAAATTTTTTTTGGATTTTCTAAAGTTTATGCTAAAACACACCTAAAATCTTTTTGAGGTTTGTAATTTTTGACGATAAAATAAAATGCAGAAATGTAAATGAAAAACTGTAAATGTTTTTGGGATTTCCGGTAAAGGGATCATATCAGTTTTTGAGAAATCTGATCACACCGTTAATCTTTTTGAAATTATTATCATTAAAGACAATGTGTGATCTGGCAACTGCTGATATTGTGATCCACATAAACTCACATGCAGACTGTTGTGCAGTGCTTTATACTGATACTGATAGTTATAGTATAAACGCAATTGTTTGTGTTTCCCACGCACACGACATACTCCCGTATCAAGAAGTAAATGCACAAAGACTCATTGTAAAGCGTGATTATGCTTTCGTCGTCTGTAATTGTACAAGATATAATGCATAGAGGTATACAGGTCAGCAAATTAATGCAGCAAAGTAACATATGCACTATACCAGGTTGAGGACTGATATTAATCATGATTTGCATCAATGATCAATACGATGTAATAGATAATCTTTGATCATCATATAACATGAAAAGTTCCTCAATTCGGTAACTTTAGGATTTGGCATATAGCTCTTTTATAAAGACACCCTGTCTGATCTAGGTCCGTAATGACTTACAGCAGAAGATCAGAGAGGCTATCCCTAGACAACTAATAACATAACGACCCTAAACCTCCGAGTTTTGTACAAATACCCTATCAAACGAAATTACGGTACTAAGACCATATGCCCATGAGGAGTTCATCCACATAACAAATCGTTTGATATGTATATATCAGGTACGCAGTAATAGGTCTACGAAGCCTATCAGCACATCGCACAGACTCAGACACACGCCCTACATTATTTAGAATGTGTCAGATCCCCACTGATGTACTATCATTTCCCTTTATACTCCAGGAAATCATTTTAGAATTTTCTGATTTTTATAGATTTTCGAATTTACTGTTCCCAAGGATAAGCTGGAGCATTTCAAATATGTGACTGCCCAGATATCGTTTGTTCACAGAAATCTGACGACATTAATCTAAGGGAAAAAGATATAGCAGTCAGCAAAGAAATTTTTCAATTTTTATGGTTTTTGAAATTTTTCAACGTTTTTGGATTTTCTAAATATTCTGAAAAACAGTAAAAATTTAAACTAAAAAGTGATAGACTGAGGTGGTGATCAGTCCTGTTTTTCTTTAATACCATTTGCTTTCAAAAGATAATCAAATCTGGATTTGTCAAAAGCTTTGGTAAAAAGATCTGCGCGTTGGTAATCAGTGTGGATTTTGACCATATCGATCAACTCTTTAGCATAACAATCATGGATAAAATGATATTTAATCCGGATATGTTTAGCCTTTGAGTGATTTACTAAGTCTTTTGTTAATGCGATTGCGGCCTCATTATCACAGTAAATAGGGGTTTTAAGAAATTGCAAACCGTAATCCACCATCTGCTGTTGGATCCAAAGAACCTGTGAGCAGCAGCTCGATGCTGAAACGTATTCTGCTTCACATGTGGATAGTGCAACTGCGGTTTGTTTCTTGCATTGCCAGGTCACGAGCCTGCTCCCCATAAACTGACATCCAGCCGTTGTGGATTTGCTGTCTTTGTCACAGCCGCCCCAATCTGCATCACTAAAAGCGATTAGGTCAAAATTATCATCATGAGGGTACCAAAGTCCTTTCGATGGACAACCCTTCAGATATCTAAGGATACGCTTGACAGCTGCAAGATGACTCTGTTTCGGCTTCGATTGATATCGCGCACAAAGACATGTCGCAAACATTATATCAGGTCTTGACGCTGTGAGATACATCAGAGATCCGACGATTGCTCTGTATGTAAATGGATCAGTCAGCTCCCCCTTAAGGTCAACTCCAATCCCGTGATTGGGCTGTATCGGGGTATCCATCGGCTTCGAATCATCCATCTGGAATCGGCTCAAGACTTCAGAAACGTATTTCGTCTGGTGAATAAAGATCCCCGTTGGTCTTTGCTCCACCTGCAAGCCGAGGAAAAACTGCATTTCTCCCATAGCACTCATTTCGAACTTTTCCTGCATAACTTGTTCGAATTCCCTGCACAGAAGTTCGTTAGTTGACCCGAATATAATATCATCAACATAAATTTGTACGAGAAGCAAATCATCTCCTGCTCGTTTTGTGAACAGTGTGCAGTCTACCAGTCCGCGTTTGAATCCTTTCGAGAGAAGATACGTGCTCAGCTCCTCATACCATTGTCTCGGAGCCTGGTGCAACCCGTAGAGAGCTTTGTTTAACACATAAACCTTATCCCGGTGAATAGGGTCCTCAAAGCCCGGCGGTTGACCTACGTAAACTTCCTCTTTGACCACACCGTAAAGAAAAGCGCTCTTTACATCCATCTAATACACCTTAAATTTCTTCCATGATGCAAACGCGAGAAACATTCTGATAGCTTCCAAGCGTGGAACCGGTGCATAGATTTCATTGTAGTCGATTCCTTCAACCTGATGAAAACCTTGAACGACCAAACGAGCTTTGTTTCGCACTATGACTCCTCTGTCATCCTTCTTGCATTTAAACACCCATTTGGTACCAATTTTCTTTCTTCCAGGGGGCAAATCTGTCAGGGTCCATACACCAAGTTTCTGGAATTGTAATAACTCCTCCTGCATTGCTTCCACCCAGGCGTCATCCAAAAGAGCATCCTTGTATGTCCGCGGCTCGACCTGAGAAACATAACAAGCAAATGACCAGTCATTTTGAAAACCAGATTTCTGAATTTTGGCATATAAAGCAAGGTTGCCAATGTTTTCTGGTGCTTGAGCATTTCTCAGCTGCCCTCTTGTCATTACACTACTACCAGGATCACCAATAACCTGTTCAAGCGGGTGTATCCGATGTATCCGAGATTCCGGATAATCAGGTACTTGTACTCCCGTTTGAGTTGTCAAATTCTCTGTAGAAACCAGATCATTACCCACATTCGATGTTGAAGCATCAGTATTAGATGGGTTCACTGGTGGTGTCACTGTAGCGTTGTCTAGAATAGCTTCACTTGTTGCATCATCGTCTTCGTAGTCTGATTCGGATGAATTAAGCGATGTAGAAGCCTCTTGGAACACCTCTTCTTCCAATACAGGAGCAGTGGTATCATTAGAAGTTGCTTGGGGGTTTACCATGATCGGACGCACTAACGGTGAAGTTACGGCGTTTTCGACCTCGTAGTATAAGCGAAGTACAGCTTCTTCAACCATGCTATCTAGATTGAATGATTCAAAGAAGTCTTTGTAATCAAACATCCAATCTGGTCCTCCACCCTGTACATTTTGTGTATATCTTTGAACTTCGACATTAGTCCACTCCTCGACTTTTCTAGTTCCTTTGTTTAATACCCGTTTTAATGGGGTTTCATATCCAACAAAATAACCTTCTTCAGCCTTTGGTGCAAACTTTTCCGAAGGATTCAGCATTGTACATGGGGCACCAAATGGTTCTAGATACTCCAGATTCGGCTTGCGTCGGTTCAACAGCTCATAAGAAGTCTTGCCAAACTTCTTCACTGTCAACACACGGTTAAGAGTATAACATGCCGCGTAAATGGCTTCATTCCAGAACATAACTGGAAGATTTGAATTCGCAAGCATAGTTCTCGCCGTCTCTATAAGAGTCCTGTTCTTTCTCTCTGTGACACCGTTCTGTTGGGGTGTATACGGAGCGCTATATTCATGATGAATTCCTTTGTTTGCACAAAGATCCTCCATCTGAGCATTTTTAAAATCCGTCCCATTGTCACTCCGGATTCTTTTTATCTTCAGACCATATATATTCTCCAGACGTGTAAACAGAACCTTCAAGTTATCAAAAGTGTTGCTTTTCTGATGCAAACACATTACCCATGAAAATCTTGAATAATCATCTGTCACCACAAGACAGTATAACTCCCCGGCATGACTTTTACGTTTGACTGGACCGAATAAATCCATATGCAAACGTTCAAGTGGCAGCTCATCAGAATTAACTTTCTTTGGTCTATGGGATTGTTTGTGCTGCTTTCCCTTCTTGCAACTGATACACTTGTCATTCAGATGAAAGTGTTTGACATTAACTCCCTTGACAAGTTCATTCTTCACAAGCTGATTCATCTTTCGCAAATGGATGTGTCCCATTCTCCTATGCCACATAATCGATTCTTTTTCTGTAGCCTTGGAGAGGAAACACGTGACTTGACCATGGGTGGTCATTGCTTTGGACATGTCGAGAATATACAAGTTGTTAACTCTCGGTGCCTTCAGCATCACCCACTCTTTCGGTAGCTCAAACCCAGGTTTCAAGATGTAACAGGATTTGTCATCAAAATACACAGAAAATTGTTTATCACAAATTTGACTAACACTGAGCAAATTATAGTCTATCTGTTTCACATAAGAAATCCGCTCAAATGTTACGACCCCATTGCTTACACTACCCTCCATAGTAATGTAGCCTCCCTTATTACCAGCAAATGCCACATAACCTCCGTTAATGTTTTTGATGTCAAAGAGTAGCGTGAGGTCCCCTGTCATGTGACCAGAAGCTCCACTGTCAACAATCCATAGGCTGCTAACAGGGCCAGCTGGAGCTCCCTGCACATTTAAAGTAAAGCAGTTAGTTCTTTCGGGGGACCCAAGCCTGTTTGGTCTTGGGTCTTTGAACAGGTTGTTTCAAAGAGTCTTTTGAATCACAAACATCTTGGGTTACTTCAACCCCTTTCTTCTCACTAACAATTTTCTTTTTCTCATTCTTCTCGCTCTGTGAAGTAGAGGCTCCTTCAGATTCCTTAGATGACCAAGATTGCTCAGATCTTTTCAAGATCCGAATCTGAGATTTTGAAGTCTCAGTCGGTTTCTTTACTTCTTCCTCAAAAGCAACCTTCTTGGTTACCTTCTCTGATTTAACAGAGACAGGTCCAACTGCTTGTTTACCATTAGGTTTAGGAGCTACCTTTTTGGTATCAGCAGTTGAGTTCATCATAGGTTTCTTAACAGATTTATCAGTGGACATCCGGTTGCGCTTATCATACGTCATTGGACGGTTTTCCCTCTTGTTATAAAAATTGTTTTGATTATGATAAAATTCTTGTTGGGGAAAATGCCGTCTCTGTTGATAGCCGTAGTTGTCAACCGGATACTCATGATATTGCCTCATCTCCACCTCGTGCCTTTTGTGTCGTACGTACGGGCAGGCAGCAAGTAAATGTCCCCGTTCCCCACACTTATAACACGCACGGTATTCCTCATAGTTTTCCTTGATCGGCGACTTGGAAAAGCTAGCAATGGGATAACGATCGACCATGCATTGTTTCCTTAAACTCTCAGGAGCTGGGTCCTTTGAGTAAGTCGGTTCAATAAAACTGTTTTCTTTATGAACAGGCAAAACAAATTGTGTGACATTGACCTTAGCTTCTTTATCCGAATAAATTTTGTCTAAAATCTCTTGAGGAATGTCATTGGTTCTTTCGAATTTTGGAAACCAAATCGTACTTTCCTGCCAGATCTTTTCAATTTTTGAATAATTGACAAACTTTATCGGATATTCATCATCGGATAAAATCTTATCAGAGCCTTGCATCCGATAGAAGATTTTGACAGGTTTATCACACGATTCATTGCTCACATCATTGGATTTTTCAGATTTAAGCTCATTTTTCTTATCAACCGGTTTTACCACATTTTCTCAGATTTAGTTTCATTTTTCTTTTCTACCGGTTTTCTCACATTTTTGTCAACCTTCTTTACCTCTTTCTTTTCAAAACTCTCACCAACAAACTTTTCATTTTTCTTAACCTCATTTTTACGATGAGCATTTGCCATTGGATGAATAATCTGAGACGGTGAGACTGGCTCAGTAGTGATTATATGATTTTCATCAGGGATATCACTATCACTTTCAACTGTCTCAGATGTTTCATCTTCTTCATCTGAATCATCAGTAGCGACCACACCCTCATTATTTCCCAGTACTGGTCTCACATCAGAATATGGATCCCCGACACTGGAAGTGTTAGGCTCATTTTCAGGTGTGGAATCAGGATTGATTAAAGTCTCCGGTGGTATTGCATGTAAAGTGTGATTCTCAAACAATACCGGAGATGGAACTGACTTATAGTTTGCACTATTCGTCTGGGAGGGTTCTTCAATGATATGATCGACTACATATGCTATGTGCTTGTAACTTTCTAATTTCTTGTTAACTTTTTCCGCAAAGCACTTGATGGTTGCCATTTCCAATTTAGTGTTTTCCATTTCATTGATGTAATTATTAATGGCAAGTTGTTTAATTGATAATGTCTTTTTAAGTTCAGACACATCCTTTTTATAACCATCAAGAACTTTGTTGAAATCTTTTAAGTCCTTTTGATAAATCTGACAGTTGATTTTTGCACTCTCAAGTTGGACCTTGAGAAGCTTGTTTTCATCAGTCAGTTTTTCAAAATCAGCACATTTATCACATTTAACACACGCTTGAGATTGAGTTTCAGAACTTACCGGCTTAGGAGGTTCTGTCATGGCCATTTAAGCGAAGTGAGCTTCCTTCCCTGCGAAGAATTTGGAGTAGTCAATTTTGGTGCACGCATCATCCACCATACATGACTTGCGGGTCATCAGGAAGTCAGCTTCTGCTAGCAGTTGGTCAATGTCATCGTCTAGTGAATTCACACTAGCCTCTGAATCAGATTCACTCTCCATGTCCGAGTAAGCTGAATCGTCTTGGTCTCCAACATCAGTGACAGAATCAAGAATCATCCCCGATCTCTTGTCTTCACCTTCAGAAATCACATCCTCATTCACTTCCTCAATCTTTAACTCCGACACCTTTTCAATCACAACTTCTTCCTCCAACTCCTCATTCTCATCCAAACTCATCTGCTGTGCCACACATGCAACATTCCCAGCAGTGATCTCCTCCACCCCCAATTGCATACCAGTCCAGTCAAAACCTTCATCCTTTTGGATCACAAGTGCTTGGTTTTGATTATCAGTTTGGTTTTGGTTTTGTGTGTTAGGTGTGGAGATAGGAACTATAGTTCGGTTTGGGTTTTGTTGAGGTTGGTTTTGAGTTGTGGATTGTCTAATGTTGTTGTTTTGTTGACGGTTTCGATAAGTGTTTTGTGGTTGAAAGCTTGAGATGTTTGGACTGTTGTATGACACTTGATTTTGGTTTTGGTTTTGTTTATTTTGGTATGTTGAATTGAAAGGATTTCGGTTACCTTGTTGTGCTGGCTGTGTGCACTCTCTTTTAAAATGTCCCTTCTCACCACAGTTAAAGCATGTAACCTTTGCTTTGTTGAATCCGTATGTGGTGTTAGGAGAGGTTGAGAGATCAGTCCTGCCAGTCTTCTGAATAAAGTCAGTGGCTCTCCTCATAATGCTTGCAAAAGCCCACTGAATGTCCATCAACTCCATCTCCTCTTTGTCGATTTGAGCGTAGTCCTCATTGGTGAGATTGTTGTTACCAATTTGACTCTCTACCAAACCATTGTAAGAAGCAACCATAGCAGATACAAGAGCAACATGCTGTTGAGCAATTTCAACAGTCACATTGTTAAGGTTTGAGGTCTCTAACACAATCGGATTTTGGCTTGATTGTGCTTGAGTAATCTGCATCTGATTCACTTGAGGAGGATATTGTTGTTGTTGTTGAGGTTGACTTGAAGTGTAGCATGCGGCTTGTTGTAATGGTGAAAATGGTGGAATAAAGTTTGGTGTTTGATAAGGTTGTTGTGTGTATGATGGTGTGTAGGATGAAGTTTGAGCAAGGTAGTTAATGGGTGCTTTTGTTGGTTCAACAACGTTAGACACACATGCTATGTGAGGTGCAACATTAGAAGTGGTGCTTGAAGCAGAAAGAGAGTTAGATGTACCACTCACATATAAATCAGGATTCTGTGGAATCTGAGCTCTCTTAGCTTTTCTCTTTTCCTCCATCTCTTTGTTTTCCAGCTTTTGAATGAACTCGTTAATAGTCCAATACTGATAAGCATCCTTCTCCTTTAACACTTCGATGTGTTGGTTCCAGTAAGGTGGTAAAGCATCAGCAAATTTATCAACTAACTCCGACATTGGAATGCTGATCTCATAGCTCGACAATTCAGTGAGCAAATGGCAGTATCATGGAACCAACTCTTTTAGAGTCTCATTACCCATGTAACTGAAGTTTTCAAACTCCTTTCGAAGCTCTTCCATCCTAAGCTTCCTGGTCTTCTCATTTCCATCATGTCGATTTCTCAGCATATCCCATAGTTGTTTGGATGTTGTGCACGATCCAAACTGATGCAATAGATCAGTGTTGATCGCCTGGGATAGCTGAGAGAATGCCTTCTTCTCTATCGCAAACCTTTTCTTCTCGTCATCCGCCAAATTCTCCAAAGGGATTGGTTCTCCAGTATTCTCCAGAATAGGAGCAACGTAACCCTTCACAACCATTTGCCATGCCTCGGCTCCTTCAAGTCCTTGTCCCTCAACATGGATCTTAAACTTCGTCTTCCAAGTATTATACTCCTTCATATCCATTAGCTTCGGTGGACGATTGCCGCTTCCAGAAGATAGATCATGAATAAGGGTGGATATAGCGTTGGTCGTCTGTGAATGGACTGCTGCTGCTGCGACTCCCCAATAGTTGTCAATCGGTTGTGGTAATGGTTGAACAACTTGTTGTGGTGCCGAACTAGTCATTGCCATATAATTGATCGGCTGTGATGGTTGACTAGTCTTCTGAGCTGCAATGGACCATGGATCTTGTGTTGTCTGCTGTTGTGGTGCTTGAATAGGTCTAGGCGTTGTTGGAAAGTTCCACATCTTGTCCTGCAAACGATTAAACACGAAAAGATTAAAAATTTTCAAAACAGAATGCTCCTTCGTATATACAGACGTGCGAATGAGAAATAAGTTCTCTTTCACCCGTTTATAATTGATACGAATGTGAACTAAACAACAAAATCTCCTTCGACCACTTAAGACTCTCTTTCGACCGTTTTTCAGCTCCTTCGACCGTTCGATCAGGCGAAGGTGACACAAAGGGGCGAACGTGAAAAATAAGCAATCAAAGTCTTCCTTCGACCACTAAAACACCTCCTTCGTACACAAAATCACTCTTTCGACCCAAATGAATTCCACTTTCGACCAAACTCTCTCGTTCGACCCCTGTGATTTCAAAAACGGTTATTCTTTGAAAATCAGTTAATTTTGATCATGTTTTTCAAATGTTGATGGATTTTGATGATCTTAATCAGGTTTTGAATCGGATTTGATTTGGAACAACTTTAATAAAGAGAATTATCCGATTTAAACTCGAAATCAAGGTGTAATCGATCAAAATCTTATCACATCAGTTTGTTCATTGAAAACAGAAACTTTTTGACCAAAATTGGGTCCAAATCAACTGAGAGATTATTAATTTGTGGTTGTTTGATCCGAAATGGATCTGATACCACTTTGTATGTGCGTGAAAGGATCGATAACAAACAAAGATTGATCAAACAAGTTAGTTTCAGGTTCGGAAACCCTAAAACTATCACAAAATAATAATCAAACAGATTCAAACACACAGATCATCATTTTCAAACGTTTTCATTAATAAAACACTTGTTTACACGTTGAAATATAGATACAATCAAGGTATGAACGATAAACAGGTTTAACAAAACACTAGAGAGAGTTTCTGAAAGTGGAGGGAATAATAATGATCAAAAGTTACATTCAAAAATCAAACTTGTCTATTTATAGACTGCACATTCGCCCAAACTATTCATGCGAATGTGCAGGTTCGCCCACATCAACTGGTCGAACCAAGCTTTACAATAATCTAATCTTCATTCGTCCAAACAATCTTCCTTCGCACCTTTCAGTCCTCCTTCGCACCTTCTAATCCACTCCTTCGCACCTTCGATATTACCAAAACAAAATGTGTTGTACAATCCAAAGCTTTAGTCGCACTTTTGCATCTACACATTAGAATTAAAAGCGGAGAGCATACAGGAATCTGAGTCCCTTCGGGTTGACCAACAGCAGTCCTGCCCCGGCACCCTTACTGCTCGAAGAACCATCTGTGTATAGCTGCCATGACGTGGATTCATCTTCTGGCTGGTTTTCCGAGTCCTGAGGTATTTGCGGTATCACCTCTCCGTCCGGAATCTCTGTCATAAAATTCGCTAGAACCTGCCCTTTTACTGCTGTCCTATTTTTGAAAACAATGTCTAGAGCCCCCAGTTCAATGGCCCACTTCGCTAATCTTCCTGAAACTTCCAGTCTGTTTAAAACTTGTGCTAGCTGGAAATTAGTTAAGACCTCTACCTCATGTGCCTCGAAATATCGCCGTAGTCTACGGGACGCATGTACCAGTGCCAGTACCAACTTTTCTAACGTTAGATATCGCGTCTCTGGATCTGATAAGGTCCGACTGATGTACGATATGGGCGTTTGCAGCCGGTTCCTTTCAACCAACAGGACTGAGCTGACCGATTGGTGACCAGCGGCCAAATACATGTTCAGAATCTCCCCCAGGCGTGGAGCCGTTAACGTGGGCAGGTTACTGACGAATGCCTTCATGTCATTGAATGCTTTTTCTGCTTCGGCGGTCCACCGGAATTTGTTTTTGTTGAGGCACTCTTTAAGACTAGAAATAAATCGGAGCGATCGCTCTGCATGCCTTGCCAGGAACCTGTTAATAGCCGCCAGCCTTCCATTGAGTGGCTGGGCTTCTTTCAATGTCTTCGGGGCGAACATGTTTGTTATAGCCGCTATCTTTTCTGGGTTGACCCTGAATCCATCCTTTGATACGATAACTCCCTGGAACTTCCCGTCTTCTACCCCGAACGAACATTTGCCTGGGTTTAACTTGATGTTGTACTCCCGCAGAGTGTTGAACATTTCTTCGATGTCTGTTAGCATCCTGTCTTCCGTTTGACTTTTTATCACCAAGTCATCCACATAAACCTCTAAATTTTCCCAATTTGACCCTCAAACGCCTGATCCATGAGTCTCTGATAAGTGGCTCCTGCATTTTTCAAACCGAACGACATCTTGGTATAGTAGTATATGCCGAAATCAGTATGGAAAGCCGTTTTATCTTCGTCCTCCTTTGCAATCTGTATCTGGTGATACCACTTGTCGGCGTCCAGGAAGCATTTGAACTGAAACGGTGCCAGGGAGTCAATCTTGAGATCAATCTCCGGGAGTGGGTACGCGTCTTTTAGACAGGCTTTATTAAGATCCTTATAGTCGACGCACATTCTCCATGTCCCATCGTGTTTTCGTACCATGACCGGGTTTGCTACCCACGTATCGTACTTTGTTTTTCACAGGATCCCGGCCTCTTCCAACATTTTTACCTCTTGGACAACTGCGGCCCGTCTATTGGGGGCCATACTCTGTCTCTTCTGTGTGATAGGCTTCACACCCGGGTACGTAGAGAGTTTGTGTTTTGCCTTGGATCTGGAAATTCCTGACATGTCTGCATGAGAGAACGCGAAGACATCTAAGTTCCGTTTAAACAGTTGTCTTAGCTGTTTTTGCGCTCCAGGTGACAGCGTGTCCCCTATCATGACCGTCTGATCTGGATGCCTTGCATTCAACGCCCATCTTTCCGGACCCCGGAGTCCAACAGGCGCCTGGTGGCACGCCCTGCCGTCTGATGCAGCACACACCTTTTCCCCGGAGACTGTGGCTACACCTTGAGGGGTGGGAAACATGATGAATCCCCGTGCAGTGGATACTAGCGCATCGATTCAGCGCAATGTATACCGGCCAATGATCACATTATACTGGGAGGCGGTGGGAATCACCAGGAAAGTGACTAAGATGGTGCATTCCCGGTGCCCGTCTCCAACTATTACAGGGAAAGTGAGCTATCCAAGCGGTTCTACGCTTTCCCCCGCGAATCCTTTGACCAGACCACGTGTGGGCGCTAACATTTGCTGGTCTTCTTTTGACATTCTTTCGAAACATGGTTCATAAATGAGGTCATGTGAGCTCCCGGTATCAACCATTATCCTTTTCATACTGTAATCACCCACAGCTACTGATATCACTAACGATTCCATTCTCAAAACCTTGTAGTGGGGTGGTACTGTCATTACTGCTTCCATCCACGGTTCGATACGCTCGACACGCCTCTTTGCACCGCACCCTGTATCTGCCCATACCATATTTATGTCCCAGGTTCGTTTGCCTGCTGCCTTATCTTCCCGGGCAGTAGAGGTGGTAGGCTTGACATCTTTTACCAGGTGAGCTAACTTCCTTGTCTTGACAAAATATTCTATTTGCCTCTTTAGTTAGAAGCAGTCGTTTGTATCATGGCCATTTTCCTTGTGATAATCGCAGAAATTTGTCTTGTCTTTTGATGTGGAGTCTTTCACTGGCCGTGGAGTATTTAGCCTCAAGTTCTCCGTTTCTAGTATCTGAGATGGGGTTTTTGTTAGCTCTGGGTAGTCCAACTTTGGCTTTGAGGCCTGATCACCCCGGTTGGAGTATGAATATCGTGACTTTTTAGATCTTTGGTGCTGGTCTCTTCGATCATCCCTATGATCGTCCCTTGAATATGGTTGACCGGACGACTCCAACCGTCCCTTGTTCCTGGAACTTCGAGAATCGTGATTATCCGTAGCCTTCGCAGCCTCTTGCTTCTTCCGCACCGCATGGTTCATGGCGATGGATTTCTCCTGCTTAACATATGCCTTGGCAATTGTCATCATCTCATCCATAGTCTGCGGATACCCGTGAGGACCATGGAGTTTTTGTAATAAGCCGTCGTCGTTTACTCCCATTGTGAAAGCCGTGCATGCCAATTCTTCAGAAAGACCGGGAATCTGTAGCCGCTCCTTATTAAAACGAATTATTAAACTTTCCATAGACTTATTATCCCTCTGACGGATATGCATGACCTCATCTCTGTACTTTGTGTGTCTCCGCTGTTGACTAAACTGTTGGGAGAAACCCTTGACAATTTCGTTCCAGTTTGCTATGGACCCGGGCGGTAAACTGTCCCACCAAACTCTTGCCGCTCGCACGAGTGTTGGGACAAACACGTGACACCACGCGGGGAGTGGCCAATCCTTAGAGGTTATGACTGATTCGTAAATACTTAAATGATCATCAGGATCACCTGTGCCGTCATATTTGCCCACTGTGGAAGGGAGCTTTAGGTTGGGTGGAAGCAGGGCATTGGCTATTCGTGCCGCAAATTTAGAATAAGTGGCCATCGCCAGTGGATGGTAAGTCCTGGTGAGATCTTCATCTTCGCCTTCATTCTGGTTTCCATTACCGTGCGGGGCAGTCGCGTCCCGCTGCAAGCCCTAAGGAATTACTGTTGCCGCTTGAGTTACCCTGGGGTTAGTATCATAAGTAAGCCTTGTACGTACGCCGTTTAGTCTCATACCCGCAGAGGATGAAGGTGTTTCCCTCTGAATTGTCCAACCCGGGAAAGGCTGTTGCATAGTTGGGTATGCGTATGGATAAGGGTACGAGTAGGTACCTCTCGTAGGGGGCGGATAAATGTACCCGTAACGGGTGTACTGGGTAGTAAGGCATGTAAGGCTGATTGCCCGGAGTGACCGGGGTGTATGGGGCCATACTAGGTTGTACCAAAGTGGCTTATGGCGATGACATCATGGCCGCTGTTAGAGCGGCAGAGAATAGAGGCAGGCTTGTAGCTGCAGTCATCCACGACATGGATGAAGTAGGGGCCCGCATCCTAGCTGGCAGGGGTGTGGTGCTAACAATCGGTCGGGTGTAAGTGGTGGTTGGAGAGGGACCCCCTACGGTGGAGTACGGGGTAATTGGCGTTCCCCTACCAAGAACGGACGTGAACGTGTTTATCGGTTACGGGACCGTTGCTACCGGCAAGAAACCCGGTGCGGGCTTCTTCTTTTCATTAATGAAACCACAGGGATTAAATTGACAAAAAAAAAAAGATTTGGATGAAAGTGGCAATTTTTGACAAACCTCAGGGACTAAATTGGCAATTAACTCTTTTCATTAATTTTTTCCAAATTTTTTTCCCAATTTTTCCTGTAAAGTAAGTGTTTCAACCCTAATTTTCCCTAGGGTCCCCCATCCCCACACTTGGGATACATTGTCCCCAATGTATGGTGCTTTTAGTGTTTACCCGATTCTTTCCAGACCACCTATCTCAACATATATGACTATAGACTACCACCCTCAATGATTAGTTACTTAACAAACAACCACCAAAACAAAGACAAACAAACACGCAAATAAAGAAACAAACAAAAACAATAAAATAAAGAAACGTCCGGGCTTGCATCCCTCAGCCGCTAAGCATGCATCCACTCCATCCTGCGATAATGCATCAGCCATCCTATAGCTAGGATCTGGAGCTCTTACTCTCATGCCCCCTGGTTGACCTTGGCTCGTTTCTTGACCTTCTTCTTCTTCTTCATCTTCTTACCCTTCTTGACTCCAGCTTCTTCAATTCTGTCAAACATGAAACACTCTTCCTCAGCGTTTGGGTCAGTTAAACTTAAAAACACATTCAAACTCAGTGTTCTTTCCCCAAACCTCATATTTACCGTCCCATTAGCACAATCAATCACATCATGTGCCGTTGCTAAGAACGGTCTACCTAATATAATCATGGGGTGTCTCTTTTTTATTCAGGACACAATCCATTACTAAAAAGTCCACTGGGTAAAAACAATCCTCCACCTTGAATATTACATCCGTTAACATTCCCCTAGGATGTATCGCTTTTTGATTTGCCAACACCATGGTGATGTCGACCTCTTTCAGAGGACCAAAATCACATTGGTCATTGATACATCCTGGAAGAATGCTAACACACGCTCCAAGATCCAATAATGCCTTGTCAATTTTAAGTTTTCCAATCTATATTGGAATTAAAGGTGTTCATGGGTCTTGGAGTTTCGGTGGACATGTACAAAATAACGCGACACGAACATTTACTGGTAAATCAAACCGTTTTGGCAGCTTGTTGTGTCGGTTTTGGGTACTTAATTCTTTCAACCTCTGAGCATGAACACGATCTTCTTTTAAAACATCAAGCAATGGTTGATTGATTTTCACTTTTATAAACTCTTCCCACTTTTCATCCTTTAGTGGGGTTTCTCTCAAAACTGATGTTTTATTTTGTTCCACTGCAGCTGGATGGAATGGGGTAAGGTTAACTTCCCCACACTTATCTTCAGCGTCAGTGGGATTTTCATTCAAAAAAATTTCACAAAATAATTTTTTTAAATTTTTATGTGTTGTTTGTGAAATCAGATCCAGGTCACCTTTACAATCTATAGAACTAGGCAGAAAAATTACAGCATTGATTCGCACATTCCTTGTATTTGATGTCGATTGATGTGTCGGATTAACCTGAGTATCACTCGGTAGCTTCCCATTCGCCTTCTTCATCTTTGCCACATCTCCAACTAACTGCCCAACCTGTGTAGTTAAAGCCTGAACAGTTTTATCCCGTACATCACCTTTATGCTTAATGGCCTACAAATCTTGTTGAATCAGCTTCAACATCTCCATCACCCCACCAATCTCACTACCTGATATCTCAGAAGACTGACTCCCCTTTTGGTAACCCCCACTACCACTACCCCCTTGATAAGTACCTTGATTGTTTTTATATCTAGGGGCATAAGGTTGTTGGCTACTACGCTGTCCACTACCCTGAAAGCTTGGGATAATTTGGTTATTGGGATTCCCATAACTAAAGTTTGGGTGGTTCCTAAGACCTGGGTGGTAGGTGTTGGAGTACATGTTTGACCAATCCCTATTCCCCCTTGTACCTGATTCACCTCTTTCATCTCACCCAATATACTAGGACAACTATCAGCTATGTGCCCTACATCCCCACTATGCCCATACATGGGTTGCCCACCAATACCTAGGTTAGCTAGCTGAGATTCTATCTTAGCTATTCTCTCAACAGCAACTACGCTACCACTATTTGCTGCTTTACTGGGGCTTTCCTTGATTTTCTCGAAGATTGTGCTTTCCTCTTCGTTGTCTCAGCTCTCCTCTCGAGGTACTCCCAATCAACTTGTTCATCGTTAGTTCCAAATGTACCATTTGAAATAGAATCTAACGCACCTTGGTCTTCATAGTGTAGTCCCTCATAAAAAGAGTTGATCAACTCCCACAGCTGGATGTCATGATGCGGGCAATTGTTGATCATCATCTTGAAGCGAGTCAATGCTTCATGAAAGAGCTCACCTAGTTGTTGAGAAAATTTTCTGATGTTCTTCCTTGCATCATTGGTTCATTGATTGGTGTAGAACTCATCAAGAATCTATTGTTGCATTTCCAACCAAGTACGGATAGAGGCTGAAGGTAGTGATTGAAACCATTGCTGTGCTTTATCCTCTAGAGTAAATTGGAACAGTACCAACTTCACTTCATCTTGTGTAAACCCTTGTCCCCCAATTGTGTTGCATCTCGCATCATAATCCCCAAGATGTATATACGGCTCCTCAGTCACTAACCCATGATACTTAGGCAAACTCTGAATTGCCCGTGATCTCACTTTAAACGACCCGCCATGCAGTTGTGGAATGACCACTGCTGTTGGATTATGAAAAATAGCAGGTCTGAAGTGACTCTCAATCCCCTCACCGGGCCTCTCTCAAACCTCAAAGGAATGCCTACTTGATTGTTAGCTGGAGGCATTGCATTTATTGGGTTAGGTCTTAAAGGCCAATTCACCGCTTGTTGCTGTCAAGGTGCAAGGTGAGCTGGAACTTCTGGAAATGCTTGATACTCTTGATTGGCTTGATTGAACTGATGGTATCCTTGATTATTTAAAATTTGTGGCCTCACCAACTAATATGTCCCATGATCTCCTTCATCCCCATCCAAATCCCCATCATCATACTCGTAGTTACCTTGATTAGTTCTTTAACTGAAGCTAAATGATGGATATTGGGTTGTAGAGGTCTGTGGGAATTGTGTATCAGTTTGATTTTGTTGGGTGTGAAGTCCTTGGGCTAGTTATGCTATTGGGCTTGTTTTATTGGCTGTTTAGAAAGCCCATTTAGGTTTTCTTGTTCACCAAGCCTAAACCCTAGATTAGTCTCTATATATATCCTGTCTATGTAATTGTAATACTTGTCATAGCTTAATAATAAATCCCTAGTTGCAGCCCATGGACGTAGGTTCCCCACTGGAACCGAACCACGTAAAATTCTCGTGTTCGTGTGTCGTGCTTTATATTTTCTCGTTTATTATTGCGTGTTCGTTGTGAATCGGCTATTCCGCTGCGCCACTTAATCCTAACAAGTGGTATCAGAGCTACGACTCATTTGATTCACGTAACGCTTCGTGATTAGTTTTACTCTATACTGATTCAAGGTTCGAAAATTCAAGAAAGAATTTTTTTTTGGCACGATATTCAAGTGAATTTCTTTTCTCTTTGGGTTAATTAAGTCTCTCTCAAACAAAAGAAGTTTTTTTTTGTTTGAATTTAATTAGATAGTGAAAAAAAAATAATGAGTAGTCTTGTTTATTTTTTTATTGTCGTGACTTGGAAAGAAAAAAAGAAAGGTTAATATCGTGATTGGGGTTTCAACATTAGTTAAGTTTTTTTGAGTTTGAATTACCATCGGAACCAATTGAACGCCACTACCGATTTTGTGTCACCAACCGCCGTTTGCAACCATTTTTCAGCCGCGTTCAGGTGAGACAGGTTTACTCATTCTTGTTTTTTGATTAAGGTTTGTTCGGGTTGTTTTCGGGTTTTAGGTGTTCAAGTTTCGGGTTATTATTCGGGTCGTTCGGGTTTGGTTTGTTTGTCAGTTTTTGACAGGTTATTATCAACTTTGGAGCCGGGTAACTTTGGTCTATTTTTCGTTTGTCATTATGGCTGAAGATGGAAAATTGGTGATTGAAAAGTTTGACGGTTCGGATTTTAGTTGGTGGAAAATGCAGATAGATGCATTGTTGGGTCAAAAAGACTTGGATATGGTACTGGAAGAAAAACAGGAGAAAATGGATGAAGCTGACGAAGCTCTGTGGAATGCCAAGGACAAGAAAGCTAGAGGTGTTATTACATTGTCGTTGACGAGGAGTGTTGCATTTAACATCATGTCTGAAACCACGGCTCGTGGTATGATGTTGGCTCTGTCAAACATGTATGAAAAGCCGTCTGTAGCTACTAAAGTGTTCTTGATGAGAGAGTTGTTCACGATGAGAATGAAAGAGGGAAGCTCAGTGACCGAGCACATAAATAATTTGAATTCTCTTCTGTCCAGATTAACGTCTGTGGGAATGAGATTCGATGATGAGACCAAAGCTGTGATTTTGCTATCTTCACTGCCTGATAGTTGGTCCGGGACGGTGACAGCTGTCACTAACTCAGTTGGGCCTGAAGGGTTAACATTTGAAAAGATCCGGGATTTGGTATTGGGTGAGGATATTCACCGCAGGAATACTAAAGGGTCGTCTTCTGAGATGTTACATGTTGGCAAGGGAAGGGGAAATAGTAGAAACAGTAGGAGCAGCAAGGGTCGGGGCAGGAGCTCGTCTAGGGCTCGTCCGAGTGTGTGCTGTTGGGACTGCAATAAAAGGGGACATTATAGAAATGAACGTCAGAACAAGAATTCTGATGGAGGATCGAAGATTTCTGGTGGATTGAACACTGCTGCGGTAAGCGATTCTGAGGATGACTGTAACCTCACGAATTTTCCCATTTATTTTGCATTAAAGTATTTCCCGATCCATGATATAAAGTCTAATTTATTTCTAAGTATTCTTATCTTTATCCGTGCACTCTATTTTTCTAAGTTCCTTTTATCATTGTACTTAAAAAAAAATCTTCAATCATGACATATGTCCTATCCTAATTCTATTTATAAAATCGTCATTTTATAAGACGGTGTTTTTTTTTTATTTTCTAATTCAAACTAATGATATTTTTTTTATTTCTTAAATAAAGCCTTGAGTCAAATAGTCAAAGTCCTGGTCAAAGTCCTAGTCAAAGTCTTAGTCAAACAGTCAAAGTCCTAGTCAAATAGTCAATTCATCATAAAGCCTTACTTTATGGTTTTGACCAATTTTAATGGCTAATTGAATCCAAAACTAGTATAAAAACCGACCTATGAACCATTACACTTGCCACCTCTAAATCGATTGTTTCAATCCGATTAAACTTTCTCTCATACTTTTCTTCTATAGTCTATTACTTCTACAATTGAAGCTTTGATTATAAGCTCTTGTAATTGGCAACTTTGGGGCAACACATATTCTATTTTCACGAGACATAACATTTTGCTAAGGTGAGTTTTACATAGCCCCTTTTCTATTTATCACCGTTTTTGGGGTGAAACATGTTACAACATTCTATATGCAATTCAATCATCAAAGTGTCTATGTGTTTTTCTATGTTGCATTATCTCTTGAACATGACTAGGGTAAGCACAATTCTAGCATAATCATTAACATTGATCAGCCGACGGTATACAATGATAGATCTATTGGACTGACAATCCCACCCGGATACGTGCCTCCTACAAAGGTAGCGTGGGTGTTTGTTATCGCATAACATATTCGAGTGAACCATGAGCGTATGGGATGTACCACATTATAACAGTCACAAGGGTTGATTATGCACTCGATTTACTTCTAGTATGTTTTCACATATGGACTAGACTTGCCATGACACTTGAATTATACAAGTTTTATTCAATTATCAAAACCTATGTAATTCTCACCAACTTTTGTTGACCCAAAATATTTTCAAACTTAACATGTTTCAGGTTATAACATGCTCGAAGATTAGAGTTAATGCTTGAAGATGCGTAGCTTGTATTTTTCATTTTGATGTACAAATTCTTTGAACAATTGTATGTAATTTATTTAAATCATTTATTGAAATTTATTATTTACCATGAGCTACTGAACAATCATCAATACGTGACATCCCGATGTTTCCGCCATCGGTTGGGGTGTTACAGATTGGTATCAGAGCCATGGTTGTAGGGAATTAGGTTATTAGAAAAATAATCTAGTCTATAACCATAGGATTATAATCAGTACTTGCTCCTTTTACTTGTAACCCTACTTGTTTCTATTCTCTATCTCCCTCCTACTTCTTATCCCTACTTTTGTCTCTACAAGAAGATTGTTCTCCATCACAAGATCTACTCTTAGACTAATAGGACAAATCCTCAGGTTTAGCCTGAACCACCTTGAAGATCTCGTCGAAGTTCTAGATTTTAATAACGAACACGTGCAATCTGGAAGGGTGAACGCCTGTATTCTGAGTTTTCTGTCTAGGACTGGCATTGCGCATAAATCCCAATCAGACGAGGGTCCCGGATGCCTACCTGGGAATTCTCGGGATGAGTGTTCACTTATAGGCTAAAGCATGTCTTCACTATGTTATTAGAATCTAGAAGTTTTGATAAGTCAACGTTTTCGTTTATTCGTTTTAATTAATGAATAAATGATTACACTCACTTTCCTTAAACTAAGCTCTAAAATCTCAAAATTTTACAGCTTAAATCAATCTCATTTCATAACCATCTATGGATTTCACAATCACACTTCACCTTACTATCTTAGCCACTTTTTAAATATTCAACACCCTACCCAAATCATATTATTTCATTTCTCCACATGTTACTTATTTTTAAAAACTATAACCTCATACGTTAGCACAAACTAAAGATTTCTAAATCCTGTTGTATTTTCATTACCTAGTAACTTTACAAAGTACATATTTTTTTGTCAAAAGATGTCCTCGAACTTAAATTCAATTGTTTATTTATTGACGTAACAAACAATTTTCTATATAATGCTTTAAACTATTAAAAATCACTTAATAGAACCTTGATCTTCAAAACCTAATGTCATGTTTGAAATCTCCAACTAACGGGAATATTTTAATCAAAGCCCACTTAGCTTGTACTATTTAACAACTTTTGCTTTATGTATAAAACCAATTTTGAAAATAAGATTTTTTTTTTATCCATAGGAATAATATCTAGCCTCTAAATTCTCCATCGACACTCACTCACTTTCAACTTGTTCAAATTTTTACAATATTTGGCATATACCACAATCATGTTTTCTTATACACTTGATGATAACCTTTGATCTAAACCCCAAAATTTACACTGCTACATAATCTCCTTACTATAAAATAAACTCTTTATCAACTATCTTCACATTCACTATCTCTCACAACCTTGATTCTGCTTCAAGATTTTTCATCATCCTCTCAAGAACTAAATTCATATCTTTCACCTTCTCACACATGAGCTAGTTACCCATGATAACCAAACTATTGAAACTTGATTGTATGTTGCATCAAACATAATCCTTAGTTACATGAGGATTCGACTATCTACCATATTCGAACATTTGAAACTAGAATTCATGAAATATAAACTATTTACTATAGACACACCTAGAGTCAGTAACCTTGTCTAGGGCAACTCTATTACAACTCACATGCTATACTTGATACTTGATTGCTTACATGTACATATTATCAATTTGCAATTTATGTGTGTGTGTAAATTGGTACACTTAATCAAACAACTGATAGAGGATGAAGTACTTGCTCAACAGTTAGTAGAGTACCAAATAACCTACTCAACGATTGGTAGAGGTCATCATGCCTGCTCAACAGTCGGTAGAGGCCCTACAACCTGCTCAACGACTGGTAGAGGCTATCGTACCTGCTCAACAATCGGTAGAGGTTCTTACTCACTGACTGGTAGAAGTCTTTTTCCTGCTCAACAGTTGGACTTATTTTTGGATACATTGTATACAATTCAATCACAAGGTTATTTTGCATTACTTACATGTGTGTTTAGAGTCATAGAAGGACACAAAACCCTAATGTAAGGTAAATTGGTGATTGCGGTCCGGAACGTAATCATGAATTTACAGGTACGTTAAGGTGGTGTGAAATTCTATCAAGGTTATCGGTAGAGAAACTAATTATAAACTCTAGTTACCTGGTAGTTCATTTAGCCTTTCTATAGTCCATCAACCCATGCATTTTTTTTAGGATTTCTAAAACTTAAGATTCTTATTCACCTTGCGATTCCAAGACACACCTAATCCTACCCTTAAAACTCACAGATAACAAACCTCTTATCCAAATTATCCGAAAGCAGATTATTCTATAAATTCATGTCGTGCCTTAACCCAAAATTTTTCAAAACCACGGCTGCCTTAATTTCTACCCAACCATCCTCAAACCTGTGTTTTTAAGTAACTTCGGGACGAAGTTTCCAAAAGTAGGGGAGACTGTAACCTCACGAATTTTCCCATTTATTTTGCATTAAAGTATTTCCCGATCCATGATATAAAGTTTAATTTATTTCTAAGTATTCTTATCTTTATCCGTGCACTCTATTTTTCTAAGTTCCTTTTATCATTGTACTTAAAAAAAAAAAATCTTCAATCATGACATATGTCCTATCCTAATTCTATTTATAAAATCGTCATTTTATAAGACGGTGTTTTTTTTATTTTCTAATTCAAACTAATGATATTTTTTTTATTTCTTAAATAAAGCCTTGAGTCAAATAGTCAAAGTCCTGGTCAAAGTCCTAGTCAAAGTCTTAGTCAAACAGTCAAAGTCCTAGTCAAATAGTCAATTCATCATAAAGCCTCACTTTATGGTTTTGACCAATTTTAATGGCTAATTGAATCCAAAACTAGTATAAAAACCGACCTATGAACCATTACACTTGCCACCTCTAAATTGATTGTTTCAATCCGATTAAACTTTCCCTCATACTTTTCTTCTATAGTCTATTACTTCTACAATTGAAGCTTTGATTATACGCTCTTGTAATTGGCAACTTTGGGGCAACACATATTCTATTTTCACGAGACATAACATTTTGCTAAGGTGAGTTTTACATAGCCCCTTTTCTATTTATCACCGTTTTTGGGGTGAAACATGTTACAACATTCTATATGCAATTCAATCATCAAAGTGTCTATGTGTTTTTCTATGTTGCATTATGTCTTGAACATGACTAGGGTAAGCACAATTCTAGCATAATCATTAACATTGATCAGCCGACGGTATACAATGATAGATCTATTGGACTGACAATCCCACCCGGATACGTGCCTCCTACAAAGGTAGCGTGGGTGTTTGTTATCGCATAACATATTCGAGTGAACCATGAGCGTATGGGATGTACCACATTATAACAGTCACAAGGGTTGATTATGCACTCGATTTACTTCTAGTATGTTTTCACATATGGACTAGACTTGCCATGACACTTGAATTGTACAAGTTTTATTCAATTATCAAAACCTATGTAATTCTCACCAACTTTTGTTGACCCAAAATATTTTCCAACTTAACATGTTTCAGGTTATAACATGCTCGAAGATTAGAGTTAATGCTTGAAGATGCGTAGCTTGTATTTTTCATTTTGATGTACAAATTCTTAGAACAATTGTATGTAATTTATTTAAATCATTTATTGAAACTTATTATTTACCATGAGCTACTGAACAATCATCAATACGTGACATCCCGATGTTTCCGCCATCGGTTGGGGTGTTACAATGACGCTTTGATACTGTGTATTGAAAGCAGTGTGGAATCCTTGGTCATGGATTCTGGTGCATCATTCCATGCTACCCATAGCAATGATGGCATGCGGAATGTTAAAAAGGGCGATTTTGGCCAGGTTAGGCTAGGAAACGGTGAATTTCTTGATGTGACTGGCATGGAAGATTTGGATCTGGTTACAACTTGGGGCACTACTTGGACTTTGTGTGACGTCAGGATTATTCCAAGGCTTGAAACGAAGTTGATCTCCGTTGGGCAGTTGGACGAACAAGGTTTGGACGTTAAGTTTGGTGGTGGAAAGTGGAAGGTCGTTAAAGGTAATCTCGTGGTTGCTAGCGGTTTTAAGAAGGGGTCGTTATATATGGTGCATGTTTCGTCTGGGGAAGTGACCACCCCTGTTAAGACGAACGCCAAAGTCGGGCTCGCCGATTCGACAGTTAAACGAGTCCAGTTTGCAGAAAAGGACTCTAGGACTTCAGGTAATCAGCTTGAGCGTATTTGGAGGTCTGAACATGTACGGGATTTTTGTAGCAGTGGGAGCATAGGAAGTGTTCCGACACCGTCTGGAAATCGACGTTGGGTTCAGAAGACCAGGTTTTCGAACGAAATCTCTCCTGAGAAGTTTCTGCTAGTGGGGAGTGTTCCTCTGAGAATCCCTGTATCTGATGGTTTGTGTCTATGGGAATCAGTTGGGATTGAGGATGTGAAGACGGGGTCTTTTAAGACCGGGTTGAAGCCATCTGGGGCTTCAACGGGCCTTTCTGTTTACTGATGATGATTGGCCGGCTGTAACTAGGTTGATTGGGGATGCATGGTTTGAAGTTTGGTTTGTTCTTAGGAGCTGGACCTGGAACACTTCTGTTCCTATGTGTGTTTGAACTTTACAGGTTACTGAAGACATGGATTGCTTTGTGCTTGTTGGCGGACTTGCTGTTTATCGCAAGGCCTTCAAGTGGGAGATTGTTGGGTGTGAAGTCCTTGGGATAGTTATGCTATTGAGCTTGTTTTATTGGATGTTTAGAAAGCCCATTTAGGTTTTCTTGTTCACCAAGCCTAAACCCTAGATTAGTCTCTATATATATCTTGTCTATGTAATTGTAATACTTGTCAGATCTTAATAATAAATCCCTAGTTGCAGCCCGTGGACGTAGTGTAACACCCCAACCGATGGCGGAAACATCGAGGTGTCACATAGTGACGATTGTTCAATAGCTCATGGACTAAAAGTGTAAATTTTTATATATTGATTAAGTAGTTTATTACATTGAAAGAAAAATACAAGATACAATAATTCTAAAGTGACAACTAAAACTAAAATACAATGAATCCAAAATCTAAGTAAAAATTCCAAAAGCTTAAAAGTCATCTCATAAATAACCTGAAACATGTACGAAAATAGTATATGTCAATACAAAAATGTATTGGTGAGCATACCCTGTTTGAATACATATAGTAGAAAAGAGTTTCGCAATTCACGTGTTGTATACTGTTTGCAATTATGTAATAAATATATCCGTTCAAAATCAACCCTAAGAATCAAGTATCAAGAATCAAAACATTTTTTAGTATAATGAATCACAAGACAATGACCAAGGTCTCTCAACAGAGTCACAAGGGGTATATACCATAGTACTATTCATTGAAATGTCAGGCCCTCAAAGGTTAATGATTTTGACAAGTCATAAACACACAAATTAACATAAAGCAAACACACATGAGAATCGCATTTAGTGAAAGAATAGCATTTAGTCATAGTGTACATGAATAGCCCCAAAAGAGTAAAACATGAAAAAGGGGAAAGATATACTCACAGTTTGCGAAAGCGATCAAAATCCAACTTAAGCGGTCGTGAGCTAAGTAATGGGAATTCCGAGGAATTCAACCTATAATGTAATAGAATACTAATAAGGAAATGTCTAAGAGTCTAAGGTAACTAGGGTCTAAGGCATTAGGGTTTGCTAAGTCGATTTGGGGAATTTGAGTTTTTATGATAAGTCGCGTTAATGTAAAAGTTGTATATCACAAATAATATATGAAAGGTTGTAAATGTGGTTTAGGTAATATAATTATTACCTATTGAATATTTAGATAAAAATATGTTTGAATAATTAAGACAAAATAATGTAGTTAATTACTTTAACTAATTATTGTAAATATATACAATAATTATGCATGTGTAAATAAATGATTATGAGTTACACAATGATCCAATAAATAATAACTAAGATTTTCCAACATAAAAATATTCATATTTTGTAAGAAAAATATTTATAAAATAGATGTTAATTAGTATAGATAAATAAATGTTTAATTATGTCTCACGAAATATAAATAAGATTAAAAATACAAGACATGATCCAAAAATGCTATTTTTATAGTAAATGAATGCTTTCTGATGAAAATCAATGAAAATAATTTTCCCATAATTTTTATAAACTTATTTATGTTTAAAACTGATTTAATGAGATTAAATCATGTTTAAATGATTAAAAATAGAAAAATCAATAAAAATAAAGGTTTTCTGAATCAATAATTTTTAATTAAGTCCATGATGATTAGAAATAATTTATCAAAAATTTTGAGATAAAAATCATTAAAAATGAATTTTTAATCAATTAATTATGATTAAAACAATTTAAATTAATAAAATCATGAAAATAGACATTTTCCAGAAAACTAAAAATATGACAATTTTCTATGAGGTATCAAGAAGCTACACCTAAATTTTCATAATTTTTTAAGAAAAAATGAATTTATTATGAATATTCTAAGTTTAATGTATTTATATATATTATTATTATCTAAATACAAATCCCTATTAACAAAAACAAGAATAAAATGCAAATGGCTGCTGTTGCCAGGGATTGAACTCAGGTCTCCATACTAACCAACAAACATACAAACCACTAGACCAAAGTACTTATTTGTTGATTTTAGTTAGAAAACAAATAATATAACTTTGTTTCCAAAGCATCATCTTCCCCAAATTGATTAACATAAGAACCCTAAACCTAACCCAAAACAATTGACTGTCAAATCGCTACTGTAAATCATGCGAACCATGGGGGTTTTACAAAGGAGGATCTAACTAACAATATTCCACAAGAAAATTGGACTTACAAACATGGTTAATGATCGAACAAGACTCGGACATGTCGAATGCTTCAAGCCCCGAATTGGAGGTTTCTGGACGCGAACTGGACGAGTTTTATGTGGGTTTGTGATGTTCAGTGGTGCAGAAATCGTTTAGCATCCAAATTATATAACGATTGTGAAAAGAAAAACGTCCAAGGTCCGATTTAAGATCCGGTCGGTTACATACTTAAACTTGAATTAAAATCCAGTAAAACCCACATTAAATCTTGTTTAAATGGTTGAAATTCCTTGGACAATTATGGAGAAAGTTTTGAAATAAATAGAATGATTAATGGTGCACTAAAAGCAAATTTCAGACTTCACCGGAAATTCCTTTGGCCTGAAATACGTGAGATTTGAGAGGTGATGATTTGCTTTCTATTAAACTTTCATGGATTGACAGAAATGGTCCCTCAAATATAACTAAGTTAGTTTTTATAATAATTTGTTAGTTTTTCTTTTAATAAAAGTTAACTTGGTTAACTAACCTAACTTAAAAGTTTTTAAAACTTTTTAAAGCTTATATTTTTTTATAGAATCTTTTACGAATACGTTTCAACATACGCATTTGATTAAAACTTATACCCGATCCATATTAATATAGATGATAAAATTTTAGTTCGCTCTAAAATTAAATTTGAAAACGACGAAACATATAGGGATTATATAAATATTTGAAAGACTATTTTTTGTCAATTAGATGAAAAACGAGGGTGACGGATGTTACAGTCTCCCCTACTTTAGAAAATTTCGTCTCGAAATTCCTTTCAAGTGGAGGCTACTATGAAACAAAAGGCGTTGTAAAAGTCAACTAGGTTTTTAAAGAATATTCCATCATTTAAGATTCGACAAAATTTAAATTAGTTGTCTAATGTCCAAAGTAAAAGCGTCAAAATATTTGACAGTTAACTCAAAGTTAGAAAGTTGAGAGTTTAAATGAGAAAAGTTTTGGGAATGTGTAACGGGTGAGGGGCAGAGGTACTAATGAAGCAGTCTCCCATACATTAGAATAGTTTCTAACTAAACGTTATTAAGGACCTGCAACAGGATTTTGACCAATAGAGAGTGCAAGAGTATACAAAGTTTATGGTTTTCTGTAGTGGTAGTCAAGAGAAATACTCTAGGAAGACGAATTAAAGCTCGGGTAAGAACTTTCTTATCGAAAATGCTAGCTATTAGTCAACGATCTAATGAAGAGGTAATTAGCAAGTAATAGGTAGGTTCTTGGTCAGACTCCTAGTCCGCTCCCGCAGTATCGTTTATGCTTATATATAGGGTGTACCGCAGCTAACCCATCGCACTCCTGATACTTTAGACCCGTACTGATTGTCTACCAATAGCCTAAATAGAATTACACACCACCCTCATGTACCTGTAAACCCATGATTGCGTTCCGGACCGTAATCATCGATTTACTTTACACTTGGGTGTTATGCTTTCCATAACCCTATCCTAAGTAATACTAGAAACAAATGCGTGCAACCAATATGTAATAGCCACTGTAATGAAATAATGTTCAATCATGACATGGTTAGAGGTCCTTCCCTTTCGGGTTTACCCTTTAACCGTGATGAGAGTAACGTGTAAATAATAGACATGGCTAGAGGTTCTTCCCTTTCGGGTTCACCCTTAACCGGTAACTTCTGTTCACATCGTTGGGCTCTAAACACCTATATTGATAAACTCCGAGATTTACACCTTTCCCCTCGGATTAAATAAATCCTCTAATCCAAGTTGTATGTGGGCACTGGCTTAGATCCCATACGAGTTATCAACTAGTATGTTCGTTGTCCATGACGATGAACAAAATAATGTATGGTTAACAGGGTTTTGCTCAAAACAGGAAGAAAAATATACATACCAAATGTGTGTTTATGTAAGTATATAAGTATAGTATGAAATTTCAATTGAAAGAATAGTATAGTATAAATCAAGTAAATAGCATAATTTGCACAAAATGAAAGTAGACGAGTTAAATTAATGCTTCAAAACCAGTGTTGTAGAGATAACTACTAATAACTAGTGCGAGTGTAATAAGATAAATTTTCGTTTATCAAAACGTAGTTTGCTCAATCTTTGTGATATAGTTGAAAGAATAGTAATAATGCATGAGAATAACTTTTTAGAAATCGTTGTGCGTTTTAGATTCAAACCGGTTCATTTTAAAAAAAAAATCTTCGCAAATACACATTTTCATGTGTTTACGAGGTGTTAAGTTTGAAAAGTGTTATAAGGCGTATTATTAGTTGCAAGTTTCTCCTGAAAACATATATTGGATCCGTTATATGAAAACAAGCAGATTTACGTTTGACTTGTAAAATATGCAATGCAAGTTTATAAAATGCGAGTTGAAACCATTTCATGAAGTATGTGTAAATCTCATGTGTTTCAAAAGACCAAGATTTATAATGACGTGAATGATAAAAAAAATCAACATATGTAATACGAATAGATTACCAATATTTAAGAAAATTCATAATTTATCGTTTGAGTCTTCAAATGATGAACAAAACATAAATTTCAATATCATAAAATATTGAGATTGTTTCCATAGGAAACTTTGACTAACTAAAGTAATTGAAATGCAATTAGTGACATGTGGGGGCTTACTTTAGCCTATAAGTGAATGCTCATCCCTAGAGTTCCCAGGTCGGCATACGGGTCCCTCGTCTGATTGGGATTTATACGAAATGCCAGGCCTAGATAGAAAACTCAGGATACAGGCGCTCACCCTTCCAGATTGCACGTGCCCCATCACTAGTAAATTCCGAAACTTTAGCGAGATTAAAAACGAGATGCAGAAATAGATCTCTGAGATGTGGATTTCACTCCTAACTCAAAGATGTATTTCAAAATTGAAAACGATTGTGGAATGAAACCAATCACTAAGTTAAAGATATCACTCCCAGCTTAGTGGTTAAGTTCCTTTTTGAAGAAAATACTCTTTGAGGTGTGGATGTCACTCCTATCTCAAAGATATATTCCTAAGATAAATAACATATAGTGGAGTGAAACTAATCACCAAGGTATGGATACCACTCCTAACTTGGTGATATCGTTTCGTTAGTGAAATACGAGTGTCTTCTTCTCCAAGCAAAATATCAAAAGAATAACGAGAAAGAATCATAGCAAAAATATCTTGAAATAAAATATAAGAAACAAGAGAAATATACACGAGAGGACTCGTTAAAGTAAACTTAATTATAGTCTAGGTTAAAAGGCATTCTAATAACCTAATTCCCTATAACCATGGCTCTGATACCAATCTGTAACACCCCAACCGATGGCGGAAACATCGAGGTGTCACATAGTGACGATTCTTCAATAGCTCATAGACTAAAAGTGTAAATTTTGATATATTGATTAAGTAGTTTATTACATTGAAAGAAAAATACAAGATACAATAATTCTAAAGTGACAACTAAAACTGAAATACAATGAATCCAAAATCTAAGTAAAAATTCCAAAAGCTTAAAAGTCATCTCATAAATAACCTGAAACATGTACGAAAATAGTATATGTCAATACAAAAATGTATTGGTGAGCATACCCTGTTTGAATACATATAGTAGAAAAGAGTTTCGCAATTCACGTGTTGTATACTGTTTGCAATTATGTAATAAATATATCCGTTCAAAATCAACCCTAAGAATCAAGTATCAAGAATCAAAACATTTTTTAGTATAATGAATCACAAGACAATGACCAAGGTCTCTCAACAGAGTCACAAGGGGTATATACCATAGTACTATTCATTGAAATGTCAGGCCCTCAAAGGTTAATGATTTTGACAAGTCATAGACACACAAATTAACATAAAGCAAACACACATGAGAATCGCATTTAGTGAAAGAATAACATTTAGTCATAGTGTACATGAATAGCCCCAAAAGAGTAAAACATGAAAAAGGGGAAAGATATACTCGCAGTTTGCGAAAGCAATCAAAACCCAACTTAAGCGGTCGTGAGCTAAGTAATGGGAATTCCGAGAAATTCAACCAATAACGTAATAGAATACTAATAAGGAAATGTCTAAGAGTCTAAGGTAACTAGGGTCTAAGGCATTAGGGTTTGCTAAGTCGATTTGGGGAATTTGAGTTTTTATGATAAGTCGCGTTAATGTAAAAGTTGTATATCACAAATAATATATGAAAGGTTGTAAATGTGGTTTAGGTAATATAATTATTACCTATTGAATATTTAGATAAAAATATGTTTGAATAATTAAGACAAAATAATGTAGTTAATTACTTTAACTAATTATTGTAAATAAATACAATAATTTTACATGTGTAAATAAATGATTATGAGTTACACAATGATCCAATAAATAATAACTAAGATTTTCCAACATAAAAATATTCATATTTTATAAGAAAAATATTTATAAAATAGATGTTAATTAGTATAGATAAATAAATGTTTAATTATGTCTCACGAAATATAAATAAGATTAAAAATACAAGACATGATCCAAAAATGCTATTTTTATAGAAAATGAATGCTTTCTGATGAAAATCAATGAAAATAATTTTCCCATAATTTTTATAAACTTATTTATATTTAAAACTGAT
This sequence comes from Ambrosia trifida, assembly GCA_028751855.1. Lineage (NCBI taxonomy): Eukaryota > Viridiplantae > Streptophyta > Magnoliopsida > Asterales > Asteraceae > Ambrosia > Ambrosia trifida. The sequence goes on along the minus strand of CM054122.1, from coordinate 90,663,837 downwards.
TTAATGAGATTAAATCATGTTTAAATGATTAAAAATAGGAAAATCAATAAAAATAAAGGTTTTCTGAATCAATAATCTTTAATTAAGTCCATGATGATTAGAAATAATTTATCAAAAATTTTGAGATAAAAATCATTAAAAATGAATTTTTAATCAATTAATTATTATTAAAACAATTTAAATTAATAAAATCATGAAAATAGACATTTTCCATAAAACTAAAAATATGACAATTTTCTATGAGGTATCAAGAAGCTACACCTAAATTTTCATAATTTTTTAAGAAAAAATGAATTTATTATGAATATTCTAAGTTTAATGTATTTATATATATTATTATTATCTAAATACAAATCCCTATTAACAAAAACAAGAATAAAATGCAAATGGCTGCTGTTGCCAGGGATTGAACTCAGGTCTCCATACTAACCAACAAACATACAAACCACTAGACCAAAGTACTTATTTGTTGATTTTAGTTAGAAAACAAATAATATAACTTTGTTTCCAAAGCATCATCTTCCCCAAATTGATTAACATAAGAACCCTAAACCTAACCCAAAACAATTGACTGTCAAATCGCTACTGTAAATCATGCGAACCATGGGGGTTTTACAAAGGAGGATCTAACTAACAATATTCCACAAGAAAATTGGACTTACAAACATGGTTAATGATCGAACAAGACTCGGACATGTCGAATGCTTCAAGCCCCGAATTGGAGGTTTCTGGACGCGAACTGGACGAGTTTTATGTGGGTTTGTGATGTTCAGTGGTGCAGAAATCGTTTAGCATCCAAATTATATAACGATTGTGAAAAGAAAAACGTCCAAGGTCCGATTTAAAATCCTGTCGGTTACATACTTAAACTTGAATTAAAATCCAGTAAAACCCACCTTAAATCTTGTTTAAATGGTTGAAATTCCTTGGACAATTATGGAGAAATGTTTTGAAATAAATAGAATGATTAATGGTGCATTAAAAGCAAATTTCGGACTTCACCGGAAATTCCTTTGGCCTGAAATACGTGAGATTTGAGAGGTGATGATTTGATTTCTATTAAACTTTCATGGATTGATAGAAATGGTCCCTCAAATATAACTAAGTTAGTTTTTATAATAATTTGTTAGTTTTTCTTTTAATAAAAGTTAACTTGGTTAAATAACCTAACTTAAAAGTTTTTAAAACTTTTTAAAGCTTAAATTTTTTTATAGAATCTTTTACGAATACGTTTCAACATACGCATTTGATTAAAACTTATACCCGATCCATAATAATATAGATGATAAAATTTTAGTTCGCTCTAAAATTTAATTTGAAAACGACGAAACATATAGGGATTATATAAATATTTGAAAGACTATATTTTGTCAATTAGATGAAAAACGAGGGTGACGGATGTCACACGTAGGTTCCCCACTGGAACCGAACCACGTAAAATTCTCGTGTTCGTGTGTCGTGCTTTATATTTTCTCGTTTATTTTTGCGTGTTCGTTGTGAATCGGCTATTCCGCTGCGCCACTTAATCCTAACAGATTTATGGTGTTATCATCAGGAGTCACTCTCACATAAGGGGAAGAGTGATTGGTCACATGTTTTTGGGTGAAAGTTGAGTCTTGTTCCAAAGATTTGCCTTGTTGTGGGTTAAACCTCTCAAAATTCGGGAGAGAGGATATTGGAGAATTGTAAGTTGTGCCTGGTTGTGGTATGGATGATGTTTGTGCAAGTGATGGTGGGAGGTTATCAAATTTCGGGAATGGTGAAATTTGTGATGATTGCGTACTGGATTGTGGTGGAGGTTCAAAAGTAGCGAATGTATTGGGTGGTGGGTGGCTTGGAGTGGGTGAAAACTGTGGTTGAGACTGTGGTTCAGTAGTAAGGTTCAGGTTCTCCATTGATTTGAACTGTGACATTGGGGAGCGTAAAACCTTCTTCTCTCGATGAAATACTCGGTTCTGCCGAGTTGTTTTCTCAACCTCTGGATCGAACACTAGTGGAGATGACTTCCTTGAATGTCTTGTATGATGCATGCAACTGAAGAGTTACCTGCACAAAACAAACAAGAAAACCGAGCGTAATACTGAACAATAAAAAAAACAAATAGAAACTAAATATTTTTGGATTTTTAAGTTTTTTATATATATTAACAAAGAAAAGAAACACTTTGCGCACGAATCCCAGGCAACGATGCCAAAATTTGATTGGTGTCGAAGGACCAGTCAAAAATAAGAGTTTTAGAAAAGACCAACTACCTTATTAGTTAGGGTAAGTCGGGTGTCGAACCACGAGGAGTATTGTGGAAAGTGTTATTTTTTTTAACAACTAAATTAAACAATACGGAAGTGTAAAATCGATTGGTTGATTGTTGATTAATTTGCAAATAATAAAAAAAACAACTTAAAAGAAAACAAGATGTAAACAGTATAAGAAATGGTGACCTCTCCAGGATCCCGGTTAATCACTTTATACAAAATTTATTTAGTTTGCCAATTGATATCACATAGACATGACATGTGGTTAATATGATTGATAAATAAGGTTGATTAATGACTTTGCTGACAGCCGATAACTAGACCGCGACTGTTGACTCGTTTGATTATCACCTAACAATATCTTAATGACTCGCAATATTGAAAGACACAACTTGTAAGTATTCAATGACCCTCGATAAGAAACCGTGTTGGTTGATGAAATTCAAAACAAACATATCATTCAATAAACGTTCAACATCAATATTAACGTAAACCACAACTGAAACCGAAAGTTTAAACATTCAAATCTCAATTCAATTGTTCGACAAACATAAAACCTTGCATCTAGTAACTAACCATTCACCCGGAGAGGTTCACAGGTGATTAGCCGCTCATGATGGTCAAGAACGTGCTTGTGAGATGATTAACACTTGAGAACATCTTCATTTCGGATGAACAATCAATTAAATAATGTTGTTGTGTGGTGATTCAGCTTCCAAATTGTCCAATTGACGTCCTTGGTTCTGAAAATGACGGCTGCCTTTTTTTTTTTTTTTTTGATCATAATGTTCCTCTCATAAAAAAAATATGTTGTCCAAATATATCCTCCTCCAAATAATGTGCTCCGTCCTAATCCCTTTTGTTGATGTTTGGACTTGGGCCTTTTTTTCTTTTCTTTTTGTGGGCTCATGAATGTGAGCCACGTTTTCTTTTTTAGTTATTGTTATTATTATTTACGACTTTGGTGCTCTAGACATGGGTGTTCTTGACTTGACCAAAGTTACTCATTCACGCTTCAACGTCCATGAACACCTATCACTTTCTATGCTCGTTTTCAAGTCTACGCGGCTTGATCATTTTCCTTCTGCTCACACGCGTTACACAATTCCATCTTAAGTCCATCCATTTTAGCCGCTTCACCCGCAATCATACAATGTAGCGTAGTTATCACATTCAAGGCATATAATCACTCAAACGACATTAAAAGCACACAATTAAGCATCTTAAACACCATGATTAACCCCGCCTATCAGTAATATCTTGAATGACGAGATAAACTCGACGTCAGCTCCCGGTAACTATCCTTCCGGGCTATGTCAAAAAGACGACTACATGGGGTGTTATACCCCATAGCGAGGCACTTTGCAGTATGATTGGATGTAAAGCCTGATGATGTCCTGAAAAAGTTACCCTAAGTGGCGCTAGTCAATACTGTATTATAATGCATTTGGAAATGACATTTTTAGTATACATAAAATTTAAGAACTTTATTTTAATTTAATGCATAAAGTACAATAATAAAATGAGGGTAATTAGTCTTACAAACACTAGTGTCACTTTAACTATCTCATCTTGATTACACTTTAATTCTATGATCTTTCACTAAATTCTAGATAATTAATTAATGGTTACACTATAAAAATGAGCATTTCATTCTCTTTACAAATATCACACCACAAAAATAAGCGTTTCATTCTCTTTAATTTGACAATGGTATTGCTTTATTTTTTTAATTAAAAAAATGATATGTTACGTGATAAGCATTGTTTAGGGGTGAGCAGTAACTGAATCGTAAACAAAGTTAACTAAAAACAGAAGACCCCAAATCAACCAAAAGTTCAATTAAATGAAAACCAATTAACTAAAAACGGTCATCGTTTTTTGTTTCCTCACCTAACCAAAATTAACCAAACCGATGCTAATCATTCATATTTTCATATATTTTTAACTTTATACGTGCAGTTCTTGTATTTCATATTTTGTACCTTCATTTCATGTATTTATACATCAATTTCATGTATTTTTAAGCAAAAGCTTTAGCCCCGGTTTGGTTTTCGTTATTAACCGAAATTTAAAAAACCGAATTAAAAACCATCAACCTAACCGAATAAACCGGTCTGATTAACCGAAATTGTTAAATAACATAAACTAGTTAACCAATGATTTTAATTGAGAATAATAACTGTACAGACAAAACCATACACATGTTGTATAAAGTGTTTCATGCTGTTATGGTGTTGTATAATGTGGAAGAGCGAGGGCCGAGTTTGTAAGAAGTTTGGTACGACACCCACCTTAAGCTATTATTATATTAGTGTTATATTTTGCCAATAATTCAACTTACGATTTTAACTAGATATACTTTATTACATGAATGACATGTGTTACCACATGGTTAGGAAGATGTCACCTTCTCATAATTATGTTGAGAATATAATACCGTTTTAGCTTTGAATTACAAACTAGATATTATAGATTCAAAATGATGTCGCAGCAAGATCATTCGTGTAAAGTACATTCACAAATCCACCCACAAGGCCACCACGAACTATAAAACCTTAGGGGGAAGGGTGTTTCTAGAGTTAGTTTTTTTTTTTTTTTTTTTTCACTGATTTTAATCAATCCTGCATTGCTACATCACTTTACTGATTTACTTAACTGAACCATTTTTTTTGGAGGCAGCACTCCACTGATTCTTTTTTTTTTTTGAAAGGTGAATTTCTATGTTGTGGCAGAGATCATCACAATCCCCCAGACGGGGATCCCCTAGCCACTGATTCTTAATTTATATTTTCATTTAAATTCACAAAAGTAACCGTTTGTAATTGTCAGACTATAATTCATTTTATTACCGTTACTAAAATTTAAACCGTTGGAACCTTCAAGATTTCTTCTTACCGTTAGATTTTGGGCTATAGAAACCCAATAACTTCAATACGAAAATCACATCAAAACCGGTTATACTTGCATCGTATCGTTAAAATGGCGGTCTGGTGGAATGTAAATGAGGAGATCGCGTTAACGAGGGCATACTTGATAGTGAGAAACACATGGGTTCATAATGTCGATTCATGGGTTCATAATGCCGATTTCCAGAGAAATTCGTTTTGGAACCGGGTGTCGGTGATATTCAATGAAATAACCATCACAAATGACCGCCCCAAGGATTCGCTCGCTAGTAAGTGGATTGCTATTTGGTCGAGGTGTATCCGATGGAACACCCTCTATAAAGCCATGATGGATAGGCACCCTAATATTCAATAAGACATTGCAATCCAACTCACGCGTGGCGAGTATTACCATGCACACGGGACTAACTTCAACCATGTTGCGCCATGGCGAATGTTACGCCATTTGTTTAATAATTAATGTTTAATGTTTATTGTTTACTTATTAATGAAAGTTAACCATTAAAAAAATAATACTCAAAATACAAACATAAATAACCTAATTAAAACATTAAGTAAACATAAACATAAACCTAATTAAAATACAAGTTAAACATAGCTAAAAAAAAGAAAGAGTACGCAATTGACTCGGGCGAAGAAACGTCACGATCACTATCACGCCCGTCCGACCTCTCCTAGTGATATTGAATCCCTCGCTTTCGGGTGTCGGGCAATACATTTCTTCATCCGAATTATTTATGTATTCGGCCCCAGGATCATCTTCATCGGGGGTGCTTTGTACCGGGACCGATGGGTTTCGCACTAAAGGGGGATTGACACGATCGGGCACTCGTACAGATTCTCCAATTCGTATTGTTCCGAGTTGTACTAGAGCCATTACATAATCATACGCGTAAACCATTTTCTTCGGTAGTCAAATCGTCAGGATCTTGTGGCTCGTAAAATTCAAATGTGGGGTGTGTAGTTGGTTGATGTGTTGTCGGTTGTGTTGTGTGTGTGTGTGTGGTCGGTTGATGTGTTGCGAGGCAGATTGATCGTTGTCGTCAATGACGATACGTATTCGGAAACATATTACCACCACCCATATTAAAAATTGTTGTTTTTGTAAAAACGGTCCCCATTTTATGTGAAGGTAAAATATATATTCTTTGTAAAACGGTCAAAATGTAAACGGTCAAAAAATAAAAACGGTCAAAAAATAAACGGTCAAAGGTGAAAAAAAGGTGGCAAGTTTATATTGGTCGAATTAAATGACAGTTTCTCTGTACCAGCATGGTAACAAGAACCAAAAATTGGTTCACGGGAATCTTACCAGCACGGATGGCGGCGGTATTACCGTGCTAGTAGTGGGGTACCCGTGCCCAAATCTGGTAGTGCCCCGTCCCCCTTAGTTACTATAAAAGAATGATCAACCACATTTTATTTATAATTCATACACTATATATATATATATATATACACATAATGAAGAAAGACATAACCTACAAATATTAAACACTAATAACAACTTTGACTATGACCTTGACTATGACTTAGACTTTGACTTGCAATACATATTCAAAATATACAATTAATAACATTGAGAATTTGGTGCATCTCTAATATTCCCCCGCAAGATGGATGGCCTTGGAATAAGTCCAATCTTATATAGAAGTAGATGATGTCATTGTTGAGCAAGAGAAAAAGTTGATGAAGTTGAAGATGTAAAGAAAGATGAAGTTGATTAAGTAGATGAATCAAGAGAAAATACATTTTGTGGTTTTTTTTATTACAGGTGAAGAATATAAATAAAAGAGAATTTGGTGTATCTCTTATATGGATGGAATAGAGATGGTTAAAAGCCATAAAAGAGAAATAGAGAAGAATGATCGGAGGGTAAATGGAATAGGTGATAGAAGATTAGAGGTACAGTTTGTCCGGAACATAAAGGTTGTGGCACAAAAAAGGATTTTAGGTTTTGCAAAACCATGCAGACGGAGAATAAGTTACGCTTGAACTTTGAAGGAGTAACAAAGTGTAATAGTGTGAGGTAGAAAGAGCTTGTTGAGGGGATGAGATTAGAGTTTTGAAGATGTTGGTAGTCATGTGAGTTTTAGAGATGTTGGAAAGGTGATAAAAATGGTAGGGGATATTTTAAAGAATTTTAGAGTGGTGGTGATCACGGAATAGTTGAAGAAAGGGAGCTTTAAGTAGACATGGTGGGGATTGCAGTAGCCTGGAATGAAATTTAGGGGTGATGGGTGACGGTTCCCATGTTGATAGGATCAAGAGCTTTCTCGTTCGAGATAATGCTCTGATACCATATAAGAGAATGATCAACCACATTTTATTCATAATTCATACACTATATATATATATATATATATATATATATATATATATATATATATATATATATATATATATAATGAAGAAAGACATAACCCACAAATATTAAACACTAATAACAACTTTGACTATGACATTGACCAAGACTTTGACTTGCAATACATATTCAAAATATACAATTAATAACATTGAGAATTTGGTGCATCTCTAATAGTTACCACATTATCCTATATGTTTATTATCCTATATGTTTAAATATGAACTTCCATCTATTCTATCTATATAATAAATGAATACATCTCGGGTCGAATGGAGACCTTAGAGAGGGCCTCTAGGATCCAGATTTGTATATGGACCTCCATCTACTTACCTATAAAAGCCTTTTTTTCCCTTCATTCTACATCAATCTTCATTCTTCCTTTAGAAGTCTTCAACTTTCATTCTCCATTCTTCCATCCGATTAATTTCAATGTAATATTGCATCATTTTTTTCTCAATCTTCAATTTTTCTTTTGATTTTCATCTTGGTTTCAAAGATTCTACTCCTGAATATTCCGATCATAAGGATCAGAAAGAAACAACCAATGTTATTTATTTTGTTTTCAAAACTATGTATCTGTCGTTATACTTACAATGGGTCCGAATCAAACAATCATCAGTTTATGTTCATAAACTTCAAACAATCAAACAATCTTTAGTTTTTTTTATATAGATAGATTCTTGGTATATTCATTCTTAAAGATTTCGTTATTCATTCTTATAGGTAGATATTATCGATTCCTGGTATATTAATTTTTGAAAACATTTCTGATTTCGATTCATCGTTTTATGTTCGAACAATCAAACAATCTTTAGTTTTTTTATATAGATAGATTCTTGGTATATTCATTTCTTAAAGATTTCGTTATTCATTCTTATAGGTAGATATTATCGATTCCTGGTATATTAATTTTTGAAAACATTTCTGATTTCGATTCATTGTGTATGCATATATCATCGATTGTAGTATAATTGTTTTTGTCTTCATTCTTATTCAATCCGTGATTCATTCTTATATGTAGATATCATCGATTATGGTAACTTTGTTTTTGTCTTCAATAGTTTTTTTTAATAATACATGTTTCTCTATCTATTATACTACAAGATTTGATTTGAACACGCAAAGGCTATTATGTCTTATCATAATGGTTCTAAGTTCTTCAAGATACTGCATGATCCTTTGGTGATTGGATGACTTGATCTGCTTAAATCCGAAGGTATTGCCATTGACGAATATTGTGTATTTAGGTGGTGTTCAAATCAGCGCATGCTCTTTGTTACTAAGATTGCACAACAAGAAGTCATTGATTTTCAAGTTTGATATAGCCTTCGCCAATGTTTTTAATTTAAGTTATTTTAATTTTTGTATTTCGAATTTATGTTTAATGTTATTGAAATACTTCGATGTTTTTTGAAATTTTGATTAATGTCATTAAATTTTTTTTAACCAAATTTATTGTCATTAATTCAAAATTAATGTTATTTATTTACAATAATAAGTGTTTCCTGATGTTAATTTTATTTAATATAGAATTTGAATATTAATCATTGCTATTTATTTAGATTAATTTATATGTTGACCGGACTTAATGACATTTATTCTTTTAACAATTTACCGAATTTAGATTAGCATCATCATAATTGTTATTTAATGTTATTTTGACTGAATACATAATGTTCAGTAAAAAATGTTTATTTTTCCTTCTAAATTAAAACTTGAAAGTCAACATATTGATTGTTCCTACAAAATTAAAAATTTAATGTCAATTTACCAATTAATTTTATTTAAATACAGAAAAAATTGACATTAAATAACGTCATTGATTATTATACAAAGTAAATATTTACATTAATGACTATGTTGACCGCAATAATGACATTTATTATTTACTTTACCGAATTTATATTAACATTATGATGATTGTTATAAGAATTTTGCAAGGACGATTGCTGTTGAAATCTCACAATGAGATATATACTCACAGAACATAACTCAATAATCACAATTACCATCTTAATGGCTTTGTTTGGCAAAAAAAAATTAAAAATAAGGAAATGTGTGTTGTTTTTCCTGAGATTTACCTATTCATTGTGATAAATGTTGACCATAGATATGTGATAAATGATAGTTACACATAACAAACTTTAAATACGAAAAAGAATGATATAAACATATCATTATATAATAATTAGAAAAAGAAACATATATATATTTACATAATTATGTCCTTATTGTGCTACTAATACAAAATGCTACATGTATCCAGAGACGAACGATGATACTTGTATCCTTAAATTTAGCTATAATTCCGAGATATAATTGTTGACCATTCCGAAATTTAGCTATACATTGCGAAATGTGTGTTATGTTCTATAAATTAAGATATAATTACGAGATATAATTGTTGACCATTTAGCTATGCAAATACTAAAAAAAAAATTTTGCTTCCTTAAATTTATCTATACATTTTGAAAATTGTTGACCATTTAGCATAGATTTAGCTATTCATTGAGGAAATTGTTATACTATAATATATATGTAGATTATATCTCTATTTTTAATCATTTAGATATGATTTAGCTATTAATTGTCAAAATTGTTGACCATTTACCATAAATTTAAGTCTGATATCATGCTTTCTATTTTTATAGTTATCTATTTAATTGCATGGTATCTCATTACTCAAACTTGCTATACACACCATTAACATAAGGTGCAACAATTCGCAAAATGTAGGATAAACCTTAGAAAATTTTATATGATTTTGTTATTTGTTGATTATTTTTGTTATAATATTTTAACTTTTATTTCATTCCTAATTTTAGTCTTAACTTTTTTGATTACACGAAGAGAACAATGGCCGCTGCACAAGCACAAGAGTTTACCATGGTTACCAAATTGATGTCAATCAAAATGATGTTGCTATGAAGCTAAAGATCATTCGGTTGTGGCGGCAAGCTGATCGTCGCAATCCTAAAGATGTTTACTCAATTGAGATGATACTCATTGACGAGAATGTAATTCAAAATCCGTATTTTGCATTACATTTATTTTTTAGTATATTAGTTTGTTAGCACCACACGTTTATATAGGTAGATATCTATATACATATTCCGAAAATATACAATTCTTCTTTTACTAATTGATACAAATATTACAGGGTGACAAAATTCAAGCGAATGTGTTGAAGCGTTTATTTTTCAGATTCGAGAGGTTTTGTTGGAAAATGCTTGTCTTGTCATAAGAAATCCAGGAATTGGCATGAACCTATCAAAGTACAAGTATTCAACAAATCCCAACAAATGGTGCTTGAATATGAACACTCAGGTTACTATTTCTGTGGATTTTCAAGGTCCGTCATTTGGGTTCTCTTTTTTCCCCTACCAAAGAATTCTGGACAATGAGGTTACATAAAATGTGACAATAGGTCTGTATCATTACTAGATCATTTTTTTATTATAAACAACATATTTTTTTTTTACTTTATGTCACCATTAATGTTGGTTTATATTTTCATATAGGACGTGCTGTGATGTTCTTCAACAATGACGATAAAGATAAGAAGGTGACCACAGATAAAAAGAGGTTGACAATGGAAATGCAGGATAACGAGTATGAATTGTTTTTTTATTATATTTATTATTACATAATTAATAATTTTATAATTGAATTCGATGTAGCACTAAAATATTTTTTTTTCTTTTTGAAGGGATTTGAACATTTATATAACTTTGTGGGATACGTATGCAACCGAGATGTCTAAATATGTTGCTACGCATCAAAATGAGAAGCAAATTATTATAATTCTCCAGTTTGGTCACTTGAAATTTTATAATGGTTGTTACAATTTATTAAATATCTGTACTTTTAATATTTTAATTATTTTACCCAATACTTTGAATTCTAATTTTAGTAATTGTTTTTTATGCAGGCAAACCCTATGTTTCTAATTCTTTTGGAGATCATGTTAGTCGATTGCTTATTAATGATAATAATAATATTGAAGATATTAACATGCACAACAAAAGGTAAAGTTAGTTATTTTTTACAACTATTTACAGTAGTTAATACATATAACTATTTTTTATGAATCAGGTTGGGTAAGAAAATGGCGGATAACCCTTCATTGGTTCATCGACCATATGGCACGTCTATGTTCTGTTCGGATGAAGAAGATTTTCTTCACAACACTCCTGTTAGTAAAATTGGTGATATTTGGGAAATACAAGAGGTATGTGTAATCTTACAGGAATGAAAATTCTATAATAATTTTTATTTTTTTCTTTGACATTATATATTTTTACCAACAGCATAGTTACATTGTAAAATGTTAAAGCCAATAAATGCTTAATTTAAAGTTGTTTTTTTTGCCGACAATTGGTATTTAACTTTTAAAATTGCCTGTTATAATTACCTAAAATAAGCATTCGTGGTACATGATTACAATTAACTATTATCTTTTTGTCATTTAAAAAAAATAAACGTAATAAGATTTAAATTTTGATCCATGAATTCTAATTTTTTTATACAGGAGCAGCCCGCGGTGTTGTTGGGTACTATTAAAGATCTATTTAAAGAATTTGGGTGGCACTACATGGGGTGTCCCAAATGTACCAAAAAATGTGGTATAGAGTACATAATCCGTGAAGTTGGTGAAAGAAGTGGCCAATTTGAAGAAGAAAAGGTTTTCCAGTGTGTGAATGGTAATTGTAGTGCCAAACAAGTCGTCCCTACACCAAGGTCATATTTCTTTTAAATATTTTTAATTTTTTTAAAAACGTATTTGCTCAGTATAATACAAATAACTTTATGATTTACATGTTTGTTTTTCCAAATTTAAAATTCAGGTTCGTGTCCAAGATGTGAACGGTGCTGTTTCACTTACATTGTTTCATCGTGACGCTTCAAAACTTCTTGACAAAAGTGCAACTGAATTGCTTGAAGAGAATACGGTATTTTTCTATTTTTTTAAAAGAACGCAAATTTATTTATTAGTATTTTTTAACTATAATTTTTGTACTCATATTAATTATTTATGGTTCTCCTTTTAAATAGGTTGGTGATACAGTTAACTATCCAGAAGAAATCAGGATTTTGTTGGAAAAAGAACTTGCTTTTAAAATCTTTGTTTCTGACTTCAATTTAAACAATAAATATGATGTTTATGGTGTAACAAAGTTCAGTGACGATCCAACAATTATCTTGGAGCTGAAAAAGAAGTATGTTGGACAGGTACTTTATGGTCCCAATTTTGTTAATAACAAACTATATATGTATAAACGACCAATTTATTGTTCTATACTTTTTCTTAAACTAAATATACAGCCTACTGAATCTGAGTCTCTTTACACATCTATGTTAGCAATGCAATCTAATGATATGTCTGTCTCCAAGGTATCCTTATCTTCTACATTTACTTAGATGTTAATATTCATACGTTTGTAACTATTTAAAAAAATTAATTTTGTAATAATACTGATACAAACATCTTTTCTGTGTAGGACTCAAAATCAGAAACAGACGATAATGAAACGCCCATGTCCATTGTTGATAACTTCGTTGATAAGAAAGTTTATGTTGAAGGTGAACAGTTTTCGATAAGTTTCAAGTATCATATGGTTAAGCGTAAACTGGTTGACGTAATTTCTGATGATGAAAGCACACCAATGCGTCCCAGTAAGATTGGAAGTGGTGGTAGCAAAGACAAAGATAAGGCTGAAAAGTAGTTTCTTATGAAGATGGTCTATGAGTTATATTGGTTTTTGTTTCTTTTTTAAGTATTTATGAACATTGTCCCTTTGATATTTCGGATTTGGTTGTTTTGCACTATGTACTACTATTTCTCATATTTAATAAGTCATTTGGTTATTTGTCTTTATTCAGTTGTACATGATGTTTTTTCTAGATATTTTGCAATTAACCAAAATTAGAAAGACAAACAGTTTGGTTGAAAAATTTGATACTCAGTTTGCTTCTTTAATAGATGAACAGAAAAAAAATTATAACTGTGTAATGAAATCTATTGAAGAGAAGAAAGGAGGAGTTTTTTTTTTTTTTTTTGGTTTTTTTAGTTTTTGTTTATGGTTATGATGGTACGGGTAGAACTTTCCTATGGAAGACACTATCTTCATCCAAAAGATCTAAAAAAGATTATTTTGAATGTTGCTTTTAGTGGTATTTGTAACACCCCAACCGATGGCGGAAACATCGAGGTGTCACGTAAGAATGAGTATACAGTAGCACATGGTAATCAAATTTTAATTGAAATTAATTTAAAGTGTAAATATCCAAAAATGAAAAATACATAATGAGTTTTAAATGGAATCTAATACATCAAAATAACCAAATAAGCATAAACTTCAGTTTGTCTTCTCATGCTAATACTCTAGTCTTCATGCATCATTATTTCCTGTTGAGTTGTAAAAATGGGGGGGGGGGGGGGTCAACTAGAAGTTGGTGAGAATACATAAGCCATGTCAAGCAAATAAGTTTAAGTATAAAAGTTTAGCAATTCATATGTCTATCGTAAGTTTAAGTCTACATGAATAAACATGAAATGTTGAATCGACATAATCAAACCTTCGACTAGTTTAAGTCCATCCCGTCATCCACGGTTCACCTTAATAATATGTTGGAACGATAACAATCACCCGCGCTCCCCATAAAAGATGGTCAACGAATCTAGGTGGGATTGTCAATCCAATAGATCTATTATTGAGTATCGCCGGCTTGGCCATAGCTAATGATTATGTATTGTTGAAACTTGTTGAAACTGTTGTTGTTGTCTAAATCATGAGGCATTAAAGTTTACAACTAGACATGTATGTAGAATTGCTTAAGTATAATGTTGCAAGTATAAAGAATTGCATAAACATGGTTACGTAAACTCACCTTAGCAAAGTATTAAGTCTCGAGAAAAGTATAAGTGTAGCCCAAAAGATGCCAAGTATTACCCTATGTATAAGGTAACAAATAAGTCTAAATCTATCTAGTCTACAAGTATTTTCTAGGGTTTCGAATTGGAGATAAGTATTCGTTTGATTAATAAATAAAATGTTTAATAAATAAGAGAAATTTGGTAAATAATTAAAAAAAGTCTTTTTGTAAATTTTAAATTAAAGATGGTCACAATATAAAGTTTTAAGTATGAAAATAATTTTTATAAAATTATTTTCTTAAAAATAGAATATTAAATCTATTTATTTCAAATTGTCAAAATATAACTTTAATATTTATAAATATTAAAATTACAGAATTATTAATTTAAAAATTGTATTTCTGTTCCAAATAAATAGAAATAATTTATATAAAATTTTGGTGCAAAAATACTGAAAAATGAATTTATTATGATTTATTTATGATTAAAACTAACAAAAATTGATTAAAAATATTAAATAAATGATTTTTCAGAAATAAAAATCATTTCAGAAAAGTATAATGTTATAAAAACTCAGAATAATTTTTGTGGAAATTTATATAATTGTTTTGATATTTTTATAGAATTTTATAAATAAAATAGAATAAACTTGAATTATTTATTATATATATTAAATAAATAATTTTTGGAAAACTAAAAATTGTATGTTAAACTTTTCTACTAGAATAACATAAAATAAATTTTATAGAATTTATAAAAGAGTTTTAGTATTTTAAAATGAATTTTAAAAATACAAGGGAATATATATATATATATATATATATATATATATATATATATATGCTTAAATAAAAAAATGTTTTGTTGATGCCAAGAATCGAACCCGCGTCAAACCCGGGTCGGGGTTTTAAATCACAAGCCCAGACCAGTTGGTCTGGACCCTGAGAACGAATAATCTCAGTTTAAATTAATTATATAGTATATTGGAAATCTGATTTATAATCTTTTAAAATGAAAAAGGATAAAAATCGTTTATAGTGGGACTCGAACTCGCGTGGTCCGGCTCACAAGCACCAGACACAACCACTTGATCTAGATCAGTGGTTGTGTTTGGTTTCTGTCTGTTTAAAATAAATATACAGGTCTGCGATGGTGTTCTTCCCCAAATCGAGTTCATACGAGCCCTAGCCTAACAATAATACGATTTACACAACAATAACCCAATTGAACATAGGGTTATTGTTGTGTATAGGCCGATGAACATAACCAACAAAGGAATTGATACTTATAAGCTTTAAACGCGATGATTAGTCGGTCAAACAGAAAAGTCAATCGCGACAAGATTACGCTTTGAAACGTGTTTTAGATGAGAAATTGGAGATGTGGAAAGAATAATCAGCGAGTGTAGAATGATTTGGTGGATTCAATTTATACTAATACGAATGGATTGAACGAATGGAATGTTTGACCCATTTAATGGTGATGACGCGGTTGATTGATACGAATTGGGAATGATTGATGATAATTGATCGTGTATTTTACGCGTAATAGTCAGACAATCATGCAATCATACCATATCAAGATCAAAGACGCGTCTGATTGTGTTAATTATGGTACTTCGTTCATCACAATTGACTTTCTAAGTCAACTGTGGGTACACCATTAACTAATATAATTAAGTTGTGTTGAAGTTTAACCAAGATGTTGTGTAGCCTAGTTGGTTGTGTTGTCTGTGTTGTTGACCTGGCTGAGGGCTCGGGTTCGAATCCCGGCCCAAGCCATTTATTTTTGGATAATTATTTCCTATTTATATATTTATATTATATATATATATAACATAGTATTAGGGGTCCAAATGCGTCACAAATAATTTTTAAAAGGCGATAATTGATGAAACTTGACGTTTTATTCAAAATAATCGTAACGTACAAGTATTAAATGCGAAATGTTACAGTCTCCCCTACTTTTAGGAACTTCGTCAGGAAGTTGGAGTTGGAGAGTCTGGTGGAAAAAGATGTGGGTATTTAGACTTCATCTGGTCTTTGCGTTCCCAAGTGAACTCTGGACCTCGTTTAGATTCCCAACGAACCTTAACGATCGGAATGCGGCTGCGCTTAAGTTTCTTGACTCCAGTATCTACGACCTCGACAGGTTTCTCGACAATGTGCATTGTTTCATCAATTTGCACATCTTCAAGACGAACATGGAGGTTCTCATCTACTAAGCATTTCTTGAGATTCGAAACATGAAAGGTTGGGTGAACATTGCTTAGCTCAGGTGGAAGATCAAGTTTGTAAGCCACTTTTCCAATCCTGTCAAGGACTTTAAATGGGCCTACGTATCGAGGAGCAAGTTTTCCCTTTCTACCGAAGCAAATCACTCCCTTCCAAGGGGATACCTTAAGAAGTACAAGGTCCCCAACTTGAAATTCCAAGGGCTTACGACGTTTATCAGCATAGCTCTTCTGACGACTTCTAGCCTTGAGAAGATTATCCTGAATGAGTTTGATTTTATCTGTGGTTTCCTGGATCAGTTTGGGTCCAGTATCCGGGCTTCACCAACCTCAGTCCAACAGATAGGTGAACGACATTTACGACCATAGAGTGCCTCGAAAGGAGCCATGTTAATGCTGGCATGATAACTGTTGTTGTATGAAAACTCGACCAAAGGAAGATGAGAATCCCATGCACCACCAAAATCGATGACACATGCCCTGAGCATATCCTCAAGTGTCTGGATGGTTCGTTCAGTCTGACCATCTGTTTGGGGGTGATAAGCAGTACTCAGGTTCAACTTGGTACCCAAAGCGTCTTGTAAAGAATCCCAAAAGTGAGAAGTGAAACGACCATCACGATCAGAGATAATGTCCAAAGGTATACCATGACGACATACGATTTCACTTACGTACATCTTTGCTAACCTTTCCACAGAATACTTTTCACGAATGGGTAAGAAATGGGCTGACTTGGTCAAACGATCGACGATTACCCAAATGCTGTCAAAACCCTTGGGTGTACGAGGGAGTTTAGTGATGAAGTCCATTGCTATGCTCTCCCATTTCCATATAGGAATTTCTGGTTGTTCGAGCATACCAGATGGTCGTTGATGTTCAGCCTTGACCTTTGAACAAGTGAGGCATTTTGCAACGAAAAGAGCAATATCTTCTTCTTACCAGGCCACCAATACGAATAACGAAGATCTTGGTACATCTTGTCAGCTCCAGGATGAATAGAATAACGAGACTTATGAGCCTCGTTCATGAGAAAGGTACGAAGATCATCATGGTCAGGAATCCAAAGTCGATTAAGAAAATAGAGTAGACCATCAGGTTTGGTTTCAAGTTGAGTCTCAGCACCACAAGACATTTCGTCGTACATGTTACCTTGGGTGACTGAAGTATGTTGAGCCTGGAGGATACGATCCTGAAGATCAGTACGAACTCTCGCACAATGAAGTTTGATATGCTCTTTACGACTGAGTGCGTCAGCCACAACATTCGCTTTGCGAGGATGGTAGCGAATTTCGCAATCATAGTCATTAAGTAACTCAACCCAACGTCATTGCCTCATGTTAAGATTTTTCTGGTCGAAGACATGTTGGAGACTTTTGTGGTCCGTGAAAACCACACATTTGGTTCCATAAAGATAGTGTCTCCAAATCTTAAGAGCAAAGACGACAGCGCCCAATTCAAGATCATGGGTGGTATAATTCTTTTCGTGAGTCTTGAGTTGTCTAGACGCATAAGCAATAACCTTGCCTCGTTGCATAAGGACACAACCAAGACCTTGGTTTGATGCATCACAATAGACCACGAAGTCATCATTTCCATCAAGGAGAGACAAGATGGGAGCTTCACAGAGTTTCAGCTTAAGAGTTTCAAATGCTTCCTCTTGCTTTGGTCCCCACTCATAGGGTTTACCCTTGTGAGTTAAGGCAGTGAGAGGAACAACGATCTTAGAGAAATTGGCAACGAATCGACGATAATAACCAGCCAAACCAAGGAAGGAACGGACTTCTGTTGGAGTTTTAGGAACACTCCAATCCTTCACAGATTCGATCTTTGCAGGATCAACATGAATTCCGTTCATATCAATGACATGTCCCAAGAATTGAACTTCCTTAAGCCAAAATTCACATTTTGAGAACTTGGCATACAGTTGTTCTTTCTTTAGGAGACCCAAAATGGAGTGAAGATGTTGTTCATGATCGGACTTTGATTTTGAGTAAATCAAAATGTCATCAATGAAGACGATCACGAATTTGTCAAGGTAGGGTCTACAAACCCGATTCATTAGATCCATAAACACTGCGGGAGCGTTGGTCAATCCAAATGGCATGACCATGAATTCATAATGACCATAACGTGTACGAAAGGCTGTCTTGGGAATATCTTCATCGTGGACTCTAAGCTGATGATAACCAGAACGAAGATCAATCTTCGAGAAGTGGGTTGTTCCTTGAAGTTGATCGAAAAGATCGTCAATCCTAGGCAAGGGATAACGATTCTTGATGGTGAGTTTGTTGAGTTCGCGATAGTCGATACACATCCTGAGAAATCCGTCTTTCTTCTTAACGAACAAGACAGGGGCTCCCCATGGAGAAGAACTGGGACGAATGAAATCTTTATCAGAAAGTTCCTGTAGTTGACTGGCAAGTTCTTGCATCTCAGAGGGTGCAAGACGATAAGGAGCCTTGGCGACAGGATTTGCACCAGGAACAAGATCAATCCTAAATTCCACTTGTCGAGCAGGAGGCAAACCAGGTAAATCC